>CM053608.1:62009976-62096573 GCA_028646535.1 Procyon lotor | reverse complement strand
AGCCACAGCAACTTCTTTCAGGACATGTCTCCAAAGACAAAGAAAACAAAAGTGAAATTGAACTTTTGGGACTTCATCAAGATAAAAAGCTTCTGCACAGCAAAGGAAACAGTCAACAAAACAAACAGGCAACCCACAGAATGGGAGAAGATATTCGCAAGTGACAGTTTCTGCAGTCAGCCGTAGCCATTGCAAGACTGCAAGGCAGAAAAGAAAACCACGAGAAAGAAGGGGTCACGCAGAATCGATTTTCAGGAGAGGGCTGTAGAAGCATCAGAGGCAGAAATGGCAGCAGCCCTATGTTGGCCAAAGCTACTCCAGGGTCTTTGGGTGTAATTAAATATAACTTCTTGCAAAGGAGCTTCAGAGGCTTATTCTCCGACCCTTCCAGAAGTCTAGGTGCTCTTTAAAAGCCCTTGATATATTCTTTTTAGTTTTAAATTAGCGAGAGTGAATTCTGTCATCTGCAACTAAAAAATCTCAATTGATATACCGATTTTCTTGATTTTATATTAGGCCAAAGGACTTAGAAGTGATCTACTTTTCTTATTCATCATGCTTCACCAGTCACTAGAGAGGAATCGGGTCACTTGAATGGCAAATCTTAAATTTTACTGGCTCTCGATTCTTCTTGCTACATGTAGTTTTTCTGGCCTTGCCCAAAGTCTCTTCTATAGTCTCTGGTGTTGTCGCCTATGTGCTCACAAACAGTTCTCTCACGTCCTTCTCTACTGCCTCCCGGGTTTTTGGCTATGGGCTAAGAAGCCATTAGCTGGTGTTGGCTCAGTACCTGTGCCAGTGCCAAGCATGGCAAGACTGACACCACGTCAGATGTGTGCTGCCTCTGATGTTTTCATTCTGTGTCATCCGTGGGTCGAAAGCGTGTCCACTCGTTTTATGGGTGTTCCTTACAGAAATACTTCCTTTAGTGGCTACATACAGCTCTTCTTGCTGGGGTTCAGATGTGAACACCTGGGACTGTGCTGAGGGACCAAATCGGGTACTGTTTATCTTTTCCATTTCCTTATTTTCCCCCCCAAAACACACAGGCTCTCCTCCCTACTCACCCATGCAAATCACCTCATGCAAATAGACATCTGCAAATAAACATCACTGGTTGGAACATTACAGTTCATCATTCAAGCCTCAGTCTATCTGTCGTCCTCGAAATGGGAACAGTTTAGGACCAAACTGGCAGACTTTTGAGGCATTATTTTTATTTTTCGGCATTGCACAGTTTTCATTATAATGCTGTTTTTCAACAAGTAGAGAAATATGACCTGAAACAGTCCATTTATCCTGTGAAATTTATGCTGACAGAGACTGCCTTTGCCAGGATACTTTCTTACAGATGTCTTCTTCCCCTACACCCTCGGGTATTTGTCTATTAACAGAATGCAGGCAAGTTCCCTGGCAAGTAGATTCAGAATGTCAGCACAAGCAATGAGTCTCAGGAAAACGGAACAATTAGGGGATTTCTCAGCAGTACCCCTGCCAGTTTTCCCTGGGCACTTGTATCAGTGTTTATTTTAATGACCTCAATCAGGAGCTTTTACTCACCCTAACTCAGAGGCTCAAGACTTTAGAGATCAGCAGAGGATTCAATGTATTATAGACTTGCTTTGCAGAAATTATTGGGTGGGGTTTTTCTGTGAGCAAATGGAGCAGTAAAAGTCCCTTCTTACCACTACTTTCCACCCCAGCCTTGCTATTTGGCATTTGTCCATCCAGAGCTATTTGAACAATTCCAGCTTATGGTTCATAAAAGATCATAAAGCAATATTATGCCAGTAGATCAAGTCCTGCAAATAGCACTCAAAACTCTTTCCCCTAGAAAATGTTATAAAAAATGTCTCGGAATTCTATAGGTACAAGATTTCCATTGCTTTTTTGATCTATGTTATGACTCCTTTGGGAAACAGTTTGCTCCTATAAAGAGAACTCCAACAACCTTTCCAACTTTATCAGAGGGTGAAGAAAGGAAAGACTGACTGGTGAGTGTGAGGAAGGATAGCCAGCCACATTTGAGGGACAGAGTTCACAGGCTGCCAAAGTGGCCCAAAAGGATTTAAAGGGAGGAGACATTCCAAGGAAGGCGTAAACCCTCTAGTTGATTTCAAGCTAAAGATGAACTCTGGGGAGATTTGACTATGGAAAAAGTATCTCAGGATCTCTGTTCACTCCTCCTATGTCTAGTTGGATCCTAGAGGGCAAAGGAGACATATTTTGAGGCATGTGGTAGGAAGGAAGGCAAACTACAAGAGAAGAGACAGCAGGAGATGTACAGGAGAAATGTGACTCAAGATAGTTTAGGGATAGTTTGACTTTCAGGGAGAAGGGGGTTTTTTTCATCAGTGCCTGATTTTACCACCGTAGCGCAGAATCTACCCTCTCTTACATTTTCTTCCTTTTTTTTTTTTTTTTAAAGATTTTATTTATTTGACAGAGAGAGAGATCACAAGTAGGCAGAGAAGCAGGCAGAGAGAGAAGGGAAAACAGGCTCCCCGCCGAGCAAAGAGCCCGATGCGGGGCTTGATCCCAGGACCCTGAGATCATGACCTGAGCTGAAGGCAGAGGCTTAACCCACTGAGCCACCCAGGCACCCCCCTCTCTTACATTTTCTGACAATCAATTCTTCAAATCATCCACAGGGATATACACAAATACTATTTTAAAGTATCTAAGCATCTTTTTATGTATATGAAATGGATTCTCAGATAATTTTAGCAGCGGTTATATTGAAAATGTAGAGTAAAAAAGAGAGAGAGAATGGGGGAAAAACATACGGAATATGTCTAATTATTTTTGTAGAATATAAAAAGAGTCATGATGCATATATGGTCAGCCTGAAACCTTAAAATGTATTAATTCTAAAGGTCAAGTAGTTCTAAATGAGGTATGATTTCTGTGTCCATGAAATAAAATTTGAGATTGGGGCACATGAGGAATTTTCCCAGATGTTGTGCTCTCTTTGTCATTTTTCTCATTTTTATCAGAAACGTATGAGAATAAAGTACAAAATGCATGGCAAGATTAAAATTTTCTTGAATCTTCTTGAGGACAAAAAGGTGAGTGAGTCATTTGCTCAAATACCAGCCCAGAAATTTTATCTCATGCATGGTCGAAGACGATGCCTCAGCCAGGCACCCCTCCAGCTGGTAAGAGGATCTCCAAGGCACATGATGCAAAAGGGAAGATTGAACCTGCAGCCTTCCCTTTTTCCTCTCTTGGGGTTCTAGCAGCCTTTTTGCACACAGATCATCCTTGACTGTGACTCTAAGTGCAAATTTCCAGTGCCACTTCCCCTCGTCCCATTACCATTTGGATTAGAACCCTAAGTCTCTGTGGAGATGTAAAAGCAGGCACATCTGGCTCAGTCTCACTTTATGACACAAAAAAAATGTGACCTTAAGTTCCCTAGGAATGGTTTGTGCAGTTGGCTGGGCCCCAAGATCAAGGTTATCTGTGTGATTCCTGGAAAGAGATGCAGAGTGGGCATCCCTAGTCCAGGTTAGGTGCCTCAAATCATAAAATTCTGAAAGAGGAAACGTGGTTCTTGAGAAGGACCAGGCAAGGGAGGAAGATCACAGGGATGGTGAACACTTCCACTTGAGAGATGCGAGGGTGTGTGTCCTGAGCTGGGTCACCTAGCTCAGCTGGGTCACCTGCCCAGGAGAAGCTCAATAGCATGAGTATTAGAAATCAGGCCAACCCCAGTGCATGACAGCCTAGGCTCCTCACCAGAAGAACAAGTCGCAGTCACTTTCCCTTGCAGGGGCCAGAGAAATCCTTTCTACTGTGAATTTCTTTCTACTTTGTGATAATACACAATCGGAAAGGAACTCAAATGAAGGAGACTCTGTGGCTTCCTTCGTGAAGTAAGCCAGTTTGGGCCAGAAAGAGGTGAGTAGCTAATGTCAGAGTAGGAACAATACTTCCTGTATTTCCTCCTGAATCACTGTATAATAAATAGGCTTCTGACGTGCAGAAAGCCCTGAAGAGATGTAGCAGAGAAGGAAGTGAAGAGCCAACTGCTTTGGCTCATCGCCCGAGGAACACCCTGCTTTGAGGATAAAATTGCACCTTTCATGCCAACAGTTCAGGCAAGGGAACCTACACAAATAATGCTTGACATTCAATTGAAGAACAAGTCAAAGGAGGTCTAGTAGGGTTTTTGTTTTTGTTTTTGTTTTAATGGCCTCTAAGATTGCTCTTTTCCTTGATTTGTTTGCTTGCTTGCTTTAGCTCAGGTAACCGAGATGAGGGAGTAAGTAATCCACCCTCTTGTTGTGAATAGCATCTGTTTAGATGACACAGAAGGACATCATCCAGGTAAAAGAGGGTGTGGAAACTTACTACCTCATACTTCCTTCCTGGGTAAATGAAAAGCCAAGGGCTACTATAAAAAGTAATTTGTGTCTAGCTCTTGGGGGACAGAAGCATTTTCACACTGAGAATGTCACACTCCAGATTTTAACCTAGTGTTGTTTCCTGTTCTTACTCATAAAGTGATCCACATGACTTTTAGTAGCTTTTGCTTCTTTAGAATGGAGGAACCAGAAAGCCAGTGGCTGCCCAGTGGAATTACACAACATAGCTTATTTTGGAGGAAAGGGAAGTCAGGATGAGGATCATTTATTTCATCAGCCTCATGATCACAAAAGTTACCCAGGCTAAAAATGGTCTTTAGTCACTCAGCCATTTATACTTTTTCCCTAGCTTCCAGATTCTCATGCTTAAATTCTCTTTTTGTGAGAGCCACTTTTAACTTAAAAATTCTTCCTTCTGTCTTTACTTTTCTGTCACTTTTCTCCTTGTTAATCCTCTCCATTATCCAATAATAGAAATAGGATAGCATAAGGAGTTGAGGAGGTTTCTTAACTCAACCCAAAACCAGGGAGTAAGAAGAGAAATGGAAGACCTCAGACCCAGTTTCTTGGCAGTAATCAAGAAACCAATACGGCCAAATCCAAACAGATTAAATGAAGAAAGCTGTAGACTGGTCATGAGCATTACAACCAGACTTAGGTAATGATGAACACTAGCTAGTATGGCGGTTTGACAAAAGAGACCCAAAGATCAAGAATTTTGGCATCTGGGAGTTCCTGGGTGGCTCAGTTGGTTAAGTGTCCAACTCTTGACTTCAGCTCAGGTCATGATCTCAGGGTCATGAGATCGAGGCCTGCACCAGGTTCTGCACTGGACTTGGAGCGTCCTTAAGATTCTCCCTCTCCCTTTCCCTCTGCCCCTTCTCCTCTCATGTTTGCGTGTGCTCTCTCTCTCTCTCAAAAACAAAAAAAAATAATTTTAGGATCTAATAATAAATGGTAGGAAGACACTTGATCTGGTTAAATAGTTAATACTTAGAAACTTACTGTGTGCTAGGCACTGTTCTAATCACTTTACACATATTAACTCATTCAATTTTCATAACAAAGCTACCAAGAAGTCACCATTATCATGCCCATCTTGTAGATAAAGGAAACTGAGGCACAAAATGTTGTCTGTGGCAGACCTGAGAGGCACTGTCTTTCAAAGGCTTTTTTGCCCAGCTGCCTTCACCTGTCAGTGACCTCAGAATCTGCTTCAGCTATTTGGCCCAAGGTCATGGCCTTCTCAGTGTAGCCTGCACTGGGGGAAAGAAAGACAAGGTATAAAGGCCCAGCAATCTTGGCCCAACATGGGACAATTCTAACAGGTAATAGTCACAACAGAGCTCCCTGAGGGGTTGGCAAGCTTTAATGAACCTGCATCACATTCTAATTTCTGCCTTAGCTAGGCTGACCAACCAGCTCATTTTTTTTTCCAGGTCTGTCCTGGTTTTTGTACCAAAAGCTCTGTGTCCCAAGAAACCTTCATCCCAAGCAAACCAGAATGGTTGGTTGCTCCAGCCCAATCCTGCTTCCTTCCCCTTCCTTCTGTGTTGATCCCTAATAATCATTTGGACCTTAAGCTCCATCTCAGTGTCTGCTCCCTGAGAACCCCATGTGTGACAGGGCCCTGAGTACATCACAGAGGATGGGCATTCCAGCATCCGACTGTGTGTTCTTAATTCCAAACTTCACTCTTCCTTTATAAAAGTGTTCTTGTCCTTAGAAAATTGTGCTCAGCAGATGTCCAGACAGCAGGTGTCTAGATGTCCCTGGAGTCCAGATGAAATATTTCTCAATAAGAAAGAAGGTAATTCATGTTTTCAGATATGCCAGGCAATTAGCTAAGCACTTAAAGCTGAGGCTTAGAGTTTACTTCCCTAGGATTTTACCTGGGTGCTCTGACCCTAAATTGGAAATTTAGATAAACCTGAATAGTTTGGCATTATAAAATGGAAAAAAAATTTTTTTTGAGTAGAGTTGTAGAGCGGATTTAAGGTAGATTAGTGAAGATGCTATATTTAAAGAAAAAAAAAAAGCCCAGCAAAATAGCAGGAGGCTACAGTCCAAGTTGTCAAAAAGCTAAAGAACAGGGATGTTAAATATTGTAAGTTGTTTATATTGCAGTGAAGTAAAACTTTATCACTCTCTCCATCTTGTCAAGCCTTCTAGAGCCTTCAGTAAAGCCTGGCACAGAAGGGTCTCATATTTCGTATGTGTATAAACCACAAAGGGGCTTCCCAGGCAGAGAACAGGAATTAGCAGAGGCATGACATTGGGACTAGAAAGGCCATAAGACTGCCCTTTCCAAATTCCCCTTATCTACACCTGCTACCAGGCCTAGAGGAGTCTGCAGAAATATTCAGGAGGCTACTGAACTTTCCACAGTCCTGGAAAGATATCTGAGTCTAATTTGTTTATATTTTTAGGGATAGGAAAGTCCAGATGACAGCCGAGATGGATAGGTATGACAAGAAATTTATTAAGATCAATCAGAGTGATAAAGGTAGCTATCTAGGAGAGAGAAGTAGGAAAATGAGTAATTTATATCCTTGTTGTGCTTTTTCTGGGTTTTCAAGATTTCTATAATAAATACATATTACCTCTAAAAATGATCAGTATCTATTTCTCCTGTGTTCCTGATTATATAGAGTCTTCTGTCTCTTGGGTGTGTCGAGTCACTAAAAAGAAACAGATGGGAAAAAATCCACACATATAAGCCATGTCACTGATTCATACATAGATATCTCACATAGTTACAGAAAAATGCCTACATACTGAGTGAGGACTCATTGAGATAGTGTCAGAGCACCCAAAATGTTTCAGGTCAGTAGCAAAGGTACTACCATAGGAAGAGCAGGGGATCTCTAAGATTTTAAGTCAATCCTTGAGATTTTGATTAGGCCAAAATGATTTTGCCAGGCGAAGATTTAGTCCTCAACTTGATTCTTGACTCATGTCATTTTGAATGTGCGGTAATTTTCTCTCCTTAACCTTCATATCCCCAAAGTTACCAATATTATTTGCAAACAGATAATGCTTAAAGAACTTTAACGTCTCTGAATTATAGATTCTATATAAAAGGAAAGTTATGATTATGACATATTTCAGTGTAATTGATCGAGAAAGTAACCAGCATTCTGACAGAAAAACAGAAACAAAAAATTATAAACAAATTTTCATGTTTCTTTCAAATAACACAGGTGTTAGTATTTCATGAAAAGCTTAATTTAAAATGCAATTTCCCCCATTCATCAGAAGTATTTAATAGAAAAATAAAGGCACAGTTTTTTTATTTTGAAATAGCTAAAATACTCTAGGGTAGAGAAGGATGAAGGATTCATGTTTTCATGTCTTGGATATATTATCTTTGACTTGCTAATTTCCACACTTGGGCAGAGAGTTGTTGAAAAATGAGTACTCTTTGTTCTTTCGGAAAATGAACAGATCCTGGGAGAAGGCATGGACAGTTTAAAGTGTCATTATAAAGAGAAAGGAGATTCTGTAAGCCTTTATATCCACGTCCTTTGATTGACAAATAGAAATGTATTGTTTCCCTCATCCTGATCTCTTGGCTTGAACTTGGCCATCAAGCTTTGCTTTCTTCTGTTGATACAGTACCTACTACTGAGGAGCTGTTTCTACTTCTGCTTCTGAGTCACTGGGCAAGATTTACTTTTGAGGCCCGACTTATAAACATATTTAAGTCTCATGGTGATTTGAGGACTTGGGAATCATGAGAGTATAAATATTACGAGTGCTGGTAAATTTTAGAACAAAGAGAACTTGCAAATATCCTAACCTAAATGGATGCATGTGACATCCATTTACCACAATGACAACAATAAAATATTTCTTTCTATTAATTAGTGGGTGAGATATGATATTAAAAAGAAAAGTCTGTATCTAAGTAATATATGATTTAAAATTTTTTTGTATGATCATTTAAAAACTTGTTTCTCTGGTTTAGATCCTCGTTTGGAAACCAGCTATAAAAAACATTTTGGAGAAAATTGTGGGGGATTTGAACATGGACTGCAATATTAGGTGATATTAAGGAGCTAATATTAATTTTGTTCAGTGAGATAATCTCATCTAGCTATGGAGGAAATTGTTCTTACTGCTTAGTGATACGTGCTGACGTGTTTATAGGTAGGATGTCACTATGTCCCTAATTTGCCTTCAAAAGTTCAACACAGGGGCACCTGGGTGGCTCAGTGGGTTAAAGCCTCTGCCTTCGGCTCAGGTTATGATCTCAGGGTCCTGGGATCGAGCCCCATGTTGGGCTCTCTGCTCAGCAGAGAGCCTGCTTCCCCCTCTCTCTCTGCCTGCCTCTCTGCCTACTTGTGATCCCTCTCTGTCAAATAAATAAATAAAATCTTAAAAAAAAAGTTCAACATAAAGGTAAAGTGAGTTAAAAATTAAAATTTGTTTTACTCTATTGCTCTGTCCATATTTTTTTCATGATTTTTCTTCTCAAACCATCTTACCTTCTTGCATTTTATTTATTTGCACATTTACTTTTTTAAATATAAAAGTAAGATAAAGTTACAAAAAGCTGAAAAATTCATACTCCCTTCCCTACCCCAAATATCATCAAGAGTAGTATTTTCTTTTAGTTTGTTTTTCCGAGTTATATATTTTTTTTAAATTTTAATCAGAGTGTATGTATAATTCGGTCTCTTGTGTTTTTCCTTAGCATTGTATCTTGAGTCTTGCATTTCCTTAAATTTCCTAACATATATCCTTCCAGTGCTACTAAAGGGCAAGCTATTTTCAACTTCCTTATATCCCATCCCTGTGCCTGTCGTCTGTCTCTTAGACAGTAGAGCCCAGGTGACCATTGCTGAACATATGTGGGTTGTCTCCGGCCAGTGTAGCACAACTGGAGTGAACAACGAAGTAAACCAGAGTATACTGAAGCCTGGGATCCTCCTTTCCACCCTGCACACAGCATAGATGCAGGCTTTAGGTCTCCTTTTTGCAACATGGGGAAAAAGTCCATTGTATATGTGCATAGTGCCAAAGGATTAATCCACAGATGACTTGCTGGTTATAAGGGGGAAAATAGAACTTTAAAATAGCGAATTCTGGAGGTCACCACTCAAACCAAGTGACTAATTTTGGCATCACCAATAGAGAGACACTAGACATTATATGCCTCTTAACATCACGCAATAGACCTCCAAAAGTATAGGTCTCTGTCTGTGAAGTATTGCTGCCAAAATATTTAATTGACATTTAATCAAGTCTTCTATATCTACATTTCAGTTTATAGGAGACAAAGGGGATGAAGGAACACAGTAAGTGATACCAGAAGGAAACAGTCACACAAATCAAGAAGTTGGGTCATTCTACAAGGAAAATGGCCTAAACTTCTCAATTCCCACAAGTCATGCATGTGAAGAAAGAAGGAGGGAGAAACACAGAATGTTTTAGATTAAAAGAGACCTGAGAGCCATAACAGCAAAATGCAATGTTATGTTTCTTGTTTGGGTCCCGGTTTAAACAAATCAGTTGAAAAGAAGTTTTGGAGCAAAGTGGGTATTAGATGGTAATAGAAATTATTGAAATTTTTGTTAGGTTTGGAGATGGATATTGGAGATGAATATTCATCATACTATTGTTTCTAATTTTCCATATATTTTAAATATCTCATCATTAAACATATCTCCTGGTAATGGAGCGGAGGTAAGGGAGGGGATGCTTTCACCAGGAGCAGGATGAAATCTTTCTATTGCTTTTTGTTATCATAATAATGAGTTACTATGCAAGACATGAGAGATGAGATAATTAAATAACATAAATATAAAGTTGCACAAGATTAAACAGAGTATATTTTCAGAGTTGGTTGTGTAATTCCATTTCATTTGCTTCTCTCCAAGATGGGGATAACACAGGCAAACATTCTTAAAACGAGAATACCCAATACAAAGCTTTTAACCACACAAGGGGAAAGAGAGAAAATAATCACAGTACATATTTACTGAGCACCTACCACATGCCAGGCACCATGTCAAGTGTTGAAGATACTACGCCAAAGTCCAATGTGGTCCCTGTCACAGTGAAACGTTTTCTCTGGAAGGGAAGGCAGACAAAAACTTGTAGACAAATAACAGGAGCAATTCCTCTTGTGGGAGAAACAAGCAAGGGCTGTGGAAGAGAACAGGCATGATGGTCAGGAAAGGGGTCTCCTTGAATACATACTCAAGCTGAGTCCTCTAAAAGAAGGAGTCAGTGAGAGGAAAAGTAAAGAGAAGAGCGTCGATGCAGAGGCAGCTGTGTGCAAAAGGCCTCGGGGGTGAAAAGAAACTGAAGAAAACCAGTATGAAGTAGGCATAGTGAGCAAGGGGCACTGTGGCCCAGGGTGAGCTAGAGAAAGAACTTTTACACTATGGCAAAGAATTTAGATTTTTTTTCAAAGTGCAATGGGAAGCCATATTCAATAGTACTCATTCATTTAAAAATATTCCATTTTTAAGAAGATCTAGGGAAATTGTTAACAAATGAAAAGCTTAGGAACTATAACTACATGTCCTCCACACCAGCCACACTCAATCACTCAGCATACCCCTTTGCATTCTTCTGGTTGGATACCTCCACCTGCCCAACATGGCAAACTGAGACTCATTTGGTGTGTTAGAAATCTATTGCTGGATAACAAATTATCCCTAAATGTAGTGACTTTAATCAATGATGATCACTTATTATCTCACAGTTTCTGGGAGTGAGGAATTCAGGAGTGGCCTAGCTCTGTGGTCTGGTTCAGGGGTCTCTCATGCAGTTGCAATCAAGATGTTGGCCAAGGCTATGGTTATCAGAAGGCTTGAGGAGAATTAGAGGAGCCATTTCCAAGATGGCTCACTCACATGGCTGTTGGCAGGAGACCTTACTTTCTTACCATGTGGCCCTCCTCATAGACCTACATGAGTGTCCTCATGACATGGCAGCTGACCTCCCTCGAGTGAGTGATCTGAGTAAGAGAGTAAGGAGGAAACTACAGTGGTGTTGATAGCCTTGTCTTGGAAGTAACAGACACTGTCACTTCTATATTCTATTCGTGTCACCATGAGATAAGCCACGAAGTCCAGCCCACACTCACGGGGAGGGAAATTAAGTTTCACCTCTCGAAAAGAAGAGCTTCCAAAAATTTAAAAAACCACTACATTCTGTGACTCAACTCAAAGTCCTCTACTATGTAAAGCCTTCCTTGTTCTTCCTGAGCCGAGCTGGTCACTCTTGTCTCAGTTTTCACAACTTTTCCTTTCTATCTCTGACAGCTCTTGTCTTGTTTATTGTGGTCAATTTATTTACACTTCTACCTTTCTCACTAGACTGGAAGCTCCTTCAGGCCAATGGGATGCTTTTTATTAGTCATTTGCCTCCTCACTCTGCTCATTAATGAAATTCTCAGACCACCACAGGATACTACCATCTACCACTCCTAAAATAGGATTTTGAAAAGACCCCTTCACACTTAGTGCTTTTCTTGTCTCTCTTTTTTCTTGATTTACTTGTTTTATATATAGACACGTCTTCTCAACTAGAAGACAAACTCCAAAAATAAGATTATCTTAGTCATCTCTTTTTTAAAATTCCTTATAGCACCAAAGGCATTGCTCTGCATTATAATAATAAATATATTATAAAAAGAATTAAGCCAGAGAGGGCCATGCAGAGTTCAAAATATTTCCAGCTTCCTTGGCGATTGGAATATCCACTAGCTACCTCAACTCTATGTAAGCTCTAATAAAGACAAACGACCTCAGTTCATAATGCATAACACATTCAGCATTGAGAAAAGACCTCTGAAGAAAAAGGGTCTTCTATTCTGTTTTGTTTGTCTCTTATTGTTTGGAAGAGTCAAGATCTAACCCTATAAGGCTCCCCTTAGTATTCAGTGAAAAGAACTTGAGATCCTGTTTTTACTGTCTCTCTAAAAATGAGAAGCCATATTCTCTCTGGTAGCTACAAGGTATCATCCTGTCCTTGGTCCTGGTTCATGGAATGTTATCAATCCAGGTAGTTTTATCTAGATTGAGTTGGAGGCCTGGATGGCCTTGGTTCTGATGACTAGAAATATTGTGACATCCCAAGAAGTCTTCTGGGGCAGATTTCTCTGGGTTTGAGAAAAGTGGGTCTGTGACAGGCCCAAGGTGGGGTAGAGGGAGAAGAAGCGAGCAGGGGCTGGAACATGCCCTGCATCTCTGCTCCCCTTCGCTTTGACAAGGAAGTTCTTTCTCATGGCTCTTCATTGAGGAATCAAGATTACTGTCCATTATAATTAAAGAAAGATAATGGAAGAGTCTCCAGGAATATAACCAAGGCAGCATATCAAAGGGTCACTTTATTTTCAAAATTAAGGGAGAGAATTACGTGTTATGAAATTGTCAATTTTCGGGGCGCCTGGGTGGCTCAGTCATTAAGCGTGTGCCTTCGGCTCAGGTCATGATCCCGGAGTCCTGGGATCGAGCCCTGCATCGAGCTCCGCATTGGGCTCCTTGCTTGGCAGGAAGCCTGCTTCTCCCACCACCATTCCCTCTGCTTGTGTTCCCTCTCTCGCTGTGTTTCTCTCTCTCAAATAAATAAAATCTTTCAGAAAAAAAAAAAGAAACTGTTGATTTTCTAGCAGCTGAACCACTAGGCACTCTTGTGTCTTGACAGGACAAAAATGTCTGCTTTTACTCATCTATTTCTAAGAAGGTAATCCATCTATGCTCAATCAGACAACATGGTAAGCCCAGAGCATGGGTTACCATGCTTACCTGGTGCACAGGAGGCTCTCAAACAATGGTGGTTGCTCTGATGATTATGATGCTAGTGTTGGTCGGGTTTTCTGGTACCGTGACTGCTCAGCTGCCATCAAATCCTGGATGACTTCTCCAGCAGGAGAGCAAGTAGGATCTGTGGGAAGAGTCAGAGGCTCTGGACTTCATTAGATAGTATGTATTTATTTGGCCTACACACATTCACAATTTACACGTCTCAGTTAAATAGCACAGTCAACCTGAAAAAAGGAACTGGGCTTGAAAAGGTTTGAAAAGAGGTGCATCCTGGGAAAACTGTTGTCCCCAGGGAAGCGTGGCAGGAGGCCACTTGAGGGAGAAAGACATCTCCACCTTTCTAGGAGAGGATAGAAGACAGAAGGGTGTTTGTTTCACTTAGGAGTTGACAGCGCAAATTATTGTTTTCTTTGTTAAAGGGATTTCTGAAACATGTCAGTACCTTGTCTGACTGTTGCCTGACAGGGTGGAGGGCAGAGAACAAAACTGCAAATTGCTGGTTAGTTACCCAATATTCGAGTTTTGACAAATCCGGAATTCATGCTAACGTTATCTTTCATTTCAAATTTAATGTTAAATCTGTAAAGTCAAAAATCTCAGTGAAAACAAATGAAATCATTAGTGAATTTGAAAGTAAACACAGAAAGATCAAGCATTTAAAAGAAAACCTTTTCAGTTAATACACTCTCTCCCTTGTGGTCGTCTTTTCTAAGTCACCTGAAAAATGCTTGCTCACCTGCCTTTAATCAAAACTCTGCACCCACAAAGAAGTACAAGGCGGAGATTGTTTCACATAGACAAGGGTCCAATGTGAAGTTCAGTTGTTAGAAAATTGATATTTAATACCATTTCTATCAGAGACTCCCATTTTGGGGCAGGTTGTGAAAAAATGGAACCTTGCTGAGGTGGGGGAAACAGCTTTAAACACATCCTTTTTTCCTCCTTAGTTTTTATCTCATTCACAGTGATGATTACTGGTGTATTAACTTAGCTGGAGCATATTAAACATAATTGTCTGGGTGGAACGAGCGCCCTGAGATTCATTTACTATGAAACACTAATTTCATCAACTACTCCTAAGCTAACCAGAAGAATTCTTACGATTGGCACCGTTTGGCTTTCCAGATGCTGCACTGTGAAGCAGGGGGGGTGTGGGGGCGTGCTCACTGTGTGGTGGGAGGAGGTACTCTGGGCTGGCAACCAGGCCAGGGAATCTAGCCCAGCTCTGCTGGGAACAATCTGTATAAAACCAGACGGGCCATTCATCCCCATGGTCTCAGTTTCCTTCTCTAGACCTTAAGTGGGTTGACTACATGACTCATAATATGTAGCTAATATTTAATGAGTCTTGCACATCTGTACATGGCAAGGTACCATGATATCCAATGTGATGGAGAGTGTAAGCTCTAGGCAAGACCATCTGGGTGCAGAGTGGCTCTTAGGTGAGTGACTCACTACCTCATTCTTCACATATAAAACAGAGATGATAATAGGCCCCGTGTTATAGGGCTGTTGTGAGGTCTATGTGTGATAACACACCAAAAGCCCTTACACCAGAGTCTGGTGTAAATGTTAACTGACATCTGATTTAAAAAATGATTCTCCTAGTCAATTATCTTATGGTCTCACTTATGTGTGGAGCATAAGGAAAAACATGGAGGGCATTGTGAGAAGGAAAGGAAGGGTGAATGGGGGGAAATCGGAGGGGGCGATGAACCATGAGAGACTGTGGACTCTGAACTACAAACTGAGGGTTTTGGAGGGCTGGGTGGGGGGTTGGGCGAGCCTGGTGGTGGGTATTGAGGAGGGCACATATTGCATGGAGCACTGGGTGTGGTGCATGAACATTTAATCTTGTAACACTGAAAAAATAAAATAAATGTATTTGGGGAAAAAAACAACAAAAAAAAATAAGTTAACATGAAAAAAAAGAAAAGATTCTCCTTCCAGATGGATTTTCCCAAGTTCGGTGCTTTTGCCTGGTCACCACCCCCAACTGTCAGGAGTGTCCATATGTCCTCTGTGACTATTTTGTGCCTCTTAGTCTCCTGTGGAAGTGTCTGATGGATGTTCTACATGGCCATTAGAACTCTAATTTTCAAGCTGTGAAAAAGAAGTGAAACTTGTCAGGGAAAAAAGCTTTAAGCTTTAAATACCTTTAATGTTCTTTGGTTTTAATCCCATGTGCAGTGACTTCTCTTTAATGTCTCCGCATAGCATTAAATACTGGGATCCGAAGATTAAGTATCAGGATCTGGAGAGCGGTATTAGAAATGCCGCTGATGGCTCCCACGATTTTACATGTCATTAGACCTTGTGTAGACCCCAACTCAAAGGCATTTATTCAGCTTTTATTGAGCGCTGACTCTGTGTCAGTCAACGTACAAGGGGAATGACACACAGTTCCTGCTTTTGAAGAATTTGGAGCCTAGGAGGAAGACAGATGAACAAATTTATAAATGACCAAAGCGGCAAGCGCTATTGCAGGGACGTGAATAAAATGCTGTGTGAGCCATTTTATTGGAATGGGGAACTCCGCAACTAACTGCCTGGAGGAGCCAAGAAGTGACAACTGAACTTGGCCTTGAATGTCAAGTAAGACTCTAGGTGTGACTGTGCGCGTGTTCATCCATCCGGACGTTGCACGGACAGAGAAGAGTGAAGGCATTGTGAAAAGGGGCTGAGGCCTTTTGGGAGGCACAGTCTCTGCCCCTTGGAAATGATAGATTTTTTTTTTTTAAGTGGTGGGAGAGAGAGATGGGGAATAACTCAGCCAACATCCCGTCTTCCTCCTGGGATGAGAGAATTTATGTCAGATATCCTAATGGTAAAGGGAATATCTCTATATTAAATGTCAAGTCTTGAACTTAAAAGCAGGTGTCTAATGATTTGAGTCCCCTCAAAGTACCTAGGACACCACAGAGCAGCTAAATCTACCCTAAAGTATATGTAGTGTGGGATGCCATCCACGATTCATAAAAAGTCTTTTTTGAGGCAGGCTTATAAAGTAATGGGGACGTTAGCATAAGAAGATAAACTAACTGAAGATTTTAGAAGCCTACAGAATGAGTACAATGAACTCTCATATACCTATCACGAAGACTGAATGGTTGTTAACATTTTTCCATGTCATCATGTTTGATTAACATATAGATATACATGTATGCCTATGTGTGTATATATTTTGAAACCATTTTAAAGAAAATTACCAACATCATGATATTTTATACCAAAATACCTTTGTAAATACACATACATACATGCTCCAAATAAAGGATATTTTTCTATGTGACCAAACACCAGTATCTAACAGAATAAACAATAATTCTCTAATTTCTAATACTGAATCCATACTTATTTTTCCCTGGTTGTCCCAAATTATCTTTTAAAGCTCCTTTCTTTTTAAAAAATATTTTATTTAAAAAAATATTTTATTTTTAAGTGCTCTCTATACCCAATGTGGGGCTCGAACTCACAACCCCAAGATCAAGAGTCACATGGCTTCCCAACTGAGCCAGGCAGGTGCCCCTAAAGCTCATTTTTCAAACAGGGTATATGTATTTTTAATGGGTGACATAAGATTTTTGGTCTTCTTGGACATGGGCAAGTCTACTTTCTACTTTAAACTGTGTTTTGCACTCTGCCAGATTTCTCTAAAGCCTAAAATATCACTTAAGGCTTGTATAAGGACATATGAATGTGCGAGTGAGTTGGGATTAATGTGCTAAGGAAAGCTAAAGAAAAGAAGACCTGGGATTAAGAAACAGTGACCTTCTAAGAACCTCCTCCCTTCAGGCCAAGTCTCTCAGAAGAGCTGGTGTGCTTTTTTCTAACAGAGAGTCCTGAAGAGAAGAAAGTGATGGCAAAACAGAAATGCTAACCAAGACACTCAAATTTTCTATTCGATACCTCACAGTGAACTTGGGAATTCTAATCAGATGTCAGGAAATAAGAAAAAGGGAAGCAAGAACATTCTGTTTTTCACAATCATCTCTTGACACCTCTGCTCGCATCTCACACTCCTCAGGATTTAATCAGTGCTGTGACCGGTCCTGCTGGGCTCCATGCCCCAGACACAAAACATCCTCATTAAGGCGTGTGGCCCAAAGACACTCTGCCTCCCAAGTACCTGTGAAATATCCACTTCTGGCAATGCTTGGAAGGAGCAGACTTCATCTTAATTATATAGTATAAGAAAAAAATTGGGGACCAACGGGTATAAGTTTGCAGTTTTTTGAAATGTTTTCTTTTTTTTTTTTTTTTAAAGATTTTATTTATTTGACAGAGAGAGAGATCACAAGTAGGCAGAGAGGTAGACAGAGAGAGAGGGGGAAGCAGGCTCCCCACTGAGCAGAGAGCCCGATGTGGGGCTCGATCCCAGGACCCTGAGATCATGACCTGAGCCGAAGGCAGAGGGTCTAACCCACTGAGCCACCCAGGTGCCCCGAAATATTTCTAATTTATAAAAATGTTTTAGGTGCACCACAAAGAGTTTTGTTCCAGAACCATAGGAGAGTAATTTGCCAAACTGATGTCCTATAATCCCCTGATACTTTATTCTCCTACATAACCACAATACAACTATCAAAATTAGGAAGTTAACTCTGGTACATTACTGTCATTGAACACTCAGATCCTATTTCAACTTTGCTGAATTCTTTTATAGCAAAAAGACTCAACTTGGAATCATGCTGCTTTGGTTGTCATGTCTCTTGAATCTTCAATCTGGTCGAATCCCTTAGTCTTTATTTGACTTTTAAGATGTGAAAACTGAAATAATCTGGGCCAGTTGTTTGGTAGGATGCCCTAATTTGGTTTTGTCAGATGTTTCCTTATGATTAAATTCAGCTTGTGCATCTTTGGCAGGAATATCACAGAATGGACATTGTGTTTTCCTTGCATCCTATCAGGTGGCCTGCTGTTTTGCTTTGTCCCATTACTGATAATATTCACTCTGTAAGGTTTTATCTGCCAACCTGCTTGGATGGAACTCTATTCTTTTCCCTTCTGTAATTAATTAGTATTTTGTGGGGAGGTTTTTTGAAATGATGTAAATGTCCCATTCCTGATCAAACTTTTAATTTATTCATTTATTAGATTATAGCTTCAGGAGCTGTGTTTTTATTTTTTTTAGGGATTTATAATGTGTTGCTCAGATTGTCCCAGATTTGTCCAATGGCCACCCCTTCAAGATGATGCCTGTGTCCTTTCAACATGGCCCTACTATTCCTTGAGCACTTCCTTGCTTTCAGATACAAAATAGCTTCTGGACTTATTTTATACTTCCCCAGCTTCAGCCCTGAAGTAGCTATTTCTCCAGGGAGCCTGGGTCCTTTCAGTGGACAATGATCTATATAAGGTAGATGTGCTCCTTGCTGTTGAGGTATTACTGAGGGATTAATGAGATCCCAGGATCTCTCACTGGACAGAACTAACTCATATATAGCTGATTGCTGCTTTAAAAAATTATCACAAGCATAGCGTCTTTAAACAACTCAAATTTATTACTTAACAGTTCTGGAAGTCAGAAGTCCTAAAATTAAGGCGTCAACAGGGCTGAGTTCCATAGGGGAGTATCCATTTCCTTCCTTTCTTCCAGCTTCTAGAAGTTGCCTGCATGCCTTAGTGTGTGGCCCCTTCTTTCATTTTCAGAGTCAGTAACATAGCATCTTTAAATCTCTCTCTCTCTCTGATCTCTGTTTCTATTATCACATCTCTGTCTCTGACCTTCCTGCCTTCCAATATAATCATAAGAACCCACCAAGATAATTCTGGATCCTCTTCCCATCTCAACACCCTTAACTTAATTACACCTGCAAAGCCCCTTTTAAGGTAGCACATTCACGGTGTAGGGCATTAGGATGTGGACATTTGTGGGGGTCCATTATTCTGGTTTCCACAATATGTTTGTAGACATATTCACATTTATTTCCAAATCTATATAAATATATTGGAAACCATGAGTTCAGCTGGATACCTCCAATTCCAGTCAACTTCTGTAAGGTTCATTCCAGCTTTTCAATATGTGTAACTTCCTTTCCCAACAGTGAGAAACCTGGCTCCCATTATCCTTAATAAGTTACTTATTTGATTTATCGACTCTATGTACCCAGTCTCCTATTCCACTTCCGTCCTCTTACCCATGGAGGAATGTCCTCCACTTGGCCTGACTGCCCTTCACAGGGACACCCTCCTCACCGCACTCAGACTCTGCCTCCACAAGCTAGGCTGCCCCCTGCAGGAACACTATCCTCACTCCAAGCAGCCCTCCTATGTGGACACCCTTCTACCCCTGCTGGGAGGGGCGTGCCTGACCGCTGGCTCTGACTGCCCATGGTGCCTCCTCAGGCTTTGCTCTGTCCCACCTACTGGTTTGAGGAGTACATTGTTGAGAGAGGAAAAAGAAGAGAAAGAAAAGCCCAAATGACAAATTTTTAGGAAGGAGAAAGGGCACTGAACCTTTGATGCAAATAAGGGTGGGAAATACACGGAATGTGACGGGGGCGGGGTTTGGGGTGGGGGGGCAGGGTAGGGGGTGGACATGCGGCTTGAAGAAATACTGGTTACTTATTGGAATTGGCCCCTGTTCTTGGGCCTGTTTGCATATTTGAGGAGTCGACTCATATTTTTCTGGGCTGAGATTGCTGCCACCAGCCTGGAGCCTCGTCAAACCACTTTTTATTAAAAAAACCACCCTTTGGCTCCTGATGTTTTTTATGCTGATTAAGAACACTGACTTGGCTAACTGAACAAGAGGGCTGATTGTTGCTCTGCCTCTCGAAGCAGAAGAGGCTTTTGATCAAGTTGAGTGGGAGTTTATGTTTCAGGTACTTAAAAAAATGAAGTTTGGAGATAAGCTCGTGAACTGAATTTGAACTTCATTCCAAGCTCATTGAACAGAAATGTTTCAGATCCTTTTAATCTGGAAAAAGCCCATTGCAATTGCCCTTTTAATCCCTTATTTTTCTTTAAAATAAAGTTCTTTCTCAGATTGCTTATCGTTGATCTACCTCCTGAGAAGGGCACTTCAAAAATAAACTCTGAAGTTTAAAGACGTTTGAATTGCTTTCTTTCTGAGGGGATAGGCACCTTGGCTTGGGGGCCTTTTCCCTTCACCCCGGCGCCCAGAGCAAGGACACTGTCCGGCGGTGACTAGGGGAGGAACAGCTTCTCCGTGGCGATCTGGGGTTCTTGGCCTCACAGTGTGGCTCTGTGAGAGGGCTGCACAGAAAGCAGAAGCTTGTGCTTCCAATCTCAGTTCCCCCACTGGCTTCTGAGTGACTTCAGACGAGTCATTTCGTTTCTCCATGTTTGGTCTGCCCCATCTGCCATAGGGAGCTAATGATACCCTCATCTACTTATCTCATAGGGATGTTGTAAGGGCTGATTAATGTACAGGGCGGTGAAACATTGCATATGTGCAATGAGCTAAGAACAGTGAGACCATGAGCCCAGAGACCTCTTCAAATTAGAGGTGATCTTTCCCTTCAGGAATGAGTTATGCTTATGGTCTGGTATTTTTTGGCTATCTCTCTGTTTGTCTTATTAATTCAACTCATGCTATTATTAATTATATAGATAATAATACGCTTGACAGATGAAGTCAGCCTCTTCAATATTTTTTGTGTACTTCCTATGTCTCTGCACAAGAATTAAAAACCCAAGTAAAAACTGAATTATGGGAAGTTCAGAAAATGTGACATATTTATGATTATGTTTCTACTGTTTACCCTGATAATATATGTGAACAGAGGCTTCTCTCTCTTTTTCAAGATTTTAATTTATTCATTTGAGAGAGAGAGAGAGAGAGGCAGAAAGAGCACAGGCAGGGGGAGAGGCAGAGGGTGAGGGAGAAGCAAGCTCCCCACTGAGCTGGGAGCTGAACATGGAGCTGGGTCCATCCCAGGATCCTGAGGTCATGACCTGAGCCGAAGGCAGACGCTTAACCATCTGAGCCACCCAGGTGCCCCAAGAGGCTTCTCTTTTTATCATAAAACTTATCTGAGGGCGAGCTTCAGTTCCCTGAGTGTTCACTGTGAAAGGCACAACTTAGTGTTTAAAAGGAAGGGCTCCCCATTAGCCAATTTCTCATAGAAGGACAGTTTTCCTAAAGACATGGTGTTCCACTCAATTAATTTCCATGTAGCTGTTCCCTGCTAGAAAGAACAGTAATAAATTAGGCCTGCCCCTTTGCTGTGGCAAGAATGTAGTAAAAATGGATACCATCAGCATATTCTCAACATAGGGAAGTAGAGCCAGATTGTATGTGGACTTTAAACTAAAACTCATTATTTCATACTCCTGGAAAATCCTCACGTATGCCTACCCAGAAAAAATTGCTTTCCACGGCCCGATCTCCTACCCCATGCAGATGGTCGTGACCTTCCATGACATTACCTTGAAACAGGAAACCACGGGAAAGCTTTGAGCTTTTATATCAACCAGAGTTCACATCTAAGTTCAAAATACCAAGGGGGAAAACATAAAACAAAACACCAAATAATACAACACAGAGTGGGAAGTAAGGGTTTGGCAACTTTGTTTCCAGTTGTTGGCTTTGGCTCTGAGTAGGGCTTCTGGTTGGCCCCTGTAGGGAAAGTTTTGGACTATTTTCGACAGACAGAACAGGCCACATGAAATTTCTATTATTACTTCAATCTTGGCTGGCTCTCGTGCACAGAACCAGCTGCCTTCTGTCCCTTGTCCTGCAGTGTGTCATTACAGAGTGTAGCTCAGATATAGTAGGGAACTCCCCCAGAGACTGGATCGGGATCATTACCCCTAGGGGGTGAGACCATCCCCATGAAGGTCTTGTCTCTATGGTAGCTATCTGCAGCTGTAGCTGAGCGAAGAAGCAAGCCCAGCCTCATATTTCTTTTATAAAACTAGGTTACAACTAACTGTGTCAAAATCTAAGGTACCAGCAAGCCCTTAAATCAGAAATGAGATACATTTTTATAGGATTGTAACATTTAAGATTTGCACCTGTTTCTAATCTGCATTGGAGAACCAGGGAAAATTTTATGAGTTCTCTAGGGAACAACCCCCCCCCCTTCATGGAAAGCTTGGCTTTGATCCCCAAACCCTATTTTTTCCTCTTCAGTTAAGGAGGAAGGATGGGGTTGTTTAAAAGGCCTCCTTGGGATTTAAATAGAATCCATGAAGCATCAAGTGTTTCAAAGTAGTAACTCTGATATCTTTATAGGTTGTAACTTCAGCACTGAAAGATCCCCAGAGGCCTCTGGTGCCCCCTCCCCCCAATTGGTGTTCACATTCCCTGGTCTCTTAAGCAAGAGGAAAGACTTGTCCATTGCTCTGGACTTTGGACCACGTAAATTTCATTCTGTGGTGTGCCAGAAGGTTGGAGTTGACTGATTTCTCTTTTTATTAGGACTCCTGAGCTTTTGAAAATGGAATTTTAGCCTAAGGGCAGCTTTGTTTTTGAAATGGATTTTTGTTTCTTCTTACTCAACTCCCACTGCCTTGGGAACCATTAAAAATGGAAGGATGATGATAAGAGAAGGAATGTCTTTATACAGATTGGTTGATAGAAAAATTGGGCTGAGAAAGCCAGGATTCTAGAGTGTTCTAACTTTGCCACCAGTTCACTTGTTCATTGGCCTGAGGTGATCCTCTTCACTGTTTTACAACTGAATTTCTCTCTGTAAAATCAGGATGCTGCCTTCATTGCATGGGTAGTAGGGTAAGGTTGAGAGCATGGGCTCCGGAGGCAGATTGCCTTGACTGAATTCTAATTCTACCACTTCCAACTGTGGGACTTTGGGCAAGTTACTTGACACACCTCTGTGCCTCAGTTTCTTCATCTATAAAGACAGGATAATAATAGTATCAGTTTTTAGGGTTGTTGTAAGGAGTATATAATGATATAGGTAAAATCCTTGGCACATCCATCATCATGAACATTTTACTTCTTTTACTTATCTGGAGCTTGCATGGGTATTATTATTATAACTTAGCCAAATACAGAAGCCCCAAGAAGTAGAGAAATAAGCACAAATAGAAGTTTAGCTTGAGTCTATCTTATTTTTTTAACCCAGTCACTTTACATAAGAGCCAAGATTTCAAGAGCTTTTGCAAATTTGGATTCACTGGAGAAATTTCACAACTATCTCCACGTGATATCAGCAAACATTTAAGGAACAAGGAGAGTGCCACCCCATCAAGGAGCAGAGAGGGAGGCCCCTGTCTCTGCATCCATGTCCAGGGCTAGACCACGACTTTGGCAGGATCTCCAGCAACATTCTCATTTTAGGTAGCATTTGGATTTTACAAACACTAATTATTTACATGGGTGAGGTATGCACTATATCACTCCCTGGGCTGGGTGGACTGAGTGACAAATAAACAAATGCTTAGAGATGATGTGTTCCTAACGTATTCACTTACAGACGAGAAAACCCAAAGCTAGGGAGATGAGGCAAGAAGTCAGGGGAACCTAGCTCTCATTTGGGTCTCGCCTTTCCTGAGCTGGCCCCTTCTCTGTCTTATCCTCTGCTTATTCGCACTAGCTAATTTTCTGCTTTTCCTCAACATGCCCTCTTCACTCTCTTCAGCTCTGTCTCTTGTGGCCCCAGGGCTCTGCGGTCCTCAGGCTTATACTAATGTTGGTCCTCTTGGAAAGCTTCCCTTTCTCATCCTCTTACCTGTATTTTACTCATCCCTTAAGGCCTAGAGCATAAGCTTTCCTCTCCAGACATCTTTCCCTTTCTATGTGGCTCTCATAATTTCGCTCAGCACTCAAAAGAACTATAGAGCCAAAAATAAGAGTTACATCGCTTTGCTATAGCCATAGCACTGTGTCCCTGAGAGTGACTAATACACTCTTTCTTTATGTCCCTCATTGCACATTTATTGGATGCCTATCATGTGACACATCGGTGCTAGCAGCCAAATGTTGTACGTGGATATTATTACCATTTCATAGATTTTTTTTTTTTAAAATGTGACTTTAAGATATTAAGTTATTTACTCAAGGCCCCGCAGCTGGTAAGTGACAGGGATGAAGTTTAAATTTGAGTCTATCATTTTTCCACCTTCCTGTAGAATAGCTCATGTATTGAATGTGAATAAGTCACGAGGAGTAGACAGGAGGGGTGGAAAGGGCTTCTTAGAAGATTTGGAAAGGAGCTTGATGGAGGAATTAAAATTGGTTAGCAAGGTCAGTGGGTAGCCGGGTGGGGGTGGGGTGGGCAGAGGGCACAAGGGCACAAAGGAGTAAGAGGCCAAGTGGAATGCTCTCAGAAGAGTAGAGGGAAGTGGGGCCTCTGAGGTGGCAAGGGACACATCTCTCTGACCTCCTATCTTCTGGGGAGACTTGTCTAAGCTTGGCCTGAGTACTAGCCAGAGGCCTGGTGCCAGAATGAGAGTTTCCCTGAACAGCAAAGTGAGAGTTCTAAAGGATGAATGTGAATTTTGCCCTTAGTTGTGGAGGAAGCCAAATTGAACTGCTTCCTTAGTCACTGAACCCAAGCACTGACCATGGGGCCAGAACTGGGACACAAAGGTGAATTTCAGAAGCTAGGTGGACAGTTGAATGGAACAGAGTCAGGAGTAAGTATAGGAACAGAGTTTGGGTTCAAGTCACATTTGCTGGGTAGAGCTGGTGGGCTGGGCTTGTTTGAAATAACTTCAAGGAGCAAAGGAAGACGTGTGTGGCTTATAGGCACAAGATGTGGAAGGAAAAGACAGTGAGAAGCCTTAGATAGTCCTATCAAGGGGTAAAGTCTTTCAGAAGATCTTTCATCCCTCTGACCTCAGTATAAGTTGTCATGGGTTGAGAGTGGAGGTAGAGAGCAGGATTGTTGGCGGCAAATCAATGAGCTGGTTCACCGGAGGCAGCAAAGATAGAGCGGAATATTCTATCCCCAAACTGTTGCAGTTACTCTGGAGTGAAATGTGTCTTGGAGAAACTATATTGGGTTCTCTAGAAGTCTCATGTTGTCTGTGGGAGGGTTTTTGCATGGAGGTTGAGGGATGTTTAGGGGTTTGCAATTGTCCTCCTTTCACAAATATTCATCTGTTCATTCATTGATTGGTTACCTGTTTAGCACATAACATTGTGCTGTGTACCTCTCTGGGTCCTGGGAATAGTGGGGCACAAGGCATCAACATCCCTGTATTCATGGAGACCTACTATAGTGGAAGAAATAGACATAGAACAAAACGCACAGATTAAGGTGTAATTTGAAAAGTGAGTGCTATGGGGCGCCTGGGTGGCTCAGTCGTTAGGTGTCTGCCTTCGGCCCGGGTCATGGTCTCAGGGTCCTGGGATCGAGCCCCACATCGGGCTCTCTGCTCAGCGGGGAGCCTGCTTCTCCCGCTACCATCCCCTCTGCTTGTGTTCCCTCTCTCGCTGTGTTTCTCTCTGTCAAATAAATAAAATCTTAAAAAAAAAAAAAAGAAAGAAAAGTGAGTGCTATGAAAGAGATGAAATTCTGATTTAGATCAGGATGAATGGAGAGGCCTTTATGAGGAACTGATATTTAAGATGAGAACTGATAGATGAGCAGGAGTTAATTAAGCAAAGCATTCCTGGCCAAGCAAATAATGTATGCAAAAGCTTTGAGATAGGAAAGAACTTGTAGTTTCAAGAGAAATCAAGGTCAGCATGTTGTTGGAATTCAGTGAGCAAAGAAGTAGAGGTTGAAGAAGCTGGCAGGAGCCTGGCTCTCAAGGATTCAGAGCTCAGGTTAGGGATTTCAAAATTTATCTTATACCCAAAGGGAAGCCATTAGAGATAGTTAAATAAGGGAATGACCTAATGAGTGGATGTTTTAGCTCTGACTGCTGTATGGAGGCTACTATAGAAGATAAAATCACATCCAGAAAGAGCAGTAGCAAAATGACTTTGAGCAGATGACAGCAGATGTGAGGTATACAATATTTTCAAGGTAGAACCCACAGGACTTCAAAAAAGAAAGCAAATTACGTGTCTGCTCTTGATGATCCCAGCAAGATAGGTTATTAGTTTAGGAACAGTCAAATCTGGAGTTGTGTGCTTCACTAATGTTTTCTCTCTTTTTTAAAAATTTAAATTCAATTAGCCAACATGCTAATGACAACAGCAGTATGTCATTAGTTTCTTTTTTTTTTTTTTTAAGATTTTATTTATTTATTTGACAGAGAGAGAGATCACAAGTAGGCAGAGAGGCAGGCAGAGAGAGAGGGGGAAGCAGGCTCCCCGCTGAGCAGAGAGCCCAATGCGGGGCTCGATCCCAGGACCCTGGGATCATGACCTGAGCCGAAGGCAGAGGCCTTAACCCCCTGAGCCACTCAGGCGCCCATGTCATTAGTTTCTGATAGTGTTCAGTGATTCATCAGTTTCGCATAACACCCAGTGCTCATCATATCACATGCCCTCCTTTATGTCCATCACCCAATTACCTTATCCTCTCCACACACCTTCCCTTCCATAACCCTCAGTTTGTTTCTCAGAGTCGACAGTCTCTCATAGTTTGTCTCCCTCTCTGAATTCTTCCCATTCACTTTTCCCTCCTTTCCCCCATGGTCCTCTGTGCTATTTCTCATATTCCACATATGAGTGAAACCACATGATAATTACTTTCTCTGATTGACTTATTTCACCCAGCATAAGACCCTTGAGTTCTATCCACGTCAATGTAAATGGTAGGTATTCATCCTTTCTGATGGCCATGTAATATTCTACTGTATATATGAACCACTTCACATCTTCTTCATCCATTCACCTGTTGGACATCTCAGCAACTTCCACAGTTTAGCTATTGTCGACATTGCTGCTATGAACATTGAGATGCAGGTGCCCCTTCTTCTTACTACATCTGTGTCTTTGGGATAAATACCCAGTAGTGCAATTGCTGGGTCATAGGGTAGCTCTATTTTTAACTTCTTGAGGACCTCCATACTCTTTTCCAGAGTAGCTGTACTAGCTTGGATTCCCATCAACAGTGTAAGAGTTTTCACCTTTTCCCACATCATTGCCAACATTTGTTGTTTCTTGTCTTGTTAATTTTAGCCATTCTGACTGGTATGAGGTGGTATCTCACTGTGGTTTTGATTTGTATTTCCCTGATGCCAAGTGATGCAGAGTATTTTTTCATGTGTCTATTGTCCATTTGGATATCTTCTTTGGAGTAATGTCTTTTTGTGTCTTCTACCCATTTCTTACTAGATTATTTGGTTTTGGGTGTTGAGTTTGGTAAGTTCTTTATAGATCTTGGATACCAGCCCTTTATCTGATATGTCATTTGCAAATATCTTCTCCCATTCCATGTAGGTTGCCTTTTAGTTTTGTTGTCTTAGTTGTGGTCATTAATCTCTTGTCTGTTCCAGTTATAATTGTTTGTGTAAGACTACAGGCAGATAAATTTCATTAGATATGTATCTCCTTGTTGAGAGGGTCACAAAGAGACAGTGGGGATGTTATGTAAACTGATATCAGGACAATACACACTTCAGCCATAAAAAAGAATAAAATCTTACCATTTGCAATGAAATGGATGGAACTAGAGTATAAAGCTAAGTGAAATAAGTCAGTATTAATAAATACTATTAAATACTAAATTTAATATAGTATTAATAAGTATTATAAATATTATAATATTAAGTATTATAAATAATACTTAAATAAATACTAAATAAGTACAGAAACAAATCATATGATTTCACTCATATGTGCAATTTAAGAAACAAATGAGCAAAGGAAAAAAAGGAGATGGAGAGAGAAAGAGAGACCAGTCAAGATACAGACTCTTAAATATAGAGAACAAACTGATGGTTATCAGAGGGGAGGTGGGTGGGAGGATGGGTGAAATAGGTGATAGGGATTAAGGAGTGCACCTGTTGTGATGAGCACCAGATGAAGTATGAAATTGTTGAATAACCATATTGAACACCTGAAACTGATATAGCACTCTATGTCAACTAACTGGAATTAAAATAAAAACTTAAAAAAAAAAGAGACAATATAGACAGCACAGGACAGACAAAGGCTGTACTCCTGCAGGATTACCTGATTCTATGAATCAATTTGTGTTTTCAGAAGAGCATCTCCATAGAAATCTCTTTCTAGCAAATTGACTTTCTGGTATTTACGTGAAAATTTAGCTAATAATACCATAATAGTACAAACAGATAGATGATTTTAGATTTCAACAGCTCTAAAAGTGAGAATATGAAAGAGATCTATAGGGATTTCAAGCTGTTAAATGTGGACAAAGAAGTCTCCTGGGTAAAGTCCTCCATTATAAATGTGTTGAGGATATAGTTTTGAGTGGAAAAAGTACAAAGAAGCAACAACAACAATGAAACATTTTTTTCCCCTTTCCAGTCACTTCTCTGCCACCCACCTATAATCCAGGAAAACATTTCAAAAGGAGGAGCAGAGAGCAACCTCAACATTCTCTTTCTCCTCCCGATGCCTCCTCCCTTTACTCTCTCCGAGAACCGGTGTCTTCAAAAGAATGAACTGCTAGACGAGCAGTTCCGCGGGAACCTCCCTGGATATGGGATCTGTGGTAACATTTCACACTTCCCTGATTCAGAGTGCTGGATTGGCAGCAGAGGGAAAGTGAGAGGAATTCTAAGAAAACTAGAAAAGGCAAATATCTCTGCCTTGTTCTTTTGAGGTAGGAGTCAGGGATCTGGAACTAGACACGATTGTGAACACATCAGAATGATGAACAGTGCCCTAGGGAATCTTTAATGTCTCTAGAAGGCAGAAAGGACCCGGGTTTTTAGGTCTTTTTCCTCAGGACTCTGAGAAAAGAAGATCTGAGCCTAAAGGAGGAGAATGGGTGGTGTGGCCAAGGGGAAGCAGGCAACATTAATTCACAGCGGGGATATATTCATTTTCCTTAGTCTTCATGGTTCTGAATGCTTCTAACTACCCAATCAAATGGGTAAATAAGCCTCTTATTAGATACTATAGCTAAAAGTCAAGGTACTGGTGGTAATTACCAGCAAAAAAGGGAGAGCTTAGTCAAACTCACTTTGAAGTAAAATTTCTTGTTAATGAATCACTCAGGTGTCTTCTATATCATCTTATTTATTTTTAAAAAAGATTTTATTTATTTATTTGAGAGAGAACGAGAGAGAGTGCAAGAAGGGGGAGGGTCAGCGGGAGAAGCAGACTCCCCGGTGAGCAGGGACCTGACGTGGGACTCCATCCCGGGACTTCAGGATCATGACCCAAGCTGAAGGCAGCCACTCAACAAACTGAGCCACCCAGGCATACCCTTCTATATCATTTTATTTTTATATATTTTTTTAAGATTTTATTTATTTATTTGACAGAGAGGAGAGAGATCACAAGTAGGCAGAGAGGCAGGCAGAGAGAGAGGGGGAAGCAGGCTCCCTGCTGAGCAGAGAGCCCGATGCGGGGCTCATCCCAGGACTCTGAGATCATGACCTGAACCGAAGGCAGAGGCTTTAACCCACTGAGCCACTCAGGTGCCCATCTATTTAAAGAAAAAAAAAAAAAACAGCCCTTTCTTGTTCAGTGTAGTGTAATAGAAGGAGACTGTAGTGTTTCTAGTTAGAAAAATCTTGGTTTAGTTCTATCAGCTGAGTGAACACATATAAGTTCCTGCCAGAATGTAAGTTTCATGAGCATGAGTTCACTGATAAACCAACATGTGGTAGGCACTCAATAAGTACTTATTAACTGACATCAGGTGTATTTCTGAACTTTGGTTTCCTCATAATAAAGAAGTAAATGTTATACCTTAGAGAGGCATCATGAAGATAATGGATGATGTGTTAATAAAATAACTGACTGGGACATCTGGGTGGCTCAGTTGGTTGAGTGTCAGACTCTTGGTTTTGGCTCAGGTCATGATCTTGGAGTCACGGGACTGAGCCCCACATGGGGCTCCTCGCTCATATGCAAAGTCTGGGGCTTCTTTCCCTCTCCCTCCTTCTCTGCCCCTCCCTCTGCTCGTGCACTCTCTCTCAAATAAATAAATTTATGAATAAATAAATAAATAAATAAATAAATAAATAAATAAATAAAATTCTTTAAACAAAATACCTGACCAGAGAAGATAGTCTGGTTAGAGAGGACCTTGGAATGAGTTCAGTTGTATTGTTGCCTGCAGGCATGATTTGTTCTTTCTCTCTCTTTTTCAAGTGTTACATTCTGGCTCACTTTTACCAGTTTGTTCATGAATCTTTTATCCCTCAATCTTAGCACCATCTCCTGATAGATTTTAGCTTAACAGAGAATGTAGGCAATTCTTCATTGAAAACTAACAACCAGAAAGCAGGATCCTGCCATATAAATTGCCAGTGGGCAGTTTCCTAATGTTAAGCTTAGAGTATTTACATATAAATATAACGTGTTGTTCTTTGGGGACTTTTAGCCCATCTAAACAAATGCTTTTGAACAAACAAGATCCTTCAGCCAAGTCTTTTTACCTCCATGTCTGCCTCTCCTCCTAGTTTCTGTTTTCTGGCCACCCTATGTTGCCTTCACTTGTCTGCTTTCTCTGCCTGGACTTCCCATCATGCCATCTAGTCCCTCAGGTCTCATTTTAAATGTCAAATCTTCAAAAATGCCTTTTCTAATCTTCCGGGGGAGCTCAGATCTCTCAGCATTGATCCTGTGATATCTGTTCTTCCTCTTTCATAGTATTAATCACAACTGTCATAGCTTCATGGCTCTTTCCCACCATACCATGACCCTCACGATAGCAGAATCTGCTTTATTCACCATCACAATCCTCTGCGTTTAGCACAAAGTAAACATTCTGACATTTTTTATTGAACTGAAAATGAACAAACCAAACCAATGCCTCAACAAGATTGCAACACTGGAAGGAATCTCAAAGGTATAGTGATTCTATTTTCTCAAACAGAAGGCAACAATTATGTCTGATAAAAGGTTTTGTTTTTGATTTGTTAGATTGTTTATATGAATATTCTAATAAAGCTGAAAATGAAAGAATCTTCCATTGTATATTTAATATATTGCTTTTATACAAATTTTAAAATTACTTGATATTACTATGATCAAAAAATATCTGGTATAAGTGCTTCTTACTGCTAAAGTAATCTAGAGTTTAATAAAACAAAAGCCTATGTCGTGGGTTAAGGTTTTTGAAATACTGAGTTTTTTGTTTTTTATTTTTTGTTTTTTTTTTCATTCTGGTAATCCCTATTATTCTATGTTGCCTCAGAGCCCTTTATTCTAGAGCCAGACAGCTTGGGCTCAAATCCAGTTCCTACCACTTAGTTCTTATTGATTTTAGGCAAGTTACTTAGATTCTCTGTCACATTTTCTTTGTCTCTGAACTGGGATAGTAATAGTACCTACCGAAAAGGATTATTTTAAAGACTAATTGAGAAAATACATTTAAAATTATCAGAATGGTGCTTGGCACATTGTCTTCAATGTTATTTTAGTAATAATATTAGTAGTATTACTACACAATAACTAGTATTATTACTACTAATAGTATTATTACTATTATTACTACTACTATATTACTTATAATATTAGTATTATTACTAATAATACCATTAGTATTATAGTAATAATATACTGAGGTAGTATATAACAGTATAATAGTATAGAGTATAATAGTATAACAGTATAATAGTATTATATCATTATACTATATAGTATTATGTCATCATTATCATCATTATCCAGAGAGAATACGCACAGCTGAAAACAAAATAATCATTGCTAAGCTTTGCATTTTAAAATGCATTTAAAACTCTGTTATAAAGTGACATCAGCAAGAATGGCAAAGCAAGGACCTCTGAAAATTCCATTGAAGCAGCAAGAAAACTGGCAAAAGATAGAATCAACTTCTTTCTGAACTCTGAAAACTAACTTAAGGGTTGCAACACTCCCGGGAGCATTTATTAAACAAAACAGATGAATCTCAATAAGAACAGTGAACTTTGTGACATTTTAACTTATTCTATTCTATGCTCCACTCTCAGGTTCCATGGTACTTTGAAAACCAATGGCCCACAAACAAGAGGCAAACCAGCAGTGTGGTAGCCCTTGGAAAGGACAGAATGGGGTTAGAGCTCCTTCAACAATCCAGAGAATTGTCATTATGTGACCTGTGTGATGGTTCTCCAGAAGAGAATCATTTCAAGACTATCTTTATTTAACTTTATTTAACTTGGCACTGCCCCCTGCCACTGTGAAGGGCCTTTCCCCCTGCGATGGTGTGTTTGTTGAAAACACCTAAGAGCAATTTTTTTTTAAAAGATTTTATCTATTTTTTAAAAAGATTTATTTATTTATTTATTTGACACAGAGAGAGAGAGATCACAAGCAGGCAGAGAGGTAGGTAGAGAGAGGGGGAGGGGAGAAGCAGGCTCCCTGCTGAGCAGAGAGCCCGATGCGGGGCTCCATCACAGGACCCTGAGATCATGACCTGAGCCGAAGGCAGAGGCTTCAACCCACTGAGCCACCCAGGTGCCCCTAAAAGATTTTATTTATTTGACAGAGAGAGAGACAGTGAAAGAGGGAATACGAGCAGGGGGAGTGGGAGAAGAAGAAGCAGGCTTCCCACTGAGCAGGGAGCTTGATGCGGGCTCCATTTCAGGACCCTGGGATCATGACCTGAGCCAAAGGCAGGCGCTTAATAACTGAGCCACCCAGGCACCCACTTAGGAGCAATTGTTAAGTTTTGTGACTGGCTGAGGTAGTATATAACAGTTGGGGCAAACAATAGGCTAACCAAAAAGTTTAAAAGGAAAAAGTAAAGGGTGAGAAGTCTACAGGGTCTGTTGAAAAGTTCTGATATATTTCTGGGAATTTAGAAGGCTCTGTACACATATAGGTGTCTATAGATACCAAGACCTGTGTATATGTTTGGGAAAGACCAGAGAAAGTCCTGAGCTCTCACTTCTGACTGACGTTAGGCTGTACAGAAAGTAAAGGCTAGGGCAAAGTTGTCAACTGTCCGGCTAGATACTGAAGGCATGTCCCAACACACATACCCAGTTCTTCAACAAAGACGGGTAAACTTATTGTTTCCACATATTTAAGGTTCCAGATGTCTAATTACTAGGTGACCACTATGCTAATGAAGCAGAGACTTTAGCAGCATGAAAATAATGCAGACTTTTCAAAATTAGTTCAGAAAAGTCATGAAACAAATGACAACAAATAGCATCAACAACGACAAACCCTGAGCAAGGGGCAGAATTTTATTTCCAAAGTCGCCACACTATGTTATTTTAAATATCTAGTTTGCAACAAACATTCTAGACTTTCAAAGACAAAAGAAAGTATGGCCTGTATGTGAGAACAACAACAACAACAAAAATCAATACAACCTGTCCCTGAAGAAGCTTAGATATTGGACATATTAGACAAAGATTAAATCAGCTATTTAAAGTATCTTCAGAGATCTATTGGGAATCATGTCTAAGGAACTAAAAGCAAGTAGGAGGATGATGTCTCACCAAGTAGAGAGTATCAATAAAGAGACAGAAAGTATAAAAATGAGGGACACCTGGGTGGCTCAGTTGGTTAAGCAGCTACCTTCGGCTCAGGTCATGATCCCAGGGTCCTGGGATCGAGTCCCACATCAGGTTCCTTGCTCAGTAGGGAACCTGCTTAAAAAAAAAAAAAAGAAGAAAAAAAAAAGAAGAAAAAAAAAGAAAGTATAAAAATGAACCACTTTAAAAGTCTAATAACGGAAATGAAAAATTCACTACAGGGATTCAATAACAGATTTGAGCAGGTGGAGGGAAGAATCAGGAAACTTGAAGATATATCAATTGAAATGGTCCTGTTTGAGGAACAGAAAGAAAAAATAATGAAACATGAGCAGAGACTCAGAGCCCTCTGGGACACCACCAAGCATATATACATAAAATGAGAGTATCAAAAGGAGAGGAGAGAGAGAAAGGGACAGAAAGAATACTTGAGGAAATCTCTGAAAACTCTCCAATTTAGTGAAAAGTTTATAACAGGGATGATAGCCTGAGAACTAAAGAGTTCTTGGTTTGCAAAAGCCAGGGTTTGAGGGGAGGAAATTCCTCCCATCACATTTAGTTTAAGGCATACTGTTTATACATGGTATAAGGAAACTTGCATATCAATGTCAAATGTTTCCTTCCATACAAAGAGGAGATAGGACATTTTTCTGGGCTAACTGGAGGAGTTCAGAGCATTTGATGAAGATTGGAGTTAGATGTTAGTGTGGGGCTTTGTGCTTTGCACCTTCTCTCTCAAGATAAAAATTCTGGTTGGGTGTGGGTGGAAATCTCAGATGCATCTGGAAATGCCTCAGTCCTTTTGGAGTTCTGAGAAGCGTGCCCTGAGCCAATGTGTGGAGAAGTAAAGGAAGCACAGTATGTTGAGGTGGAAAGGGTATGAAAGAGTTGGCTTGCTTATCCTCTCCTTCTCTATGGGGATGGAACAGATCTGTAAATCACTTTGCATTTTGTAGTGGGACCCATAATGAGGTTTATCACTAAGGGTGGGTGTGTCTGTCAGAGGGTCACCACAGTGTGAAACAAGGGGACTCAGAATAGAGGTCATGGGAAAACAATCTAGCAAGAAATGGGATGAAAGATGGGGCTAAGTGGTGGAGGATCTGAGTGTCATTGAGAGCCACTATGGGAGAGGCCACCATACCCCCAGGCTTGCCTGAAACACCAAAGTGGCAAAGAGGACAGATCACTCCAGCCCAGCTGTGACCATGATCATAGCAGAAACAGAGGCTGCCTAAGGCTTAGTGAAACAAGCCACACCTCAGAAAGGTCAGTGAGAACAGAGATGACACATGGACCAATGTCCTTCCTCCAATGCTAGAATGATATGGAACTCCCCCTGGAGCTTAGACTATTCTGGGAAAAAGAAGAGAAAGAAAAGAGAAAGGAAGAGAACCTTAAGAGACTACATTTCAAGATTTAAGATACTTAAGTCTCTAGAAATGGCACAACTTTGTGTTCTGCTATGAGAAGATGGGAGAAGATGGGATCTTGAGAGTCAAATTTAATTTCAACCTTGGACAAAGAGAAATATGTCCTTGTACATCTGGTCTCATATTGTAAAAATGTATTTCCACTGTACCTATTTAGATTATTCCTTATTTAATTCCAAATTACACATATTTTTGCATTATATGTGTTTAGTTGTGTAAATTAAATATCCCAGAAAAAAGGAGAGAAATATTCTTTGTGTGGGAGAGTCCATCCACCATTCTAGTCAGTAAGAGTATGTCCCAAGTGAATGGAGCTAAGACATGCGAATAAGCCTATTCGCATTTTCCTAGTTCTGCTCAACACTTTGGGCTTTCTCATAGAGGGAAGATCCCACCAAACTGAGTCTGATTCTCTTGATGAAGACATTGACTTTTTTTTTTTAATTTTTATTAACATATAATGTATTATTTGCCCCAGGGTACATGTCTGTGAATCGTCAGGCTTACACATTTCCCAGCACTTACCATAGCACATACCCTCCCCAATGTCCACAACCCAGCCACCCCATCCCTACCCCTCTGCCTCCCAGCCACCCTTAACTGGTTTTGTAAGTCTAGGAGTCTCTTACGATTTGTCTCCCTCCCCATCCCTTCCTGTTTCATTTCTCTTCCCCACTCCCCCAAACTCCCACCTTGCCTCTCAAATTCTTCATATCAGAGAGATCATGTAATAATTGGAAGACACTGACTTTTATAACTTCAATGCATGTCAGTTATTTCATCTGGTGTTCAACTCAAGAGACAATAATCTCTTCTGGCAATGGAGCAAAAACTCTCTGTGGAATTTACCGAGAAAGTATAGTAGGCACCAACATGGAAACTTCCTAAGGGATTATCAAGGGGATTTGCCAACATGTGCTTTTTTCTGTGCATGCTAACATTTGAAACTAATCTTAAAGGAAAGTAAGAGACTTCACTGTAGATCCAAATTTTTGACTGAATATCCAGAGAGTATCTATAGACACATTGCCTTTAAAAGGCTGACAGTGGGGGCACCTGGGTGGCTTGGGGGGTTAAAGCCTCTGCCTTTGGCTCAGGTCATGATCTCAGGGTCCTGGGATCTGGCTCTCTTCTCAGCAGGGAGCCTGCTTCCCCCTCTCTCTCTGCCTGCCTCTTTGCCTCTTTGCCTACTGTCAAATCTGTCAAATAAATAAATAAAATCTTAAAAAAAAATAAAAGTCTGACAGTGGCTTTATGTTGGTAGGTTCATTTTTCTTTAATAACTTTCTAGATTAAGTTAAATTAATGTTTATCTTTCTCAAAATATTGGGATGATCACTCTAAATTAAGTTCAAATGTGGTAGCTCAATATCTTCTTATAACAAAGTACTAATGTTTGAGGAAAAAGATTGCCTTGTGGATTTAGTTTCATATGTACTGGGGTCTCTCAAAGATGAACAAACATTTGGAGCCAACTGGAATTCAACACTGAGTTAAAGCATTCAGCTAGCTAAGCACAGTTGCCAAGTCCTTGGCAATGATCCCGAAATAGGGGCCACTGTAAGTGGGGCCATGTTTCTAAGTCTCAACAGACTCCAGGGTATATATTTTTCTTTTTCTATTGGTCAAAAAGTCAAAAAGGGAAATTCAGCATTGACCTTTTCTTTTTTCTTTTTTTGCAATTCAGGAAGACTTCATTTAAAATTGAATTATTATTTTATTTTATAGATTTATTTGAGAAAGAGAGAGTAAATGTGGGGGTGGGGGAGGAGAGGATCTCAAGCAGACTCCCTGCCGAGTATGAAGCCTGACACAGGGCTTAATCTCACCACCTGAGCTGAAACCAAGATTCTGATGCTTAACTGACTGAGCCATCCAGGTGCCTCAAATTTTTCTTTTTAAAGGTGAATACATGTACACAGTGTTTAAAGCAAAATAATGTTACTGGATCCTATCTCTCTATCTCCTACTCTTTTCTAACAGGTAAAAACTTTCACCTTCAAAAATAAGCTAAATAAGTTAAGCTTATTTAAGTATGTCCAAATATAAGTTTTTATATTTGGACTTAAATATTTAAGTATGTCCCAAAAATAAGCTAAAATAAGTTAGTAATTTTCTAGCATTTATTTCTGTATTTCTAAATCATATACTGCTATTACTTTTTTCAGTTTTAGATCTTATCTATAGACTTCCTACTATGGAAGATGAGGATTTAACTTTCTTATCACCCACCCTATCCCAAAGCATTCATGGGACCTATAGAGAACATTAGTACTGAGATATCACCAGACAGGAGCTGTGACTGAAGGTCAAGGAATATAGCTGCTTCCAAAATGCACCCCTGGTGGCCAGGATGAGGGTGAAGGTGGAATCAATATCTCAATCTCTCCTGCCCTTTGTTTTCTTGCTCTAGCCATTGATAGCAGTGGCAGATAGCTCACTGGCTGAACCTATTTAGAAGACAGAATATAAAGGGCCCTGGGTCATGCAGTCTACAGAAGTCAGCCACCTAAGGCCGAGACAGATACAGAACAGAAAAAAGTAGCACATACAATTTCTTGGTTTTCTTGAAGTTAACAATTGCCTCACTTTTTATTGTTGTTGTTTGTTTCCTAAGTTTTCTATTGCACTGTAGACACAAAACTGAAATTTTGCCCTGATTCCAATACAACTAGGTACTTTTCACCCAGGGACAATCCAAAAATAACAGGGTCTGTCTGGTTCTGGTCCCTCAAGTAATGAAAACTTGAATATTTCTTATAAATCTGGACTCCCCAACAAAACAAATTTATCCCTAATTTTTACTATGTGAATGTCTAATGATAAGTCACAGCCTTGTGAAGGAGATAATCATGTGAGAAATGCTTTTTTTTTTCCATCAAAAACAGACTAATGTAAACTTGGTAGCTGGGTATTTTGTGTGTGTGTGTGTGTGTGTGTGTTAACATATAATGAATTGTTTGCCCCAGGGATACAGGTCTGTGAATCATCAGGCTGTTTTTTTTTCCTCTAAGAAGTTGTGTTATTAATTTGTGAGCCAGTCCTTATGGCTCTGACTTTCCTATAGTCTTTGCAGGTAACATTTTCTTTCCTTTTCTAAACGCTTCTGTTTCCAAGTCTTCCTTTGATGTGACCTATCAGTAATTCATCCAGAAACTTGCTGAAAGACATGAAAGTTTCTTCTCAATGTTTAGCACATTGGGTATTCAATCAATTCCCACTTTTGGAATCCGGTTTAACCTCTCAAGAAAATAAACAACAGTCTTTGCCTGGGAAGGGAAAGAGTGATTTTTGGCTATGCAGGGAGGAGGGAAATGATGGGGAGGGGATCAGATGTTCTAAATATTCCTTAGACAGACTTACATAATGATCATTTGTTTTGACCAACTTCTCTGCTTGCCTTTGGCATTCACTGGCATCTTCAATTTCTAAGGCTGTGGGAGATGCTTATTATCAACTCCCTCTCTGCTCTCAAAAGTTTAGAATTCAACTATTTCCACTTTGCTAAATCAGTTACTACTTATCCATTTGTATTCTAGCTCCCAAAATTTGTGTTGATCTCATTTGTCTGCTTTTATTTTCTCTCTCACTTTTTTGTTCCTATGAGATTTCTTTATTATTATTTGCTTTTATTTAGGGAGATTTTGTATAGCAAGGAGAGGACTGAAATACATGTGTTCAATTAGCTATATTCAATTTAGATACCAGAATGGCTTCTTCAGGGCACAAAAAAAGCTAAATTCCAGGATTCAGTATTCTTTCACATACAAGTGTTCCCAGTATGAATCAGTTTGTCTTGGATTTATCAAATGTAGTCATCTTCTGTGCACACTTTACATCCTTCTGGCCTCACCTCTTACTCTGTGCACTACGGTGGCAAATAGTTTCTTGCAGGTTTAGAGTAAGTTGCATGTGGTTTTATTCTGATTCTGTCTTATTTCAGCCTTTGGTTCCTTCCCTAGGGCATCGCTGATACTGAGGAGTGGTACCCTCAGAATCCAATGGGGGCCAGTAGCCAATGAACGAATGCTTCCTTCTTTTGTACTCAGCAGACAGTTCTCAGATGCTTCGCAGGAGACTTCACTACACCTGGATTTTGGTCTTGGGAGAGCCTGAGCCATAAACTAAGCCACACCAAGTTGGACTTATGACCAATAGAATTGTGACCCAATAAGTAGGTGGTGTTTTAAGCTACATTTGTGGTAATTTGCTACACAGCAATAGAAAACAAATACAGTCTGAGCTTGTGTTGCTCAAGCAGAGCCTGAGACCAAAACCTCTGTGCTTCTACTTTACCGGGGAGTGCAATTCCCCGATAGGGAACAAAAATAAGGGAAAAGTAGAGTGATGCTGAGAAGGAGGAAAATGAAATGGACAATGTTTATTAAGAGTGACTGATTCCCTCATTTTGAGGAACAATCTCTTGAGAGACATATAAACCATTGCTTCTCAGGATAGTTCTCCCAGATGAGAAAGAAAGAAGAATTACTGAATTCTTTGCTCCTGTCTCTCTTTGGAGAGATTCTCCCAGTGGCTGTTAATTCCCCTGCACTTCTTGAGTGCAGATGTGTAGGCATGGAGTGTGTCCTGCGGGGTCTCACACTCCAGCATCAACAGGAAAGCTACAGGTCAGGAAGAGAGATATATGAGTGAAGTGAGGTGCTGTTGGTCTGCCCAATTGGAGTTGCTTCAATTTACATAAAGTTGGCTGCCACAGTGTTGGCTAAGCTGGTACAAGAGGCCAAAGGCCACAGAAAAGGCACGAGGGAAAGGACCTGAAGTGGCATAGAAGAGGTGACTGAAACAGTAGGAATGGTCTCTTAGTGTCCCCTTTTATGTGGAGAAAGCTGAAGAAATGGTTAAAATTCCATCATATTTTGTTTCGACCGAATAGTTTCTTTGACAGAAATCACTAACTGCAGTTGCAAAATACAGCATAATATTTGCTGTAAACAGGATATCTAATCCTGCTGGAGCATCTCCATAAAAATTGTTCTAGGCTTCTCTGAGGAACTTTGATGTCCCAGTGCAAACCATTCCTCATCAACTCTTTTCTTAGTAAACATGACAATTTTCTCTCAGAATTTTTTTTCCAAACATGGTTTCTTATTTAACACAGAGTTGATTTGGAGAGTATCCAAAGAGACAGATACAACATTTTGATCTGTAAAGCATTCTCCAAGAGTAAACATATATTTGTAATATCAACCCTTCTAAAGTTCAAATTACACTGACCTTTGCTTGCAGTTACTTTGAAGAGTTTCCAATTTTTCCCTTAGTCTCTGGGTCCAGGGAAGAGATAAGCTTTCTTCCAGTGGTTTTTATCACCACCATCATCATCATCACAAAGAAAACTCTTCCCAAACTCTCAGAAGTTCCCCTTCATGTCTTCTTTGGTAGAATCATATCACCTCTTCACCCTTAGTTGCAAAAGAGGGTAGGAAAGGCAGTATCTGACATTTTCACAGCCTTTTATGGGAGGTAGGTTCTACCATCTGTGGGGAAAGGGAAAGAAATGGCAGTGTAAAGACAACTCAGCAACTACATTTCCTGTTTTCTTCATTTCCATCAGTCTTGTCTGAGACTTATTCCAGATAACTTGACTAAAACTGGAGACAGTGAATCTTCTCGGCCATATATTTACACACCAACTTCAGGATAGGTGATCTCTATCAGTGGTTCATCTGTTCCATTATCTGTTGATTCTTAGTAGGGTCACTCTCAGAAGGTACCTTTTTAAATTCAATGGGTACCTTTCTCCTCCCCTAAACATTGATAAAGATGCGGGAGGGTGTCACAGTTTTCAAACAGTTGGGAGTTTGAATCTCTGTGGCTACTTGACACATTTGTTACTTGTTCGATCCCGGAAACATCTGAGCTCCCAATTGCTTAGAAAGAAATTAGGAAAGTCATTTACCCATCATCACTGGGTAAATTACATATAAGGGAATACAGATGAATTTTTCAGACTAGAGAAACTTAATCCTTGAATAATAGGAGGCTCTCAGGAATACTGAGATAAGGCAGGGCCCCATGGTCTGCTACTTCTCACTGCTGCACTTGCTTCTTTTCCATCTGCTTTTTCTGATCTGCACTGGTGTTAGACAAAGGACTGCTGAGCTTAAAACAATTTTGTCTAAAATAAAAGCCAGTGTCATTTGACTTGTGGATTCTTCTAAGTTTCTCATCAGTGTCTGCCTTGGACAGCTGCCAAGTGAGATATGCTGGTATTTTATTTCACGGCCACATAAGGGGGGATCTTCCTGGGAAGATCCAATGGGAGGAAAGTCTTCGTGAACTTCTGCTAGCATCCTATATTTCTAGCACAATCCCTTCATTTGATGGAGTCCTGAAAAAAAATTTCGTCACACAGTTAATTAGTGGAAGAGGCCGGGCCAGAACTCAGATCTTTGGTATTTTTTCCCATGTATCTAGACACGGACCTCTTTGAGCAGCTTGCTCAGTTTCGCCCACATCAAATGGAAACGCCCTTGGAAAGAACTGAGACTTTGTCCTATTTGCAGCCATATTCACAGCACTCTAGATGTGCATATTGGGTGCCAATAAAGATGGAATGAATGAATACTAGATTTTTTTCCCAGTTTCTTTTTTGGTGTGTTATCATTCTCATTATATTCTTCTAAATTGGGTTTTGTTATAAGGGGGAAGTAGAATGTAATAATCTTGTGAGGAGCAAAGACCTATAAAAATTAGAGCCTTTGAAAATGAACATCTTTGTACTTTATTACCATGTCAGTACAGAAAGCAAGGAGCAAGATTTGGGGGTGTAGGTCTGAACCTGGGGAGCGTACTACAGAGGAGGAGGAGGAGAAGGGGAAGAAGGAGGAAAAGGAGAAGAAAGGAAGGAAGGAAAAGGAGAAAGAACACTAGTGAAGAAGGATGTCTTGGAGGAAGAGAAGAATTGAAGTATTTTTGTAGAGCAACCCCTATAAGAAAATACATTCTTATTGGGCATCAAGTAGGTGAGAATATTCTCCTTACTCTTTATGTTTCTGTGTGGAAGAACTTCAGCTAGAGTTATACTCCTGGCCTCTCCTCACCCGAGAGAAAAAATGGAGCAGGCTTGGCACAGCTCCTTCCTTTTTCTTTTAAAGATCCTCCTGCCTAGTCTTCTCTCCGCCATGTCTTAAGGGGCCTGCCCTTGAGGTTGAGGCCTGCAGTGGTCCAGCTACACTTGTCTTGTAAAGTTGTACAAGCCTACTGTGGTCACACATCAAAGCCATGTTCTACTATCCCCACTTTCATCAGTATAGCAGTCCCCCCTTCTGTGTGGGGAATACATTCCAGTGGATGCCCGAAACTACAGACAGTATTGAACCCTATATAGACTTTTCCTATCCCTATATAGCTTTTTCCTATACATACACACCTGTGATAAAGCTTAATGTATAAATTAGGCACGGTATGAGAGTAACAACAATAACTAATAATAAAATAAAACAAATATAATAATATACTGTATTATTATATATACATATATACTGTATGTATACTGTAATACTGTAATAAAAGTTATGTGAATGTGGTCTCTCAAAATATCTTATTGTGCTGCGCTCGCCCTCCTTGTGATGCGACAATAAAATGAGGTGAGTGACTGGTATTGTGACTTAGCGTTAGGCTACTACTGAGCTTCTTCTGCTTCATGGTCGCCATAGTTGACCGTGGGTAACAGAGAGCATGGCAAGCAAAATTACAGATTAGGTGGGGGACCGACTATACTCAGATTGATGTTCTGATCTCCATCTGTCTGACTTCTGTTGGCTCCAAACATGGGAGAGGAAAATAATCTCTCATAGGCTGACCGTTAAAATCTCTCAGTAGTATGTTTTGGCTGTTGGCAATGATGTTTCAGAGAAGCTGGAATTTCTTGCTCTAAAACAGAATTACAGTAATTATTACCACTTGCTGAGAACATCATGTCAGGTACTGTGCTAACTACTTTATGTGCATTATGTCGCCGGATCCTCATTGCAGTCCTGACAGGTCAGTCCCATCATCATCCCATTTTACAGATGAATAAGTAGTTAAGGTAAGGATTTTTCCATGTTCGACATGTCTATTAAGTAGTGGAAGCAGCTTTTGAGATCACTTTTATCTGGTCCTTAATCCTGTCCTTAACCATCAGCTTACCATGTCTCCCACAGTGGTTGAACTAAAGAAATTTAGGAGACACGAGAAAAAATGTTTTGGAAGAAGGAAAGAAAGTCCTGTGAAAAACACTATGGGCTAATATAGGGTATGGTCAAGCAAGAAAGGTTGTCTTCTAGAAAACACTGGCCCAAAGTGGTCCATTTGTGTGAAAACATTATCTGTAGTTATTTCAAGAAGGAATATCCCATGAAACAAAATGTTCTTATATTCACTTCCAAAGAGCAGTTTAGAATTCAGAATAATTTTTCCGCATGTATCCCCCTCCTTTTTTTTTTTTTTTTCTCTTTCTCCCTAATCCTTTGTCTCCTGTCAGCCCTCAGTAAACATCTGCTAATCCATACTGGTTTTCAGGGCCTTTGGACAATTTTTAAATTTACTGTCACTCAATTTCTCCATTTGAAAATGTAAAGAGATTGTGGCTACGACTTCTCTATCTGGGTGTGGGTTATGATGAATTCTATAAAGTTTGCAGCATACTTTGAAGGTGCATGATTAAGTGCTAAGCTTTTGTGTCTGTACAGATTTAAGTATTTTTATACCATGTGCACATTTAACCTTAAGGAGTATTTCCTATTCTTCCAATGGCTTTTCCAAAAATGTCTTAGAGCCAGTTGTGTGACATTGAAAAGAGGGATCGTCCAAATGAATCCCAACTCAAATTTCCCTTTCCCACAATTATAAGATGGAGAGCATTTGTGATGATCTTTGCTGAGTCAGGCTCCTTGGGGGAGGGATAGGTTTCATCATTTCAAAACATCCTAGCAAAACTCCAGCCCATTCGCATGTGGTAACTTGCCGAGTAGGGTCGTTCCCAGGCAGTTGGGAGGGTAACACAGGCACAGGCAGGAGGAGAAGCGTTAGGGCATTGGGAAATGCTCTCCAGAATGCTGCCAAAGATAGTCACAGAAACTGCACAGAAATTCATATACCTTGAACAAATCCAGCAGGCACTTGGAAAGAACAGAAAAGGAGGACACGACTTCAAGTGTAGGAAGAAGGTTAGATAGAAATAAGGCTGGGGGATTGGTATTTTAAAGATTTGTACTCCTGCCTGGATTCTTGTTTTCCTACTACCACTTTGTTCAATAAAGTATTTCAGTGGCTGGGGCTGGGGGTGGTGGTGGTGGTGGTGGTGGTGAAGTGCTCACTCGAAGAGCACCTAACAATGGGAGGAGAGGCAGAGGGGGGAGAAGTCATACCTCACCCCTGGGTCTGATGGGCTACCTGTGGCTTCTGTAGGACTTGTTTTAACAAGCCTCTGATGAATGTAGAGACATCCAGCGCAAAGCAATGAATCACTCCCAGGTGCTGCGGGGAAGGTCATCTCTGAAGCATCAGGGAACCTAGGAAATGGAACATCAGGGTCCCATAGAGAAGGACAGCAAGTGTAGCCATTCCCCACCCCCACACCTTTGTTTTTGGCCCTACTGCTTCGCTTTCCACCTAAGGTCACTGAATTATTACCTCATCCTCTGTTAACCTTGATCTCACCTTCAAGGCTGCTTTGGGTTTGGCTGAAGAAAAGCTGCTGAAAACCAAGAGGTAAAGACACAAAATTCCTCTGGATGTCCCAAATATCCTTTAGCTTTTCTAAAATATTTACATGTGATCGGGCAGCCACACTGCAGCTATCTACAGAAAACTCCACAGCAGCCCTCCATCTCCCTCCTCGCTAGCCTCCCTACACTCAGCAGTCTAATTCTGAATCAGAACTTATTTGGTTTTATTTTCCAAAGTAATACCATTTAACTAGTAATTTGTTCCAGTTTTTTGAGCATCTGCTAATATGTGATGGGAGATCTCAAATTCAATGGACTAATTTTTTAGTGAATGTCAAATAGGAACTAATCTGTCATTATTATGTTATTTATTGTCTCTTCCCTAAGTGGGACATCAATCTGTCATGTATAGTACATCCCTCTCTTTAGCAAGAAAGGGAAAAACTGATTAGCAGAATTTTTTTTTTAACCTTTTCAATAAACCAGGAGACCTTGGACTTTGGATCCTTTCCTTCACCTTCTTGTAATTTTTTTTTTTAATCATCACAACTTGCCCAAACTAAATTTGAATGAGTCGGCCTATAAAAGTCTTTATCATTAGACTGTGGGAAGAAATTTAAAAATTACAGAGAGAACAGACTGATAAAGTTCAGAATAAAAATGGGAGGGTGGGGCACCTGGAGGGTGGGAGGCTCAGTGGGTTAAGCCTCTGCCTTCCACTCAGGTCATGATCTCAAGGTCCTGGGATCAAGCCCCGCATGCATCTCTCTGCTCAGCAGGGAGCCTGCTTCTCCCCCTCTCTCTGCCTGCCTCTCTGCCTACTTGTGATCTCTCTCTCTGTCAAGTAAACAAATAAAATCTTAAAAAAAAAATGAGGAGGAGCTGAGAGTAGTGGGGTTGGCAGGACTATTGGGTTGACTCCACTAGGCAAGTACGGTCAACAGAAATACAATGTAAGCCATGTACAGACTTTTAAATTATTTAGTAGGTACATTAAAAAAAATAAAAAGAAACAGGTGAAATTGATTTGAAGAATGTATTTTATTTAACTCATTATCTTCCGTGTAAAGCATAATCTCAATTCAGACAAGGTGCATTTCAAGTCTTACCATCCACACGTTGCTAGTGACCACTGTACGGGACACCCTATTCCATATTCTCCATATTCCCCTTCATGATGGCATCTCACCTGCTTTGCTTTAAAACTCAGAGCCCAGATCTTCTTAATGGAAAGCCCAGACCCTGCTTGTGTATTTTAAAAGCACACTGTTGGCTTTCTTTTTAGCTTTAATTTTCATTTCCTCTTGACTCAGCCCACTTGGAATAATATCCTAAAAATTGATACTAGGTGACAGGGGTTATGGGAAACTGGATTGTGTTAGGGAAAGGATCAAAGCCAGATTCCCTAAATGGATAGTTTTGTGTTTAGACCTATGCTTCTTTCTCAAGAAGGAGGTCTTCCAGCTCGTCTGCTGTAGAAAAAAATGTTTATCTTTGTAACGAAGTCTATCCTTTAATTCTAGTCAGAACACAGGAATTCACATCACTCATTTAGCAAATAATACATATGTTCACACTTATTTTTCAGAAGTTGTGTTCTTTTCCCACATAAAGAAATACTTCACAGGCAGGGGCCACAGGGTAGAAGGCAGGCTCATTCCTGTGGGAGATTCTGGAGTAGCCAACGGTACGGAATGGGGGAATTAGCCCACAAGATCATCACTCTATCCAAGTTTTTAGAGCTCAGGAAAGGCAGGAATCTCTCATCCTTCAGCTTCATTCCCTTTCTTAACTTTAAAGTCTCGACAGGAAGTTTTAAGTCTTTTTTTTTTTTTTTCATGAACTTTCTTTCTGGGTACAGGAGGCCTGTTCTGAAAGTTTACCATTCTTTTGAGCCCATCTTGCTCTTTACCTAGAGTATAAGGAGTATAACTATAGGTGAATGATCCCTTCACTTAAATGTGTTCTTAGAAGACAGGTTCTGTCAGTTCTTTACTAGACGACTTTGTGCAAGTTACTTGACCTAAGTTTTTGTTTTTTCATTTGTAAAGTGGAGGTAATAATGTTTACCTTACCAGGACTGTTGAAGGATTAAATGAGGTAATGTGTTCGAAAGCATGGTAGAATCTGTAAAACTTTGTACTTACTTCCTTTGTTAATAGTATTCTGGTGGGGTTCCAAGATATATTCCTGCTGAATTCTCTGCCTATTCCAATCTCTCTCTCTCTTTTTTTTTAAAGTTCATAGGGCTCTTGACCCTTCCCTATCCTGAATCTTAACTCTTCAAGCTTTGCCTCTTTTCAGACTGTCTGGTCCCGCAATCCTTGCTGAGTGAACAATGAGCCACATGGCCACATGCCTGGCCACACAGAGGGCTAGAGGGAGACACCTAAGTCAAACTGGGTCACATATGTTTTCTCTCCCTGGAATTGGAGATTGGGACCCAGAGTGTTTATTAATTGTTGAATTTGAAATGATTTTGAATGTCAATTCTTAAATATAGCACACGAACTCCCACCTCCATCCAGGGATCTCTGAGAATCTTTTATGGGGTCCCCAAGGTTGAAACCATTTTTATGATAATGTTAGATGGAAAAAAAGCCTTTTTACTGGGCTTTTTGCTGACGGCATAAGGACAAAAAGCTAGCATCCTAGCATGAACCAAGGTTGTGCCACCCAACTGTAGTCATTATATTTTCACCACCTACACTCACACACACACACAAAAAAGAACAGAAAAATCAAAAGCCAGTTCCTCTCTCTCTCTCTTTTTCTCTTTAGAGAGGGTGGAAGGACAGAGGAGAGAGAGGGAGAATCTTAAGCAGGACCCATGCCCAGTGTGAAGCCCAATGTGGACTTGATCTCACAACCCTAAGATCATGACCTGAGCCAAAATCAAGAGTTGGATGCTTAACTGACTGAGCCACCCAGGCATCCCAAAAGCCAGTTTCTCTTAAGAATGTTCTTGATTCTTGAAGCAGTAAGAATTATTAATTCATTAATTCTTGACCCTTGACTGCAAATCTTTTTTTTTTAAAAAGATTTTATTTATTTATTTATTTGACAGAGAGAGAGAGAGAGAGAGAGAGAGAGAGAGAGATCACAAGTAGGCAGAGAGGCAGGCAGAGAGAAAAGGGGAAGTAGGCTCCCCGCTGAGCAGAGAGCCTGATGCGGGGCTCGATCCCAGGACCCTGAGATCATGACCTGAGCTGAAGGCAGAGGCTTTAACCCACTGAGCCACCCAGGCACCCCTGCAAATCTTTTCAATATTCCTTGTGATGATAAGGGAAGAATGCATATAGTACCTCCACTGCCTACTGAAGTAGGAAGCTGTCTTGGGGTAAACCACTCATATGATTGAGTTTTGAGCTAAACAAGTAGCTTTTTAGAGAAACATCATTCTCTTACTTGAAAGAACTATGGATTCTCAGACCCAGGTATTTGGCAAATATTTTCTTGATAAATGAACAAAGTTTTCTTGTCACTTCAAAGAAAATAACTAACAGAATTTTTGGCCAATGATAAAATTTGAGCTTCCAAAAAAAAAAGTTTGAGCTTCCAAATGAAAACTGGAATTTTCTAAACCTTTTTCTCTGCAACTATGAACTTGATAGCTTTTCAATACTCAGATTTTTCTGATGGAATCAATAGTGATATTGACAAATGTGATTTAAAAAATATAATTATATATTTTCACAGAAATAGAACAACCATGAAATTTGGATGGGACCTCAAAAGACCTTAAATAGTCAAAGCAATCTTGAAAAAGAAAATTATAACTGGATATAAATACATTGTTATTATGTTATTATGATACAATCGATGTATAACTTATAATCAATTCCAGATTATAAGTTATATTATAAAGCAGTAGTAATTAAAATAGTGTGGTACTGGTATAAAAACAGACACATAGATCAATGGGACAGAACAGAAAACACAGAAATAAACCCACAATTATATGGCCAATGAATCTTTGACAAAGGAGGAATGAATAGACAATGGAAAAAAATAGTCTCTTTAACAAATGGTATTGGGAAAACTGAACAGCCACATGCAAAAGAATGAAGCCGAACCACTTTCTCTCACCATACAGAAAAATAAACTCAAAATAGATTAGAGACCGAAACGTGAGACCTGAAACCATAAAAATCCTTGAAGAGAACACAGGCACTAATCTGACATCAACTGTAGCAACATTTTTCTAGACATGTCTCCTGAGGCAAGGAAAATAAAAGCAAAAATAAACTATTGGGACTACATCAAAATAAAAAAAATTCTGCACAATGAAGGAAACAATCAACAAAACTAAAAGGCAACTTACAAAACAGGAGAAGATATTTGCAAATGACATATCTGATAAAGGGTTAGTACTCAAAAACTGATACAATTCAATACCCTAAAACCAAATAATCCAATTTAAAAATGGGCAGAAGACATGAACAGACATTTCTACAAAGAAGACATACAGATGGCCAACAGACACATGAAAACATGCTCAACATAACTTATCCTCAGGGAAATGCAAATCAAAACCACAGGGAGCTATCACTTCACACCCGTCAGAATAGCTAAAATCAACAAGCTAAAATCAACAACACAAGAAACAAATGTTGGTGAGGATGTGGAGAAAAAGGAACCCTCTAGCACTACTGGTAGGAATGCAAATTGGTGCAGCCATTGTGGAAGACAGAATGGAGGGTCCTCAAAAAACTAAAAATAGAACAACCTTATGATCCAGGAATTGCACTACTGGGTATTTACCCCAAAAATACAAAGACACTAATTCAAAGGGATACATGCACCTCTATGTTTTTTTTTGCAGCATTATTTACAATACCTAAATTATGGAAGCAGCCCAAGTGTCCATCAATAGATGGATAAAGAAGATGCAAAACACACACACACACACACACACACACACACACACACTGGAATATTTTTTTTTTTTTAAAGATTTTATTCATTAGACAGAGAGAAACACAGCGAGAGAGGGAACACAAGCAGAGGGAATGGTAGCAGGAGAAGCAGGCTCCCTGCTGAGCAAGGAGCCCGATGTGGGGCTCGATCCCAGGACTCTGGGATCATGACCTGAGCCGAAGGCAGACGCTTAACGACTGAGCCACCCAGGCACCCCACACACTGGAATATTATTCAGCCATAAAAAATGAAATCTTGCTATTTGCAATAACATGGATGGAGCTGGAGAATGTAATGCTAAGCAAAATAGGTCAGTCAGAGAAAGACAAATACCATATGATTTCACTCATAAATGGGATTTAAGAAACAGAACAAATGAACAAAGGGGAAAAAAGAAGGGCACCCGGGTGGTAGAGTCCGTAAAGTGTCCAACTCTTGGTATCAGTTCAGGTCATGATCTCAGGGTTGTGGGACAGGGCCCCACATCAGGCTCTGTGCTCAGCACAGAGTCTACCTGAGATTTGCTCTCTCTCTGCCCCCCCAATAAATAAATAAATCTTAAATGAGAGAGAGAGAGAGAGAGAGAGAGAGAGAGACCAGCTAAAAAACACTCTAACTACAGAGAACAAACTGATGGTTACTAAAGGGGAGGTGAGTGGAGGAATAGGAAAAACGGGATGGGGAGTAAAGAATACACTTATGATAAAAAAAGAAAATAAAATTATAAAAAAATAAAGCACTTCAAAATTTTAAAAAAAGGGTTGATGGCTGAGGCAAACCTCAGTTGTGGGTCTTTTGTCCTATTGTTTCCCATTTTTCTATATATTTGAAATATTTTTTAATAAGAAGGTAGAAAATAAGAAAAATTTAAAAATACACATATATATGAAATGTGTCAACATTTTAGAAGAGGTACATAAGTATCAGTAAACCCATATTTTCCAAATAACACAAACATGGGTAAAAGGCCTATTCAAAGTGGATGGACTAATGGATTTTAATTTAAAAGTAAGAAAAACTCATTTTTTTCTCCCACTCTGCCCACTGGTATAACTTCAGTTTACACGTTGCATCTAAACTTTAAGAAATTACTGCTTGCTGAATTTTGGTGTAGTTATCAAAAATCATCCACAAGCATTTGAGAAGCCTATTAAAATACTCTATTCTTTTTTAGCTACATGTCTCTGTAAGGCTGCATATTCTTCACATACTTCAATCAGAACAACATAATGCGACAGATTGACTGTAGAAGCAGATGTAGGAATGCCGGTATCTTCTATTGAGCAAGCCGTTAAAGGTATTTATTTATTTATTTATTTATTTATTTATTTATAAAGATTTTATTTATTTATTTATTTGTCAGAGAGAGAGAGAGAACACAAGCAGGCAGAGAGGCAGGCAGAGGCAGAAGCAGGCTCCCCGCTGAGCAAGGAGCCCGATGTGGGACTCGATCCCAGGACCCTGGGATCACGACCTAAGCCGAAGGCAGTTGCTTAACCAACTGAGCCACACAGGTGTCCCCGTTAAAGGTATTTATTAAAATGTCAAACAATATTATTGTTGTCACTAAAATTTTTTGGTTTTGGGAAAGCAAAACAAAACAAAACAAAATCAGACTTAGGCAGTTATGTTTGGCCAATGTATCTGTGAGTGATTACATGAAGTTAGTATTTAGAGAACAAGAGAGAAGAAACAGAAGTGCAAAGAGAAGCAGAGATGAGAGACAATATGGAAAGAGAGAGAAACAGTGACAGAAAGAGACAGACAGAGATAGACAGAGACAGAGGGACATAAGATGCCTTTGTTTCTGATGACCTCCATAGTTGGTTTTCATCTCTCTTGAAGCTTGGATACACTGCCCAATTTAAAGTTCTAGGTTTTTATGTATTTTTCTAGGAAATCCCCTAGCTATTGAAGCTGGGTTAAAAAGGATCTATTCCTTACGTGGCAGTCATAAACCTCAGCTCATAGACTCAGGTGTGCAAGAGATATGCTCTTTTATTTTTTTAAAAAGTTTTTATTTATTTATTTGACAGAGAGAGAAATCACAAGTAGGCAGAGATGCAGGCAGAGAGAGAGGGGGAAGCAGGCTCCCCGCTGGGCAGAGATGCGGGGCTTGATCCCAGGACCCTGAGATCATGACCTGAGCCGAAGGCAGAGGCTTTATCCCACTGCGCCACCCAGGTGCCCTGAGATATGCTCTTTTAAAATGATCTATAAATTGATTTAAAATTTTCTATAAGTCTACTTAATTTTGTCTTTGGGCCTACATCCTGCTGGGTTGGTGGGAGTCATTCCTTAAGTTTTTTGCCCATTTGAAGGTTGTTTCAAAGCATGAGGGAGCTCAGTCTGGGAAATATGTTCCCGTGAAAGTTTTAAAAATAAACCAGAGAAATACTGTGTGATGATCTGCCTGGAGTGGCTTCTTTCAGCCATCTGAGGAAGGGCAGCGCAGTGGCCCCTCCTCAGTCTCAGAATGGCTTTTCCATGTCCTGCAAAGGAAACCAAAGGAATACTGAGATTGAATTTCTCCATTTGGGTTTCTTAAAGCATTGGGAGAGAGGATGGAAGTTTTGGGATTCTGAGTCAGAACCGAGAGAGGGGATACAATTGCTCAGGAGCAACGTAACGCATTGGCACCTTATCTTCCTAACACATGCCTCTGCCACACTTTATATTTGTAAAAACTAATGTCTCCACAGGGTCCTCTTTTGCCTGTGGGGAACATGTATATATTCCCTTCACTATCCTGGCAGTGTCAATGGAAGAGTCCATGTGAGCTTTGATAGCGTGGAGAATTTGGGGGACTCCATTATTCTGGTCTACACACTTCTTCATAGTGTGATCAGTTCTTCCACATCCATTCCTTTCTTCCTTTTTAGTCCAATAGCCACCACCCCTGATTGCCCTCATTCCGCCATGCCTGGATCCAACTGGCCTCCCTACTTTGGTGAGCCATTCTGCACACAAATCCTCAGATGAATCCTCCTGAGATGCAATGGGTTTTTTTTTTTTTTTTTCTGAAAAGCAATGTTAACACGTCATACCAACTCATTTAGCACTTAACACATTTAGCTTCTTTTATGAAGATGGTTGATTTATGTGAATGGTTTGTCTTTCTTTGAGAGCAGAGAATACAGTGTTTGTGGTGACTGCTGCTTTAATAGGAACATCAAGAGGTCTTTGGATGATTATAGGAAATTCATTCAATAATTTTATTTAGGGGGCACCTGGGTGACTCAATATGTTAAGGTCTGACTCTTGATTTTGGCTTAGGTCATGATCTCAGGGTTGTGAGATGGAGCAGAGCCCTACGTCCAGCTCTATGCTGGGTGTGGAGCCTGCTTAAGATTTTCTTTCTGCCTCTCCTGCTCCTCCTCCTGCTAAAAAAAATTTTTTTTTTAATTTAGCACCTGTTGGTTGCCATCCTTTTCTGGGTGCTGGGGTCTCAAAGATGAATCAGCTACATCCCTTTTGTGCTCATAATAAAGTGGCATAGTAAGTGCTAGAAGAGCTCAATAGTTGGGAGCTTGTCTCTATGCTCCCCAAGTGTCTTCAGCATTTGTCCATGAGTACACTTATATACAATCTGTATTTTGAAAAATATAATATTTTATTATGGAAAATTTCAAACATACATACAATTAGAGAGAAGGCTATAATGATCCCTTCCCCTGCCTCAATAGTTAGCAACATTCGACATTCTGGTTTCGTGTGCCCCCCTAGTTATTTCTCCTGAGAGAGAAATTTAAGGCAAATCCCAGACATTCTATCATTTCATTCACTAATACTCCAGAATATATCTCTAACAGATAAGGACTTTTTGAAAAACATAATTGTAAAACTATTATCATACCTAACAAAATTAAAAATAATTCCTTAATGTCATCTAGTATCCGGTTCGTGTTCATTTTTTCTCCAGTTGTCTCAAAAATGTCTTTTTTGTAGTTTTTATTTTCAAATTCAGGTCTATGGTTGCATTTGGTTGCTACATTTCTTAAGTTTCTTTTAGCCTCTAACAGTTGCCATCATGGCCTCCACTCCCACATATTTGTTGAAGAAATCAGGTCAGTGGTTTGTTTCCATAGTCTTATTTTGGCTAGTTCCACCCCTGTGGTATTTCTATCCTGTGCTGCTATCCCATATATTCCTGTAAATTGGCAGTTAAATCTAGAGGCTTAATGGTTCTACTTTTCAGAAAAGAATATGTCATAGTTGTATATCTTCAACTGTACCATACCAGGAGGCACATAATGTTCTACTGTATTCTCATGTCTGTTTTCTTGTCTTCCTTGTTTGACTTGCTCTCTCTTGAGGGGAGGGCCTCTTAATTATTTTAGACCCCATGGTGCCTAGCCCCTACTCAGTCCGAAATAACTGAAGAGCCAGTGGATAGTTCTACAGAGGGAGCACAGGCGGACTTCCTCAAGGACCTGGGTCTTGAAAGATGAGCAGGCATTTGTCAGGCAGATCATGGGACAGACTTCCCAAGGAACTGACCTCGGCGAATTCAGGAGTCTGTAACCTTTGTGGGCATAATAGTGCTTAGGGAGAGAGGAGTCACAACTAATGCAGTGGCATTCACGTTAGCCCAGCTGGTTATGAAGTCAGAGGGAATATCTCACAAAATAGTGCCAAGATCATTTCCCTATTTTCTTTGGCCTAATTCCAGTCCCCATTAGGGACTCGAAAGTGAATTACAAAAGCTAGGTAAATCTCAAACAAAGGCTGCTGGGAAACAGTATTAGTAGCATTTGGGGGATTGGGCTGAGCTCTCTCCTATACATCATCAATCCCATATATCCAGTCATTCATGGAGAGAGGTGAGCAGCGACCTTGCAGAAAGATGGTTCTAGACTCAAGTCTAGCCCTGAAGCTAACTGGCTGAGTAACCTTGGGCAAGTCCTCTAATACTTTTGAGCCTTCATTTATCAGCAAAGCGGTGACAATAACATCTACCTCGGAGACTGGTTGTGAGGAAGGAAAGTGTGAACAGATACACTAAATATCCAGTGTGGTAATTAGTGCTAATTAATGAGTGCGAAGTCTCTTCCTTCTGTTCCACAACCAGAGGGACAAGACACTGTATCAGGCAGCGGGGAAACAAAGGTGAAGCTGTCCTATATGGACCATGTCTTCTGGGAGCCTGCAGACCAGTGATGGGGGAGACAAGGTATGTGGTGAGGGCACCGTTTATAGAGTGTTGTAGGAGGCAGAGCTGAAAGTGCCCAGGAATAGACACCTCTTCGCCACGTGTGTCTGCACATGTGTGGGGTGATTTCACCCATGGCAGGCGGTGCCCCTTGCTAGATTCAAACGTGTTCTGCTTCTCCTGTTACAACATGCTGGAGTCTTAATTTGGATGTTGAAAGGAAAAATAACAGAAAGGACTTCTTCTTTTTTTTTTTTTTTTTTTTGCTTCTATGAGGAAGGGGGCGATCTGCCAAAATGACCCTGTGACATCTCTGACCTAGGGGTGAGGCCACACTGGGTTCCCCCCATTCTGGCCATTAGTTCAAAGACTCTTGGGAGTCCATTTGGTCCAGGTGCCATAGAACCCAGTTCTTTGGATCAATGATCTTAATCTGATTCACTTTCATCTGTGATGCCCACAAAGCTCAGCTGGGTGATCTGATAGAAAATATAAACCACAGACTGAGCCTGAGGATAATTAGGAAGAATATCTTGCTGTTACACACTGGGACTCAGAGGGCCATATCCTGCTAATGGGGGCCTGAAGGCTTTGCAAACAAAACTTTCCCATTGGAAGCATAGACCCCAGAAGGATTTGTCTCCAGGCAGCCCTCGAGCCTCCTCTTCCGGCACCAGGTAGACTGCTGCTTCCCTCACAATTTCTGGCACTTATCAGGGGTGAAAAGGAGCATGGCCAACCACACTTCCCTGCCAAAGGTGGGCCTTCCTCACAGCACCTTTGTGAGAGCCCACACCATTGAGTGCCTGAGGCTGGTGCTGTATCGGTGAATGGTGGGCGGCTCAAAGGACAGACTTCTTTTTTGTAAAACCTAACTCGGAGATCCAGCTTCGCTGCCTACATTGTGCTCACACTTTGTGGATCTGACAGCCTGTGGGTTTGGGCTGGATTTGCAGCTTTATTAAGCATTGCAGCAGCTGAACTGGCTTTTATTTCCTTTTTTTTTTTTTTTTTTTTTTGGAAACCCGAGTTCCCCTAGCTAGTCTTAAGATTCTCAGGCTTTTCTTTTCTTTTGTTAAAACCGTGAAGTGTGGGGCGCCTGGGTGGCTCAGTCGTTAAGCCTCTGCCTTTGGCTCAGGTCAGATCCCAGGGTCCTGGGATCAAGCCCCACATCGGGCTCCCTGCTCGGCGGGAAGCCTGCTTCTTCTGCTACCATTCCCTCTGCTTGTGTTCCCTCTCTCACTGTGTTTCTCTCTGTCAAATAAATAAAATCTTTAAAAAAACAAAAACAAACAAAAAAAACCGTGAAGTGTAGTACAGTTACTGAAAAGATCAGAAAAAAAAATGTATAGCATAATGAAGAGAACATCCAGGTAACCAACACTCAATTCAAGAAGTAGACCATTTTTAGCTTCCAGAAACACATCCCTCCTCTATATGCCCCTCCCGGCCACACTCCTCTCTCTGCCCTGATTTTAATGTTAATTATTTCCTTGCTTCTCTTTATGCTTTGCTACCTATTTATCTAGAAGCACTACAAATTTGTCTTTTATGCTTTGAAATTTATATAAATGGGATGATACAGCATGTACTATTTCACTCCTGGTTTCTTTCACCCAATATGATGTCGGCGAGATGTGTCCATATGTTTACATGGAGGGGTGGTTTGTCCATTTTCATGTATATATAGTATTCCAACGCATGACACATAATATATTATTCTGCTGTTGCTGGATATTTGAGCTGTTTCTAGATTTTTGGCTTATATAAGAATGCTGCTGAGAACAATCTCGTACAGTTCTCTTAGTGCAAAATGAGGTCTTCTAAAAGGAAAGTGTGATCTCAGTTTATGGGGCTGGGGACAAGAGGCTTTGACAATACTGAGATAGATGCAGGGAGCTATATCTGTATTCAGGACGGTGTTCCAATCCCTCTCCTGCTCACCACTGGGTGGCTGGATGGAGCTAGAAGTCCCTCTTATTAGAATTCTCCCTAGAAATCAAGGGGGGAAAGAAGCAAGAAGAAAGAAGCATAAAGCGAACAACTTGAAAGGGTAGTGAACCAGAGATCAAAGAGCCTTTCTCGTCGCTGGCTTTTGATGTTTGCGTAATTGCACACACTGAAATAATTAATTAACTTATCTTCAGAGCTTGCTGCCTTTCCCACCTACTGCCTTCTAATCAGCAACCCTCCACTCAAGGCCAACACAGTCAGCATTAGCAAGTTCTGGGACTTGGAGTGAGGGTATCCTTGCTGCCGCAGACACTCAGTGCTTCTGGAATAGCTCTGGGGAAGAGCTTTGAAGCTCACAGGCAGAGGCTGTAAAATCAGAGAAAGTTGGAACTGGGAGCCCTTAGAGATCATCACAGTCAGACTCTGGCTATTTACAGACTTGGTGGGGAAAGTGGAGTTTTAATGGGAAAGAAGTGGTGTTTGTTTTCATTCCACGGAGTTGATAGGCAGGTCATGTTCAAGGGAGTATTCCCATTCTTTTCCGTCCACATCCTTTTGTCTTCTTTAGCTCCATGCCTCCTGTTTCAGCAGTTAATTGTCCATTACTCTACTTTTGAATACATGAGGTATACGTATTCCTCCAAGGTGCCTTTGACAAGGTGCCAACCAATGCAGCCTTAAAGGTACCAAGCAGAGAACAGAGCATTCAGAGATAGGAAAAGGGTACACAGGAAAAATGGATGTTAGGACAGGTATAACCAGTCTGTAGTGACAGAGGTGAGGAGAGTGGTATCAAATGGGTGAGGACATGAGGAAGCCTTCTCAGGGGCTGGAATGTTTTAAATCTTGATCTTGATGGATGGTTATATGGGTGAGTGCATATGTAAAAATTCATCCAGCTGTGCGCTCAGATCTGTGCACTTAACAGAATGGAACTTGCACGCTGATTTAAAAAAAGATTGTCAGGAAGCTTCTCTTTGCATTGATCATCTGTGCTTTTATCCCCGACTTCCTCCTTTATGTGACAGGTGTCATACATATCACATGTATATGTAAAAAAAAAACCCACAGTACAATGCCATCATTTCTACTTTAAATAGTGATATGTATTTTAAAGAAAATGTTTTTTATATTTACCACTTAAAAATTTTTTTAAAAATTTCATTTATTTATCTGAGAGAGAGAACACAAGTGGGGGAGAGGGAGAAACAGACTGCCCGGTGAGCAGGGAGCCTGATATAGGGTTTGAACCCAGGACCGCAGGATTATGGCCTGAGCCGAAATCAAGAGCTGGACACCTAACCCAGGCAGCCTCCCATTTGATTCTTTTATAAAAAATACCTTTTTCTCTATTGTGATTTTCTATTTGTTTATTCATTATGAGTACATTTCTTTTAGATATTTGAGTATAATCATAATGGTTGTTTTAAAACCCTTATTTATTAATTGTAAACATCCAAGTCATCTTGGGGTTGATTAACGATGACTGTCATTTCTTTTTTTTTTATTTTAAGATTTTATTTATTTATTTGTCAGAGAGAGAGAGAGAGAGAGAGAGCACAAGCAGAGGGAGTGGCAGGCAGAAGGAGAAGCAGGCTCCCTGCTGAGCAGAGAGCCTGATGTGAAACTCGTCCCAGGACCCTGGGATCATGACCTGAGCCAAAGGCAGATGCTTAACTGACTGAGCCACCCACATATCTTCATTTCTCTTTCACTTGAGTCATATTTTCTTCTTCCTGTGCCTAGTAATTTTGCCTTATATCATGCCTAGTAATTGCCTAGTAATTTTGGATTATATCATGCATATTGTGAAGAGTATGTTTTAGGGACTCTGGGTTCTGCTATGTTACCATGAGGGGTAGTGCTTTTTTGTTTTTGCAGGCAATTAACTTGGTTGATCACAAATTCTAAATTCCCTTGTGCTTTGTAGCAACTAAAATTTCTGCTTAGGTTTTTTAGCCTTCTCTGGGTTTCTTGGTATTTGCCTAATGTATGCTTAGCTTAGGGTTGGCTGGAGATTTGGGCAGAGTTTATTTATAGAATTTGGGGCTTCCCCTCTGTGGCTCTCTTCTTTCTAGTATTTCTCCCTTCACTTTCCATCTGCTACTTCCCTGGATTTTGTCTTCTGATTTCTTTTTAAAATTTTTATTAATTCTTATTTTATTTATTTATTTATTTATTTATTTATTTACTTATTTATTTATAAAGATTTTATTTATTTATTTGACAGAGAGGGACACAGCGAGAAAAGGAACACAAGCAGAGGGAGAGGGAGAGGGAGAAGCAGGCTTCCTGCAGAGCAGGGAGGCCGAAGTGGGGCTTGTTCCCAGGACGCTGGGATCATGACCTGAACCAAAGGCAAACGCTTAATGACTGAGCCATCCAGGCGCCCCTAATTTTTATTTTTTAAAAAGATTTATTTATTTGTTTTAGAGAGAGAGAGAGCAAGAGCAGGAGGGGCAGAGGGCGAGGGAGAGAGAATCTCAAGCAGACTGCACTCGGCATGGAGCCTGACATGGGGCTCCATCTCATGACCCTGAGATCAAGACCCCAGCCAAAGCCAAGATTTGGGTGCTCAACGGACTGTGCCATCCAGGCACCCTTGTGTTCTGATTTCTTAGCCAGTAAGTCTTCTATTAAAATCTTAGCCAGCTTGCTATAGTATCAACTGGGGTAAAAGAACATAAAAATGGGGCAATTTTCCAGTGTTATACTTTTCCTCTAAATGATGATCACCTGCAGTTTCTGCCCACTTTTGGCCACTCTTAAATGGCTTCAGGTGCTGTTTTTTTGTGTTTTGTCCAAAGTTTATAATTGTTATTTTGGGAAGATTAGTCTAGTATGAACTACTCTGCCATTTTTAGAAATGGAACCTTATTATCTATTATTGCCTAATGATCTTATGGGTTGATTTCTTTTTTCTTTTTTTTAATATTTTATTTATTTGATTTATTTATTTGACAGAGAGAGAGATCACAAGTATGCAGAGAGGCAGGCAGAGAGAGGGGTTAGCAGGCTCCCTGATGAGCAGAGAGTCCGATGCGGGGCTCGATCCCAGGACCCTGAGATCATGACCTGAGCTGAAGGCAGAGGCTTTAACCCACTGAGCCACCCAGGCGCCCCTTATGGGTTGATTTCTTATTTGTTTTATAAAAATAGTATGGTAAAGCCATTGGTAAGCAATGTTTAGTTCAGCATCAGAAATGCTCCCATTTATTTAGCCCCACTCTAAAAAGGATTTAAGTTGGCTATAAGCACATGTATATATTTGCAACATAATATTTAATTTGACAGAAGAAACTGTCTCATCAAAATTTTGTTACCTAGTCAAAAAAGTATTTGATAAAAGTTTTCTGATTTTAACGTGTCCATGTGTCTAGTGATGTATTTTCCATGTGAGTAATGTAAGACCATGTGCATTATAATTAATTTATAATTTCTGGCCTAAGAAAAGCAATCCTAAGCTGTTTTTTTTTTTAATTTAATTTTTTCAGTGTTCCAAGATTCATTTTCATGCACCACACCCCGTGCTCCATGCAATATGAGGACTTCTAGTATTTAAAGATAGTTAATAGTAATAATAGAAGTATAGTAGTGGGACACCCGGGTGGCTCAGTTGGTTAGGTGTCTGCCTTCTGCTTGGGTTGTGATCCCAGAGGCCTGGGATAGAGCCCCATATTGGGCTCCCTGCTCAGTGGGAAGCCTAATTATCTCTCTCCCTCTCCCTCTGTGTGTGCTCTCTCTAGCTCTCACTCTCTCTCAAATAAATAAATAAAATCTTAAAAAAAAGTACAGTAGTTTTAAAATCATGATTTAATAAATATGCTGTAGGTACAAAGATCTGAGGAACATTTCTTTGAAAACTGGATAGTTTCCAAAGACAAAAAGTTTTAGAATAACTGAAAAAAATTCAAGAATCTTTTTCTAGTGATTTTTTTTCTATTTCCTTGGAAAAATATAAATTCTTCTTATTTTGCTTACTTCTACACTTCATCCTCCAGAATCCTCTTTATATTAATTTATGCAAAGTATGGATGCTAAAATAGATAGTAAACTTTGTAGAAAACTATGGTAAAAGAGTAAAGTTGGGCTTAAAAAAATAGAGAATTTTCATTACTTTAGGGCATGATCTCAGAAAGATTCTCCTTATCTTTCTTTTACATATAGACCAAAAATAAATGTTTATGGGCTTTAAAAAATTCCGCTTTAACTTTCTCCACATTATAGAACATTATCCTATAAAAACTATAATGTTCCCTTTGGTCAATCTATTATTCCATTTGATTGATGAGTATTTAGGTACTCATGGAACACTAAGGTTGGTACTGTTATAGTATTGTTGCTAGGGCACAGGGAAAGAGGATGCTGAGTAACTGCATAGCTCTACTCAGTAATAAATTCTGAGGTGCTAATGCTCCCAACCTGGTATTTTAACATGGTTAAATTTGCCTGGGAGACAAAGATTTGTGGACAACTCTAGATCCCTTGCTTTTAAAGATCATATTTCCTAATTAGACTCCTCTTCAAAACATTTTCATTAATATCAGATAATTATTTATGTTATATTTTATAAAAGCTTGAATATTAATTCCAAAATTTTAAATGATTAGAATTTTAACAAGCAATAAAAACAAGTATTACAATATATGATAAATATAATTAATAAATAAAATAAATATTATTAGTAAATAATAGATAATAAAATAGTATTTTTGAGAACTCAAATACGTTATTTAATTTTCTTTATCCAACACCAGTATTTTCTTTTCTTTTAAAGATTATATTTATTTATTTGACACAGAGAAAGAGAGAGAGAGCACAAGCAGAGGGAGTGAAAGGAAGAGGGAGAGGGAGAAGCAGGCTCCCCGCAGAGCAGGGAGCCCAATATGGGGACTGATCCCAGGACCCTGAAATCATGACCTGAGCTGAACGCAGATGCTTAACTGACTGAGCCACCTAGGTTCCCTCCAGTATTTTCTTATATAATGAAACAGTAAACAATTTCTTTGAAGCACATGCTGTGTGGCCAAAGACAACAAAGTCATTCACAAGAGGTAACCCATTTGCAGAAGCAATAACAGAGGATAAGACATTCTCTGAAGTGGCCACTGCTAAGTTTTATCCAGGTCCTACTCCCACACTATCCTGTCAAATGCCTGACCTAGGAGAAGCCTGAAGAAGTTGTGTACTCCAAATTATGAAAAGTATCTAACAAAAATGTGAGACTTTTAGCTTTATGAAAGGCCTAAATTTTATGATTGATGTAAACAAACATTTTATTATTTAAACCAAACATGAAAGCTTTCATTAGTTATCAGTACACGCTTTGTTATGCTTCTGACTAAATTTTTCAAAAAAATGTTGTTCTGGGGCGCCTGGGTGGCTCAGTGGGTTGAAGCCTCTGCCTTCGGCTCAGGTCATGATCTCAGGGTCCTGGGATCGAGCCCTGCATTGGGCTCTCTGCTCAGTAAGGAGCCTGCTCCCCCCCCTCCCCTCCGCCCTGGCCCGCCTGCCTCTCTGCCTACTTGTGATCTTTCTCTGTCAAATAAATAAATAAAATCTTTAAAAAAAAATGTCGTTCTGGTTTATATAATTCTGGATTGATGTTTTGTTGTATTTCCTCATTAAGTTGTATTTCCTCATTAAAATTAAGCAAAGGGCACTGAATTTTAGTTGTGTTTGGAGACTGTAGAATGAAAAGGAACCTAAATGTTTCCTTATGGAGTGTATGGGAAACAGCTTTGGGGTAAAAAGTAACTAAAGAAAAGGATATTTTTCAAATCAACTCATCATAACTCTCCAATTAATGAGTTATTTCCTGGCTCTTTATCACTGCATGTTAGGTCCCAGACCCTGGGTCAAGGTTTGGCAGGATACAGTGGGAGTAGGAGCTGGATAAAATTCACTAGTGGCTACATAAGATAATGTCTTACCCTCTTCCTTTATTGCTTCTACAAATGGATCGCCTCTTACAAAAGACATTTGTTGTCTTTGGCCACCCAGCATGTGCTCCAAGGAAATAACTTTTTTGTTTCATTTTATAAAAATATACTAGCATTGGATAAAATGAATTAAATAACTTATATATTTTGTGTCCCCGACAAAAGTTATGAAATGAGGGTGACATCTGTGAAGACAGTTTAGGGTAAGCCAGAGGGCAGTGATGGGGCTCCCATTTTCTTTTTATTTACTTTTAGTCTTTATTTTAATTAATTTCTTTTCATTTAAATTCAATTAGCATATAATGTGTTATTGTGAAGCTCCTATTTTCTTAAATACTTATTTTATATGGGCTTGATAGAACCATATGGGCCTCATAAGAAAATGTTAACATTCCTCTCTCTCATTTCCTCATTTTCTGTTAATACGGAACGGATGAAGATGAAACATACGAGGGTGAAACAGATGAAGATGAAAATTCCTTATCATGGAATTGGATTTTCAAATAACCAACCAGAAAGCCTCTTTTCTCCTGTCTTTTTACCAAAAAGGAAATTTCTTTTAGGGCTGCAAGAAACAAATCATTTGGATTAAGGTAGACAATAAGTTAGAGAAGAGAATCAGAATTATATTATAACTCTACTCCTAGATATTTTAATTTTGCCAATTCACTTGAAGGCATTTTCTATACTGTCCTAGTGAGACCAGCCATATGGATGGAAGATGACCTCATTTCTTCCGGATTCACTGTTTGCCTCAAAGCCATCTTATTGGTATAGTTACTTGGCATTTATTCTTGTGGGGTAAGGACACCTAGGATACAAGACACAAATCATCACTTACAGGGCTAATTCTCCAGGTTTATAAAGAGAGATTCATTTTTAGAGGTTGTGAGTACAGATATGCCAAGTAACAAAAAATAAAAACAGCTAACATGATACGTTGTGCATGAAGCTAAGGATTTTATTATACTATCTTATTCAATTCTCACACCCCACAAATATCTTTAGTATGCCTATCTAAAAATGGGGCACCAAGGCTTAAAGGATTTGGCTGATGTCACACATAATATAGAGGATCTAGGTTGTAATTCTAGGTCTGCCCTTCTGTAAAGTTCTTTTCAGTAACTGCCATATCCTACTATTTATTTATTGGTAAAATTTATCTAATTCAATTGACTCATCAAATTAATCAAAACAATATGACTAATGTAGGAAACCAAATTGAATGAGCCAGTTTATATGGAGACAGTGAGAAGTTACTCCTGTGAAATTTGCTTTGTTTAATTTAAATGTCTACTTACAAGCAGATGGTAGATTATCTATTGTGTAGCAATTTTCAAGGTGTGGCCTGGAGATTCTTGGAGGTCACTGAGATCTTTTCAGGCACATGTGTGGTCAAACCCATTTTCATACTAAGATGAAGATATTATTTATTTTTTTAAAAAATTTATCTTAGGAGTATATGTGATATCACAATAGATTGAAAGCAGAAGGAAATGTGAGAATATATCTGCAGTCTATAAAGCTAGACATTAAAGGAGATCTATAAAAAGATAAAGCAATGCTAGTCTCCTCAGTAAATAATTTCTTTTGTTTTGGAAAATATAATTATTTTGCATAAATATATATTTATGTTAACATTTAACGGGTTTAAAAGTTTGAAGTGTGTGGGTACCACTGCTCTAGTGTAACTTAAAATTTGTATGGAAATGGTTTTTGGGTTTATTGTTAAAGATTATTTTCCCCTTTCTTTCCATTGATCTCTAGCAGAGGAACTTGAATCTTGAAAGGAATTTCTCAGTGCAAGGTGGGGCTATGGAATCTTGTTCCATAAGCCCAATCATTTTCCTGGGACAGCAGACACCTCTCTGATGATCTTCCCTGCTCATAATGTCTCTCAGAGTGACAGGACCCTGGCAGTCATGTTTGTGTTATGGACACCAACTCCTTGTTGCTGTTAGTTGGAACAGGGTAAACTGAAGTTGTGCCAATTATTTTTTCCTTATGGCTGCAACTGAGGTGGTGAAAACTTGAGCAGTGGGGAAGTACCTAGAGAAAGATGGTCTGAAGAGACACAAGAAACAGATGTACTGAGAGAAATAAGGAGGAGAAATGGAAGGGGAGTACTGTCTGTGTTCCCAACGGGTCTTTGTTCTGGACCGTTTGGAAGCTTGGCTGCTTTCATGTCTCTGGAATTTGTGAATTACCCCTGTAACCTTGGAATATATTTTCTCTTTCAATTAACCTAGCACAAGGTGACTTCTGATATTGTTAACCAAACAGATCTTAACTAAGGCACTTAATTTCTGTAAAGCTGAAATTCTTGTGCAGTTGGATATGTTACTCTTATTTATTTATTTATTTATTTATTTATTTATTTATTTAAAAGATTTTATTTATTTGACAGAGAGAAACACAGCAAGAGAGGGAACACAAGCAGAGGGAATGGTAGTGGGAGAAGCAGGCTTCCTGCTGAGCAAGGAGCCCGATGGGGGGTTCGATCACAGGACCCCGGGATCATGACCTGAGCCGAAGGCAGACGCTTAACAACTGAGCCACCCAGGTGCCCCTGTTACTCTTATTTAAAGATACAATTGAAAATATGTCAGAAAAAATTGAAAATCATTTGTTGTAAGAGAACAGTAATAAGAAAACAGGTCAAATCATCCCCATTTGAATTTTAGCAGTGTTTATAATCATCAATGACCTCAGAAGTGTTTATAATCATCATAGTAGATGAACATTCGAGGAGCATCTGTCTTTTATTGCTCTACCTGGTTATCTAGGAGTCTCTAGTCACTGCTCTGCTGAATCAGAGTGTAGTTGTGTGAGTGGACATCATAGACAGATCTCCTAGCCTAATTACTTTATTTTAGTATTACATTTTAGTTTTTAGTAAACTCTGTAGGGCCATTTCTGCCATGTTTACTGTTGTCCTGCCAAGGACTTAGACTTAGATCAGTGCCTGGACAGTGTGAGCACTCAGTATTTAGAGAATGAATAAATAAGTGATCATTTTAAATGTCATGTAAGAGGATCACAGACTAAATACTATGTGAGTTAACATCTTATTAAAATTTTATTTTGATTTTTAAAGTTCAGATTTGAAATGCAGTTTCCACTGAGATAAAACAGCCTTCTTTTCTCTCATCATAAGCACTTTCCTAGCATTTCTCCCTCTCTCCTGCTCTCTCTCTCTCCCTCTCACACACACATACACACACACACACAGACACCATCCAGAGTCTTGCTGCTAGAAGGAACATCACTACCTTCCTTGACTCTAGTCAATCCTAGCAGAGTTTTCTCCTTTTTAAGTCCCTCCGTTCTATGTGGTTTAGTGATAAGATGATAAGTGATAAGATGCTACAGCGGCTTGTATGATGGGGATTAGCAGAAGATTAAGATAGAATGAGTGATTGAAACCAGATCAAGGAAAGATTTGAAGTCCAGGCTGAGGAGTTCAGGCTTTATCCTGTGAACATCAGGATACCCTAGAAAGGTATTACATGTTCTTTGACTCCCCAACTTCTTTTTACGGGAAGAAATGCATCTTTTAGAAGATTAATAGGGTATAAGGCCTTATTATGCAGAATGGATTAGAAACTGAAAACTGATGGCCAAGAAGACAATTGGGGGCTTATATAGCAGTTCCTCCCTTATCTGTGGGAAATATGTTTCCAAACCGCCAGTGGATGCCTGAAACCATGGATAGCACTACACCCTATATATATATATATACTATGTTTTTCCCTATACAGACATACCTATAATAAAGTTTAATTTATAAGTTAGCCAAAGTAAGAAATTAACAATAAGAAATAGAACAAAATAACAATATGCTGTAATAAAAATTATGTGAATATGTTCTCTCTCTCTCTTTCTCAAAATATCTTCTTGTACTGAACACATCTCCCTTCTTATGATGATGTGAAATGATAAAATGCATGTAAAAAGATGAAGTAAGGTGAATGATGTAGGCATTATGATGTAGTATGAGGCTACTATTGACCTTCTGACTATATGTAGAAGGAGGATCATTTGCTTCTGTACAGTGGTTGACCATGGGTTAACTGAAACGATGGAAAGCAAAACCTCAGATAAGGAGGGGACTACAGTATTATGGTCTGGGTATGGAGTAATAAAGATACTATTTAGTTTCTTCTGACAATGACTATGATAAAAGGTACGTGGAGATTCATCATGTACCTCTAGGGGACAGAAGGAGAAGCAGTATTTTGCTTCTTTTTCTCAAGAAACTGGTCTCTGAGCACAGGATAGGTAGGACATTAAATTGGATTTAGGAGTTGATATAATTACATACTTTCTGCATTGTAAGAGTTTCATGCCTTCATGCCGTTGCTATTGTTATTTCATCTTCCTGGAATGTCATCATCCTCATCCTCACCCAATCAAAATCCCCCTCATCCTTTAGGTCCATTTCCTCTCTGTCACCTTCCCTGATCTACTAATCAGAATCAAGATCTCCTCTCTCCCACTTTCTACAGAAATAACTAGTTTCTTTAGTAGGCTCTTACTCCATTATGCCTTCTATAGTATCCATCTCCCACTACAATATGGAATCTTGTAAAGGGATCATGATGGACCCTACTTTGGATCCCTCACTGTGTCCAATCCATGGCTTTGCACTTAGAAGAAAATGAATTTTGCATAGTATACACTTTGAGACATGTTTTCAAAATGAAGTCAAAGTTTTGCCTATATTCTTTGTAGCTTAGATAGGGCACTTTATGTACAGTGGTCACAACATTGCAAAAATGTAAATTATTTCAGTTAAAGTTGTGAAAATCATATACTCTGTGTTCACACCTACCAGTTTCCAACCTACTGGGCAGGCTTGGATGATTTGCATAGCTATTCTCTTGCCTAAATGTTAACGAAACACCAAGATTATAGGTAAACCTTTAAGTGGTTGTTTCAGAGCTGAATCCCACCTTTTCAAGCTCCCTGCTTCTTTGGGAGATTAAATGACATGCAATTTAACTGTGTGGGTCTAGCAAGGCTTACTCTAAATGGTGTGCATGATTTGGAAAGGTTCATTAGTCAGATCTAATGACTTGACTACGCCCTTCAAAACATGAGGGATTAGGACTCATTCAGTGAAATGAATTGGTACGCAGGAGTAGTTTTATGACTCAGATGGCATAAATGCCTTTTACAAGTTTTTAGCAGAGGAAAAGGAGGTAATGACTCTGTACGTGCATTTATATAGTCTTTCATCCAAGCCCTGTGCCTGAAAGCACTTTGTTCCTCTAACAAATTACTCAGCATTTAAATACAGCCCCTGTCCATTCTGGGTGGAGTGGAAGTGAATGCAGACTTTAATATGAGGTTTGGTATGCAGTGGAGGCCCACTGCTCTACTCATTTGCCTCTTGGATATAGAGATCCTAACTCTTCTATATGAGATTGAGGGAAAATTACATTGTACAGCATTATTCAGTTATATTCAAACTCATTTCTTGGGGCTTAATAAACATGATACAGAAAAGATTCTTAAATGGCAAGGTTGAGACTGCAGAACACCCTCACCATTGAAGCAGAGACCAACTTTTCTCTGAAGCTCAAAATTTCCTTCCACCCCAAAAGAGGGAAGGAAAAAGGAAGTTCTGTTTCTTGTATTTCCTGCTTTCTTCCTTTGTTCTCAAATCTAGGATGTTTTAGGCAGCAAGTAATATATGAGCACAGAAAAAACCCTTTGTGGATAGTTTTTTAGAAGCAGCTAATGTCTAGTTGTCCTTGACTATTTAATTATCATAAATACTTTACCCTATGCACAGGCTGTGGGCAGTAGCGTCTTCCGTGGAAGCAGTTAGAGAAGGTCAAGGGAACAGGTGTCCACTTTATTTCTGCAATTTGGCAAAGTCCGTGCTGTTCACTAGTGAATAGACTCTCAGTATTCATTTTTTTTTTTTAAATCTAAGCACTATTTTGTCCGTAGCTTAGCAGAACAAATGGAACAACTGTTGTTGCCTTTGGAGAGCTACTGCTGTGAGGATTCTTATTCAAAGTATAGGCAACAAATTATTAATTCCAGAGTGGCATTAATTAATTTATGGAGAACGTTGAAAAATATGTTTATTATCTTATTCTAAACATGAGTAATTCAGCCATTCATGCATGTATTCATTCAAGCAATATTTACTGAGGGGCTACAATTTGCCAGACACTGTTCTAGGTCCTGGAGATAGAGCAGAAAACGCAAACTAGAAGGGCACAGATCATGAATCAAAGGCGGCTGAGTGGTAGTCTAGTCTGATTTTTTATTTTACAAATGAGGAATCTGGGATTGCCCAGCCTTTGGGTATTGTAGTTATGGATAAGATACTTTAAGGTGGGCAGCAAGTGGGATGGAGGAAGGAATTCCTCAATAACTAAATGCAAGAGTAAAACAGAATTTGAAAAATCATTTCCATTAGACTGAGTCAAATTCAGAATAAAAAAGAAGCATCTGCTTTTACCTGTGATGCTATAAAACCTATTTCAAAGCCGAAGAGACATGTTACGTATTGATGCTAATACTAATGAAAAAAATAGCATTTCAGTAATATCTAGTAAGTGGCTACTGGATGTAGTAAGTAGCTAAGTCCTTTCACCTATATTATCTTATTTAATACTTCAACCACCCCAGGAAATAGGGATTATAATTCTCATTTTACAGATAGGAAAACTGAGTCTAAGAGACTAAGTAATCTGGTAAATAAGGGATGGAATTATGTCCTCTGAGGCAGATTTTCTGATGCTTAGTCCACCATTGTTTGTATTGTGCCATGCCACACAGCACTCCAACTGCTTAGGCAGGTATGGAACCACAAAAAACCCCGAATAGCCAAAGCAATCCTGAAAAAGAAAAGCAAAGCTAGAGGCATCACAATTCTGGACTTTAAGCTATATTACAAAGCTGTAGTGATCAAGACAGTATGGTACTGGCACAAAAACAGACACATAAATCAATGGAACAGAATAGGAAACCCAAAAGTGGACTCATAACTATATGGTCAATGAATGAACCTTTTTTCCCTAAGATAGATTGTTTGTTTGTTTGTTTATTTATTTATGGGGAGGAAGGGCAGAGGGATAGAAAGAGAGAGAATCCCAAGCAGACTTCCCATTGATCATGGAGCCCAATGCAGGGCTCAATCTCAAGACCCTGAGATCATGACCTGAGCTGAATTCAAGAGTCAGACGCTCAACTGACTAAGCCACCCAGGTGTGCCTATGGTCAATGAATCTTCGACAAAGCAGGAAAGAACATCCAGTGGAAAACAGTCTCTTCAACAAATGGTGTTGGGAAAACTGGACAGCCACATGCAGAAGAATGAAACTGGACCACTTTCTCACACCATACACCAAAATAGACTCAAAATGGAGGAAAGACCTAAATTTGAGCTAGGAATCCACCAAAATCCTAGAGAACACAGGCAGCTACCTCTTTGACCTTGTCTGTGGCAAGTTCTGGCTAGACACATCTCCAAAGGCATGGGAAACAAAAGCAAAAATGAAGTATTGGGATTTTATCAAGATAAAAAACTTTTTCATAGCAAAAGAAACAATCAACATAACTAAAAGGCAACCTATAGAATGGGAGAAGATATTTGCAAATAATATGTCTGATAAAAGGTTGGTATAAAAAAATATATAAAGAACTTACCAAACTCAACACCCAAAGAACAAATAATCCAGTTAAGAAATCAGCAGAAGACACGAATAGACATTTTTCCAAAGAAAACATCCTAATGGCTAACAGACACGTGAAAAGATGCCCAATGTCACTCAGCATCAGGGAAATATAAATCAAAGCCACAGTTAGAAATCACCTCACATCTATCAGAATGGCTAAAATGAACAACACAGGAAACAACAGATGTTGGTGAGGATATAGAGAAAGGGGAACTCTTACACTGTGGGAATGCAAGAATAAATCCCACTTGATCATGATGAATGATTCTTTTAATATACTGTTGGATTTGATTTGCTTGTATTTTGTTGAGAAATTTTGCATACATGTTCATCAGGGATATTGGCCTATAAATCTCTTTTTTAGTGGAGTCTGTCTGGTTTTGGAATCAGGGTAATGCCAACTTCGTGGAATGAGTTTGAAAGTTTTCCTTCCATTTCTATTTTTGGGAATAGTTTGAGAAGAATAGGTATTAACTTAAATAGAATGGTAGAATTCTCCTGGGAAGCCATCTGCCCTGGATTTTTGTTTTTGGGAGATTTTTGATTACTGATTCAATTTCTTTTCTGGTTATCAGTCTATTCAAGTTTTCTATATCTTCCAGTTTAAATTTTGGTAGTTAAAATGTTTTCAGGAATTTATTCATTTCTTCCAGATTGCCCAATTTGTTGGCATATAATTTTTCATAATATTCTCTTATAGTTGGTTATAATTCTATAGTATTGGTTGTGATTTCTCCTCTCTTATCTGTGGTTTTATTTATTGAGTCCTTTCTCTTTTCTTTTTGTTAAGTCTGGCTAGAGGCTTATAAATTTTGTTAATTTTTTCAAAGAACCAGTTCCTACTTTCATTGATCTGTTCTGGGTTTGTTGTTGTTGTTATTGTTATAGTTTCTACGTCATTTATTTCTGCTCTAATCTTTATTATTTCCATTCTTCTGGCTTTAGGGTTCATTTTTTCTTTTTCTAGCTCCTTTAGGTGTAAGCTTAGGTTGTATATTGGAGATTTTTCTTATTACTTGAAGTAGGCCTGTATTGCTATATACTTCCCTTTTAGGACCACTTTTGCTGCATCACAAAGGTCTTGGACTATCATATTTTCATTTTCACTGTTTCTATGTATTTTTTAATTTCTTTTTTAATTTCCTGGTTGACCCATTCATTCTTTAGTATGATGTTCTTTAACCTACATGTGGTCCTTCCAAATTTTTTCTTGTGGTTGACTTCAAGTTTCATAACATTGTGGTCTGAAAATAAGCATGATATGATCTCAATCTTTTTATTCTTGTTGAGGCATGATTTTGTCACCTAGTATGTGATCTATTCTGGAGAATGTCCCATGTCCTACTTGAAAAGAATGTGAATTTTGCTGCTTTAAGATGAAATGTTCTGAATATATCTGTTAAGTCCATCTGGTTCAGGGTATCATTCAAAGTCCTTGTTTCCTTGTTGATTTTCTGCTTAGATGATCTGTCCACTGCTGTAAGTGGGGTGTTAAAGTCCCCTACTATTATTGTGTTATTATTAATGAGTTCCTTTATGTTTGTTATTAATTTTTTATATATTTGGGTGCTCCCATGTTGGGGGCATAAGTATTTACACTTGTTAGATTTTCTTGCTGGATAGATTCCGTTATTATGATATAGTGCCCTTTTTCATCTATTGTTACAGTTTTTGGTTTAAAATCTAGTTTTCCTGGTGTAAGTATTGCTATTCCACCTTTCTTCTGATGTCTATTTGCATGGTAAATATTTCTCCATCTCTTCAACCTGCAAGTGTCCTTAAGTCTAAAATGAGTTTCTTGTAGACAGCATATAGATGCATCTTGTTTTTTTTTTTATCCATTCTGACATCCTATGTCTTTTGATTGGAGCATTTAGTCCATTTACATATGGAGTAATTATTTTTTTATATGGAGTAATTATTGATAGATATGTATTTAGTGCCCTTTTATTACTTGTTTTATTGTTGTTTCTGGAGGTTTTCTCTGTTTCTTTCTAGTCTTTAGTGTTCTTGGTCTTTCCTACTCAGAGTCCCCTTTAATATTTCTTGCAGGGCTGGTTTAGTGGTCATAGACTCCTTTAGTTTTTGTTTGTCTGGGAAACTATCTCTCCTTTTCTTCTGACTTGGTCATAACTGGTCATAAGTCATTCCTTACTGGATATTGTGTTCTTGGCTGCATGTTTCTCCATTCAGTATGTTGAATGTATCATGTCACTCTCTTCTGGCTTGCCAAGTTTCTGTGGAGAGATCTGCTGTTAACCTTATTTGTCTTCCCTTGTAAGTCAGGAACTTCTTTTTTCTTGCTGCTTTTAGGATTTTTTCTTTATTTCTATATTTTGGAATTTAATTATAATAATTCTTGGTGTTGGTCTGCTTTTGTTGATTTTGATTGGAGTTCTCTATGTCTACTAGATTAGGAAGCATGTTTCCTTCCCCAAATTAGGGAAGTTTTTAGCTATATTTCCTCAAGTAAACCTTCTGCTCCCTTTTCTTTCTCTTTTCCTTCTGGGACTCCTATAATATGAATATTATTATGCTTTATGGAGTTACTGAATTCTCTAAGTCTACTTTTGTGATCTAAGGTTTTTCTCTCCTTCTTTTGGGCAGACTCTTTATTTTCCATAATTTTATCTTCTGTATCACTTGTTTGTTCCTCTTCTTCTTCCATTCTTGTGGTCATCACATCTGATCAGTTTCAAATCTCAGTTATTGCATTTTTTGTTTTGGTCTAATTATTTTTTAGCTCTACTATCTCAGTAGTAAGGAATCCCCTGGTCCCTTCTATGATTTTCTCAAGCCCAGCTAGTATCCTTATGATTGTTGCTTTAAATTCTGGATCAGACATATTACTTATACCTGTTTTGATCAGATCCCTGGTAGTGACCTTTTCCTGTTTTTCCTTTTGGGATGAATTCCTCTGTCTTGGCATTTGTCTAGGTCTCTGTTTTCTTTTCTGTGTTAGGAAAGTCTGTTATGTTTTCTGCTCCTGAGAGTAAGGGCTTCATGAAGAACAGGTCATATGCTGACCAGGGCATGTCACTTCATGAAATGTCTCTGGTATATGCTGTGTGCACTCTCCTGCTGTATTTTGGCTGCTTTATCCCTCAGGTCAGTCCTCTGCAGAGTTTCCCCTTGCATTCCCTGGACAGTGTTTGGATATTGGAAAGAGTGTGGTGAGTTTTTGACTACATGTACTCTGGTCTGCATGTTAAGAGACCTGATGCTAGTTCCATTAGAGCCGAAGCTTTGTAGAACGCTATGGTCAGTAGACCTGGTATGCGTGGGGTTGTGGTTGTGCTGGTCTCCTGAAGGGGGGGGGCCACTGTGCTGGTTCTTATGCATACTTGTCAGAGAAAAGCAGCACCAGCAGAACTCAAGGGGGTAGAGCTAGGTGTCAGCCTGTTAGGCAGCCAGTGTTGGCATTGTGCCATTTACTGAAGCTAATTTATGTTGAGGGGTAGGGAAGGAAAATGGGGCCAGCTATCTCCTTTGTCCCTAGAGAGGGAAGTCTGTACTTGCTGCTGTCAGGGAAGCCCTCCCAGAAGAGTGAATAATTTCCCCTTGGGCATCCCAGGTGTCATTCAGATTGATGCCATCACTCTGTCTGTCTCTGGGCTCTCTGCTCACCTGGAGTAGTGTAGTGCACTTTGGGTTCTATCCCAAGCAAGCCAGCTAAGTTTTAAAACACACTTTAGGGACCTGGTGTGGCAGGGACCCACGTTGGTCTTCTGGGGGAGGGTCATGCCACCCTGGACTGATGCAGGTTTGACCAATAAGGGCAGTCACACCAGAGCACAGGAACATGGGGTTTGGACTAAAGCATAGTAGTGAGCCGTTGTCCAGCTTAGCTGCCCTCAGCAGGTGTTTCTGTGCTTAGGTTAAGGGGCGGGGATGGTAATGGTGCCAGCTCTTTTGTCCCTGGAGAGGCAACGCTACCTCTCTCAGATGCACTCCCAAAAGGGGGAATCGGCTCTCCCAGTGTGTCCCAGGGGATCTTCAGATAATGCTGTCTGCCCCCTGGTTACCTGCCTGACTTCTCTATGGGAGCACTGCAGTGCTCTCAGGACTCCACCACCAGCCAGGCTGTAGACCCCTAAAACTCCTGTCTTTGAGCCCCTGCTGGTTGTAAAACCTCACAAAAACCAGCCCCCTTCTTGTTTTCCCAGTAAATGGCTCTGGGGAAGTGTTCTTTGTGCAATCCTCTATGTGCTCCTCCCTCTCACCATTTTCTGAGCCCAGGACTCCCTCCCCTTCACAGAAACCACTATCTGTTTCTCCCCCAAACCACATCTCTGCACTTCCTGTCTTCCACAATATGGCCTCTAGTTTGCAGTTTATTCTGTCAATCCTCAGATAGATTTCTCGGATATTCAGAATGATTCAGTATTTACTTAGCTATGTTCGAGAAATGAGGCAAGCCTAGTGTCCTCCTACTACTCCACCATCTTAGCTCACGCTCCTAACCCATGAATTTTAACACAATGTGATAAATGCTATGGCATAGGTATACCAGAAGTGCAGGGAGATCAGAGGACACGCATTGCTCTGAGTCTGAGGTATTTGGAGAAAACTTCCTGAAGGAAGTGATGTGTGAAGCAAGTGGGTATTCACCAAGTGGGTAGCCAGGTAGAGAGTGGCCAGTTAAAGAATGAGTGAGTGCAGGATGTCCCAAGCAAAGGGATAAGTGTAGACAAGGCATAGGGTTTTGAGCAGGCCAATAGAGGGGAAGCTCAGGGCAGGAAGAAGACAGATGAAGAATCTCTTATTTCCAGTGAGTGGACTATTGAAGACCATTCTTTCAAATTAGTTTAATGGCCAAAAAGATTGTACTCTCCAAAAAAGACTTCTTCACAGCAACTCAGATTTATAGGCTGGCCATTTTCTGATTTATCTGAAGAATGTGCCAACAGTCTTGATTTCCCAGTAGGATAAAAAGAAAACCTGACACTAGAATCATCAAGGACTAATCATTCTTAGAACCCCAGATCCCTTTCTGGGGATTCTTTGATCATCTTGTAGAAGATTTTGGTTTGGAGCTACAGAAAAGAAGACTGAACCCTCTGTGAAGTGGCTGTGAGTTGGTTTGTAATAGGAAGTTTATAATCAAATGACTTGTTGACACACATGTCTTGAAAGCAACTTTTGTTTGATATTTTCTATTATTCACCAAGGCCTATTCCTTTAGAATTCATAATGACCAGGTACATCTAAAATATGCATAATTGAACATTTCAAACCTTCTAAAGCAGTAGGGGATGCTGTATCTTAACATCCACTCAGGTGGGTAATGGGGGCTGTCAAAGCAGGCTTTGCCTGCATCTTAAAAATTCATTCAGTCACAGTCACAGCCATGGAAGCATCATACCAGTTTTGGTTTTCTGATTTCAATTTTAGGAACCTTCCAAGTTGGCCTAAATATACTTATTCCTAATTTGTAAGGCAAAGTTCCATCTTTTCCTTTTCACCAAATAATGGCATTGTGCTTCTAATACAAATCTTTCATACATGATCCCTGTTTCAGCCAGACAGAGTAAATGAGTAAAAAGCTCTGTTAGGAAAGGATTAAAAGCTTCATAGAGTTGAGCCACATCCTTTAATCAGACTCTTTTTGTTGTGTTGAGATCCAAAATATGTGTTGAACACAAGTGCTGCCACAACTTCTTAGGAAGAAGACTTGAGGGAGACTAAAATTTTAGGGCCATCCACTTTTTTCTTTTCATGATCCATAGAAGGACTTGTCTGACAAGTCTTCATAGAAAATAGCTCATGCAACAGGGGCCAGCTAGTAAGTCATCTAAACCAGGCCTAATCCTGTATGAGGGAAGTTTTGTTGCTTCTATTATGACCTACTTCTTGTACTTTTGGTGTTTCCATTGGATGACTATAGAGACTACACATATAGGCAAACATATTCTGAGTTTTACTTACCTTTCTACCGCACAGTTCTGTAATCCCAGAAGTGACTCTTTAAATTTTCTTTGCTTGGATTATCTCAACTGAAAATGAGGATAATAAAATCAAGTCACTTCAAGAGTTATTGAAAAAGGTTGTAATAAAAGTCATTCTTTAAGTAAGGGACATCTTGGGTTGGAATAAGTCTGCTGTTAGTTCTGCATTCTTTTATTACCAAGGCTCTATCTCCTCCCCCCCCACCTTTTTTTTGTCCTTGAAACATTTATTGAGCAGATCAGTTCAAATTAGGTTAGGCTGCATATAACAGTAAACCCCAAATAACATAAGATTAAATAAGTGATGATTTTATTTTTCTCCCATGTGAATGAAATCTGAAGTAGGCAACTAGGCTATACCAGAAACAAAGGCATCAGAAACAAAGACACCTTTTATCTTTCTATTCCACTCCATTAATTCATGATGTTCATTCTTAAGATCACCTCATAATCCAAGATGGTTGTTGGAGGGCAAGGCATTTTATCTGTACTGCAGGCTGGAAACAAGAGGACTGGCAAAAGGGCAGAAAGGATCCTGCCCTGCTGAGTTAGTTTCCTTAAAGCAGGATTCCCAAAAGTTCCAAACAATTCTTCCATTTATGTCTTATTGGCCATTAGATACACGACCATACTCAGATGCTAGAGATTCTGGCAAATGTGACATTTTAGCTGGCTGGCTTTCCATCCCAAATAACTCTGTTACTAAGGAAGAAAGGAAAAAGTGGATGTAGGGTAAAGAATTAGCACTCTTTGCCTTAGTCTACTCCTTTGATATCCAAACATTCATGTGTACTATTCCTCTATATTGAACACACTCACTCTAAACAGATCCTCAAGGAAATGGAAATTTAGAATGGAATATATGTTTAGGTTGGATTTTAAAGGCAGTAAGAATCCCACTATTATTAAGGATGGAACATTGGTAGTTTTTGTCACCTACAGTGAAAAAGGTACTTAAATGATTACCCATACAAGTCCTTGCAAGCGAGTAGTTATTGTGAGAAATCATGGAGGGCACAAGAAGAATATAAGACCTGTGGGTTTGGCTTACTGCTTCAAAGTACCCTGGAGAACTTAAAGAACAAAAATAGGTTCAAGTCTTAAATTGCCAACTAAATGAATGACCAGAGGACCAAGACATTTCTAAAGTTGTCCTGAACAGTTGTTGTTTTTGAATCTCACAGCAAAGGGTTTACGTAGCTGAAAATCATATCCAGGCTCTAATCCTTTGAGTTGCTGAATTACATTACAGCTTTAATTTATACTCTTGCCAATTCTCTTAAGTAAAGGTTAGGGCATTGGTAAGGAAAGTGGGACTTTTAATAATTCAAATGAGGTCATTTGGGATGAGCTGGATGACTGAGCACCTCAACTTCACAAATTTTATTATTATTATTATTATTATTATTATTTACCAATTACTATATTGCTCAGTGTTTTTAGCTGTAGACAACAGAATCCATAATGGCTAATAAGGGCATGATCCAGAAGTTTGTAATACTTATGCTCACATTTCACTTGCCATAACCTAGTCACATGATCTCTCATCTAACTGCAAAAGAAATAGTCTTTAGTTGGATAGCCATGTGCCCAAGTAAAACTTCCGTTGCTATAAAAGGCAGGATGAATATTGAAGAGATCATTGGTGGTATTTCTGTCAACTGAAAATGTAGAAAGAGCAAGTTGAGTAAGGAAGCTGTGGGCAGGAAGAAAATAACTTTGGCCTGGGAAATATTGAGTCTAAAAGCCTGTGGCATGTCTAGAATGAGATATCCAGTGAGATGAATAGGGGAAAAAATCTTGCCCAGGAAGAGCCGAATGGGAAAAGAAGGCCAGCATTTAAGGATAGAGTGGAGGAAGCAGGGTCTCTGGAAGAAACTAAGAAAGAGCAGACTGAGAAGTATGAGGAGAATTAGAAGAATGTACCTGTCTCCAAAGTCAATGTAAGAGTTTAAGGAAGGAGGCAGTTATCAAGAGGGACGAATGCTATAGAGAGGACAAGTAGAAAAGGGCGTGAGGAAGTCATTTGATTTGTTCATTGTAAACTCAGTAGAGTGATGGAGGCTGAAAGCAAATTATGGTGGTGGAACTGTGGATGGGGGTGAAGAAATGGAACTGTAAAAAACAGATAGGCAGCCAGAAAATGGCAGCAGGTGAGTTGAAAGTTTATTTTGGGAATAGGAACTCTTGATCATGCCTGCAGGACGAGGGCATGGCTTTAAGGAAGGAGAGACTGAAATGAAGAGAGAGAATACTGATGGTGTGATGTTTGCATGGTAGAGAGGGTGATGTAAAAATTCAGGATGGATCTGTTCATGGAAGGGAATAGGGCCACCCCTTTCTCCAGGACAAAAAGGCAGATGACAACAACTCATAAATGAAGTGAAGATACACTGAGAAAGAAAGGAAGGCTTCTCATACACAGGTTTCCCCTGCCATCTGAAAGTAGGGTGTTCTTATGAAAACTTTTGTTAAGCTGAAATGAGGCAAAGCAGAGAAACAATTATCATCAATTTATATGGAAAAAAACGGTTGAGTGTTCCCAGAGCCCCAAAATAACCTTCTTAGACTTTTCTTATACCTTAGGATGTGTCTTATTTATGGATGCACAAAATAAATTGAGATAAAGCACAGACTCTCACAGACACAGTTCAAAGCTGTGGTGCTTGATGATGAGATGCTGAGTGTGGTTTCTGGGGAAGGAGCTTGGGGGTGCCACTCTTGCTGCTTAGGGTACCTCTATAATGGCTCACTGCAAAACAGACACTCAATACTATTTTCATCTTTTGCCCTTTTTTGTAAAAGTGAAAATCCTCTTTAAATTTCTTTCAGTCAGTGAAAACAGATACTAACGTAGGTATTTCCTAAAAGCAAATGGTGTAACAAAAATTTTTGAAAAGTGATGGACACCTGAAATAATTTCTACTAGTATGGACCTTGGTGCTGGTGCATTTTCAATGTCTGTAAGATATTCAGATATAGGAGACCTAGCTTCAAGCTGCTCAATTCCCCAGCATATGCTCCAGCTTTGAGCTGAGAATGATCTCCTTTAATGAAGCTCTGCAAGCAGAGCTTGCAGGGAGAGTCTAGAGACATCTTAGAATAAATTCCAGGATGTAGGAAAGGGCAGAAGAAGGAGAAATGGTGTTTTTTGTTTTGTTTTGTTTTTTTCCAGGACGTACCTTGGTTTATCAGACTGTAGCAGCTGGCCTCTGGAGAGTTTTAAGCGCCAGGGACTCATGGACCCTGAAGCTCCTTCTGGAAAAAAGGAAAAAATTGGGACCTTCCCAAGAAGAAATCTCAGCAATGGACTAAATTTGTTAAATGGAACTTAAAAAAATTTCTGATGTGGATGGTAAAATCATTATTGGAGGCCATCAGAGACCTTCCATGAGTCACTGTTTAATGATTTCCAGCAGGATTACAAAGGATTTAAAAGTAAGCTTGAAGCTATTGAGAGCAAATACTGTGCCAAGAATATGAGAGCAGTTTGGGTTTTGGACTCTATGAAAACTGTATTGTTAATTTAGAAAAAAACACAAACTGGATTCCTAAGGCTCTGGAAGTCCTTTTCCTAATGTTATTCGTCTTGTCTCAGCAAAATATTTGACATTTAAACAAAGGCTAAGCAGAAGAGGTAGCTGTCTACAACCTTGTTGACCAGATCATCTCTGAAGAGTGTGGCAGATCCAAGAAGTAAAAACTTGTAGCAATTTGGATGAGCCATTGGGTAGAAAAGGGGGAAAGGAAAGCAGAGTAAGGCACAAGGAGAGGAACAGGAATGGTAGCCCTTTCCCTTAAAGTCCAGATATGTTAGACATTTTGCAGAAAGGACCATAATTACTTCCCTCCCTAAATCCATGACCCTTTGCAATGTAACTCTGTAGTTCCTCTCATGAATGGATGGTGTCTCTTTCCCTTCCCCTTGAATTTAGTTGAACTTGTGAATTGTTTGGCCAAGAAAATTTGAGGGAAGTGAATTCTGTCAGTTTTGAGCTTAGGTCTCAAGAGGCCTTGCATATTTCTAACTCTTGGAGCCTTGCTGAGTTCCCAAAAAACAAGTCTAGGCTAGCCTGCCGGATAACAATGGCCTAGTTGCCCCCTTAGCCTCTGCCGACAGCCACTTAACTCCAGAAACAAAGTCATCCAGCTAAGAAGCAGAATGAATGAGCTTGGACCAGAACAGAAGACAATCCAGCTGAGCCTAGCCCAAATTGCTGACCAATCCACAGAACTGAGAACTAAATAAATCATTGCTGTTTTAAATCACTAAAAATTTGGAATGGTTTGTTACACAGTGAAAGCTAATTGGCAGACCACTTTGGGCTTGGGAAGTGAAGTAGGGGAAGAGCAAAGAAGATGAGAGATGGAGGGTGGGAAATCATGCCACAATGAATTGTGCTCTGATGTAAACAAGGAAGCAAGAATAAAATTGACAAGAGAACTGAATACCCATGGGCTGTCTGTCTAAGCTTTTCCATCTTCTAGTATCTGTCCTACCTTTCTCCAATACACATAATGAGCTCTATACTGCTCAATCAATCTGACTCTCCCCGTGAGCTCCTGGTGGGGTTTGTCTCAGAGCTAACAAAAGAAAACAAGACCAAACAGAATAAAATAAAAAAACAAGGCTGCTTTCTCTGCTGTCTTAAGCAATCTTTTCTCTGGATGGCTTTCCGAGGTTTGTGGTCAAGTTACAACTCTGTAAGAAGCTGGTGGCCTAGTTGTCTAGGCAGTGGTAGTGCTTTTCATTGTTCACCAATGTTTATTTGGAAAATTTCAGTTTTTGTTTTTCCTTTCTTCCTTTTTAAAAAATCATTTATTTATTTATTTATTTATTTATTTATTTATTTATTTATGAGATCGAGTAAGTAAGGAAGAGAGAGCATGAGAGCAGGGTGAGGGGCAGAGGGAGAAGCAGACTCCCTGCTCAGCAGGGAGCCTAATGTGGGACTCAGTCCCAGGGCTCTGGGATCATGACCTGAGCTAAAGACAGACGCCTAACCAACTGAGCCACCCAAGTGTCCTCAGTTTGGTTGTTTTTTTTTCTTAGCCTTCCATCAATTTATGCCTCTCAAATCCTTCTGAGGCAATTCATGTTTCTTCCAAGTAAACAAGCTTTCTCTCACCTAATTTTTCTGCTTATGATGTTTTATAAAAAATTTTTGAGGTAACTTCTGGAAACTTAAGGTCCATTTCCCTCCTTTTGTTAACCAGGAGCTTATACAGGAGACAACTCTGCCGTGAAGTGTCTTCCTACTACCCCATCATCCTAGGGTTCTGAGGCCTCCTCCCAAAAGAGAGGGCTCCCTGCTCTTCTAGAAATCCTTACAAGTGGCTGTTGTAAGATATGGAAGCTCTGTATAATCTTTCATCTCATGGATTCAGAATCCCAGCAAAGACCCTAGCATTCAACGAGCTGCACTGGCATTTTCAAAGCACTCTGCCACCATTAATTTTAGGCTATAATAGGACTTTGGGAGTTAGATAAGTCTTTCTTCCACTTTTTCTCATTGGAAGATGTTTGCTAAAAAAAGATGAAGGAAAACATCTGCCTCTCAGATGGAGCTAATGTGGGCTGAGGCAGCAAGGCATGGTAGAAGAATGTGAATTTTAGAGTCAGAGGCACTGGGGTTGAGTCCTGGTTATTCCTTCCTTACCAGGCAAATAGTATTAGGTAAATTATTTACCCGATGTGAGATTCAGAATCCCATTGTGTAAGTGGGGACAATAATATGCACTTTGAAGAGTTGTGTGGGATTTTTAAAAAATGAGATAATACATATACATAAAATGCCTAACATATAACATATACACAATAAATGACAGCTACTGTCATTCTGAAGAATAGTATAAAGGGCTTAGATCTTTTCAGGTACATCATAGCTTTCTTTACCACATAAGTAAAACAATTTGAGTTCTAGTCCTAGGGCACTCACATCACTTCCATCCTCCACCCCCTGGCTTGCCCATAGTCCCATCCACAGCTCTGATGAATGATTTAATGTGCCATTTCTTTCTTCTTTGCTTTTGGTATGGGGTTTCTTCTCTCCTTGCCAAGGAATTCTTTCTCATTCAGGCAACTCATTATCATGGTGTCCATTGCTTGGTTTTCATCCAACTGTGGCCAAGCTGTGATTTTCAAACTTTAGGATTTCCTTTCTTCCCAGTCTGGAAATCACTTGTGCTGTGATGAGCACATAATTTGCCCTTGCTCACACTGACAAGTTAAGCAGTGCTTCCCAACCTTTCCCACATCATAGCACACAGAGAAAATGATAATCTTTGTAGACAAACTGGAGTAACAAACAAAGCTTTTTGGATGGAGCCTTGTCCAATTACCCTTAGGAGCAAACATTGTCCAAGGCACATTTTAATGCTGGCTGGGAAACTGTGGGTTGTTGAGCATGAATTCCTTCATTCAGTAGATTTTTATTCATCGTATGCTGGCACTAGCAATACAGTGATAGACAGAACTCATTACTTGCCCTTGAGGAGCTATATTTTACCTTTGTATATGTGTGAGTATAGGGAAGTTGAGGTGGCAAAATATAGTAGAAAGAAATTGGTCTCCATGGAATCTGTTAGTCTTGGGTTAAATTCTGGCTCATCTCCTTGCTAGCTATGTGAACTTGAACAAAACTATTTAACTTCTCCAATTTTTAGTTTCTTATTTAGTAAAATGGAGGTCAGAAATCTCCCTGAAGGCTTGCTGGTAGGGGAGAGGAAGAGTTTAATGAGAAAATGTTAGTTTTGTCCCTATTTATAATAGGGACATTTATCTCTAAGTGGCCAGTTGAGTTCTTTCCAAAACGCCTAAATGCATTCCAAGTATCTGTCACAAATTTCATACTATCATTTATGAGTATTAGAATATAAATGGTGTATCACCTCTGTCTCTGATTTAGAGAAACATTTGTGATTACCAACTAGAATCATAGAATATTCTCTTCATTTACTTATGAGTAGTAGTTACTGTGCCCTCACTATGTGTGTGTCAAGATCAAGTTCTCACCTTTGAGAATGTGATAGTCTGTGTTACATTAGGAGCTCAGAGACCAGTTAGTCAGTTGGAGAACCAAGAACTAGAACTCAGGTATCCCATTTTTCCAGTTTTGTGATTCTCCCAACAAGTCATGGTGTTATGGTATGAGTTATAGAGGATATAAGGATATAAAGGATATAACCTTGCACTTCTGTAACTTGAGGACCTGAATGAATTAAGGTATTTAGGCAACTTTAATTTGATGATTTAAGTCAGCAACACTAACCTCTCAAGTAACAGGGATGGTATTTTTTTTTTGTGTGTGTGGGACATATGTCAAATTAAAATTAACAATATTATGGTTTTAGAACTGTCCTAAATATTGTTCTGAATTAAAAAAAAATAATCTGACTTCCAGCTACAAATGGCCAGATAGCTCTCCAAGGGCTTGATATTCGTACTGTCCATCTGTTTCTCTCTCTCTCTGCACATACAGAAATAAACACAGATGCACTTGAGTCACTGCTAAAGGTCATAAACAAAAAGTTTGCAGTAAGAAAAGAAAAAATTAATAAAATACATGTATTCATTTATTTATTTTAGCCTACTATTTGAAGGCTAATTCCTTAAGGGATGACCACTGCTTTGCTTATAGTTCAAGAATTCTGGAATATTTTATTTTACTCAAGATCTATGTTCAACAGAGAAATTACCCTCTAGAGAGAAAGTCCAAGATGGCAGGGAAGTAGGACACTTTAGTTTTGTCTGATCCCAGGAAATCAGCTAGATAGTTACTAAATCACTCTCAACACCTGAGAACTCAACAAGAGATCTAAGAAAAGAATGGTTGCAATTCTACAAAGAGAAAAGCAACCACTTTCTGCAAGAATGAGAAGACAGAAAAATTCATCCCAAAAAGAGAATAAGAGGCAGTACTAACTGCCAGACACTTAATCAATATGGATGTAAGTAAGATTTTGGAACTAGAGTTCAGAATAACAATTAAAAGATACTAAATAGGCTTGAAAGAAGCATAGAAGACACAAAGAATTCCTTTCTAGAGAAATAAAAGAACTGAAATCTAATCAAGTTGAAATAAAAAAGGCTATTAATGAAATGCAATTAAAAAAAATGGAGGCTCTAACTGCCAGGATAAATGAGGCAGAAGAGAGAATTAGTGATATAGAAGGCAAAAATGATGGAGAATAAGCTGAGAAAAAGAGCAATAAACAACTGGATCACAAGGGGAGTATTTGAGAGATAAGTGATACCATAAAGCAAAACAATATTAGAATAATTGGGATCCAGAAGAAGAGGAGAGAGAGAAAGAGAGACAGAAAGTATATTGGAGCAAATTATAGGAAGAATTTTCCTAATCTGGGGAAGGAAACATGCATCAAAATACAAGACGAAAAGAGAACCTCCCTCAAAATCAATAAAAATAGGTCAATACCCCAACATTTAATAATGAAATTTTGCAAATCTCAGAGAAAAGAGAAAACCCAAAAAGCAGCTCAGGAGAAGAGGTCCATATCCTACAATGGGTAGAAGCATCACTGGCAGAAGACTTATCCATAGAGATTTGGCAGGCCAGAAAGAACTGACATAATATATTCAGGGTGCTAAAAGGGAAAAATATGCAGCCAAGAACATCATTCAAAATAGAAGAAGAGACAAAAAGCTTCCAGGACAAATAGAAACTAAAAGAATTTGTGATCATGAAACCAGCCCTGCAAGAAATATTAAAAGGGATACTTTAAGCAAAGAGAGAGCCCAAAAGTAACATATACCAGAAAGGAACAGAGACAATATACAGAAATGTATATTATCATCACTTTAGAGGTAATACAATGACACTAAATTTGTTTCTTTCAATAGTTGCACTCAATGTAAATGGGCTAAATGCCCCAATCAAAAGATGCAAGGTATCAGATTGGATAAAAAAGCAAGACCCATCAGTATGCTGTTTGCAAGAGATTCATTTTAGACCCAAAGACACCTAGATTGAAAGTGAGAGGGTGGAAAACCATTTATCATGCTAGTGCACAGTGGTAAGCTTTGTATCAGACAAATTAGATTTTATTTTATTTTATTTTATTTCACTTTATTTTTTTAAAAGATTTTATTTATTTATTTGACAGAGAGAAGAGAGATCACAAGTAGGCAGAGAGGCAGGCAGAGAGAGAGGGAAGCAGGCTCCCTGCTGAGCAGAGAGCCCGATGCGGGGCTCGATCTCAGGACCTTGGGATCATGACCTGAGATGAAGGCAGTGGCTTTAACCCACTGAGCCACCCATGCGCCCTGACAAATTAGATTTTAAACCAAAGACCGTAATAATAAGAGATGAGGAAGGACACTATGTCATAATTAAAGGGTCTGTCCAACAAGAAGATCTAACAACTGTAAATATTTATGTCTTTAAATGGGAGCACCCAATTATATAAACCAATTGAAAACAAAATCAAAGAAACACATTGATAATAATACATAATGGTAGAGGACTTTACGACCCCACTCATGGCAATGGACAGATCATCTAATCAGAAGATCAACAAGGAAACAAGAACTTCGAAAGACATACTGGACCAGATGGACTTCACAGATATATTGAGAACATTCCATCCTAAAGCAACAGAATACACATTCTTCTTGAGTGCCCATGGAACATTCTCCAGAATAGATCACATCTTGGGTTACAAATCAGGTTTCCACCGGTACCAAAATATTGGGATCATTCCCTGCATATTTTCAGACCACAATGCTTTGAAACTGGAACTCAGTCACAAGAGGAAATTCAGAAAGAACTCAAGTACACGGAGACTAACGAGGATCTTACTAAAGAATGAATTAGAGCATAAGTCAATGAAATAGAAACCAAAAGACTGATAGAACAGATCAATGAAACTAGAAGCTGTTTTTAAACAGCTTATTAATTGAAAGAATTAATAAGATTGATAAACCCCTGGCCAGACTTATCAAAAAGAAAAGAGAAAGGACCCAAATAAATAAAATCATGAATGAGAGAGAGCACAACCAACCTGAAGAAATACAAACAACTGTAAGAATGTATTATGAACAACTACATGTCAACAAATTAGGCAATCCGGAAGAAATGGATACATTCCTAGGGACATATAAACTACTAAAACTGAAACAGGAAGAAATAAAAAGCCTAAACAGACCCATAAACCATCAAGGAAATTGAAGCAGTAATCAAAAAATCTCCGAACAAGAGTCCAGGGTCGGATGGGTTCCCAGGGGAATTCTACCA
>CM053608.1:61993770-62009876 GCA_028646535.1 Procyon lotor | reverse complement strand
CTCTCAACAGATGCGGAAAAAGCATTTCAAAAAGTACAGCATCGAAGCAAAATAAGTCAGAGAAAGACAAGTATCACATGATCTCTCTGATATGAAGAACTTGAGAGGCAAGGCAGGAGTTTGGGGGGGTGGGGGAGAGAAATGAAACAGGAAGGGATGGGGAGGGAGACAAACCATAAGAGACTCCTAGACTCAAGAAATGAACTAAGGGTGGCCGGGGGGGTGGTGGTGGGTAGGGATATGGTGGCTGGGTTGTGGACATTGGGGAGGGTATGTGCTGTTAAGTGCTGTGAAATGTGTAAACCCGAAGATTCACAGACATGTACCCTGGGGCAAATAATACATTATATGTTAATAAAAATTAATTAAAGTGAAAAAAAAATAAACAAATAAAAAAATTAAAAAAAAAAAAGTACAGCATCTTTTCTTAATTGAAAGTCTTCACAGTGTAGAGATAGAGGGAACATACCTCAGTATTGTAAAAGCCATCTATGAAAAGCCCACAATGAATATCTTTCTCAAAGGGGAAAAGTGGAGGTCAGGTACATAGCATAGATGTCCACTATTGTTCAACATAGTACTAGAAGTCATAGCGTCAGCAATCAGACAACAACAACAACAACAAAAATAAAAGGCATCGAATCAGTAAAGAAGTAGTCAAATTCTCACTCTTTGCAGAATGACATGATACTGTAAGCAGAAAACCCAACAGAGTCCACCTCAAAATTGCTAGAACTCATACAGGAATTCAGCAAAGTGGCAGGCTATAAAATTAATGCACAGAAATCAGTTGCATTTTTATACACAAATAGTAAGACAGAAGAAAGAGAAAAAGGAGTCGATCCCATTTACAACTGTACCAAAAACTGTAAGATACCTAGGAATAAACTTAACCAAAGAGACAAAGGATCTGTACTCAGAAAACTATAGAACACTCATGAAAGAAATCGAGGAAGACACAAAGATATGGAAAAACGTTCTATACTTATGGATTGGAAGAACAAATTTTAAGAAGTCAATGCTACTTAGAGCAATCTATACATTCAATGCAATCCCTATTAAATGCCATCAACTTTTTTCACAGAACTGGAACAAATAATCATAAAATTTGAATGGAACCAGAAAAGACCCCAAAGACCCAAAGGAATGTTGAAAAAGAAAACCAAAGCTGATGACATCACAATTCCCGACTTCAAGCTCTATTACAAAGCTGTAATCATCAACACACTATGGTACTGGCACAAAAATAGGCAGATCAATGGAATAGAATAGAGACCCCAGAAAAGGACCTTCAACTCTATGGTCAACTAATTTTTGACAAAGCAGGAAAGAGTATCCAATGGAGAAAAGACAGTCTTTTCAATAAATACTATTGGGAAAATGAAACAGCCACATGCAGAAGAATGAATCTGGACCACTTTCTCACACCATACACAAAAATAGCCTCAAAATGGATGAGGGTCCTAAATGTGAGACAGGAATCTATCAAAATCCTAGAAGATAACACAAGCAGTAACCTCTGTGACTTCAGCTGCAGCAATTTCTTGCTAGACATGTCTCCAGAGGCAAGGGAAAAAAGGCAAAAGGAACTACTGGGACTTCATGAAGATAAAAAGATTTTGCACAGCAATGGAAACAGTCAGCAAAACCAAGACAACCAACAGAATGGAAGAAGATATTTGCAAATGTCTTATCAGATAAAGGACTAGTATCCAAAATCTATAAAGAATTTATCAAACTCAACACCCAAAGAATAAATAATCCAATCAAGAAATGGGCAGATGACATGAACAGACATTTCTGCAAAGAAGACATCCAAATGGCCAACAGACACAAGAAAAAATGCTCCACATCACTTGGCATCAGGGAAATACAAATCAAAACCACAATGAGATACCACCTCACATCAGTCAGAATGGCTAAAATTAACAAAAACAGGAAAAAACAGATGTTGGCAAGGATGTGGAAAAAGGGGAGCCCTCTTACACTGTTGGTGGGAATTCAAGCTGGTGCAGGCTCTCTGGAAAACAGTAAGGAGCTTCCTCAAAAAGTTAAAAATAGAACTACCCTACATCCCAGCAATTGCACTACTAGGCATTTACCCCAAAGATAAAAATGTAGTGATCCGAATGCACACCCTAATGTTTGTTTAAGATTTTATATATTTATTTGACAGAGAGAGACACAGCAAGAGACTAAACACAAGCAGGGGGAGTGGGAGAGGGAGAAGCAAGCTTCCTGTTGAGCTGGGAACCAGATGCAGGGCTCAGTTCCAGGACCCTGGGATCATGACCTGAGCTAAAGGCAGACGCTTAACGATGAGTCGTTAAGCCCAGGCGCCCCTGCACCCCAATGTTTATATTAGCAGTGTCCACAATAGGCAAATGATGGAAAGAGCCCAATGTCCATTGACAGATGAATGGATAAAGAAAATGTGGTGTGTGTGTGTATATGTGTGTATATATATACACACACCATTGTATATATATACAATGGAATACTACTCAGCCATTTAAAAAATGAATCTTGCCATTTGCAACAATGTGGATGGAACTAGAGGGTGTTATGCTAAGCAAAAAAAAAGTCAAGCAGAGAGAGACAATTACATGATTTCACTGATATGTGGAGTTTAAGAAACAAAACAGAGGATCATAGGGGAAGAGAGGAAAAAATAAAATAAAATGATATCAGAGAGGGAGACAAATCCTACGAGATTCTTAATCATAGGAAACAAAATGCAGGTTGCAGGAGGAGAGGGAGGTGGGTGAAGGGGGTAACTAGCTGATGGACATTAAGCAGGGCACATGATGTAACGAGCACTGGGTATTATATAAGACTGATAAATCACTGACCTCTATCTCTGAAACTAATAATACATTATATGTTAATTCAACTTGAATAAAAAAAATTTTAAAAAAGACCTATGTTCAACAAATTCTTTTTCTGTTCCATTCAGGCCAGAGATTTTATTTATAGTAACAATTTGCCTGAAGTCATACAAGACTACCAGAAAAATCTTTTAACTTGCAAGTTGTCTCTTTTCCTATTGCAGATATTAATTGACTCCTGGTGTTCATAAATGAAAACTTGGGACTTTGTATTTTCATACCCAAATAAATAAGCTGAACATACAATAACTTCTCTGAGAGAAAAGAGTTTCAGTTTCTTATACTCACAAATGAAGTACAATAGCAGGGATTGGAAGCTGTAGATCTAATCTTTCTCACAAATTGATGAAGCCTTAGTGAGATAATTCCTAATTTATTTAGCAGAAGAACTAAACTTTACATAGAAAACAATGTCTTGGTTTTGTCTTCTTTAAATTGTGGACCAGATAATGCAATGTGCTAGTTGTAAAACATTTAAAACAATGTCTAACAAAGTTAGTGTTTAATAAATGTTAGCTATTATTTTTATTACGAGAAAGTATTTTCAAAAGCACACTTTTATACAAATAAAAATACTATTCTATGGAATATTGCTATTGAGGAAAGGTCTTATAAATTTTATAATATATTTTTTTAAAGATTTATTTATTTGAGAGAGAGAGCAAGAGAGAGCATGAGAGTGGAGAAGGTCAGAGGGAGAAGCAGACTCCCTGTGGAGCTGGGAGCCCGATGTGGGACTTGATCCTGGGACTCCAGGATCATGACCCGAGCCGAAAGCAGTTGCCTAACCAACTGAGCCACACGGGCACCCTAAATTTTATAATATTTTATATCACATATCATTGAATGATTTTGTAATTGAAACAATAGTCATTTTGATCATATTTTTAAAAAGATATCTAGTTTCTCAACTGGTTTCTAGGTTCTTGATCATAGGATTAGAAATTGTGCAAGAAATACATTTGAAACAAATAGTTGATGATCTTATGGGTGGCACATCATCTCAAAAGCACAAAAGTGGAAAGCTAAAAGAGTTGAAAGTCAGTTTGGTTTGCTTAGACTTCTCTTGTTTCATCACCTAGAATGTTCCCTCTCTGTTAGCTAGAGGTTAAGTGTACTGATTAAGGGAATAATGTCATTGGCCCATATTCAGGCTTTAGAATCATGAAAGGGAAGAATCCAGTCTAGAGAAATTTCAATTACACTTATTTTTAAGTGCATGAGTTTTACTGTATGTCTGGAGTAGAATTCTTGGATTTTAAGTAAGTTCCAGAAGGTTGAGGCAGAACAATATTTTGTGGTTCATGTGTACATATTTACTGGTGAAGTGAGTGAGTGACTGAGAGCATGGAAAATAATAGAACTAATGGATCTTAACACATCAACAAGACTGCTGATAGACATTTGACAGACTGGTAAGTATCATTGTGCTGAATATTTTCAATCAAGGCATTGTGAAAAAGAAAATGCAATAATTCCAGCAAACAAAATAAATATATATTTAATGTTTGGGAGCTTCTAATTAACTCTAGGCAATCTAAGGGATTTGTTGTTGGAGAAAATAAAAGGGATTGAATAACTACAGTCTGACCCAGTTGTTTAGAATAACTTTGATTTTCAACAATGCAAAGCCAGACTGGTATAAAATTCTTCCTCACCACCATCACTATCAATCATGTTATCACACCAAAGGCCAGTTTCTTTTGATTGTTTTTTGGCTTCTCCCAGTCCTTTCTAAATGTCTTTCCTTAGAGGACACCTCTTTGGATGTTAATGTAGCTAACAGAGACAAAACGATAAGCGGAAAGAGAAGGGGAGGAGAAAAAAGTGAGCTAGATAGTTTCTAGAGCCTAAGGAAACCTTTGGGACTGTGATTCCACCAGTCCTGCAGCACTCTTGAGAGTTGAAAAAGTACAGGGATTTTATCTGTTCCTTGAAGTCCGAACTTCACTTAAACTCCATTGTTTCCTTAAACAGTGATCTCTGCATAGATATCCACTAAGCAAGGAGTCGTGATGGCCCAAGTCCATAGTGTGAATAAAAATGAAACTTTTTGGGGATTTCTGCAACACAAGGCAAGTTGAGCTTGAAAGATCAAGGAGTCCTCTACTCCAGATTTTGAGTCTTTCAATTTTAACCATCAGACAATACTCCCTGAATTTCTGTTCCTGTGTTGGGAGTCAGAAAATGACTTCTACTCCCAATTTTGCCATGAAGTAACCATGTTACCTTGGCAAGTTTCTCTGCCTGCTCACTGTCAAATGAGGAGCTTAGATTACTCTTCCAGCTTTTACATTCTATGATTCTATGAAGCGTGAATTCCACCATCCTTTCCTGATGGAAGAAGAGTTGCAGAAGTAGAAGAAGCCTCTTTTCTGATGCTCAAGGGCATTTATTCTAGTTTGGATTGGATAGTAAATTTTAACAACAGAGAGTAGATTTTTTTCTCTACTAAATTCACCTTGTTCCTTGACTCTTGGGACAAACTCATTAATTTCTTTCCATTATTTTAGAGCTTTGAGTGTCCCTGAATATATGTTACTGGGCTCTTATTCTCCTGTTTCTAAATGTGTATTGTGTACTTTGTTAGAATAACAAATAGGGGAAATATGTGCCGTGTATGGATAGGAGGTGGTTTCCTTAGCAACAATTACAGTAAGAAAAATGTATCAAAGGATGTGGGTTTTCCCCTACTTTCATTAACCCCAAATCTAGCCCCTAGTTTATCCTTAATCTTTCCTTTTTCTATTGTAAGATAAGACATAGAATCATATACCTCATGATGATCTAAAATAATTTGGGAGTAAACCAAGATTCTACATATGCACAAAGCAGAATGGGGCCTTCACTGCTGTTTGGGGTGTTATATTTAAAGCACATGTGCATACCTGGCTTGTTTCCCCTTTGGAATCGTTCAGATATCTGAATGACCTATCAAAAGCTGTTTTCTTTACCTTTCTTGGATTTCCTCACCCTTATGCCTATTCCTTTTTAATGTTGATTCAAAGTGCAAATACCCCAAACCATAGAAATCATCATGTGTAAATATTGAGGCAAATCAGATATTTACCTGAAGTCATAAGGACTAAGAGAGTCTTGTAAAGTAGTATTTGGCCTCTGGGCTGGGCTGCTCTTTTATCTTTTTCAGATAAACCCTCTGCAATCTGGGCTCATGGTTTCTTCTATTTTTAACTTTTATTTTTCTGTGATGGACAGGAGACTTACCACAGCATGCCAGAATTAGTCTGCAAAGTCTCAATGAAGATCCAAGAACATAACTTTCTGGCATGATTTGGCTTTGCCTAAGCTTGGAGCCTTTTCAATTAGTAAGGAACCAGAAGAGTTCTCAAGGATGTTACTGTTGAGATTTGATTCTGGAGATGAAGACTTGGGGATAGTCTCTGCTGTGTCTTCAGGGATGAGAGCACAGCAGACCTAGAAGGCAATATTTCTGGTTTATTCTAGGTAGCGGGTCCACAAATTAATAGTGATCCTTGTGACAATATTGATAATATTGACCCTTCTAAGCTTAGACCTTGGACACATCCACTGCTGGGGTCCCTGGTGAGATGGGGATGGGCTGTTGGAGAATGATATTGCTTGGTAATGGGAGGCCATGGTTGGAAATGAGAAGAATAATCCCAAGACTAGCTTGAAGGTTCTGGCCAGTCCTTTTCAGATGAAAGTTACCCCCACTTGACCATGGTTTACTGGTGTCTCTTGACAGCTTGTAAGTTCTATGGAGTTAGCACACATAAGCATTTCCAGTGATGTCTTCGGCATCCAATTACTAAGGCATTAAATTGCATGTATGATAATGTAAGTTGAACAAAAACTCATCCCAGGAGTGTGAAAGAGCAGAATCAACAGGTTGTTTTTCCTTCAATTATAACTTAAGCTTCTGCCTTTCCACACTGTGCTTATTTATATCAACACATGGAGTAAAAAGAAAGGATTCTATTGGCCACATTCTTCTTGGTTGGGTCTCTCACTTTAGTTTTCCTAGGCATTCTCACAGTCTAACAAGAGACGTAGTTGTACAGAAACTAATAAGCAAGGAGTTCTGGGGGAGGGGAGTGTTTTGAAATAGCTATGTGAATTTTAAGATGACTTTTAGAAAAACAAGCAGCTTCTGCAGTCCACCTAGTCACATTATAATTCCTTTCTGCTGTTCAACATGTTACTTTCTTTCCTTGTTCCCCAACCCTTGGCATATAGTGTGAAGTGGAAATGCTTTCCATATTTACTCTGTCTGGGTTCTGTTTTGTCTGAGATTGGCAGGTAGTTCAACTTTCACTTTGGGCTATGACTTAAGGAAAAAAGTCCATCCCTCATTCTTTCTTTTCCTGTTTATATTTTTTCCCTTCCCAAGGTACTCTTTTCCTCATTCTCTTTCCCTCTACCTTCTGTCTGCTCACATTGTCTAGGTCAGATTTACCCTTCCCTAGTTATTTTCTCCTTAATTTCAGCTTCCCTCTACCTCACCATCTACTCTGTGAGGAAGACGAGTTACTCTGTGAAATGGTAGAGACAGCTTGATTTCTGATATTCAAGAATCCCATCCCCTGCCCAGTTTGATTCTAAAAGGGTTCAAAGAAAATGACTGCAGATTAAAGATGAAGTATAATTAATCAACCTAGACAAGAAAGAGATTTCCCAGACTGCACCAACTAGTTCCTTTCTGTCTTGCATATTTGCATGAAGAAGGAATCTTTTAGGTCCATATCTGGGAGGTACAAGAACCTATAGTAGAGGTGCGAGGACAAGAGGGCCTTTTGTCCCCATCACTGCACTAAAAGGGCTCTTGTCAAGGTCATCTGGGACCTCCATGTTGCCAAATTTGATAGTCACTTTGGTGTCCTCATCCTATCTGACCTCTTACTAGTGTTGTCTCACTTGTCTTCTGCTTCTCTCCCCACTGCTGGCCACTTCTGTTCAATCTTCCTGGATGGGCCTCCCTTGTCTCTTCAGGGGCTAGCTCAGGCCTTTTCTCTTCTCATCCACAGCCTCTCCCTGAGGCTCTCCTTTTTAAATATCATTTATATTTGGGAGGCTTCTAAGTATCAATCACTAGTCCTGACCCCTCTCCAAAGCTCCATACTTCTAACAAGAAGAGATCTAGTTGGGCACACACCTCCTGACATTACTTTCTGATATTTCCAAGAGATAACCTGGCACCTCCTCCGGAATAGGCCTCTCAAACTGAACCATGACCAAGTGCCACTCCCCTCCCCAACCTGCTTCTCTCAGCCTTTCCAATCCCATTAAGTGGTATTACCACCCACCCAGTTGCTTAGTCAAAAGTCACATGCCTACCTCCAATCCATTATCCTTTAGGTCTATCTCCAAAATACATCAGAAAGCCATTCACTTTTTACAGCTGCATGGCTATCCCCCTTGTCTGTGCCATTATACTTCATTGCATGCATGACTGCGATCATTTCCAAAGAGGTTCCCTGTTTCTACTCATCCTTATTGTGGCACTTTCTCCATACAGCAGCTAGAATAGTTTTCAAAAATGTCAATCAGATTTCATCATTCCCCTTCTTAACACCCACTGCACTGGCCTGTATTCCTCCTACTCTCCTGCCCCATAAAACACTCTTCTTCTTTGCCTTGTCTAGTACTTTACTTGCATTGTAGTCCTGAACTGCTGGAAAGTTCAAACTTCTTTATGCTGTTTTCTTTCTCATAGGTGAAATGAGGACAAAATCCACTGGATCTGAAAATCATTTAAAGCATTTAATTACTGTGTAGGTGAGAAAGCTTCTAGGTAATTTCCTCCTTTTTTGAATCATGCAGGGTTGGAATTTCAGGGACCAGTGGTGGTGTTTACTCTCCTATTATCTGACCAGGAGTACTGGGGAGAGTTGGGGAAAACAGTGTGGACTTGGGGAGACAGATATGAATTAGTATGAGAATAAAATGGGAAAGTAAAACATGGCAGGGGGAGGGTTAAAAAGAGGGGCACACTGACTAAATTTTTTTCATTTACAGTTCTTATTATAGTAACATTTTATAAATTGAGTTGCTGTAGAAAGAGGAGTAATAGAATTATATTAACTAGCATCATATTAAAAATTATACAATTGCATCCTGAATTTATACAATCTTTCTGCAAAGGGCTAAAAATGGCTTAAAAAGCTCTAATGATAATGTATTATTGGGCAACGTGTCTATAATAGACATTAATTATATGGTATTAAAAAAATCCACAGTGCTTTCTAAAGGTACAATATGCTAATAAAACACCAGAAACCTAATTGCTACTCTAAGAATTTAGAACTGAAATTAGCTTATTAATAGGAAGAATTTGAATTGGAAAAAATATTCATAAAACATTTTCTATGATGTAGTTGTTCACTGTAAGGAATAGTAAAAAAATAAATAAAAACAAAATAGACCGTGTTACACAAATATCGCTGTTAAATTTCCTCTTTTTCTAAGATATCTTATTGTGTGCCTTTTCGGAGCCTTTTATAAGTCAGCCACTAGAGAGCAAACTTCTTCTTTTTATCAGGCTGTGGTTTTATTTAAAACACACACACACACACACACACACTCACACCAATATATATCAGTACTCTTATAATACCACATTATCAGATTGTAAAATCTGATAATATTGCTTCTGGATGCCTGAGGCGGTGGGTGTGAGGGAGGAAAGTGGGGAATTTTAAGGCCGTTTATATTAAAAACATAAGAAAGAACAAGATAAGATATTGTAATGTTGAACTACCTTCCCAGAGTGAAAATGAAACCTTCTGCTAATGGAGCATAAAGTCTTATGCTTCATCCCATGTAATAAAACACGAGAGGCATTGTTTGGTCTGACAGGCATCTTGGGCCTTTTTATGAGGTGGGGTCTCTCGAGAGCTCAAAGAAATGATACTCTTTCCAGGTGAAGTGTGGATAAATTATATTGTCAGTTACCGTTATTGCCTTCAGTTGCAGAGGCTTGAGCCAGGCACAAGAAAGCTGCCAGGTGAGCAAAATTCTCATCTGTTGGGCGAATCCTCAGTATTGACATCCGTTCCAAAGGTTGGTGGGATCCCCGGACATCAATATGCGGGCAGATGAATCTGCTGAAGGGTGGGGTGCAAGGAACAGTGGGGGGTTTACTGACATAGAAATCCTGAGTTACCAGGCCGCAGGAGATAGTTCTCAGCAGCTTTTGGGCCAAGGTGCAGAGAGGTTTAAGTGAGCAAAACTGCTTTGTCTTCCGGTAGGCTGTTAACAACTGGCCTTTTGCACACCATCTTAGGGACTCATGGCTGACCAAAGTCCTTGGAATCAGCTTTCATCTCTAGTGTCTGGGCTTTAGGATATTTGAGTATTTACAGTCTAGAATTTGGACTTTTGAGGTATTTTAAAAAAATGAATACTTAGGGGCACCTGGGTGGCTCAGTTGATTAAGCAACTGCCTTCTGCATGGGTCATGATCCCCGAGGGCTGGGATTGAGTCCTGCATCGGGCTCCCTGCATGGCAGGGAGCGTGCTTCTCCCTCTCCCACTCCCCCTGCTTGTATTCCCTCTCTCTCTGTGTCTCTCTCTGTATAAAGAAAAAAAAAAAAAAGAATACTTAACAGCTACAGGTAGATTATAAAAGATATTCAAGAACCGGGTTTTCAAAATCTTCCAAGGGAACAATTTCCTGGGTTTATTGGCTATTTCAGGTAGGATATTTTTCTTATACTGAATTGACCCATGTGATATTGTTACCCATATGACAATTTGTTTCATAAAATGGCAACGTCATGGGATTCGACCTATTGCTTGATTCTTCAGGGCCTTCTGTGGCGGGGGTCTCCATGGGCACTGTTCATCATTTAATAATCAGCAGTCATTCCATGCTCACCGAGCGCCCTGCACAGTGCCAATGTAATGCAACAAAGACACGCATGTGTGGCACACTTGCTCTGTACCCGTGCTGTGATAAGCACTGTAGCAAACGAGAGCAACCTGATGAGTCCTGTCCTTACAGAGCTTATGGTCTAAGGAGAGGAGCTCATATGACTCACTCACTGCAAGGGGACTCAGGTTGTGTTATGTTCTGTAGAGTTGAAGGGCTGTGGGAAAAGAAAAGTAAGAGATTCCATCCTGGAAGACTCCAGGAAGGTTTCATGGAGGAGGTGGCACTTACTTCCATGAAAGAGGTGGTACTTTAACCGGACTTGGAGGATGTGTAGATTGTTCTTATAATTTTTGTCAGATGTTGGCAGTTGTAATTGTTATTATCCCTAGGTGGTAAGTCTCTGTGGGCAGTGGTCTATCTGTAGCCACATGGAGCCTGGCACAGGGAGGAGGCTCCATTCCACCCTCCCAAGTCAGTGCTGTGTGGTGGGTGAGGACCTTCACCCTAGGGCCAGACTGTAACTTAATACTGTGTGACCCTGAGCAATTTATCCAACTCTTCTGTGAAAATGTGGGTCCATTCTAGCACCCATCTATCTATGTTCTCCTCTGGAATTCAGATGCAGCTGAGCATGTCCCCAAGTCTGGAGGGAACCCAACAAAATTCTTTTCATGGGCACACCAAGGAGCCTCCAAGGAAAGTACTGAACCCGATGGACTCGAGGAAGAGGGAGTCTAGCTGGCAGTTCTGGCTCAAATGAAACCCCCAGGGAATATGGGGGGGGGGCTCAAGAAAGAACATCCATCCCATGGAATGCTTTCCTTTTGCCCAGTTCTTTACACTGATTCTTATGCATGCTGTGTGTGTGTGAAACTTTAGGTTTACAAGCCAATAAGTGAAATCCTGAAAGAGCTATTTTTACTGAAATGTCTCTAAAACTCCAGAGCCCATGGGATGCCTGGGTGACTCAGTTGGTTAAGCATTTGCCTTCGACTTGGATCATGATCCCAGGATTCTGGGACTGAGTCCCCTTTTGGGCTCCTTGCTCAGCAAGGAGCCTGCTTCTCCCTCTGCCTGCCACTTGCCCTACTTATGCCCCCTTTCTCTCTCTCTGGCAAATAGCCTGGTGGTGGGTATTGAGGAGGGCACGGATTGCATGGAGCACTGGGTGTGGTACATGAACAATTAATCTTGTAACACTGAAAAAATAAAAGTATTTGGGGGGAAAAATAAAAATAAATAAATCTCTTTCAAAAAGGAAATAAATAAATAAATAAAATCTTAAAAACAACAACAAAACCCTCTCAGGCCCTGGCAGAATTTCTTTCATAGCCCTCAAGCTGACTATAACTCAGGGCAGAGGTAGGGTAGAAGGAGGCTTTGGTGGATTGACAGCTGCAGAGGTCACAGTACTGTCACCTCCAGGGTCCCGGGGCTTCTGCTGGGTGCCAGAGGTGTCCCGCAGAGCCTCACCCTGGAGAAGCAGCAGTCTTGTCTGACACCACATGGGATGGCTCCCATTTGAGCACATTTGAGGCAGCCCCTGGGAATGCCCAGAAATTCTGGGCAGCTGGGAGCTCTTTGCAGAAGGATCCTGGGAGAGCAGGCAGGGTGAAAGTTAGCAAAGAAAGGTTATGACCCAGTGCTACCCAATTTGTATCTTTTAAGCTGCTCTTGCCCCAGGCACCTCAATTACATGTGACTCTGTTTGCAATTCAGCAATTTCCTTAGTAACTTAGAAGGTCAGAAAAGTTTTTAAAAAGTTCTCTCCCTGCCTAAGAAAGAAATATATCTCACTGTGGATAGTTTAAAAAAAAAGAAAGAAAAAGAAAAAATTAGGTTAAAATAACCATTAGCTTATCTAGCAGTGATAACTACTTTGAAGATATTTTTTAAAATGTAGTTTGATGCATTCAGGTTTTACATTAACAGAAGGCACGCATATTTGCAATTTGGTAAATTTATCTCAATAGCTATATACTGCTATAAAATTTTTACCAACTTTAACCCTCCCCCTTTCATTTAACACTATATTTGGAATATTCTCCTACATCATTACACACAAATATTCTACGAAATGAAGTAGCGCTCAGCGGTATAAACGGAGAACACTCCGTTCTCCCCTCAGCCTTACCTACTTAGTTCTTTCTCAAGAGGAACCGCTTTCAGTTATTCTGTAGCAGCTTCTTTTGATACATAGTTCCATCCTTAAAACTAGTACTGTATTTACCTGGTAGGGGATATACCGCGACCACGGAGGTGTTTTTCCCAGGGCGATGCTTAAAGGGCGCTCTGCACCGGTTGTGGTAGGGGCGCGGTGGCCTGTGCTTTCCCGTGATCCTCTCCGGTTTGAGACCACACGTGAGCTCCTCGGCCTCCGTAGTGGCTCTCCCTGCGTTTTGCCCCTGGGTTTCGGGGCGAGACTGCTTCCTTGTTTTGGGGGCCCTTACCGGAAGAATTCACAAAGTGGTGAGAGCGAGCTATGTTGAGAAGTTCAGTATGAGTTCTTGAGCAACTCGAGTTTCTTTTTGCCTACTTATCCGCTGGAGAAAACCCGTAAGTTTTAATTTTTTGCTGTTTTTTGTATTTGCATCTCCGCTTTTTTCATCCATAGTAAATCATGGGCGAGTCCTAGAGCGAAGAAAGGTGGTCAGACGGAGAGCGAGGGGGAATGGAGGTGAAGATAAATCAGAGCAGTAGATGAATGTGAGGTCAAAGTTCAGGAATGAAGGGGTAGTGTCCACGTCACGGGGGCAGATCAGGAATTGGGAACCAGAGACCCTAGCTGGACCGGTAGGAAGGAGTCTGAGACAGAATACATATATTATATTATATTATATTATATTATATTATATTATATTATATTATATTTATTATATTATATTATTACTATATAATTATAATTACTTATATAAGTAATATATAACATATCATGACATATATATTATGTATAAAATTAAAAATTAAAAACCCTACTATTAATATCCTACTATTTCTTCATTTACCAAGAGTATACAGATAGTGAAGACTTTTGCTTTTTTGTACCCTCTCTTGAATCATCTAGATGTAGTCATATTTTAATTTTTAGTTAAAAACATATTCATTGTTTTCATGATAATTATGAGAATACTGTTAACTACCAAGGTAAGTAATACGCTATGATTATGTTTCCTTTCTTGCGTAGTTTTTTTTTTTTTCCTTGGAGTTAATACTTGTCATTTTCATTTGCTTAAATTTCTTTGAAATGTGGTAAGTCTTCCTGCCTTCCAATAGCTCTCTAAATTGGCTCTCTATACAATTTTCCACATGGTCAAAACGGTCATATAACTTATTAGTTCCATTTCATTCTGTAAAGTTCTTTCTGTGCCCCTCTGGCTTCTTCCTCCATTCTGGACTGATTCTCCCCAGGCTAGGAGCTTCTAGATTTTTAGCTGACTGAGCCACTCAGGCGCCCCTCAGAGCCTCTAGATTTTTAAAATGACTGAACTGTTATCAATTCCAGCACATACCTTCAATATTTGTATTGTTTATAAAATATATTTTTCCATAATAAAGTAGTGTGTACATTATGGAACATAAACAAAAATAGAAAATCTAAAAAGCTAACATAAAAATAAATTTAATATTATTTCCTTTATATGCCCCTAACAATTGGCTTTCACTCTTTGGGGTGTGAGACCTCTCTGTTCTAGGTTTACTCACAATGTCGCGGAACTTCTTGCCAAAAATATAGGAAATCCTTTTGGCTATTTCTTATGTTGGATCTTTTTTTTTTTTTAAAGATTTTATTTATTTGACAGAGAGAAACAGCAAGAGAGGGAACACAAGCAGGGGGAATGGTAGTGGAAGAAGCAGTCTTCCCACAGAGCAGGGAGCCTGATGCGGGGCTCTATCCCAGGACTCCCGGGATCATGACCTGAGCCGAAGGCAGCCGCTTAACGACTGAGCCACCTAGGTGCCCCTTATGTTGGATCTTATTTCTTCTGTTCTATGTTTCATCCTTCTGAGTACTTTCTCTCATTTGAATGGAACATCTCGTTGTTGCTTCCTAAAAAAAAGGTACAGGGGAAGCATATTTCCTGAGATATTGCTTGTCTCAAAAAGTCTTTATATAAGAGAATGAAGATACAAGTGACAGGCTGGGAAAAAATATGTTCAAAACACTTATCTGATAAAGGACTTGTGTCTGGTATGTACAAAGAACTCTCAAAACTCAGCAATAAGCAAATAACTCAGTTAAAAAATGGGCAAAAGATCTGAACAGACACCTCACCAAGAAAAATATATAGATGTCAGATAAGCATATGAAAAGCTGCTCAAATCTTGTCATTAGGGGGTTGCGAAATAAAGCAATAATGAGATACCACTACACAGCTTTTGGAATGGCCAAAATTCAAAATACTAACAACACCAAATGCTGTGGAGCATTCATTCATTCACTACTAAGTGGGAATGCAAAAGGTATAGCCATTTTGGACAACGGTTTGGCAGTTTCTCACAAAATTAAACATAGTATACAATCCAGCAGTTAGGCTCACTGGTATTTACTCACATTATTGTGCCTTAAAATCATTTGAATTGGTTCCTTTCTATATTGTTTTGCCATCAACCAAATACACATTTAGGTTCCTTTTTTTTTTTTTTGGACTTCATAAAGTGCTTTCTTGAAACTTAATTTTGTTTTATAATTTGTAAGACATTTATATGGTTCTGATGTCAAATCTATAAAACCAGACATCTTCAAAGAACTTTAGTCTTTATTCCTTTTCTCTCAACCTCAATCCTATTCTTTCTTTTACAGGGAACCATTGTTTTTATATTTTAACCTTTCATTTAAAAAATATTGTCATATATACACATATAGGTACATTGTGTGTGTGTGTGTGTGTCCATTTCACTGGCCCTTCTTGTGCTTTGCCTTGCTGATTGCTGTGCTGTTTCTTCCTGCTACTCTTCTCTTCCCTCCTGCCCTTTACCTCATGTTTTGCCTCCTTACCCCTCATCTCTCTTTAGCTCTTCATTCTTTCCTTAAGTACTCTCTTTTAGTTCAGTGGCTTCAACTACTTCGGATTTACAGTGATTGGAGTGGGGGTGGTGGTCCATAAACCTCTGTTTCTCTAGACTTGCAGTTTTAACTTCCTGCTGTATATGCGTTTGTTTTCATTTGTAGATTTCTCAAGCTCCACACTTCCTAAAGTGCACTTATCTTATCTCACCCTTTTGTAGCCTCTCATCTTTTTTTTTTTGTGGTTCTTCTATTAAGAACACCTTTTTTTTTAATTTATTTTTTTATTCCACAGTTTGGCGATTGTGGCCATTGCTGCTATGAACATTGGGGTACATGTGGCCCTTCTTTGTAATGC
>CM053608.1:61980336-61993270 GCA_028646535.1 Procyon lotor | reverse complement strand
GGTTTTGTTGACTGTTTCCTTTGCTGTGCAAAAGCTTTTGATCTTGATGAAGTCCCATTAGTTCATTTTTGCCCTTGCTTCCCTTGCCTTTGGAGATGTTTCTAGGAAGAAGTTGCTGCGGTTGAGGTTGAAGAGGTTGCTGCCTGTGTTCTCCTCTAGGATTTTGATGGAGTCCTGTCTCACATTGAGGTCTTTGATCCATTTTGAGTCTATTTTTGTGTGTGGTATAAGGAAATGGTCCAGTTTCATTCTTCTGCATGTGGCTGTCCAGTTTTCCCAACACCAAACTACCAAAACTGAACCAGGAAGAAAAGAAAACCAGAACAGACCCATAACCAGTAAGGAGATTGAAGCAGTCATCAAAAATCTCCCAATAAACAAGAGCCCAAGGCCAGATGACTTCCCAGGGGAATTCTACCAAGCATTTAAAGAAGAATTAATACCTATTCTTCTGAAATTGTTCCAAAACAATAGAAATGGAAAGGAAACTTCCAAACTTATTTTATGAGGCCAGCATTACCTTAATCCCAAAACTAGACAAAGACCCCATCAAAAAAGGACCCCATCAATATCCTTGATGAACACTACCCAATAGGATCCAACAGTACATTAAAGGGATTATTCACCACAACCAAGTGATTTATTCCTTATTTGTGGATACAAATCAATCAATGTGATACAATACATTAATAAAAGAAAGAACAAGAACCGTATGATACTCTCAATTGATGCTAAAAAAGCATTTGACAAAGTACAACATCCTTTCTTGATCAGAACTCTTCACAGTGTAAGCATAGAGGGTACATTCCTCAACATCATCAAAGCCATCTATGAAAAACCCACAGCGAATATCATTCTTAATGGGGAAAAGCTGAGAACTTTTCCCCTGAGATCAGGAACACGGCAGGGATGCCCACTATCTCCACTGCTATTCAGCATAGTACTAGAAGTCCTAGCCTCAGCAGTTAGACAACAAAAAGAAATCAAAGGCATCCACATTGGCAAAGAAGAAGTCAAACTTTCACTCTTTGCAGATGATATGATACTTTATGTGGAAAACCCAAAAGACTCCACTCCAAGACTGCTAGAACTCATCCAGGAATTCAGTCAAGTGTCAGGATATAAAATTAATGCACAGAAATCAGTTGCATTTCTATATACCAACAGCAAAACAGAAGAAAGAGAAATTAAGGAGTTGATCCTATTTACAATTGCACCCAAAACCATAAGATACCTAGGAATAAACCTAACCAAAGAGGCAAAGAATCTGTACTCAGAAAACTACAAAGTGCTCATGAAAGAACTTGAGGAAGACACAAAGAAATGGAAAAACATTCCATGCTCATGGGTTGGAAGAACAAATATTGTGAAAATGTCTATTCTGCCTAAAGCAATCTACACGTTTAAGAGCACCTTAAACCATCCCAATACCCAAAGTATCAGCTGTTGGTTTGGCACTTCCTTTACTCTCAATCCTTATATTCAATTGATTTCCAAATCCTACAGAGTCTACTTCCAAATGGTTTCTTTCAAATTCCTCTTTTCCTCACCATTACCACCTCTTTAGGGTCTCATTATCTCTTTTCTCAACCTGGTTAGAAATTTTTCGATCGATCTTTCTGCATCTAGACTCTGTGTTACTTTGGTCCGCTATCAATAGCAGAATAAATTTTCTGAAACATAGGGCATATTATTTTCCTAATTTAAATGCTTTGATTGCTTCCTGTTGCCTTAAGATTCAGTGATTTCTTTTCTGTTATTTGATTTAAGTCAGCTTTTTTACATACTATTTCACCACATCTCTCCACGCATACTTTGCTCCATAAACCACTCTGAGGGCTATGTGTTTAGCCTGAACACATGGCTTACTTGAAAAATTTTTTTGTTCTTGTTTCTTCCCTTCTTAAAACATTCTTACCCTCTCTCTATGCATCCTAAAACTCTTTGTTAAGGCACAACGTAAATGTCATCTTCCTGGAAAAGTTCATTTTTCCCAGTTGAAAGTTCCTAGGACCCCTCTTCCTAAATGAATGCAGCATTTACCACATTGTTTTAGAGTGAATTGAATAAAGAGCAGTTTCCCCATGGTAGAATTTAAGTTCCTTGAGGGCAAAGGGCTATTCATTATTTATCTCTTTGCCCCCTACCTTAGTACAGTGCCTGTCCTTACTAATTATTTGTTGACTAAATGTATGCTCAGCAAATACTTCTTGAATTGAGTTGGATGTGAATCATTCCATGATGGGTGATACAAATAGGTGCCACAAAAGGACTATCCATTTAGTGATTGGTGCTTGTTTTATGGAATTTATTCTTGTTATAGTCATTTTATATCTTTTGGTCATCCTTAATTCTTTTTTTCCCCTTTTCCCAACATCCCTGTTACCACGTCTGTGATCACTGTATTTTTACAGCCATCCTTCTCTTCCTTCCCACCCCACTGACACCACGGTAATGTAAAACCCTTACCATCCTATGCTTGACAGTTTTTTTTCTCTCTTGACCTCTCTGCCTCCGGCCCATTTTACTTCCTATAACTAGACAGATAATCTTCTTACACTTATTCAACTCAGTTATTTCCCCATTCAAAAAAAAATCATTGGTACTGTCTTGATATAAGAAGAAATCTGTATTTCTAAACCCATTCAGTGACCCCCTACTACCACTTTAGTTTTATTACCACCTTTCTGGCTCATTTGTTCAAACTTGTGGTTTCAATTACATCATCCAGCATACGCAGTTTTCGTGTTTCCACCTCTATGTCTTTGTGTAAGCCATTTTCTCTCCCAGAAATGCCCTTCTCTTCTTGGTGCATTTAAATTGTATAGATTGTCAAGACTGTTATGGTCACCTTGCAGAAATAGAACAGGATAGACCTGTTATCCAATATTCAGTTCCCACCCAAAATTTGGTTTGGATGTCAAGACTGATGATGTTATGCACGCACCAAGAGGGAATGAAAGTTTTGTTACCCACATAATTGGGAACTTCAGTGGAAAACGAGGCAGGCTCTCAAAGTGGTCTGAAATGACTTGAAAGAGTAGGAAAAGGAGAGTGCTTTTACTGTGGTTAAGGAGTAACATCATAGGATGAGGGCTCCCATATGGGCTGGGGCTAGTGTGTTTTGAACTTATTATCGGCACCAAAGGAGGGGGCAACCAAATCTTGTATCAGCTTGCAGAAGGGGTACAAGAGTGATGGGGTTTGAAAGCTATCAGTAGTCAAACATAAAAGATGGAGTCAGACTTTGTTTCAAAGACCCAATCCAAATCCCATTGACCTCCCTAGTCTTCTGATACTGCTCTTCTTCTGAATTTCCAGAATTTAGTTTGCTGCCTCATTCTGTTCTTTAACTTTACCTGTATTTAACTCATGGAAATGAATTTAATTACTTTAGAGTCATACCTCCAAGGAGTGAATGCATGTTTTATGTCCTGAAGCTTATACAGTCTGGGATAGAACCCACTTTATGAAAGAAGAGTACAAAATAGGTATGAGGCCTTAGAAGGATTTGTGGTTGTTAGCGGCCCTGAATGTTCAGCTTCATTAGCTTCATGGTAAATCTGTGTCTGAATTCCTCTTATACATTAAAAGATGTATTTAAAAAATTTTACATGCAGTAAGGTAAAGAGTGTGTATATATGCATAGATTCTTGTAACCTCCATGATGGACAGGGTATTCAGGCTCTCCCAACCTGCCCTTTTTATTTTGATTTCTTCCCTAGACTTTAATGCCTTGTGTCTGGTAAGACTTTGTTGTTGTTGATGATAATAGTGAGAAAGATGACTTTTTATTTTAAGTAGGAATAGATTCCTAGTGACAAATAGGGCCATTAAACATATTCTCTGATAAGGATTATATAGGAAACTTTCTATTCAATTAAGTCAGAATTCACAAATTTAAAAAAATGACCTTGTTTTGGTGTGAGACCCTCAGTGATGAAATTCATGAAATTCAACTACTTTTCCATTCCCTCCCTTTGACATTTGATTTAATTGGCACAGCACAGTACCTTGAAATGTAGGTGTTTAATAAATACTTGGTGATTTAAATTAGTGGACTAGCTGGCTGAATCAGAAGTTACTAAGGCTAAACTCCAAGTGGCATTCTTTTTAAAAAATATGTGTGAAAACATGTTTATTTATTTATGGGCAGATATATTTCCTGTTCTTTCAGAGTTCTAGAAACAAGATCAGTAATCACAGTACTGCAAATCAGATCCTTGAAGGAGGGCTGATTTCTCAAATCTAGAGAAAGCTAGGTCTTTTCAAATGAAGTTGACTGAGAGGGGAGAAGAAAAAGACTTTTGCTGAGGCAGCAACTGAAATATATAAAAAGTACTTTGTAGCCTAAATGCCCCAGTATCCGAAATGATTCTAGATAGTACAAATCCTATTTTGCCCAGGCTCATCTGCAAGTGATGAATACTTAATTTACTGTTTTGACAGAATTGCTACTACTGGACCCTAAATTTTCATTTAATCTGAAGTTGAAAATACCTTTCCAACAAGGAAAGGAGGAAGTGGAATGCTCTTCTCACTTCCTTAATGCCTGATGATGAATTATTTTCAGATATTGCTGTGTACCTGACCTTCAGCAGGAAATAATTGTGCCTGGGTTTGCTCATGGCAGAGCCAAGAAGGGTCACACTACTGGGTGTTTCAGATAAAAGTCCAATTAATCTCAAAATAGTTCCTCACCGAGTATAGAGAAGCAGCTAAGAAGGCACAGGTTTTTGCTCCTGAGCGCATCTTCCGTCCCTGTGATTAATTGTATTAACCAAACAGTGTTAATTCAGCCTGAGAGGAAGGTCAGGAGTTCCGTTCCCTTCTGTCTTCCTGCCACTCCCTGAATGTCTACCCATCAGAGTCTTGTCAACAACCAGGTGGTTTGCTTGTTTAGTGAGACTACAAACAGAAGTGCTGGTGAGAATTTCAAGAAAAAGCAGTCTTAGGAGCAGCTGGCTGCCAGCCAGGATAGAGTTCTCTAGAGAACTGAGGACATTTTTATCCCCATCTATAGGCTTGGGGATTTGAAGGAGTGTGATCATTCCCAGAAGCAGAGCACAGGTTTACAAAATGCTATCTTTCGTAATAGTGCCACATTATGTTTTTTTAAAGCTGGCTAACAGTTGCTTTATTCACCTTTCTGTGGAAGATTTATCTGTAGAAACCAGACTTTTGGCTGTGGATTATTTCCTATTGTGTCTAAAAATGATAAGACTAGTTATTTCTTGTGTTCAACCCTTGTGGGGAATTAGGTGGCCATCCCTTTACCTCTTTGGTTTCACTCTCCTTAATTCCCAGGCATTCACAGTCATCCAAATTGTGTTTGATTAGCATAAGCTAGATTTCCCACAAGAGTTTCCTAATACATTTCTTCTGCAATCAAGTCCCTTTTGGATACAGTAAGCCCCTTTTGTTCATCCAGTATGTCATTCAAACAGATACCAAAGAGAGATGCATAAGATCGTTGGTACTCCGTGATGACAAAGGAATGAGTGTGATTGCAGGGTGCAATTCGGAAACCAATGCAGTAACCATAAAGATAAAGGCAGTTAGAAGCAACAGAGCCTTGCTACTGCTGTCCTTAAGACACATGCTGTTAGCCCACTGTTTAAGGACAAAAACATAACAAGGGAGTTGTGATATCTTTTAAAGAGCAAAGTCTCTCTAAAATGTGATCAAATAAAGGAAGACTTTATCGCAGCATTAAAGAAAATCTCTTGGCTACCTAAGGACAGGAACTGCAGGGTGAAGGCAATTCTCTTTCAAGAGCTGCATGGCCTTTTTCCCTCATGGTGTCTCTTTGTGTGTTTGGTGGTTTTTCTGTCTGAGAGCTGTATAATTTTCTGGAACTTCATCTGTGGAATCTTTTGAGAACTCGGTTGCGGTTGGGACTAAGTTAGGAACTCTAGAACTATACTCTCTGCTGGAAGTTTTTCAGACAACACAGCTAGCATGAATTTGGACTATAAGCCATTCGAGGACTGGCTTATGGCTGTGAAATCTCATGGGAGATTGTCTAACCATCCACTCAGCACCAAGATCAAGAGAGATGTGGTCCTAGTTGCCACCTTCTGCAGAACAGGGTCTGTTTGTCACTCATCTGTATGTGAAGTGTGTAGCCCTCTGGACTTCCAACGTTATGTGAGGGTCTTCATTTAGATTGTCCATCTTAGGTGCCTCCCTGGCCTTGTGCAGTCCTCAAAGCAGATGCTCAAATGCTCCAGGGTTTGGCAGAAACTTTCAGTGTGAAAGCCAGTTTGGTATTCACTTAACCAACGAGAGTCCCTGCTCTGATTGCATTTTTGGGATCTATAAAAACTCTCTTTTATGTCAGTTCATTGATGCATTTAAAAACATTAAAAAAATTTTTAGCTGATATTTTAGTTGTGTCAGTTGGAGAGTCATTTGGAAGATCAGAATAAATCTCACAGTGTCTCCACTCCCCTATAGATATCTCTTTGTGTTCCTTTTTCTATTTGATCAGCTTATTCTGTTTATTCAAAGTTTTCAGTCTTCCAGAATTCCAGCTTTTTGTGATTTGGACAGCTAAGGCTTTTTTGGTTCTGACACTACTTCAATTTCTGCTCTTACTGACTTTGGTCTCGTCACTAGTACCCAAATGAAAATTAAGAGAGGATCTAATTTTCAAGTTGAACCATTTATGTCCATAGGTCATTGGGTCAGAATGTACACTGAGTTCAGTCAGGTATGATCAGTGTGTGTGTGTATTGGGGTGGAGGAGTGGTAGGGCCATGTGTTCTAAAACATGGCCGCCATTCCTTAACAAGGCTGTGGGCCTTCTGTGGTTTCCCATAGAAGATGGTGTGGGAGCGAACTATAAAACATTTCTAGTACAAAAACCTATAAGAACAATAAGCCTTCCTTCCCAGCCTTAGAAAACAAACAAGCAAACAAACAGTTGGATAGGATATCAGGCAGAGATGTTTTCTATCAAATACTTCTTTAAAGTGAGAGTGGTGGCTATTGTGAGGTTATAACATGATGTCCAAAGTAGAATCCTGCGTGAGGACTTGCTATCAGTGCCATCACCCTTAAAACCAACTCTGTGTTTATAACTTTTGAGAGACCATGAGATTATTACAGATACACATGAGAATCAAAATAGATTCACCAACAACAGTTTAGGAGCTGCATTAGCAACTTTTATTAAGAAGTCTTTTTTAAGGATTACCAAATGTCCAAGAGCTCATTTAAGATGCACATTTGTATTTCTATATTAGTGCAATAATTGAATAAAATAAAGTATGGCACTGACCCTACCTCTCCCTTCAGCTACTGCCACTTTACAGCTAAACTTGCTGAAGGAGTATCTCTACTTTTCCACCTCCTATTTTCTCCTCAGGCCACTCTACTTTGTGCCACAACCCTTAGCACTGTGCAGAAACTTCATGGGGAACAGGGATCTGGTCTGTTTTATTCACTACTCTAGCTCCAGCAGTAAGGACAGTGCCTAACTCATAATTGGTTCTCAGTAGGTATTTGTTAAAGAAATGAATGACTGCAATGGAATATTAGCAACCGATGAAAATGATGATATTTATGAAGAATTTTTAATAATATTGGGAAAACACTTTGGCAAAAGTCTGAATGGGAAAAAAGAAAATTATATATTTAATTATATTTATATATTAAATTATACTTAATTATAATTACATATTTAATATAATTTAATATATAATCTCAGCTACCAAAATGCATGGAAAAAAAGACTAGAAGGAAATATGTTAACACATTAGCAGTGGTTCTCTGGAAATGGGATTATAAAGGATGATTACTTCCTTTTCATCTGTATTTTACTATTCTGTCAGTGTTTAATAATGGGTAGTTTTTATAATTAAACAAAAATTAAATCCAAGCAGCAACATGAAGGATGTGCTGTAGTATTTCAGTGTACCTTAATTTCAAGATCAAATAACTACTGTTACTATTGATGGAAGCTAATGTACTGAGATTGCATTTGGTAAGTATGGATGAATTATTTTGATGATAATGCATTTTTGGTTACCTAATATTTTCATTGTTTCAGCCTCATCCTTCCAACCAGATAGTAACCATCTTACCACAAGGCAGTAGTCAAGACTGCAAACATTTACTGAGTGGTAACTGTGTGTGGCACATGCATTATCTCATTTAAGCATCACATAAACCCTTTGAGGGGATATTGTTATTCCCAATTTTCAGATAAGAAAACTGAGGCATAGGGTATATATGCAACTTGCCCAGGATTGCATTACTAGTAGGTGGTCCAGACCAAGTACAGTTCTTAACTAGTGTTCTTGGAAGCATAGCTTTTATCCTTCATGTTGGGAGTTAGCACCCTCCAGAGTAGCTTATCGTAAGTGCAGAAGCATAATACCAAACACACAGCCTATAAATTGTACCCAGAAAATAGTGTTGCAGGGATTTTCAGAGGCTGCTGCACACGTTGCTGTAGGTATGTTATTTTTTCACTGTGCTTGGCAGAAGTGAAAAAAGAGTTCATGGTTGGTTTGGATCAGGCTAGGTATCGGGCTAAAATGAGAAGCACCCAGGGAAAATCATTTGGAGAGTTGTCATTGCTAAGGAATGTATAAAAGCAAAGTATGTTCCAGTTCAAAAATATATTTTAAAAAATCTGCACTGCACATGGATAAATGGAAGCCACATGGGCCGAACTGGGCCAGGACACTGCATGTGGGCTGCTGGGCTATGCCGACATGTGGGGGGACAGGAAACATAATAGCAGTGACCATGGCCATTTGTCTCATAGTCTCTGGGCATGCCTTTGAAGAGAATAGAACTTTTTTTCCCCCAGTTGATAAAGTTGCATGCACATGGTAAAAAAAAATGTACAAAAGAGAATTCAATAAAACATCATCCCCCACCCACAACCCTCATTTCCTCTTCCCAAAGACAACCATTGTTACCAATTTCTTGAATGTTCTTCCAGAAATATTTATGTATAAAAGTATATATTCAGTATTTGTGTATATGCTGTTCAAAACACACACAAATGGTATCAAATTACACCCACCTCCCTTTTCTCCCCTTAATACATCTTGGCAGAACTATCATATATATAGTTGTGCACAAGGCACTTGGCTGAGGGGAGAGTGGGTGCTGAAATTCAATAAACTGTGTTCTCTGGCAGGAGGCTGGGTCTGCCTGGAAGGTGGCCCCTTTTCTCAATTTGCACAAAGGTATCATCTTGGGCTCTAGAGTTTGTTCTGATCAGCACATACAGATTTATTCCTTTTCACTATCATAGGGTATTTTGTTGTAGTGAATGGACGGTACTTTATCGAGTGTCCTCTTGGAAAAAATGCTGTTATGAATTTCCTTATCTAAACATTTCTGTGCACCTGTGTGAAGTGCATTTGAGGAGTAAGTTTGGGTATGCCACTTTGGAGATTCTGAAACGTTTGGCTTCAAATGAGAAACAAAATAGATTGATTTAAAAAAAATTCTGAGCTCTAGAGGTATTTCTTCTTTAATTTTTGTAAACAATATTTCAAATTTTCATTCATTATCAGCCTTGATAATTGACTTCCAGCTGCCACAGGAAATGCTTGCTTTCTTCTCTCATCATCCACAGCAGGTGCTTTTCCTCTCTTAAGCTGTCCTCTCCACTCCAGAATTATCCCTGTCAGCAGGGTCCTAGACCGGAGTAGTGTTCTTCCTTGGTCTGAAGGAGGTTCTTAGGTACTGAAGTTTGGAAGAATCAAAATTCCTCACCTGATTTCCACAGGAGGGTGTACTTTATTCTCACATCTGAGAATTCTCACAGAATTCTCACATTTTGCTATTAAATATCTATAAGTCTTCTGACGCTTCAAAGTGCAGTCAGTGTAAGGCTGAAGTAAAGGGATTTTGGTGACAGGATTTTTATTCTTAGAGGCAGTATTATGTAAACAGGGGAGACTTTAATGAACCAACAGAATAGGAACTAGAATTCTAGCTCAGTCATGCTAGATAATGAAAGTATATAAAGCAATTTGCACATAGCCAGTAATCAGAATTCATATTGATAATGATGATAATGAAGATGATGGGGATGATGAGGATGATGATAGTGAGGTAGTAAGTGTAAATGGATAAGGAAACAGATATGTCCTGGGGACTGTTCTGGGTGTTCTGTAGAAATTAACTGATGGTCACCCTCTCTAGTAATGGAGGTATGGTTGTAAAGACACAGCCAGAGAGGTGAAAAAACTTGTTCAAGAACTTGCAGCTGCTAAGGAGTAGGGCTGGTATACAGGCCACACTTTTCCACATTTGAGACTGTTTCTTTCCTAGGTATGTATAATACAACACATGTTCCTTTCCTAGGTATATATAATAAAAAAAATTTAGCCATATTTTAATGGTCTTCTGAGCAGTGAGTTATATAGGTTAATTCTTTCTGCTTTGTGAAACCATTTCTTTTCAACCTGCATATAGCATTTGAATTTTAAGAGTAGCCTTTTTTTTTTTTTTAAGATTTTATTTATTTATTTGGCAGAGAGAGAGATTACAAGTAGGCAGAGAGTCAGGCAGGCAGAGAGAGAGAGAGGGCTCCCTGATGAGCTCAATCCCAGGACCCTGAGATCATGACCTGAGCTGAAGGCAGAGGCTTTAACCCACTGAGCCACCAGGCGCCCTTAAGAGTAGCTTTAAATTTCAATAACAACACAAAAGGTGGCTTGTTAGGATGACAGGTTTACTAAGAAGGTTTGGGTATCTGAAGAATTAATAAAGATGTGCTCATGAAGAAACCTTTGATCTGCAGTTCTAGAAAAACATATTGTCATGATGAAGTGCTTTGCTGATCCTCAATGCAGCCTTGAATATTTTACTGTCCTTTATTTTTCTCAGTATGTACTTCAACCCTAGAGAAACTTTTCTATTTTCGTTATCCTCTGTGTTCATCATTCCACCTATGAAATATCGAGTTCCCAATTCTTTTCTCCTTTGCTAAGCTGGAATCTAGACAGCTTATTTCTCTTATCTCCTTCGAACTCTATGGTGGTAGATTTTCCTGGTTCTTATCACTTTTTTGAGAAATACAACTAGTAGGATACTTTTTAAAATAGGAGGGAAGAAGATAAAGCAGCCTTGAGGGAAATGCAGCTGCCAAGTGTTGCCTCTTTGCAAAGCCGCACATATAGCAGCTGCCCTCTTCACAGTGGCCTTTCCTCTGAACTGGATCATTTGTCATCATGTCCTTATAATGTTTGAGGGAACTACTTGGGCATTGCTGCTACTCCAAACTTGTTCTTATTCTTTCTGAGGAGTAGCTTCTTTACATGTGGCTCTACCCATGTCAGGCTCAAGAATGAACACAACCTTTTTAAAAAAAAGTTTTTTTTTAAGATTTTATTTGTTTATTTGAGAGAGAGAAAGAGAGAGAAAGCATGAGCAGGGGAAGAAGCAGGCTCCCTGCTGAGCAGGAAGTAGATCCCAGGACCCTAGGATCATGACCTGATCCAAAGGCTTAAGGGACTGAGCCACCCAGGTGCCCCACATTTAACCTTTTTGTGCTTTCTGTCATGAAAGTTTAACTTTCACTGTGATTTGCTGCCATTTAAGCTGTGGGTGAAAGTTATTTACATCCATCCGAGGAACATTTATGGAGTGCCTCCTCTGTATGCAGCATCGGGTGAGGTGGGTGTTGTTGGTACAGCAGTGATATTAGCCTATTTTGGGTAGGGTTGCAGAGAAAATTGAGAATGCTCAGTTAAATTCGAATTTAGATGTTAAAAAATAGTTTTTTATAAGCATGCCCCATGCAAATTTGTGACATACGTATATTAAAAGGTTATTTGCTGTTGTTAAAAAGGAGGTAACAGGCCCCACATGGAGTCACTTGTGCAAAGCAAGTCACTTGTGCTAAGCCTACATCCCAAATTGAGACTTAATACCTAACCTAATTGTAATTTCAGCCTCTCTCAGAAATGTAATCTTAACCAGTCAATATGGAATTACCTGATCAGCACTAGTGAGGTCTCTCATCTGATAGGCCCCTGCTGTCCCTTAAAGGAAGGTGATCTTGCCTGAAACAATCTAGTCTTTGCTTCTTTTGCCCCCTTTGGCTTATTGAAGTCTTTCATTTTGTATAGCTCTTTAGAACTCCTTCCTATCTCTTGGATGGGATGCTGCCCAATTTATGAGTCATTGAATAAAGCCAGTAAGATCTTTAAAATGTACTTTTTAACACTGCTCATCTAAAATTTAAATTTAACGGACACCCTGTATTTTAATTCGTTAAATCTAATCTTAATTGTGGGAGACTAACATAAATAATCACATGACAGTGGGGTAAATGCTATGATAGGGGTACTCTAGGACATTCCAGCCGTCACCTCTGTGGTATTCGCAGAGAGGACAGTCTGGCAGAGAATGAAGGGGCAGCCTGACCAAAGGATATGCCTCCAGTCTGATGGGTCAGAGAGCTAGGATTGTGATGGTCTGGTGTTTGAGAGATGGGGAAAAATCAAACAGTTTTGTGAGGACACTGTGCAATCCAATATGTAGAGTAATTAAAATTCTTTCTCTTCCATCTCCTACCCCCAGTGACAATCCTTAAGAGAACCACTGGTGTTGACATTTTAGGTGCCTACGGGGTCACGTATTTATTTGGCAGTTTAGTTTCCATGTCCTTCTGTCTCTAGATATCAAAAGGATGGTGAACAAATACTTATTTGCTCAATAAGTATAGTGCTAAAAATACTGTATTCTGGTAATCTAGGAAGGATGGGAGAAAAGGCATGGGGCAAAGTGTATGAAATAATCAAACAGCTTCCTGCTCACGATCAGTCTGTTGTATATATATGTATGTGGAGGGAGAGAATAGGAGGAGTTGGGATGGAAGTAGGGGTTGGGGCTGGGAGAGCCAAGAACCAAATACTAAAGAGCCATGTTATTTCAAACAATGTTAAAAAGAGTC
>CM053608.1:61963264-61980236 GCA_028646535.1 Procyon lotor | reverse complement strand
AAAAAGGCATAGCTTCACAGGAAAATAACATCTTCAATGGCATATTTTAGTACACTCTGTGCAGGTTGTGTGTGTGTGTGTGTGTGTGTGTGTGTGTTATCAGTGGGGCTGGTTGGCATCAAGGTAAGTGTGGGAAGGTCCAAGATGACTCCCAAACTTAGAAGTGGAAAGGTTATTTTAACTGATTAGATTTCAGACTCAAGGAGAAAGCTAAAGGAATTCATCCTACCAAACTGGAAAACCGATAAATGGAGATTTCTGGGGCATGTTGGTAAAAGTAGGGCAAAGCTGTGGTTTGAGATAGTATCTTGGATAATTCAAGAGCTGTCCCACTTTTAATTGAATTACTCAGGAATTCAGAAAATTGCTTCACAGGAGTTGTGTTCTTACAATCATATTCTGCCAGAGGCTTCCAGCAGGTGGTATATTAGGAAAATATTTACATAAAAGTAGATAAAGATTCACTTTATTTTTCTCCTAATCCACGTTATACCTTAACTGCTTTATGGAAAATCCTTTTTGCTTGGCCCTCTTTCTTGCATGGAAACACAGATCATGACCACTGGAAAATTTAACTGCAGTCTTCTGCCACAGCAAGAAAATACATTATTTGTGGGGTTGAGTGTTTTATTAAAGATTTCTGCAGAGGCTGAATATCTTTATCTAAAATTCACAGAAAAGCCTCAGGCCAAGATCCTAAAAAATGAGAATTATTTACTTGGAATCTTTTTAGTTCACTGTCTGTTGCTGCTTTTTTCCTTCTCTTTTCTTATCTTATAATTATTTTAGTATGGCTCTGTTATTGTCACAATAATTTCTACCAGCCTACTAATTTTAACCAGCCTTAATAGTACCCCCCAGTGACAATCCTTAAGATTGTCACTACAGAAAGGGAAAGTGATTTTTTTCCCCCTCTTTGTGGAAACCAGGAAGGGTGGGAGATTTACCTCTGAATATTTTTTTTCCTGAATTAAGAGGGAACAGTTGTCATGAATTCTCAGGGAGACTCCAGACTTGAAGGAATGTTTCAATGGAGGTGTTTTCTCAGCATGTTGATTTCCCTTGTAGGTTATCTTTATCGTGAAACCACCAACCTTGAAAGGGTCTCCAGAGGATGTCTAGGAATGGCTTGCTGTCTCTGGCAGGCACAGGTTGTCAGCGTGGTGTGGAGTTAGATTCTGAGCCTGAACAACCATTCCAAGGAGGTCTTTATATTTCATAAATTTAAAAAGTTCCATTAGAGACAGCCTGCTAACTTTTGTGGTCAACGTTTATAGCCAGTTACTAAATCATCCTTAAAAGCTCATCACAGATCCATTTGTAGGATGTATGTTACTAATAGGGTGTTCGTTTTAACCACATTCCACTTCCACACTTAAAATACGTAAAAATATACATCCACTTTTCCAAAGATTTGCATCTCTATTAGAGTTAAATTACACACATCCATTTTTCTATAGCTTTCTTTGGTAGTCTTAGTGTTTAATACTAAATTTGTATTTACATAAGGAAAGTGCAGGTGAAGTCGTAACCATTGTCTGTTAATTCAAGCTTACAGCATTTTGACAAAGGCAAATAATTGAGGAGAAATGGTTTGGGAGGATTCTATTACCCAGATAACTACGTTAAATTTTCTTTTTTCCTGAGGAGATACAGCTGACCCTTGAACAACTGACCCCCCACACAGTTGAAAATCCATGTGTAACTGTCAGCTGCTCCCACAACTGACCAATAACATAAACAGTTGATTAATACGTATTTTGTATGTATGCATTGTGTGTATTATTTTTCAATAAAGAAAGCTAGAGAAAAGGAAATGTCACTAAGAAAATCACATGAAGAAGAGAAAATGCATTCATAGTACTGTCCTGTATTTATAAAAAAGAAAATCTGCATGTAAGTGGACCCACACAGTTCAAACCCATGTTGTTCAAGGATCAGCCAGAGTTCCCTGTGTCCAGTATGATGATAGAAAAAAATGATGAAGTTGGCCTTCAGCATCTTTAGCTTCTTCTCTTCTTGAGACTCCCTTCTACTCTCTCTGTCTTTTTTTTAAGACTTTATTTATTTGAAAGAGATACAGAGAGCATGAGCAGGGGGAGGAGCAGAGGGAGAGGGACAAGCAGACACCCAGCTGAGCAGGGAGCCTGACATGGGGCTCCATCCCAGGACCCTGAGATCATGACCTAAGCCAAAGGCAGATGCTTAACTGACTGAGCCACCCAGCGGCCCCTCTCCTTTTTACTTTCAAATGTCCAGTGCTCCACGATCTTCTGTATTCCAGTTTTCAAACTGGTGCCTGAAAAGGGTCCTGACAGCAATTATTTACTGCATAGTGAAGTAAGGTGAAAATCCAAGGGCTGCTTTAAGGCTATTACATTTCAAGCCTTTCTGATCGTAGAACATGTTTAGGCATTTCTGGTATCTGAACAGTGAGGGAGATGCCCTGGGGACTGAGGATCCTTGTAACTCCATCCCACAACTAACCTTGCTTTCTCTTTCTTCTACCCAAGGTGAGGAATAGAAGACTATTGTGGATAGTCTTTTGTGGATATCCTGTTTACTAGCTCTAGAATCTCAAAACTCTTTCTTGTTCTGTAATAACAATCTGTGTGTGCATATTGTTTACTAGATGACAGACACACTTCACCTATGTTAATGCAGTTTATTCAGAATGATCCCATGGGGGATAATTATTATCGTCTGGTACACAGATGAGAAGACTGAGGGGTGACAAGGTCGAGTAACTTGTCTGAGGCAAGTCTGTGGAGCTGCCTAGTGAGTGGAGCCATGTTCAAGCTGTACATTTTGCATAGGTGCCCCTCTAGTAGCTGACTACTTGGATACCTTCAGTTTGTGCTCAGAAGTGTTATTTTTATTATGTTGCGTTTTTTCCACCATTTATTAAAATGGTTTTAACCCACACTAAATATAATCTTTCAAGGATATTTAGTCTCAGTATCATTGATTGAATTTTTCTCATACAGAAGCCTACGTTCTGTTAACCAGAAACATGATGAATTTAATTTTAACTTTTCAGGAAAGGCATTTCATACCCCACTAATGTTTAGTTTGTGTCTGAGAATGGCCCTTTCTGTTTGATCTATTCTTGGTACTTCTGGTTTTGCTTTATATTTCGAAACTTTGCGTGGTAGACTTTCTGGACATTATAATAATAGGATTTTGTGTGTGTGTGTGTGTGTGTGTGAGAGAGAGAGAGAGAGAGAGAGAGAGAGAGAGAGAGAAATCAAACAGGTAGTCATTTGTCATTTTACTGAAGCAAAGATTTGAGTTTCAAAGACTGTAAGGCTGGTGTACAGAACCAGTCGTGGAGCAAGTGCCAGTCTTGTCTTACACCATATCTCAATGGCACTTCATTTTTTCTCTAAAATGGTATTTGCAGATTTGGGAATTTGAGAAGTTTCAATCATCATTTCTCGCTCACATCATAAGGCATTGTACTGAAATCACAGTTTTCAAGTGTATTCTGTTTTTGATGGACTGTTTTTTCTACTGGTTTACAGTTGCTTTTTTGCTGTTGTTTTAAGTAAACTTTTATAGTATTGTATTAATCTGCTCGGTATTAATGGTATAAAATTACTATTAATACCAAAGATTGGTAGCTTAATCGACATTTATTTCTCATATTTCTGGAGGCTGGGAAGTCCAAGAAAAAGGTGCTGCCCATTTTGTTCCTGGTGAGAGCCCTACTCTTTGTTGGCAGATAGCCAGCCACCTCACTGTGTGTCCTTACATGGCAAAGGGAGAGAGATCGCTGATTATTTCTTTTTATAAGGTCACTAATCCCATCATGAGGGCCATACTCACATGACCTCATCTAAACTTAATTACCTCCCAGAGGCTCTGTTTCCAAATACTATCACACTGGGGGTTAGATCTTCAACATAATGAATTTTGGGGACTACAATTCAGTTCATAGTACATAGCATACAATACTACCATAAGTATTTACTTGTAAGTATATAAACTGTAAATACATAACTCAAAGCATTTCACAAGGTCAATCAGCCCCACTCAACTTTGTTTCATCTGAAGGACTAAGGTGCATACTTTTAATCACAGATTTCACTGTGAGGATACTCTATGGTGCTTGGGTGCACACTAAGCCATTATAATTGTGTTTAGGTCTGGCTTTGGACTAGTTAGATGCTAAGCCATATTGTGATAAGAAATTACCAAGAATATCATGTAGATTGGAATGAAATTTCTTGAGGAAATTACCTCTCATTCTCCCTCCTTTATCTAGACACCTTGTAGATCAAACTTGTAGTTGAAGGGCTATATGGGTGCTCCCAGGCTGGCTCTTCATGGAGCCGTATTAAGGTTATTGGGACTAGGTGAGTCTCTGGGTGCCTTCAAATAGATAGTTTGATGATTTGCCTTAGTGTTTCCTTCGGAATTAATGTTGAGGAGTTGAGTTTATTACCATTGTCATGTCTCTCCCTACCTTTCCTGAAACCGTCAGGGCAGTGAGACTGTTTATTGATATAAGCCTGGAGCGTTCATTGTATTTAGTGTTGCCATTGCCAGGATCTTTTCTCTAAAGTAGTTCTTTCTCCTTTTTCTTGTGTCTGTTTGAAAATCTCAAGTTTTTCAAATCATCAACATCCCCTTGGTCAATTTGCTGTGGTATACCAGCAGAGTTGATTATGAAATTCAAGGTAAGGACGCTGGCTGTGGCCCCAGATGTCTCTGTGTTAATCCCATTAAATGATATGTATAACTTTCTCCCCAAAAGGAGCTACTCTAATACGTTTTCTAAGGAACTTTGAGATCATTTTAAAATGACACATTGGAACCACTTGGGACTTTGGAAACTACATGTTCATACCTGTAGAGTTGCCTTTCCTTCAAAAGTGTATTGTTTGCTACACCTTATTTTTAGCATATCTCTTCTTAAAAATATTGGTCTTAATGTATTTTTATAACTTGCAAGTTTAGACTTCTCTTTGAGTTTTGTTTTTATATTTGTTATCACACAGCCCATGTTTCAGCCTCCAGGAGAAAACAACAAATTGAACAACTCAATATCCTCCTGCCAGGTAGCTTTTTGGACTTCTGGGATTTGAAAGGGTGCTTCACTTTGATTAGAAGTGTGTTCTTGTATTCTCTCTTAACCAAGCACTAGGTAATTATTAGGAACATCTTGTAGGGGTGAGTGAACTTTCCAGGGGTGGCTGATTCATTTTGGGATCCCTGCTGAGATGGTCATTAAGAAATGCCAGTCAGTGAGGAACTGTGTGGCTGCCCTGTTTGGCATTGAATCAAGTCCATTTCATTTCTCTTGGATCAAAAAACCCAACAAACACCCTCCCCCCAAAACAGTGATAATGAAGAGAAGTTTCCGCCTGCCAACAGTCTAGCCTTGAATCACTGCTGCTCAGTGGACACCATTCTCTAGAAGCCATCTCCACCCACCCTCTGATTCTCTTGACCTGTCTTGGCTCCATGGTAGACAGTGGGTTTGCTGTTGGAGCTCTGTTTGATCTCTTGTCACTAACTTATACCTGTGGTTAATTTTGATTGTCCTGCTGATTGAAGTACTTGCAAACAATTTGTGGTTGTCGCATGCTTATCAGAGGTAGGCAAAAACACGGCATTCAGTGATGTTTTTCACTGTGCATTCAGAGATCTTAGACTTTTTAGGTAAATTTCAAGTAACAGACAACTTCTTTGAGATGAATAAATATGGCAATTTAGATGTTTATGAGCTACTGTAAATCTTTTCTGCATTGTGCTTTGAAAAAAATGTTTTGATTGTCTTCCTTCCCATAGCTCCTAAATACTTAGAAATAATTGATTTTAGATGATTAAACATAGCTTCTCCAACTTATTTAGAGTATCATCTCAAATCACATTTTTCGATTTCAAAGAAATGAAACAAAATTTACATTTTGAAGTAGTTTGTATTAGCCAAGACAATAATGTGCTTGGGTTTCATTTTTTTTTTCTCTCTGTAGACTACATTGGAAGTTTCTACTTAGAAATTTGTGCATTGTTTTCTCTCAGAGGAGTTTATCAGTAGGCAGAAGGTAAAAGACAAGTTAGCTTGACTTGAGAGTGTCTCTCAGTTACTACAGGGAGGGAGGTGGTGAGGGGAAGCTGGCTAAATCATGGCATCTTGATAGTGGATCTTAAACTCGACCACATCAGAAGTACCTGATATCTAAAATAATCAGAGATTCTGATTCAGTAGGTCTGGGGTGGTCCTTAGCCATCTCTATTTTTTAGCAAGCACTTTGATAACTCTACTGTATATGATCCAAAATCACACGATGTGCAATACTGATCTGAGTCCTCTTATTAGAACATAATGTAAGGTTCCTGAGGCAGGTAAGGGGACAAACCATTACGAATTGCGTTACTGTAATTGAAAGAAAAAAACTGTTTCTTTACTTTTTATTTATTTTTTAACACATAATGTATTATTTGCCCCAGGGGTACAGGTCTGTGAATTGTCAGGCTTACACATTTCACTGTACTCACCATAGCACATACCCTCCCCAATGTCCATAACCCAGCCACCCTATTCCTACCCGCCTACCCCCCAGCAACCCTCAGTTTGTTTCCTGAGATTAAGAGTCTCTTATGAAAAACTGTTTGTTTAAATACAAAGTTGTAAACTGGATGTCTTAGTCTAGGTTCCCTAATAGCAAAGCCTGAGACTGGCATTCGGATGTGTGTTATTGGAGTGGTCTCAGAAACAAAAGAGTAAGGGAAATAGGATAGGGCCAGGCAAGGAGGTAAGCAGGGCTGTGGTCTCTGCTAAAGGCTGGCTTTAACCTGATCTCATGAAGAGCTCCACAGATGACTTATACCACATAGCTGGTCCTGCCTTGAGGAAAAGAGGACAGCCTTTTGTATCTCAAATCAGTCAGTCACGGGTTAAAAGCTGCCCTGGGATGGATGAGTGATATAATCTACTGGCTAAGATTAGCTCCTATTTTGCAGAGGGCAATTGTCCTGGGAGAAAGCCTCTGGAGCTCTTTGTAACCAACACTCATGGCAATGGGGGGATGCCAGGTAAAAGGGATCCAGGAGGGGCACTGTCAGCATCTATTATGTGATGACAACGTAGGGTCACCTGAGAGGTTTTTCACAACACAGCCCCTATTCTTGGTCACCCTGGCCACTCTGGCCATCGTATATTCCTTTCTAAGCTTGCTGTGTTTAAGATGCTTCTTATAGTTATAAGGGAAAACATGGACAGCAAACATACTTGGATTTTTGTTTTTTAATATTTTCCTTCCTGTGCTTAAGGATTGTCATCCTGCAGCAAAGTGTAGAAAATATGGCAACTTCCTTTGTCAATTTTGTTTCCTTTTCTCCATAAGAGAAACAGTGACTTCAAATATTGAATTATAGATCCTCAGGCTGTAGTGAGATCTTAATGTGTTTTACTCAAAACTTCATTTGCAGATGATTCTGTCTTATGCTTCTTATAATGATATTGCTTGTGGGGGATGTTCCCTTGCTTAGGACTTTCACCAAGAAATATGATGTTCTAGAAATTACTGAACTGGTTGTTGTTGGTTACTTGGCTTTATTAAATAAAACAGCCTCTTCTAAACTATGTTCTGTGGAACATTAGTGTGTTTTGTGTTCTATAGAAAATAAGTTCTATGGTCAAATAATTTTAGAGGTGCTCTATTTACTACATTCCCCTCTAGGAGATTCACAAAACATTTTGGCCTATTGAAGGCTTTAAATATCCCAAAGGAAGGAAAACTGCTTACCTTCGTTTAACCTATTATTTCTCAATCCTATTTACTCATGGAGGAGCCACTTATCATGGCTGCCTCCTTCCTTTTCATTTTTTCAGAATATATGTTACCGTCTTACAAAACTAATGTTCTATATAGCACAGTTTGGGGAATACTGAAATACAACTTTATTCCTCATCGTGTATTATTATTGCATAGGTAAGCAGCAAAGAGCTGGTTGTACTCTTACAGTTTGTAAAACCAGCTGTGACACCTGATCTGCATGCAAGGCAAGTACAAAGCAGATTTGGGGTGGAGGGGCATTAGCGTCATCTCTGGAGAACAAGGACAGGTTATTTGTTTTCCATCCCAAAGGGGCCATAAAAACAGTAACATATTTAATGAAGCCTCACCATGGACATATTACTCTCCATAAAACATTTAGCCTAACCTACAATTACTTAATGGACAGCGAGTTTCACAAACAGCTAGTCCCCGGCCTCAAATGTTTATTAAGCATCTCTTCTTTTGGACTGACTTTGCCAGGGAGAGTCATGCAAGATTAAATAGCTAGAATATTAAAAATTCAGCCAGACACACCAGGGCTGCCCTGATGATAACAACCATGGTGTAGTGCTTTTGAATCCATATGGATTCCCATGTTCTCAGTAAAAGATACTCTGCCATTTCCCAGCACACTTTCATTTAACAATGATTTGGATTCTCACGGGTATGTGGCATTTCCTTTTTGCATAAGACAGACCAGATCCTCTGTGAGTTGTATTTTTCTAAGGAATTTTGAATTGTAAAAGACAGAAATGAATGAATATTTATTTACAGGAAAAAGAGTGAATCCTTATGTTTTGTACAACACTTTGAAGTTTACAGAGAACTCTCCTCCTCCCTCAACTATCGCCTTAATTCTTACAAAAATCTTGTAAGAATGGCAGTATTACAGGTACCACAAAAGTGACCAAGGACTCTTGGAAGGCTGGCCAGAGAAGCCTTACAGAATTCAGCCTTAGTTGCCATTCATGTTGACCGTTATCCTAAGTGACAGGCTCTCCTGGGCTTGTTTTCTTGCAACATAAGAAAAATCTAGAAGGAAACCAAGGAAGGTTTTTTTCACATTTGCTCTGACTTTCCTCACACTTAATTATGAACCAGCTTATCATTTAGACTAAGCCACAATTTACCACTTCTTAATCCATTGCTTAGCAATAGTCACTTCTTGGCTCACGAGAGGTGGTAAGATTCTGGGGTACATATGTGAGTGTCTGTGTGTGCAGAATATAGAAGGTGGTGGAGGATGAAGTAGTCAGAGGCCATATTTAGACAGAGTCCTGTATTCCCTGATGAGGAATGTGGATTTTCTCTAACAGGAAGCTGGAGGCGTCTAGGGATCTAGGATGCTTTGGGCAGGGTAGAAGAGAGTCTGATAACACAGATACTAGAGACGAGGCCAACACATGAATAGAGTTCACATGGTGAGGGTCTGGAAAATGGATATGGCTCAGGCGATGGAGAGGATTCCCAAGGTAGAACTTACTGGTCTGGATGGTAAGGGAGATACAAGAACTAAGGGTATATGTGAGGTTTCTGATATGAGCAGACTGTAATGCTATTGTCAAAGAAAAGAGTATGGGGGAGAGAACTGAGTTGGTAGGGTAGGGGTGGAAAGAATAAAAAAGATAGGGATTCCTGGGTGGCTCAGTTGGTTAAGCAGCTGCCTTCAGCTCAGGTCATGATCTCAGGGTCCTGGGATTGAGTCCCAAATCAGGCTCCTTGCTCAGCAGGGAGCCTGCTTCACCCTCTGTCTCTGCCTGCCTCTCTGCCTGCTTGTGTTCTCTCTCTCTCTCTCTCTCTCTAATAAATAAAAATAAAATATTTAAAAAGAAAAGAATCAAAAAGATAGAAGAACTTGATAAGTTTGAAATGAAATATTTAGAAAGCAGCTTGAAATATCAGTCCAAATTGTAGGGCAAGGAGATAAAACCTGAGATTTAGCTCTAAAGTTCAACAGTGGATAAAGCCCTGTGCGTAGAGTAGGGCATCCAGGAAGAGTGCGGTGCTAGTCAGCCCACACAACTCAGATATGTTAGAGATGTCGTATGTTATCATTCATAAGTCAGCCTCACTTCATACTGAGGATCCCTTCATTTAGTCTGGGGGAAAGCTTAACTTCATTTGTTTGAGTTTCCCTTCCTCTTATGCAGTGCCAAGGCAGCAGTATGCAGAGTATTTATCTGGTCCTTGGTCATCTTTCCAGGTGGGTTACTGCTAAAGGCTGCCACCTTTCCTACCAGATCCCTTTTTCTCTCCTATGGCTACGCCACATGATGCTGCCTGGGGTTTTGTCTGCCTAGCCTAAACTCCACCCTGCCCTTCCATCTGGAGTTTTGCTGTCAACAGTTAATGGTAGCATCGGGAAGTGTGGCTGCTCTGGGACCCTTTGGTATTTCTCTTCCTTCCTTTTACCGTAGGGATATTTCTTTCTAGGGCAGAGAAGAAAGGAAGGATGAAGCCCCTCCTTATTGCTTTTCACACTCTCTCCCATCCTTTCTCCAAACCACTGAGCTCCATTAAAGGATTAAACATGTTTTTCTTGGGGGGTGGGGTGGGGAAAGCCAGAAGGATTTGCTGGTTATGTCTGGTTTTGGCCCTGATGCATGCCTTCTGGAAGTCATGGTGTATCAAGACTGCTACCAGTCTGAAGTGGAGGAAGGAAACAAGCAAATACAGAGAGAAAAAAACATTAATATCTGAAAATATCATCTAGCCACAGTGTTAAAGTATAAAAGAAAACAAGAAGGCCTGTGGGTTCCAGAGTAAAGAGCCAAGAGAGAGCAGAAAGATGGCATCCAGGGAAGAAGCCAGAAAGCTTCTAGAGGATGCAACAAAACACCACTCTCCGGATGCCAAGATGAGGCACTGCCCCAGCTATGATGATAGCTAGATATTCCAGAGGAGAGCAAGTAGGTTCAGAGCCCAGGTTTTTAAAATGGGTTCATGGTCCAGCCTGAGCTTGGGAAGAGGCATCAGTCGGGTTGATTTCCAATGGAGCCGCTTTCACCTCATGCATTGTTATGTCATGCCACTTGCAGTGTTATCCAGCTCTTCTCTGTTTCTCTGATGATGATTTCCTTCCCTGGACTATAAGTTCTTTAGGGGCAAGGCAATACATTTCACATTCTTATATCCTCAGCTCTTAGCACAGTGTCCGATACATTGTAGATTCCTTATTTGGATTTAATGAGCGACTAAGAGCTAGGGTTTTCTAAGAGGGTCATCATTTTATATGTCCAGCAATAGGACTGAAATAATCTAAGGGCTCAGAGTAATTTCCCTCTAATGTAGTGTTTGGCCAAAGCAGGAGATCTGGGTTCTGTGCTGGTAGGCCTGGTAGGTTGGTTTTCTTATTTCTAGTGATGATGGTTAACACCATTGGTAGCTGTTTGTTTAGGTCCAGTGGAATGAAAGATAGAGTTTAGACATTTGCTATTTTTACACCCTCATTTGTACACTGATGTCAACATTGAGGTCATTGTGTGTGTGTGTGTGTGTGTGTGTGTGTGTGTGTATAATGGGTGTGTGTGTATTGTGTGTATATATATATATTTTTAAGATTTTATTTGTCTCTTTGTCAGAGAGAGAGCACAATAGGCAGAGTGGCAGGCAGAGGCAGAGAGAGAAGCAGGCTCCCCACTGAGCAACGAGCCCAATACGGGACTTGATCCCAAGACCCTGGAATTGTGACCTGAGCTGAAGGCAACCGCCTAACCAACTGAGCCATTGAGGCATCCTGAGTCATAATATATTTAAGAAAAATTTTAAATTATGCATGCAACTCAGAAACAAGTCAGTTCATCACAGATCTGTATACTCTGTGCACTTGGCACTGAGAGATATTCGCATACAAAGAGAAAGCGTACAGATATATAGGCCTTATTTTTAAAAAATCTCCCACTGTAGTAGAGGAGGATAAACAAGTAAAGAAATAGCTGTTATTCAGGGGACCTAGGTGGCTCATTGGTTAAGCGTTTGCCTTCAGCTCAGATCATGGTTCCAGCGTCCTGGGATCCAGCCCCTTATCAGGCTCCCTGCTCAGCAGGGAGTCTACTTCTCCTTCCCCTGACCCCTGATGTTCTTTCTCTCTCTCTGTCTGTCTCAAATAAATTAATAAAATCTTTAAAAAAAAATAACTATAGTTCACGAGAAAATAAAAGTACAAGTGTTGAAAAAAAATAAGGAAATGGACAAGAGAGGGAATTTCTCAATTCTCTTAGGTATCCGAAATAAAAGTTATTTCAATGAATCTTGCAAAGTAGAAAGACACTTAATTTTTATAGTATCCTTACCTTTTGCAAAAAAAAGATCTTTGAAGCACAAAATAATAAAATTTAAAGGCAGGGTCTAGATTATGCCAATGGTTTCTTTCTCAGCAAAGAGGAAAGGTGTAAGGAGGGTAGAGAAGATTATTGAAGAAGAGCCAGGACTCACTGTTTCCATTTATGGAAAAGTGTATGATTTTTGCCAAGGAATTACACACAGCAGACTGACTCCTTTTTTAGCTTCTAAATCCAACTTGGAGAGGTACATGGTTTGGAAACATTTCAGCTGTGTTTGAAGTTGCTCAGGGACCCTTCGGTGAAAGGTGGTGTGTAAATCCAAATAAATATTCTTGTTATTTCATTATTGTTGTGATGAGTTATGTTGTCAGGAGTACAGGCTGTTGGAATCAGACTGGGAGCATGAAGGGGTTGTGTAGTCAACTAAAGATTGTATTTCACAGCTGTAAGTGCCCAAAAGAACTTCTGGCAGGAGATCATCAACTGTAAACTTATAGCCTGCACAGGCATCCAAGCTTTGTTAAAAAATCTCCTGAAAATGTTATTTTAAACATCTGGCTTCTATTAGACTCCTGTTTATATGTTTTTAGCATGCGGGGGGTTGTGGAAGGGGCTGAAAAAGAAGGAGAGGGTATCAAAAACACTTTGAAGGAACTGTGAATTTTTCTGTTTGTTTTTTTCCCCCTAACAAGTCCATTTTCAAGTTCCTTATGAAACTAGCCATTTGAGTTGAAACATTAGTGAAGTCATATTTTTTGAGTGCCAGCTTATTTATTGGGCTAGGACTGGTGCTTTGGGTACTATAGAATAGATGTCTAAGGTTGATCCTTGCTGTTCTGGAATGTCTAGCTGGAGGAAAAGGATCAACCTATGAAAAACAATAGAGGACCTTCCTTAAGGGGAGGCTATATCATTGAACGATGATGGGATGTGTGGTTGGGAGTATCTGGTTTGGAGAGGGCAGGTTAGAGGCTCACATGAGGTCTCTGAGAGGCCCTGCTGTTAGAGAAATGGAAACGATCCTCAAGGGGAAAATTCCCCTTATGTGTTGTAACAACACAACCACCAGAGAAAGGGAAGAGGCACAGAAATGCTGCTTTGCCTCCCAGGAGGTGATGGGAGCTTCCTCCTTGATACCCAAGGGTCAAGGGCATGCCTTGGCTTTGACACCTCAAGGTGAGGATGTGTCCAGGGGCCAAGGTGAAGGGTCTGGCATGGAGAAAAGCAGACATTAAAGCTGAGAGCTCATTTCACCAGGGTCCCTTGTTCTTCCTAAGCTGTGGAACTCAAACTGTGGCGCCAGCAGCTGTGGACTTGGCCCCTGGTCACCACCTCTTTCTCAGACTCAGTGGGGCTGTCTGAAGGGTGATAGCTCACGAATAGCGTCCTGAAATTTTTTTTGGGGGGGGTGTGTGGGCAGTTTCTTAGCTTTGTGTTCTCTCTGATTAGTATTATTCAGGAAGACTGCCCATGGCAGGAGCACTCCAAGCTGGTCAGGTAAAACTACCAGAGCCAGATGCCTGAGCCGGCACATTTATACCTCATTCAGGAAGATTTGCTTTTTCAGGTTACCAGCACACAAGGGCAACAAGGGCTACATAAACAGAAAGATACTGAACTTGCTGATATCACTCCATCTGCTCACACAGCCTATTGGGTGACTGCAGAGTGCCCCAGGGGAATTTCGAGGGTCCTCAGGAGGTACCTGACATGTGCCTGTGAGCAAGATCAATGGGCGTTCAGTTTACACGTTTCAGACTCCTGCCCTCCTAAGTTTCTGAAGGCATGTCCATTTTTTCTAGCACCTCGGTCTCCCTCTAGATGCCACTCTAGTGTGCTGGAGCTCTCCAGGTGCCCAGGTGGGGAAGGGTCCGGGCCAGGGATTTCCCCACTTTCAGGATACATTCTGTCAGTGGGATTCCAAGACAGAGCTGTCTTTGGGCTGAGTGCCCCTACATAGTTCTTAGTGAATTAGTTCCTGTGTTTTTCTTTCTTTCTTTTAAAGATTTTTATTTATTTATTAGAGAGAGATCACAAGTAGGGAGAGAGGCAGGCAGAGAGAGGGAAGCAGGCTTCCCGCCGAGCAGAGAGCCCGATGCGGGGCTTGATCCCAGGACCCTGAGATCATGACCTGAGCTGAAGGCAGAGGCTTTAACCCACTGAGCTACCCAGGCGCCCCAGTTCCTGTGTTTTTCTTATGCAGTTGAACCTTGAACAATGTGACTCCCCCAAAACTAAGCAACTCACTGCTGCTATTGACTGAAAGCTTTACTGATAGCATGGTCAATTAGCACATTTTGTATATGTATTATATACTGTATTTTTACAGCAGAATAAGCTAGAGAAAAGAAAATGTTATGAAGAAAACCATAAGGAAGAAAAAATGCATTTACAGTACTGTATTATATTTATTGACAGACTTCCACGTGTAACTGGACAACCTGTGTTGTCCAGTTCAAACCCATGTTGTCCAAGGATCAGCTGCACTTCCCTTTTCCATAACCCTCAGGCAGGAGTTCAGTAGGGATTTGGGGTGAGGGCAGTTCTAAGGGACAGCCTGTGTACTATGCATGAGGTAGGCTCTCCTTGCCTTCTGAGGACTAAGGCTCTACCACTGGGTCCAGTTGACTTTGTCTGGGTCTCTTTTCATTGGGATGCCGTACTCAGGAGGCTCCTTACCCCCTTATCTACCTAGTTCACTGGTCAGCCCCTTTGATTTTATTTATTTTTTATTTATATTTTTAAAAAGATTTATTTATTACAGAGAGAGAGGGAGAGCAAGCACAAGCAGGGGGAGTGGTAGAGGGAGAAGCAGGCTTCCTGCTGAGCAGAGAGCCCGATGCAGGGTTTGATCCCAGGACTCTGGAATCATGACTTGAGCCAAAGGCAGATGCTTAACTGACTGAGCCACCTAGTTGCCCTTAGACCCTTTAAGAAGGACATAGCTGGGAACTCACTTTTCTTTCTGAGAAAGAGAGTGAAAAAGAGAGAACCTTTATTTTGAAAATTATTTACAAATTAATATTTCAATTAAAGGAATATATGCATTAAGGTTTAAAATGAAAAAAAATAGTCATCTACTCCATCTCATTTAGTCCTAAATCCTAGCCCTAGAATTGAAAACTGTCACCTAGCTAAATATGTTTATGTCACACAATTTGTGTGTGTGTGTGTGTGTAATTGCATTTATTTTATTTATTTTTAGAGAGGTATAATTGACATATAACATTATGTTAGTTTCAGGTGTACAACATAGTGATTCAGTATTTGTATATATTGTGAACTGATCGCCTCAATATGTCTAGTTTCTGTCACCATATGAAGTTACAAATTTTTTTTCTTGTGATTAGAACTTTTAGGATTTACTCTTTTGGTGACATTGAAGTATGCACTACAGTGTTATTGCCTATAGTTACCATGCTGTATATTGCATCCCTGTGACTGTTTATTTTATAATGAGACAATTGTACCTCTTGACCCCTTTCACTAATTTCACTCATCCACTGACCCCCTACCTTCTAACAACTACTGTTCTCTATATCTATGTTTTGTTTTTTTCTGGTTTAAGATTCCACATATAAGTGAAATTATATGGTCTTTTCTCTATCTTAATATAATTCTCTCAAGGCCCATCCATATTGCTGAAAAATGGTGAGATTTAATTATTTTTTGTGGTTGAGTAGTATTCTTGTGTATCACATTTTTATCCATTCATCCATCCATTTGCACTAGATTGTTTTCATATCTTGGCTAATGTAAATAATGCTGCAATGCCTTTATCCTTGCTGACACATTATTTCTTGTCTTTTTGATAGTAACCGTTCTAAAGTTGTGAGGCTGTATCTCATTGTGGTTTTGATTTGCATTTTCCTGATGATTGCTGATGTTGAGCATCTTCCTTCCTTCCTTCCTCCCCTACACTCCTTCCCCTTTCTTCCTTCTTCCCTTCCTTCCTTCCTTCCTTCCTTCCTTCCTTCCTTCCTTCCTTCCTTCCTTCCTTCCTGTGTATTATCTTTAGTTAAGTATAAAGACTTAAGCATGTCACCTAGAGACCATTTTTCGCACTGCTTTTTGGCCACCAATCTCTTGGCACTCTCTCCAGCAGTGGGTGAGGCAGATACCCTTTCCATGGGGAAGAGAAATCTATGGTTTGTTGCCTTTGCCAATAACAAAGATGTTGGAGAGCTGGGTGGCAAAGCTGTTGCCAGTGACTTCTTTCACATGAACTAAATCAAAAGAACCAGGGTGTCCCTTTCTTTTGGTCATCAACCCAGTACTTCCCAGGTTAGCACCCCCAATCACCATATACAGATTACCAGTATCAAATGTGATAAAATTAATAATCTTCCCAGTCTCCAAATCAGTCTGAATGGTGTTATTCATCTTAATCAGGGAATTAGGATAGTGGATGGTGCAAGCATCAAGGATCACCAGATGAGAGATTCCTTTTCTCCTAACAAAGATCATTCGTACTTTGCACAACTTGTATTTGGCCTCCTCAGGTGTAATCTGATGAACAGCAAAGCAACCTTTGGTGTCATGAATCAGATGGAAATTTTCCCAACTCTTGTTAATGCTGATGACATCCATAAAACCAGCAGGGTAGGTTTTATCAGTTCAGACCTTGCCATCAATCTTAATAAAACACTGAATACAGATCTTCTTTACTTTATCTCCTGTTAGGGCATACTTAAGTCTGTTCCTTAGGAAAATGATGAGAGGGAGACATTCTCTCCGTTTATGGGGACCAGTAGATGGATGAGGGACAAACACACCAGTCAGTTTATCCAGCATCCAGTGCTTTGGAGTTGGTACATGCTTCAGATGCTTCTTGGGACTATGAACCATGGCTGCACTAGGCATGAAAAAAAGACTGATGGGCATCTTTTTTTTTTTTTT
>CM053608.1:61907886-61954783 GCA_028646535.1 Procyon lotor | reverse complement strand
TTGACTTATTTATTTGTCAGAGAGAGAGCACAAGCAGAGGGAGAAGCAGGCAGAAGGAGAAGCGGGCTCCCGACTGAGCAGGGAGTCCGATGTGGGACTTGATCACAGGGCCCTGGGATCGTGACCTGAGCTGAAGGTAGACGCTTAACTTAACTGATTGAGCCACCCAAGCATCCCGGAAGTCTGTTTTCAGGGCTTCAGATAGTATTCAGGTTTGAGGTCTGGACATTGTATTCTAGGATTTTATCTTTGTAGAGATTGAATTCACTCAATCATTCAACAAACATTTGTTGAACATCTAATGTGTGCTAGATATTGTAGATTCAGTAGGAATAGGATTTGATCACTGTACTTAGGAATTCATTATACCATCTCTTAGAGTTGAATAGTAATTTCACATGCTTTATCTCCTTTAAACAACTGACCATTCTTTGAAAGATATGGTAGTGCAGCTCAGTGAATTGATAAAGTTTGCTTAAGGTTCCTTTGTGTCAAAATGTGGATTTAACAGCATTCTTTGGCTTCCTGGTCTTGTGCTATTTCTTCTACATCATAGCATATAATCCCCACTCTGAGTCTTGGTTTTGTCTTCTGTAAATTAAGGCAGAGAGACTGTTTTACCAAATTCTCCTTTTCTCTCCAAACAATTTATGTTTTATGTATAACCACTATTTAGATACAAGGAATTAGACAGGACTTCAATTTCAGTGACTCATCAACTTCTCTCAAACCTTGGAACTTTGGTAAACCAGTTGGCACAATACCTTTCCAGTCCTGGACACCTTCAAGTCTGGTGGTGATTTTATCAACAAGAGCTTCTTGGTGGTAGTCTTCCATGACCTACAGAAGAGCAATTAGAGGTGGATCTGGTTCTGAAGACCTTTTCTCCCCTCCTTTTGTAGTCTGTCCCTTCGTCAGGTTCCAATGAGTGGGTGGTCAATAGTGTTTCCTAGGGATTTCCTACCCCTTCTCTTTCTAAGCCATCAATAACCCAGCTCTCTACCTTATGTGTTTCTCATAAACCATCCCAAGATACTGGGAAAACAGGATCTTTTGAGATGAACACCATCTAATCTCTTGTTATATGTTGAATTGTGTCCTTTTAAAACTTGATATGTTAAAGTCCTAATCCACTGTACCTCAGAATGTGACCTTCTTTGGAAACAGGGTCAGTGCAACTGTAATTAGTTAAGTTAGGATGGGGTCATACTGGAATAGGATGTATCCCTAATTCAGTATGATGGTGTCCTTTAAAAGGGGGAAATTTGGACACAATTATATACCCAGAGAGTGAAAATGAAGGGATAGATAAAGGCATAGGTCTTACTATTTGTGGAATGCCCACTCATACCTTTCTACATGGAGCCATCAGTCCTCCTCAAGTGACCAAATAATTCCACCAGTTGCCCAAAGCCTTGTGCACATGACCTGGGATACTCTTCATTACTTATCATTTGTTTTCCTAAGGGCCTTCACACAGTGTGCACTGAAATCTTTCTGTTATACTCTTTGACTCCACAGGCTACTTGAATATCTGGTGGTGATTGTGTAATTCTCTCATTGTAAGAGAAAAGACAAAGCCATGCTTTCATTTGCAAGGTCTATTACTTGAGGTGCTACTTTCCTCCCCACTAAACAAATACCAGTGAATGTTTTCCATTTCCCTCCCAAACTGAGCTGAGTGCTCCCTCCCTCCTTGTCTGATTAAACTGTTCATTCATCCTTTCATACATCAAACATTTATCAAAGACCAACCACATGTTGTCAGTATAAAGAAGTAAACTGTTGACTTGCCCCTGCAGAGCTCAAGGTCTAGTAGGATAAATGCTCAAAGTCTGGTGGGAGAGTCATACACGGGAGGAATTGTTCTGTAATAAGCCCATGGTGAAGCATTTACCATATGAGGCCAGAAGCAAAACTCGTTAAATGTCTTCAGAGAAAAGTTTTGGAAGTCTTCACAGAGGAAGTGACTTTTGAAGAATGAGAAAGAATGAATGACAGTTGGAGGAAAGGCAGGGTGAGGAAGGGATCCCAGGTTGAGGTGACAAATGAAAGTCTTCAAGACTTAGGAAATCCTGGCTCTGTTTGATTAGAGTGCATATAAGACACACACACACACACACACACACACACACACACACACACACACACACACATATGTAAGTTTGGCAGGAGAGGGGGCTCAGAAGTGAAGCTGGAGCTCAGTAGTGGAGGGTTTTCCACATTTTGAGTGGAAGAAATACAGTGAAATTTGTTTTTTAAAATGATCATTCTGGTGGCAGAGTGACATATGACTTAGGGTGTAGATGGGAGGCTGGAGGCCAGTGAGGACGCTGTATTTCTTGAGTAAAAAAATTAGAACATGGTTTAACAAGTATTAATGTAGTTATAGGCTCAACAGGACAGAATATTTGACCTTAGGATTCTTTAGAAGATTTCCTGTGGCTAGATGTAGGGACTGTATAGGAAAGTGAGAATGAAATCATAAACAAGAGCAGTCCCAGCTGGAATGGAGAGAAAGGGATACATTTATGGGTTAAAAGGACCAACTGGATGACATATTTTAATATTGAAGTGAAGAAGAAACAGGACTGAAAGGTGGCTTCCAGATATTTTATTTGTCCATAAAGATAATGACAGCTGGAGATACTAAGAAAAAATAGTGAAAATTTTTTTTTTCAAGCTGAGAAAATTTCTCAGCTTTTCTGAGAATGCTAGTAGGTTCAGTTTTAGAAATACTGCGTTTGATGTACTCATAGAGGCTATCTAGGGAGAGAGAACTATAGGCAGTTGAAAATACTGGACTGGAGCTCAAAAGGGACATTTAAGAAATAATTATGAGAATAACAACAAAGTAATAACAATTTATTGAACTCTTAGGATATGCCAGACACATGATAAGTTCCTGTGTATATTATTTCATTTAGTTCCTTTAACAATGCTATGAAGTATTATCTTACAGATGCCAAACTTAAGATCACAGAGCTAGTAGGTAACAGAATTGGGATATCTACCTGAGGCTGCCTGATCTCAAAGCCAGCATTCTCAACCCTTCCCTTCTACTACCATCATTGCCTGCAGGTCTGTGAAGCTGTCAGCTAGGGTAAGGTCAGGCAATGCTTATCATTGGAGGGAATCCACAAATGCCCGCTAAATAACGGAATGAAGCTCTGGATGTCGCCAAGGCTAGGTAGCAGGAAGAAAGGGGCTGCATAGCTGATTGAAAGACACCAACAAACAACAGGCACCACGAGTGAGGATACCATCATCAGTTGCTACTCCAAGAAGTAGCAGACACAACTACCTTTTCTCGGTTGGAGGGACATGTTTCCCTGGCCCTTACCTCTCACAGAAGCCACAACTGAAGATGGCTCCATCTATCAGGGATGAGCATCCCTTTGAGCACCAATTCCTCCAAGATGCCCTTTATGATTCTCATGAAGTCCTGTACACTGTCTTACTCCTCCTCATCCCCAGCTGTCCAGGAGATCTGCTGAGATTCTGCTATGACATTTCTGCATAGAAGACAAAGAATCAAGGCTACTAAAATGCAAAAGAAATTGGAAGCAAGAATGAAAATCTTAAAGTAGTACTTTTTACAACATTAATTGAAATTTACATTCCAAGAAGACGGGAAGAATTTGAAGTTTCACTCTGCTGCTGAGACTTGAGGAGACCCTCAGCCCTCTGAATGAGTTGCTGTGCTTCTGCCAGGAGAAAACCTTTGCTTTTTAGTCATTTGTCTCAGACTGAATAATGTCAAGCCTAAGGATATTCATATAAGTGTCAATATTATCGAGAAAATGCCTTAAAAGATGAGAATACCTTTCTGATTTTTGTGTTTTGATAAATCTGATATTAAGAATGTGCCCTGAATCTAAAATCTTTCAAGGTCCTGGATCAAGAATGATTTTTACATTGACCCACTTTTGGGGAGCAAGGATTGATAAGAGGCCTTGTGAAAATTTAGATTCATACAATTAAAGTTTGCTAGGAAAGGAAAGCTGAAGTTCTGAAACTTTGTGACCTATAGCTTTGATGTGCAATCATCACTTTCTTTTCTGGACCTTACATTTCAATAGCCTAATCTTTTTTTTTTTTTTGTTAGATCACAAGTAGGCAGAGAGGCAGGAGACATCCCCTCGATCTCTCCCTCCATCTTCACGTGACCTTCTACTCCATATGTCTCCATGTCTTCTCCTTTTCTGTTTCTTATCTTTTTTTAATTTTATTTATTTTTTATAAAGATTTATTTATTTGACAGAGAGAGATCACAAGTAGGCAGAGAGGCAGGCAGAGAGAGGGAAGCAGGCTCCCTGTTGAGCAGAGAGCCCAATGTGGGGCTCGATCGCAGGACCCTGAGATCACGACCCAAGCTGAAGGCAGACGCTTTAACCCACTGAACCACTCAGGCACCCCACATCAGCCTAATCTTTTAAAAGAAGTGTTTCACTGAAGCAGTAGAAACTACAGTACTGACAGGTCACTTTGATTGAATAGGTGTTTTTATTTTAATTCAATAAGTAAATTAAGGTTGGATTTCTTGCTGTTAGCAATGTTTATCTCACTACAGTAATGGCTATAATATGTGTAAGATCTTGTACTTTTTTCAGAAAAAGGATATTCTTTCTTTATTACAAAAATATAGGGTTTATTAGATCATGAGGTTGTCTGAATTTACCACCTTTGTCAGAAGAGAAATATGGAATGCTTCACAGATTTGCGTGTCATCTTTGCTCAGGGGCCATGCTAATCTTCTCTGTATCATTCCAATTTTAGTATATGTGCTACTGAAGTGAGCACAAGGATATTCCTTTTGGAAAGCCCTGTTAAAAATATATTTTCTTTTCCTGACTTTTGTACTTGTTTCATGACTCAGAATTTTAGCATATTGCAAACAACTTTTAAGTGTAATTATAAATACTATCTTTTAGTTCCACAGATGATTAATCTTACCTTTAATCATATTTACTTGGGATTAAAAAAATTTAATTAGTGTTTTATAGGCCTTAAGACCAGAAAAGTATCAGTACACATGTACAGATTGCATACATGGCCATAAAAGTACACTGTATATCAGAATTTCCCTGAATAGTTATTTGAGCCTCTAAGTTTCAGGTGTTTATGACCCTCAATCTTTTAGGAACAGCTATCTATCTATCTATCTATCTATCTATCTATCTATCTATCTATCTATCTATCTAGGATTTTGTTTATTTGAGAGAGAGAGAGCGCAAGTGGAGGGGAGGAACAAAGTGAGAGGGACAAGAAGACTCCATGCTGAGCGCACAGTCTGCTGTGGGACTCCATCCCATGACCCCAAGATCATGACATGAACCAAAATCAAGAGTTGGAAAATTAACCAAGTGAGCCACCCAGGTGCTCCAAGTAACAGTTATTTATATAGTCATTAGAATAATTCACCTACTTTTGGTGAAAATTACTGGAAATTCTGGGATAATTCTATGGTCTAGGATATTGGTTCTCAAATTTCAGTGTGTGTTATCAATCAGAATCCAGTTTGGAGATGGAAACAACACAGTAATTCAAATAGAAAAAGCTTAATTAAAGAATCATTAGCCATCAATGAGTCTTAATTACTGAGGGGTAAAAATAGCTCTAAAGAAAACTAGAATGGCAAATAATAGGTAGCAGCCATAGGTAGCCATAACCAAGCAGCTCTTGGGTTGAGGTAGGGTACACAGGAAATGAACACACTTGGAAGAAGTTTCTCTCTTCCCCTATCACTAAGTGCTGAGAGTCAGACCTCTTTGTAGAGGATGTAACAGAGGTTCCCTGGGTGGTCAAGAAAATTACTGAGGGGCCACAGGCTGAATGAGTAGAGCCAGTGTTCCATAGGAGAGCATCTGCAAAGACCTTGAAGTGGCTTAAGAATTTATAGCCATTTAAATATCAGAATACTCATACTGCTTCATTAGCTTCTAGGGGCTTTTAGAAGCATTTATTTATTTATTTATTTATTTATTTATTTATTTATTTATTTATAAAAGATTTTATTTATTTATTTGACACACAGAGAGAGATCACAAGCAGGCAGAGAAGCAGGCAGAGAGTGAGGGGGAAGCAGGCTTCTCGCTGAGCAGAGAGCCCTATGCGGGGCTCGATCCCAGGACCCTGAGATCATGACCTGAGCCGAAGGCAGAGGCTTTAACCCACTGAGCCACCCAGGTGCCCCTTGAAGCTTTTATAGATATTGAATTAAGAAAAAAAATATCTTGTATGTTTTCCCATTCAAAACCCATAGTTCTGTATACTTTGAAGTGCCCTCCTCCACCATTTCCTAAGAATTAAGGCCAAATTCCTCGGAATGACTCATGCTTTCAAGGCATGAAACCAACATATTTCTCTAGATCCATTTCTCATCAGTTCCTATGCTCCATTCCTAGAAGTTAGGATGGATGCTTTCTTCTTTTCCATTTAACCCCCTTATTAGATTTATAGTATTCCCCATTCTTTCTATGAAACACACTAAATTCATATTTATAAACTTCAAAACACACCTGACTTGCAGGACACTCTCTAGTATGCCCTAAACTTCTGCTTCTACCAATTGGAGTTGTATACTCACAAAGAATTGAATTTTTTGTGCTCCCAGCACTGTTTGTTGCAGTTAAATTTATTATTATAATCATATAATTAATGTGAATATAAAGCATTATAACATTAGTGCAAAAAGAGAAGTGCCTGTTAAAAAATAAAGTTGAGAATTTCTGGTTCCAGCAAGCTGGCAGATAAAACAGTTAGAAAATTCTCTTTCTAATAGCTTCTATACATGCTGGATAAAATGCAATAAAAATCCTTAGAAATGTATAACTGCATTTATGAGGAAATGGAAACCTACAGGTTCCAGGGATAAAGAAGAAACTGTAAATCAGAGAAGTATGAGTCTGAGCTGATGTTAAGTCTTCCCTGGAGGTTGATGCAGGAGGGTTTTAATGCCTACAATAGAGAGGAAATGAAGCTGGTCTTATATGGGCAGAAAGTTTGAAATAAAACTCTTGTATTAAGCCAGGATTTTGAAAGTCTGCACCCTCTTTGTTGTAAAGGTGAACTGAAAAACATTGCACACCAACATTGGGAGATAATGAGAAGGCTTATCTGTGTGTTAGGGAGTAGAAGGCAAGGGTGAGGGAGGACCCGTAGGTTTCTACGAGGACCTGAAACTCAAGGTTTGAAATTATAATATCCACATGTTATGGGCATCCTCATGCCAAGAAATTTAATAAAAATTGTGCACAGATGATGTCCCTGGGATACTTTACAGAAGCAAATGCAAAACCACTTTTGAGAATCATACCTTTACCCTCATGGCAGAAGATTTCAGTAGAACTTGCTGAAGATGAATCCAGGATCGTAAAACAGATGAGGAAATATCATGCCATGAATGAGAACCATGTCGCACAATAAGTAGGAGCATGAATTTCCCAAGCCTTCAGATAACAGCAATGGAAGTGATAAAATAGGTACATTTAAAATAATTAAAAATGTAAAAGTAAGCATTAAAACTATAGAAAGTAAGACAGTATGAAAGAGTGTATTTGCCAATATATGTAGACATGTTTGCAAATAAATAAAATGGAACTCCTAATAATGACTACTGTAGTCATTGAAATTAACAACAGCAACAACAACAACTCCAATGTGTGAGTTGTAAAGGGAATTCTTAGTGCAGAGCAGTATATGTGAATTGTTTGCCAGTACAGGTGTGTTGGCTAGTGAACCCCCAAGTGGCAACTTCTGCCTTCTACCCTTTTCATGTTCCTCATATGGTATAATTTCAAATAGAATATGTTACTAAGGTTTTTAAGTTTAGTCCTATAGCCCTAGGGACCCAGACATCAAAAGATGTATGTTAGCTGATGAGGAGAGAGTTACCTTCCAACTTGTGCAGTTCAACAACTTTGAAAAACCTGTAGCAATTTATGTTCACATAGGTTGTACCATGACTGGGATTACCATCTTTAATTGGTAAAGACAATGGCAGTGGAGAGTTTGACCAGTGCTGTATTCAACCTAGCTCCACAATTTAGAGAAGAGATTGAAGCTCTGAGTGGTTTATTTCATCTTATTGGAATACTGTTTGGAGAAGTTTTTGAGAAAGTACCCCAGCTGTTTCACTTGACAGATTTTTGTACAATGCAATGTTTAAGCAATTGATTTTTCCTCAGAGGGTACACAGGATTCCTTTCAAAAGTTTACCATAAATCTATAGTACTGAAAAAAGCACCACATCTTGTCATTCTGAAATACAATGGCTGAGAAGTTGAATGTAAATAGCATAGAGTTAGCTACACTAGCTAGGCAAGAAATCGCAAATGAAAAATATAAAAAAAAATACCAAAAATTTCAAATGAAAAAATTTCAAATAAAACATATAAAAAATTTTTAAATATTGAAGATAAAATGAGGAGGTCCAGCATAGTTCTAATAAGAGTTCCAGAAAGAAAAGAGGGAAAACAGTAAAGATGCGATGCATAAGGATATAATTGCCGAGAATTTTTTTTTAAAAGATTTTATTTATTTATTTGACAGAGAGAAAGAGATCACAAGTAGGCAGAGAGGCAGGCAGAGGGAGAGGGGGAAGCAGGCTTCGTGCTGAGCAGAGAGCCTGAGTTGGCACTTGATCCCAGGACCCTGAGATCATGACCTAAGCTGAAGGCAGAGGCTTAACCCACTGAGCCACCCAGATGCCCCTATAATGTCTGAGAATTTAAAAATTGATAAAAGAACATGAATAATGAATCAGAAGCACAATGATTACAAGACAGAATAAATGCAAATAAATTAACAGCCACATATATATTGTAGTGAACCTTAACCATAACAAAGAAAACATGGAGATTTTATAAGCTACCAGAGAAAAAAGTCCAGTTACAAAAGGAATACCATTAAACAAACAGCTGAATTTTTTTTTTTTACAAACAGCTGAATTTTTAATATGCAATGAAGTCTAATGTCTGTAGAATGCTGAAATGTAAAATGTAAAAATACTGAAAGTAAATAATTATTACCTAGAATTACCAGGTTTAACTATCATTCTAGAGTGAGGACACAATTAAGACATTTTTAGAAAAACAAGAAGGGATGAATCTAGCAATCACAGAGCCTCACTATAAGAACTTATAAAGGGTAAATTTCAGTAAAAAGGAAATTTAACCCAAAGAAAAGAATGGGAAACAAAAAGCAATGATGACTGAAGAAATTGGTAAAATATGAATAAATCTAAAGAAGTATTATATAAAACTATAATAATGATGTTGACAATAAATGGAGGGAGGGAGAGTTAAAAAGCAAGGTGGAATTTAAAAACTGGGAAAAAAATCACATGTAAGATTGAAGGAGACCTCAGAGTTAAAATATTTTAAGTTTCTCTATTTTGGGGGAGTGAAGGTATATTGATTAATTTTATAATTTGATAAGCCCAATGTACATTAAAATGTGAGTAATCATTAAAAATAGGAATAGATGGTATAGATTCCTAAGTATGTAAAGAATAAAACAACCAATTCAACAGAAGGTAGGAAAGCAAAAAAAAAAAAAAAGAAAGAAAAATGCATCAATAGCTTGTTTAATAGAAGTTTCAAGATAATAGAATAGAAATAAATGGAAATATTTAAGTATTACAACAAATATGAATGAACTAATTTAGTAGCTAAAAGCAGAGAATCTTGGATTAGATCTTTAAAAATGCAGCTCTGTAATATTTAAGAGACTCACCTAAAACTTGACACATAGGGGCTAAAATGAAAAGCTACAAAATGTATTTTAGGCCAGGCTAAGTAGAAGAAAGTTAATATAAATATGTTAATAACAAGTGCTCTTTAAGACTTAAGAGTATTATTCTTTAGTTACTAGGAATTAAGAGCATTGTAGGGCACCTGGGTGACTCAATTGTTTAAGCATCTGACTCTTGATTTCAGCTCAGGTCATGATCTCAGGGTCATGAGATTCAGCCCTATGATAGGGTCCAAGCTGATCGTGGAGGCTGCTTAAGATTTGCTCTCTCCCTCTCCCACCCTGTGCTCACACACACACACACTCTCTCAAAACAAACAAACAAATAAATAAGAAAAATTAAGAGTATTGTTACATGAGAAGAAAGAACATTTCACTAGGAAAATAGATCAGTTCAAGACTTGTATGTACCAACATTATATAAAAGAGGGAATGATCCCCAACTCATTTTTTGAGACTGGTATAATTTTGATAGCAAAATTGAAAAAAAAATATGTGAATAGGAAATTATAGGTTATGCTCACTTATGAACAAAGATGAATATAAAATATATAACAATCAAATATAAGAATATTCAATATATAAAAACTTACTATACTCTTAAGGGAAAACAACCATTTAATACCTTAAAATTTATAAAAGAAAGATTCTGGAAACTGTCAGCATTCATCATAAAATCTTTTAGCTAACTAGAATAGAACAAAATTTCTTTACTCAAAAGTAACAAAAGTATGTATGAATATCATACTTAGAAGTATTCTAGGTAAGAAAAAGACAAATATATCCTCTACTCTTGCTCATTTTCAGCTTTGTATTAGAAGTCCTAGTCAGCACAGGGGCACCTGAGTGGCTCAGTTGGTTAAGCGTCTGCCTTTGGCTCAGGTCATGATCCTGGGGTCCTGGCATAGAGCCCCACATCAGGCTCCTTGCTCAGCAGGGAGCCTGCTTCTCCCTCTGCCTGCTCTGTCACTCCCCCTGTTTGTGCTCTCTCTCTCTGTCAAATAAATAAAAAAAAAGTTCTAGTCAGCACAATACAAGGAAAAAGATTGGCATTTAGAATTATTTACAGTGTCTATAGAGAAAATACAAAACTTAACAAATAATTAGCATTAATCAATAGGGCAAATAATGCTATTTGATTTATTAATATCAAAATATTTAAAAATATGTTATTTGTAATTGCAAGAAACGCTTAAGGGACAGTATATTATTTTCCATATACAGACATACCTATGATAAAGTTTAATTTATAAATTAGGCATACTAAACAATTAACAACAGTAGTAAAATAGAACAATTGCAGCAATGTACTGTAAAAAAAAGTTATGTGAATATAGTTTTTCTCTCTCAATATCTCACTATACTGAACTCAGCCTTCTTTTTCTTGCAGTGGTGTGAGATGATAAAATATCTACATAATGAGATGAAGTGAAGTGAATGACATAGGTATTATGACAGTGTTGGGCTATGATTGACCTTATATTGTTTCAGAAAGAAGATCATCTGCTTTGGGATGGCAGTCAACCATGGGTAACTGAAACCATTAAAAGAGAATCTATGGGGGTGCCTGGGTGGCTCAGTGGGTTAAGCCTCTGCCTTCAGCCCAGGTCATGACCCCAGAGTCCTGGGATCGAGCCCTGCATCGGGCTCCTTGCTCGGCAGGGAGCCTGCTTCTCCCGCTACCATTCCCTCTGCTTGTGTTCCCTCTCTCGCTGTGTTTCTCTCTGTCAAATAAATAAAATCTTTAAAAAAAAAAAAAAAGAGAGAGAGAAACTATGGCTATGGGGGTAGCGGTTGGGGATGATTACTGTAATGTGAAATTCACAGATGGTGAAACCTGACTGGCCAATAAACGTGTAAGAAATGTCCAGCCTTTAAATAGATGAGAAACTTAAAACAACGATATACCATTATGGTATTAATAGGATTAGCAAAAATTAAGAAGCCTAATAACTCCCAAGTGTGAGTGAGGTTGTGGAAATATTGCTTATGGGACCATAAATAGGACAGCTACTTTGAGGAACTGTTTGGTAATATCAAGTGAAACTGGAAATGCACAGACTCTGGGACACCTGGGTGCCTCAGTCAGTCAGGTCAGATCCAGCCCCCCACCGGGCTCCCTGCTCAGCAAGGAGTCTGCTTCTCCCTCTGCCCCTGCCCATGCTCATGCGCCCTCTTTCTTTTGCTCAGTCTCTCTCAAATAAATAAATAAAATCTTAAAAAAAAGAAATGCAGACTGTATGGCTCAGCAATTCCACTCTTAGGTGTGCACTGGGGCTACCAAATGGCAGAAGACCTGGACTTGTGCAATGTGCAGTCTTTCAGATCATGGAGCAACTCTCACAAATGTGCAGAGACTGTTCTAAAACATTAGGGGAAGTTGGGGCTCATATACATTAGAAATTGTCCTGTTCCCACTCAAGTACAAGAAGCTGAAACTGGAAATTATAGACATATTTTGATATTTATGTAAGAAATACAATGCATGACTCCTATCAAAGACAAACTGAAGAAAAAAATTTTGCCCTATATCAAAAGATTGAAGAATATACCTTGATATATTTATATGAGAATGTAAAGTTCTGAGCAAAACAAAATGTGGTTCTTTTTTGTTTTACAAAGTGTTTACATTCTTGGAAAAAAAATATTCCTGGATAAATGAATGATGCCAAAAACAAAAGAAAATAAAACATATCCTTTGTGGCTTATATGTAAAATTTGACTTAGTGTAAGGCTCAGATAATTTTAAACAGGTTTTTTAGGTCCTAAATGCATGGCATGACATTTGACATTTGAAAATCACATTGGAAGCAGGACAGTTCTTGGCACAGATGGCTGAGCAGACTCAGGTGAGGATGGTTAGCTTTGCTGACCTCTACCTACCAGATGCCAGTTGTGCCCCAGTCACTGAGACAATCAGGCCCCTGGCGATGAGAGCCACTGTTTAATCTAGACTCAGCACAAACATTTTCTCCTTCCTAGAGAGCTCTTTGTTATTAATTCTCTGTGCCCACGGTGCACATGAGCCCTGTAACATTTATCCTGTTGCACAGTAGTGAGCTTCTTATGTATCTATTCTCTCCTCCAAATCATGGCTACCTAACGGACTGGGACCTATATTATTTTATACACCTGAAAGTACTCAATAAACATTTGTTGTGTGAAAAATAATGTAATCAGATATAGCCTTTTGAGTTTGAGTTTCTAGAGGGTCAATGAACTGCTTGCTGCCTTTTTTTCGCCTCTTCCAATGAAAGCTTTTATCTATAAAAGGCTAAAAAATGGAGTCTTATAGCAGAAGTCATCTTCAGTTTCCTAAAAATGTCTGTTGTATACTGATGGTACCTTAGATCAGTCCTTATTAACTGAATGTCTTTATCTACAGAGAAATTACAGTAAAGAGAGTCATAGCTCTTATTAGAGAAATATGTAAATATTATCTGGCAACATTTAATGAGTCCTGAAAAAGTGTATTTTACATGCATTCTTCATTCCTCTATAGGGAAGACAGCCTTATTTTTTTCCTCTGTATTTTGGTTTTATCTTGGCCAAAAGCAACTCTCATTTGGCCCATTCTGTCCAACGTTATTATAAAGATAAACCCTGTGAATCCAGACTAGACTTCACAGTCTAAGGTACATGGATTGATGGGATGGTCTTTCTAGTAGGAATGGAGATTTTTTTACAATCTTTAAAACATAAGTGGCATTAATTGAACCTAAGAAGAAATCAAGGGGATTTATGAACACATTTATAAATTTTCTTCCTTCTGCATTTTAATTATACTGGCATTTTAATTGCATTGTAATTGCACTTTAATTGCATGTATTTGTATAAATTAAAAAATAATTAGAGTGCTGCAGCACTATGGGAAACTAATTTATGCATATAGACCTTTAAAGTTGTACACGTGGAGAATGATTTCATAATTCTCACCATGTTAGACATTTTTAAATTGTCCTTGCTGAAAAGATCTCTAGCTATCTAGATTGATGAGCCTTCCCTGTTCTTTCTGTGAGTAAGAAAGCAAGACAGAACTAGAGCTTGAATGGATGGCAGTTCTTAGTTTTATGGGACTCCCAGCTTGGAAAGTCCTTTAAATATTAAAAAAAAAAAAAATATATATATATGTATATATATATATATATATTTGTGTGTGTGTATGATTTATGCAAGAAATACATTGTACAACCCATATGTTTTCTGGTAGGAGTCATACATTGTATTTCTTGCAAAAATCATATATATATATGTACATATCTGTATATATGCATATATATGTATAATTTTTTTTCCTGGGTTAGTCTTGAGAAATTTCTGTGATCTGACTGCATGTGGGTATAAAAGACAGAGGATAAATCACTAAATTAGGGCAACAGAACCAATGATTTTTTAACAGTATTCCTGGCACAGGTTATCATTGCAAAGCATATGCATGATGTAGGGGCCATTCATTCAACAGGCATTTATTGAACGCCTCCTGGTTGTCTGGCATTACTGAGCAATGGCCCCACCCCATTCCATAGGTCATTTACCCAAAAGCAATTTGAATTTTCTAGCCTTCACTTCTATCTCCTTACTCAATGTCTTAGCTTTCACTGGAATCCTGAATGTTACATAATCTTGGGCTCTCCGATATCTGGGTTTTCTGCCCCAGAGTATGTCCCTCTCTTTATGTATCTAACATCCCAGAGAATTCTTAGTGATAGGTTTATTCCTTAAAAATTGCATTTTAATTTCTTTTTTGGAAAGGAAAATCTCAGAAACTTAGTAACCAAGATTGTATTACTCATTCGTCTTGAGGTTATGGCACCAAATGCTTTTGTAAGCAAGAGGATCCAGTGTAAATAAACTAACTGTTCCCTCCTATCTCAGGACCTGTACTTGAGCTGTTCTCTCTGCCTGCCCCTTGGGTGATTTTCCTTCTAAACACACAGCATTCATTCTGTCTGTCCCAAGAAAAAGTCCTGGTTGTTCTATATGAAATTATTCCTTTTATTCTTACGGTACATTCTGTTTGTTCTTAGAGCATATTCCGCATTCTTCTCTTTTGTAACACTTAGGTTAGAATTATATTCTGTCAGCTCCCGGAGGTCACAGATGGTGTCTTATTTATTTTTTATCTACTGTGGGAGCCAGTGTGGGGCTTTGTCTCTGACAGATATAACCTGAGTCTGGAATTCAAAGGGCAGATATCTTCATGTATGTGTGTGTGTGTGTGTGTGTGTGTGTGTGTGTGTGTGTGTGTGTGCATATGTATAAACTACCAGCCCCTATTAGAATCTGCTATGGTCCTTTATTGCATGAAAACACAGGTCAGTCAACATTCTCAGGGGAATTTGTAGGCTCTGTTCTGGGCTGTGGCTGGGTTCCCTGGCCTTTGTTCTTTCATGGGGCTGCTCTTTAGAAAGGGAACTCATCAACTCTTGAAATGTTTTGCAGCTTGATGGTGTTCGAGGGCTTGGAACATGATGGGGAGAGCAACAGAGGGGAGTTATAGCTTATTTGGACGTTATCCTTTGGTGTGTCTTGGAGAGAAGAGAATCCAGAAAGGAATACTTCCCATTCAAGCCAGGTAATACTTAACCAAAGAGCCTTCTGTCCCTTGCAAACACCCAGTCAGAGTAGGGCTGCTGCAGGCTCCTGCCCCCTTGGACTGAACCTTTTTCAGGTCTAGATACTGAGCCTGAAGTCCAGGGATGACAACATTTATCTTTGGCTTAGTCAAATATATGAGTCAGGGTAATGCTAGCTAGACGCTCTTACAAATGGATCCCACGATGTATAATCTCTCAAACACAATAGTGTATTTCCTGCTAAGATAGTAGTCCAAAGCAGTGCTTCTTTGTTGGTGGATGTTTCCTTCATGAAATGATTCTGGCCCAAGCTTCTTCCATCCCGTGGCTCTGTTGGCACATAGGAGTTGACAGCTGCATCCAGTCAGTAGAACTGGGAAGGGAGTGAAGGTGAAGTAAAAGCTGAAAAGCCTGGGTCTGGAAGTGATGTGCATCATTTCCAGTCACATTCTGTTGTTTCTAGCAGCAAGAGGACTGGGAAAGTGGTCCTTGACTGGGCATCTGCTCTCCAGAGGCAACTCAGAACTCTGTACTATAGAAGGAGAATTCTGAATTTGGAGTACTTAGCTTCCAAGGTTGCTCTGCTGCTTTTCTAGGGCAGCATAGTTTTGTCCAATGGCCCAGATGCCCAACTTCCATCAAAGGGTTGTCTGCTGCTCATTGCCAAGCAGTTGTCTTATTACTGTTTGAATCACTGAAGCAATTCCTTCTTCCCGTCAGGTAATTGGCGAATGTCCCAAAGGTGCTCCCAGCTCAGTCTCCGTCTGTCTTAGGCATGGGTGAAGAAAGCTGACCTTGCTAATAGGTACTTAACAGGACTTGGTGGTGCAGTTCTCACCCTTATACCAGGCATTGCTCATCTGTCCCCATCTCATGGGGGGCACAGCATAATTTTGCATGGACCGAATGATGGGATGGGACACTTTCTTAAGAATTTCACCTAAGCTCATGGTGCCTAATTTATTTATTTTTTAAAAGATTCTATTTATTTATCTGAGAGAGAGAGAGCGCGCATGCACAAGCAGCGGGGAGGGGGAGGGAAAGAAGCAGACTCCCTGCCAAGCAGGGAGCCTAATGCAGGACTTGATCCCAGGACTCTGGGATCATGACCTAAGCTGAAGGCAGACATTTAACCGACTGAGCCACCCAAGTACCCTCATGGCGCCTAATTTAAAAGAGTTGCTTTGGCAGAGGACCTCTGTCTGTCTCCAGTTATAGCTCATAATTGTGGGCCTCTTAGTCCTCGAGTTTTCTTAAGCAGACTTTCTTAGTCTGGGCATGTGTGAAAATCATCAGGCCTGATCTCTTCATCTCTTTTCCTTTTTAAGCATCCTCTTTACCAACTGCTAGACCTCATAACTTACGGCCTGTTTTCAAGGTAGAAAGATATTAATCTAATTGAATTTCAGAGTTTTCTTGTGAAAAGAGAGGTGTTATGTGTTACAGAAAATATTTCATAAGAATTTTACTGGGTGAGTATTATATCCGATGTGGTGTGAAAAGACTTATGAGAAATTTAAAGGAGCGTAAGATATAGTCTTTGCTTATGAGGTTTTTCTAAGTTAGTAAGAACTGCTAATCATCCAGGAAACAAAAAAATAGTGTAGTGAGTAACAAGGTAGTAATTTCAGGCTCCCACTTAGATATAAGATGAACTGAGGGGAGGCATCTTTACAAGTACCCTTGCTGACAGTCTTCCTTGCCATGCTTCTTCCTTGCCATTCTTCATTTTATAAAGTACAAAACTAAGGCTGTGTTTTGCCTAACATATCCAAGTGTAATTAAAAAAAAAGAAAAATTTTAAAGTATTGTTTGTTATTTTATCTTTCAGCTTTCAAGTGTGTTCATTTTTCCAACTCCTAGAAAGTGTACCAAAATTTAGTTGGCATCTCTAAAAATTTTTAGGATTAGAAATATTTATTTATTTAATTCTTGCTCATGATAAAAAGGCAAACAACATTAAAGAGTTTATGGTGAAGAAGTTGTTTCTCTTTTAACCTGTACCACAGACCTCCTTGGAGGCAGCCCGGGTTATCCCCTGCCACTCCCCTTCCAGAGGTATTCTGTGAGTGTCTCCGTACTGGGCTTTTACTGTGCAAAATAAACACCTGGGAACTTCTGAGAAATGCAGATTTCCTAGTTTTTTTTTCCCCCAGAGATTCAGTGGGGCTGGGTGAGTTCAAGGAATTTGCATTTGTAACTAGGTGATTCGGAAGCAGGTGGTGCATGTGCCTACTTTGACACACTGATTTAGAAAATAATTAGGGTCTCACTGCACTGGGGCCTGTGATCAAGTCACAGGCGGCTGTGGTAGAGTTTATTTCTTCCTAACACCATACTCACTTTTCCAGTCTTTGACCTTTATTGGGGTTTCCTTTCCTTTGGTCACCATGGTGATGCACAGAGGTCTTCCACACGTAATTAGCCTAAGGATGTTGATTGGTTTCATTACTTCTCACTGACTGCCTCACTGCTGAGCTGCCGAGTGTCATTAGTTAGACTGGGAAAACTCAATTTGTTTTCTTTCTTCCTCCAGTGGTTAATAGCAGTTTTCTTGTATCTCTGAGGAGTGAGTGATAGTCACAAAACTATAGACTTTGGAGAGATGACGGTAACTTAGAAATTGTTTCACCCACTTTGTAGTTGAGGAAGCTGAGGCCCAGAGAGATTAAGAAACATAACCAAGGTCACAAAATTAATGATAGAGCCGATCAGAAACCTGGTTCATTAATTCTGAATCTGGAGCTCTTTTCTCATCTTACTAGACAGCTAAAATCTCAGGGTCCCTGAAAGGCTTTCAAAAGTTCCTGTTCTCCAGTCTGCCTACCACTTTGAAATATGTCCTTCTGTGACCTGTCTACCCCCTCCACTCCAACTCCCATGGGTCCCACCAGCCCCAATTGGTTGTCTTGCTCAGGGTAGTGGTAATGTGAATTATTTCTGAGCTCTTGAATGTGGCAAAATTTCATCTACTTGAACTCAGGTCACTAAATATAAAGCAATTTTGAATGAAAGGGGTTGTGGTTACCTTAAGTCTCTGTGGAAACACAGAAGCTCCCAATTCTTACTCTCAGCTTCCTCAAACAAAGACCTGAAGAACAGTCCTTATTATTTTTCAGAGATTGGGGGAGGGTTGAGGTCATGAAAAGGTTGCTTGATTTACAGTCTCATCCTGTTTCCCTCCTCGTATTGACAAGGCATCAGGATGGTTTATAGATTGTCACCTCCCTTTAAGGCCTGTTTGCTGATGTTTTGAGACGTTTATCCAATCTCAGGAAACTCAAGGGACCTGATTTTGACTTTGAATTATATATTATCCATATTTGGGATGAAATGGGCAATTTTAATGGAAAAAACCCATCAGTCAGACAAGGGATTAGGAAAGGCTTTGATTTGTATATTTGTTGAAATCATCCACATTGATGTAAAATTTTTAAAGTTCTATGAATTTAACAATATTTTAGCTTGAATGTGATTAACACCCTCCCACCATCCCACTCCTCCACTTGTGTTCTTCCTTTTTTTTTTTTTTTTAAATTTTTGATGAAATAGTAACTTACTGTACCATAACTTTGATAATGTCCCCAGCGTTAAGCCAGGAGAAATATCAGACTGTCCTTGGAGAACATCTCTGTCTTGAAAACAAGAATGATTCCAGGAAAAAGGGCTCAGTTCCTGAAATAAATTTCAGTAACTTAAGGAAATTAAGTGTCTATGGAAAGATACATTCACTAGACTAGTGACTTTCTCCACATTTTTGTGACTCCGATACTATATTCGGGAAAAGGAAATTAACTGGAGGTTTTGGATACAAATGGTAAGAAATGGGAAATAGCATTTGAAAACCTTTAAGTACATATACTATTGTATTTACGTAATTAGAACTGGTCATGAATCACTCCAGTACCTTAACTGATGAAGTTGATGTCTTTCAAACTGGTATGTACATTATGCCTGAAGATAGGTACAGGCATTAAAACAATGGTATCTTTTTTTTAAATCTATTGTAACATGCAGCCAGTAAATTAGTCTCTCTCTAACCGTAGGATAGGGAATGATGCTATTTTGCTTATGTGCATTACTCTTGGAATTCTGCATCTCTGGGTAAAGATTGTCAAATATTACATTAGCCATGCATTGAGATAGGGACAGCGCATCCAGACACACACTCAAGGTAAAAACCATGTTGTACATGTCCATTCCCATTACCCTATGCATCAGTGCTTATAATTTTTAAGTACCAAAATTGTCCTTTGCTATTTTTGGTCCATTTACTTTCTTTTGAGAATGATGGTTATTATTCTGACATTTTGTTTCATATGTATTTCCCCCTGTGCTTGAAATCCAAATAGATATTAGTTTTCCATTCGTATGTTTTCCTACCTATTGCACAGTTGAGCTTGGCTCATTTGCATTTACTTGTCTTGGGAAGGTTAATGATTTTATTTTCAAAAGGTCAACTGCTGACACATAACCTATAAAATAGCTGTCCAAGGTTCTTTCCATTCATTCCTCAAATACTGAGTTTTGTTTGTTTGTTTTTAATTCACTACTGAAAATCAGTTGCCTCTAGGAATTTCAATATTATATTACAGCATAACAAACTATCCAATATCACTAATGGCCTATCTAAGAATGAAATGCTTTTCTTTTGGTTTTAAGCAATTTCTAATTTTGATGGGGATCAGGCACCATCTACAAGGATGGAGTTAATGGCTCCCTGAAGGGACACATCACTAGCCAGGTCGTAAAAATCATGCATGGCTTGCTCTTTTCAACCATAAGGAAGAGGAAAACAAATACATCTATTTTCCCCCAGAATTAAACATTTGTGGTCTGAAGATGCTTGGAAAATTACAATCATTATATTATTATTGTTGTTGTTGTTATTTTTTTGCAGTGTTTTTGAAATCTGGGCAATTATCTATTTTTATCAATTTGTCTGGTATTTATATTTTTATACATAAATTCCCTAAGAATTTACTCTCTAAGATGTCTTCTCTCAAAATCTTATCCCAAAAAGGATACAAGTGCTAGGATAAACACATACCATTTGAGGCTTTGCCATGTGAATCTATTGTCTGGAAAATTTAGTCAAAAGAACTAGTTAGTGAGAGAAGAAATTACTCAACATATTTGTTTTGGCTGCTTAATCAGATTTGTGGGATAATAACTTTAATTCTTTATAATAAAACACACCAATCCTCTCCTATTTCTGTATTGTAAATGTACCTGTTTGACTAAGACAAAATTGATCTGACCACAAATGTGTTTTCTTTGTTATTGAAAAATGTGCTTGTGTAAGAGCACCTCAGGAATGGATGGAAGAACACAGAGCAGCAGAGAAGGAAATGGGGTGGGTGGGCTGAGGGCAGGATTTAGATCCCACCTAGAAACTGGATGATAAGAATTGGCAAAACCATCTCAGTCTTAATAGAAGCCCAGATGGTCAGGTGCAGAAGACTTAATAGAAGTAGATAGTGCTGGGGAGGGAGCTCCCCAACATAGCAAAGAGATGTTCATATCATTCTACTCTGAGGGAAGAAAGAAGGGTGTTTATTGTTAGATGGCGGTAGAGAAGCACCTTGGATTCAGATGACCTGTAGACCAAGCACATTTGAAAAGGACCCAATTTTCCTCATGGGGATAGGAACTAATGTCTGTTGAGCTCCTACTAATGGGCCAGGTCTTCCACAGATGTTATATAATTTAATTCTGCACAGCATCCCTGTGAAGGAAATTACAGTAATAATAGCTAACATCTTTTGCATGCTTATTATTATATGCCCTACACAGTGCTAAGCTCTTGTTTTGCACTGCTTTTCATAATAGTCCTTTATAATTCAACAAACAGACTCAAAGATGAGAACAACTTACTCAAGGATGCACAGTTAATAGAGCAGGAATTTAAGTCTAAATATGTCTGACCCAAAGCCCAGACCTTCTGGCTTACCATGATGTTTCCTAGTGAATGAAAATCCACTGGAGATGGAAGAGCCATCTGTTAATATGTGACCTCTATCTGATGGGTGAGCTGGGTACCTGCCATTTTCTTGAGTAGGCCAAGTCATTACCTAAATTGCTCAGAGTAGAGTCGAGGTAATAGTCTAAAGAGGTTTTAGAATGAGAGTTTTCGTGACTTACGGAGGGGCAAGGGCAAAGAGTGGTTACCACCTAATGATAAATAACCAGTCACACAAAAATAAAAGATTCCAAGTCTTTAACCCTTTGATTGGTAGTGATGAAAGGAATCTTAGGAGAATATGGAAACCCTTGAATGTATGGTACTTTGGAAAATGTTATTTCATTCAGCTTCCCACAGTGCCTTCAGGCTTCAAAACTACCACATAATGATGAGTCTAATTCTACTTCATAACCGTCTCCAAATGTGAGAAGAGGGACTGGCCTCTAGAGAAGAAGACTTTCTGGAGCATATCTTTGTGTTGGGCTTACAGATAAATTGGCTGACTCTCCACACAGCCTCACAGGCCACAGCAACAATATTTGGAGATATAACCTGAGGGGAAGAAAGGTCAAAGATGCCAAAAGCAGGGGTCAGTAGCTTGGGTATCAGTAACTAGAGCAATGCAGTCTCCCCCCACCCCCACTGTAGATTCCAGTGAGATTAAAAAAACTTTGATCATTGGATGATTTCCTTGGCCTCTGATATTCCAGGATGTGGTTGTGGCATGCCAGAGTGTAGTTATTTTGAAATTTGAGGTTTGTGTCCAGCTACCACCAAGAATTCTCAGTGGGTGGCATTGACTGTGCTCATTCAGACTTAAATGGGAAAAGGAGGGAGATCAGAAAGCTTTCATCTAAAAAATACAGTATTTTCATGATTATAATTTTTATAAGTAAGACAGTATTAAACTATATTATGTAATGGTTTTCAGTTAGAATTTTATGATGTACTTTAAAAGAACTGTATATCAGGTCTATAAAATAAACTTGCTAAATTCTGAGCTCCTTTTTCCTTCTTCAAAATGCCCCAACTTTATGCTGTACTTTTAAATTTGTGATAAAGACTATTATCAGACTTGATAATAAAGGAAGAAAAGAGAGCAGCATGAGTTCAGACTTCCAGTTATCTGTGCTTTAATTTAGACTAATTTCCTAAATTTCAAGATGTACCTAATGCCCTGACTGCCACATGAAGCGGAAAGCCACAGATGTCCTCTGAACAATTATATAAAGGTAAGGAGTTTCAATAGCTCCGTACTTGAGAGAGCATGAGAAGACCACCCGGGCATAAAAACCCATCTCCTGGACGTTTGACAACACAAACCCTCTAAAATGCATCCTGAAAACATTTAAGAAAATCACATTTTACTTCAGAAATAATTAGGATTGAAAATAAGCTCTTGTTAAAGTAAAGGAGCTGGTTGGCAGAGGAGAAGAGTAAACTGCTATCCAGCTCTCAGAGGTGTTCATGAAAATGTGACAGGGTAGGTCAATGCCAGGGAAACTGGGTCAGACTCTAGGTTCATAAACAGAGAGTGTTTGTTGCAGCATACTTTTTTTTTTTTAAAGTATGGTTGTTTAAAAACCAACCTTTTTTTTTTTTTTTTTTTTTTTTTTAAGATTTTATTTATTTGACAGTGAGAAACACAGCGAGAGAGGGGACACAAGCAGAGGGAATGGTAGCGGGAGAAGCAGGCTTCCTGCGGAGCAGGGAGCCCGATGCGGGGCTCCATCCCAAGACTCTGGGATCTGACCTGGGCTGAAGGCAGATGCTTAACGACTGAGCCACCCAGGCGCCCTTAAAAAACAACCTTTTTAAAACCTTTTAAATAAGGTTCAAAATGGAGCAGAAATTTATATTGTAGGGCAAAAGACAAAACCAGCCTCTGGAACCATCTCTGTGGTAAAATGCTGGATACCATGGCTTTAACAACAGTAGAAATTTTCTGTTCTATCATATTCAGAGTTAATGTTCTTCTCCTCTTGAGAGAAAGAGGAATTATAAAAATCTTTTGTATCAGATTTGCAAATACCAATAAGTTACCCACCCCCACTTTTTGTCTTTATCAGCCTGCCCTTTCAACAGGCAGTGCATAGTAAAATGAATAAATTCAGCGTATTTTCCTGTTCACCAAGCATAAATTATTACTAACTGCGGTGAGAGGCTATTTGAAAAGCTCTTTTATTTTATAGAGGAATCTTCTTTTATCTATAAACGATTCTGTTTGAAATCAAAGAAGATACTGTCCTATCTTTGTGACCTCAGGAAACTGAACCATGATGACATATTTCCATTCTAAAGATGGCAATGAGAGGATTCATACATAAGCTGAATAAACTCTACTAATCTATTCCTGCTCTTGGATCAGATTCCCAGTCTTTGAAATACTAGGAGAATTACCATACCATTAGTATGTGATACGACACCATTGCAAATTATCTGATGAGTGTGTTCTAACTGGCAAGCCTCAGCCCTGGGTTGGGGGGTTGGACTCCGTGACCTTAGAGATTCTTTTCAACTGAAATGAATTACAAGTCTTTCATACCATAGCCCTTTAGTAATGGGCTGTTGCTCTGTTATTTTTACCAGGCTTTCAGCTCCAGTGCATTAAGTCATGATTTCCCTCAAAGATGCTCTGTGATTCCCACACCTGAAAGGATTGTAGCAATTTGATAAAGTATCATTTCGAAGTAGCACTAACAAAATGTGTATCTATCAAATGATTATAGCTTTTATTCAATGACAAACAGCCTGGAAATTCATAAATAGTTTTTATGCAGCGGCACATTTATTCAGTCCTTATTTCATCTGATGCCTGTCTTCTGTCTGGTGCTTTCATCATAATAAATTGGGCATTGAACCACGAAGTTGGCATTTAGCATTAGCATGTTATGCTGTACCCCTTATCATTGTGCTATTTTCTTCATTGATTTTTCTTTCTTTCTACTTATTTATGTTTTTATTTTGGAAGAGAGCAGTAAGGATCAGTGATTTCTGAAAATGAACATTTTTAATGAAGCAATTTTGACTATGACTTCTAAGTATTTGGGCATTGGCCCTAAAGAAAAGAGACTGGACATTGTGAACCTTGTGTGGTAAGGCTGAAAATAATCCTGAATCAAAGACTCTTGGCTCTGAGCAAGGCTGACTCACAACCTTGGCTCTCCCATTCAGCAGGAAGCAGAACTTGGAGAAGACTGACTCACTTGCCCAGCGGCACGTGAGTGAGGTTGAGCAGTGAGACCAACTGCCTGACGAGCCGTGTTGGTTGTTCTCTCAGTGAAGTGAAAAGCATGTGAAAATTATTCATCCTCATATGTTAGGTGTTAAAATAGTTTGCACTGTTGATCCATTTATAAGAAACGTGCAGCTGGTTTTCTCAGTCCACCTGGGTGAAAGTTCAAATGACTGAAAACTCTTTGTGGTAGAAATACCCATGAAGTCTAAAAATATTGGGGTCAACCTTCACTACTCTCCATTTCCTGCCTAGAACTATCTCTCCAGTCCCAAGATTTTTTCACCCTTGAACTGCCTCCTGTGGAAGTTATGCCATTACCCAGTTTAGACCCTCAACGTGCTCACTGTATCATTGCCATTGCCTTTCAAGGGCAGGAAGTGGTTCGGGTTCCTTGGGTGCAAGCAATGGAAACCAGTGCTGGGTAATAAAAGGAATTACTGGAAGGAGACACAGAATTAGCAGAGGATGCACACAGTTGGGCTTGTGAATAGGTAGGAACAAAACATGTCTGTAAGGCCAGAAATCAGGAAGCACAACACCTGCTTCAGCTGTGGCCACTGGTGATGTGCAATTATTCCTGCATTCTTAGTTTAAAGAGTGTCCAAATGACAGACACTCTTTATCCCTGGAAATGTTGGGGTGAGAAGAAAGAAAATCGATCCCATGCCTTTCTGGATCTCTGGAATTACCATCCCTCCAAAACTGCATATGGTGGGATGAGTTAATTACCCAAATTGAAACTAGAGGGTCATTAGAAAGCGGGAAAGGATGGTGGGTGGCAAATGTCCTTAAGAAGGCATTTTTTCCCCCCTGCACTTCCTCATTTCTCCAACCCATTTCAATTCAATTCAACAAATATTTACAGTAGTCTCACCTTCTCTTCAATTTCCTTTTCCATGGTTTCAACCTTAGGCTGGAAGCAGATGATTCTTCTCCTGATATTGTCAGAAGGTCAATAGCTGTCTAACTCTCTATCACAGTGCCTGTGTTGGTCACCTCATTAGATCTCCTTATATAGGCTTTTTATCATCTCACATCATCTCAAGAAGACCAAGGGTGAGTATAGTACAATAAGATATTTTGAGAGGGGGGAGAGAGACTGAGACCACATTCACATAAATCTTATTTTAGTATATTATAATTTTTCTATTTAATTACTAGTTATTGCTAATCTCTTATTGTGTCTAATTTATAAATTAAACTTTGTCATAAATATGTATATATGGGAAAAATGTAGTATATATAGGGTTGGTATTATCCATGGTTCCAGGCGCACACTGAGGGTCTTAGAATGCATTTCCTGCAGTTAAGGTAGGACTGCTGTACTAAGTATCAACCCTGCACAAGGTTCTATGTTAGGTATTGGGCAACTGTAGTTCACTCTTACTTTAGTATATTCTATGGATTTTGACAAATATATGATGATATGTATCTATCTTTATAGTATCATAGTATCATACAGAATATTTTCACTACCCTAAAAATGTTCTGTGCTATGCCTGTTTATCTCATCCTTTCCCTAGCCCCTAAACACTAATCTTTTTATTGCCTTTGTAGTTTTGCCTTTTCTAGAATGTCATCTAGTTGGAAAGCAAGAGGTGTGTGTGTGTGGGTGGGGGATTGCTGTTATGTGTCTTCCTATTTCCTCCCAATTGCTGCCCTTCATCCCTGGAAGTTCACATGGGAAGAGAGGATAAATGAAGATTTAGCATACTCCTCTCCCCACAAAGATTTCCAAAACCTTGTGTATATCATAAGAAAGGTATAGCATAAGAAAGGTATATCATAAGGTATATCATAAGAAAGGAGTAGCAAAATGCCTTATAGGATTAGAAAGTTTGTTCCAGGAACTCTAAATCCCAGAGACTCCATGACCTTGGCTTAGAATCCTCTCTTTCAAATATTGTTCCATAGCCCAAAGACCATTCTGTTGGTAGGATTATTCATTTCAGCAGATGTCTTTGTGCTAGAAAGTTTGTCATAATCTTCAGTGCTTATCACATCCAACCTTAATGATTTTTTCTGGCTTTTGGGTTCCCCAGTAACTTTCTCCATCTTAACTCTATGTTTTCTCACTGCCCTTAACATTGGCTTCTCTTCCTGTACTGGGTTTTCCGCCTTCCCTCTTCTACCATGTACTGCCGTCATTGTTATACTTTTCCTTATCTGTAATGATTTCCTTTTTCTTCCTACTCAGGCTGGCATAAGGGCCACTTCCTCTAAGAAGATTTGCTTGACTATTTCTATACCACAACATTCTTTTATTCCTCTGTACTCAACAATGCTTATAATCTGTATCACACAATTTGAACTTGATTATTCTATTCTCTATTTTTCTTATATTTTTTTCTTGTTAAATCTTATGCAAGTTTGCTGCTCTGCCCTACAAAGATAAGAACTCTTTCTTTTATTTCTTTGGAATCTCCCATAGCATGTACAGTTATGTTGGAACCTTAAAAATATCTTGCTATAATGTATAGACTGGTCAAATCCCTACTTTGTTCACCTGAAACTCATGTAACATTGTGTATCCACTGTTTTTCACTAATAAAAAATACGTTGTTACTCTCTGCTGTCTGACCTAAATTTCACTGAGTTATTACCATAGGGCTGTATGAAAGCCTTTCTCAAGGGCTACTCTCTACTTCTGTGTTTGCAGTAATTTAGGGGAGGGGAATGAATATATATTGACCCCTTTGCCATCTTTTGCTGGAGAATAGAACTTCTCTCTTCCCCAAAAGGGTCACATTGGCATCAACCCTTCCTGGCATTTTCTCTGTTCTTCCACCCTTCTACCCTTGGGCAAATGAATGAATGGCCAGTAAAAATAACTGAAGCTTGATATTCATTTTGGCAGATTTTAGGAGGATGAGCTGTGTTCCTCAAAAAAGAATGGACATATGTCTGTGTCTCTCAAAAAAAAGGGGGGTGGAGAATGGGTTCCATCCCTACTCCTTTCATTGCTTGCCCTTTGATCATGGAAAAGGGCTCCTTACTCCTTGCTTTCTATACCCAGCACAGGGTCTTTCTATATTAATGATGGTGATGGGGTGGAGACAGGCATTTTCACTTTCTGTTCCAGCTTTTTCACCATCAAGTTTCCTCTTTTTGGTCAGTCTGTCCTAAATTTGGAGTAGAAGATAGGAAGTCACACCACATTCTGGAATCCAGCTGTTCCAAGGAAGCCTAGACCTCAGGCATGGGGCTGTTTTAGGTGGTTGCTTAGTCTATTGATGAAACCAATTATTTGGAATCTTGACCAGATGTCCCTTCTGACATGTCTACTCTAGTGGCCACAGCAATGGAGAGGAAGATGGATGATTGTTAGTTTGGGATCCCAACATTCACTACCTTAGACCCCTAACATGAAATAAGTTCAGGTATCGGGTTAACCAGATGGCTGTGTAATTTTAGTTGAGAATATGTATAATCTCAAATAAGAATGGTCTATGTGGCATCATTGTATGCGTGTGTGTGTGTGTGTGTGTGTGTGTTTGTGGTAGAGTGTTCTTTTCCCCATGGCTATACAAAGCAGCAGTGGGGTGAGAGTCTCAAGCAGGCCATAAAAACTACCAGACCCCAAAGTGTACATTGATTTTGGGGGGACACTGCCAATTTGTGGAAGACCTGCTAAGGTCTTTCTGAGTTTGTGGTCATCTTTGTTAACTCCTTTCAAAACCTCTCACCCGAACTTGGGCATTATTGAGCTCCCACCTGGCCTATGGCAAGAGCCACATTTGCAACATGTTCCCTATCCTGGGCTTCCCCAGCCAGTAAGGAAACCACTAATAGGAACATACTGTTAGCAGCATGGTGTGGAAAGAAGTAGACCTGAATTTAGCGTCCTTTTCAGATGTGGGAGGTGCATTTCAGCAGACACTCACAGACACGCAGGTATATGTCGAAGCTGGCATTGTACCAGAGCCCACCTGCCTCCTCCTTATTCCTCGCAAGTAAGACTGGTATGTGTCTAGCTTAGTGATTTTGTGTTTCTTGGCAATTATTTCCTATATTGGAAACTTCTTTGCCTTTCTTCCTTTCTAGTGGCACCCACATTAATAACTGGGATTGTTCGAGATTCCTGTGAGGCCCTCCTGAAATCTGTGCCTCCTCCTGACCCCAGATGGTTCTATGTGTAAAAGAAAGAGATGGTAGGATACAGCAAGGGACCCAGTGTGCCTTTAAAGCAGGAAACATATTACCAGCTTTTGCTAAGCTCTTGGCTGAGAGTCCTGTTTATTTTTATTAACGAACTTCTGTAATCCAAAGTAAGGATATAACAGCAATAACAACATACTGTAAGATTGTACTCAGTCAAGTCTTCTGTTTTCCTATTGATATGGAGTAGCAAAACACACCCTCTCCCCCTTTCCCCTTTTTCCATGGTAGCGAATGAGCTCTGAAATCCCTTTGATTCTGAATAAGCAGCAGAATGAAAGGGCCTTCATTTAAAATGGAGAGGCTGAGCCTGCTTGCTTTCTCTCCAGCTTCCTCAGTTAGCTCAACAGCCGACCTTTTGGCTCAGCAACTGGCCTGCTAGTTAAATGCAGCCACTGAACAATCACTTGACAGGATTTCTAGCTTATTAAAAATGGAGTGTGGTCACAAGGGATTCAAGCAAAAAGATAATAAAAGAGCACCTAATAAAAACATTAAAACATGTGTGCACACATTCCAAGGTAGAGTGATCCTTAACTCCCCCCTGCCCCCCCAACCCTTTAAGGGTTAGGATTTGGAGACCAGGGATGAAGAGATGAAATGAGAGCTGTGAAGCTAGGATTTGAGAATATTTTCGAATCATGGGCTTTTCATTTTTTAAAAAATCCATTTCTAAATGATAGAACAGTGATGTTAATGTGGCTTATACCTAATTTTCATTTTATGTATTTCCAGACGTAGGCACTAGTTGTATCCATAAGTAAGAGAATGTAGATGTTCAGACACTTAGTAATAAGACCATGTCTTCTAATGTTAATGAATGAAATATATAGTACATGGAGGAAAATCAGAGTGCCAGCTTCTGTACCCTTGCCTGACGTATGTCTTATGGCAGGGTACACTTTATCTGTCACTGCCTTTTCCTGCTAATGAATGAAAATATGAAAAAAAATTTTCTGAAAACCTCTTGACGTCTTCTTACTACTTGGAGTTTCGTCTTAGGTAACCTTAAAAGAGATCTGATTTTCAGTGTAATGATCAAAAAACTGTAGATAGCCCTCAATTTTGTGATATAAATGAATGTTTCTTGCTGCCTAACATTCAGCTACCTTTTATACATCTTCACATTTTCTTCCAGAAGAGGAATGCTGGTTCTCTGCACATGGAGCCCTATGAGACTGTTGGTGCCATGTTTACTTGATTACTTCGATTTCTGAATGCAAGTAGTTAGAAAAAAGGTCAACACAGGGATATATTAGGTTACTCTTAGATTCACCAGTGGTAGAATTCAGCAGAACAGCCAGGGGTCAGCTTCAGCAGACCAGCTAGGGGTCAGATTCTAGAAGTCAGAGTTTCTGTATGAGGCAGTAGAAAGTGGTGGAAAGTGGCACTGCCTCAAACCAGCAGGCAGGAGACCCAGCTAGCTCTCCCTCTCCCACTGACACCTTGTTTTACTTAGAAAAGACATTTCACAGCTTTGTCCCTCTGTCTCTTCATCTGTGAAATGGGATATGTGGGGTGGGGCTAGATAATCTCTAAGCCCTGGGCTTTGGTACTCTGATCATCTGATTAAGGAATCACAAAAATCTGAAAGGCTCTTCCAGGATCAGCTTTTGCCTGGCATTGCCTTCTGTTAAAATAATTCTGTCCCAATAGCACTCTGGTTAAAAGGCAACCTGATCCAAAATCAATGATAAAATGAAAACTCATCGAGGGAATACTTTGTATGTGTGCTTCTAACAAACGTAAGTGAAAGAAAGATCTCTACTCTTTTCTGCCTAGAGGATGCTAAGCTTCTGCAAATCTTACTCTGTATAAAGGCAATAGGCTACATGGAGTTTTGCTCACCCTTGTATTCTGAATGCCTCACAAGGTGCCCATAGCAAGTGAAGAAATATCAGTTGAGTGAATGAATGAATGAATGAATGAATGAATGAAAAATTCAGGTATGGTCTTTGTGTGATTAGGGATTTTTAAGAGATCTCTGGCTTCCTAATGGGTCAGTATCTAATCCTAGGAAAGCCTAATGGGACATAACTTGTAAATGGGGAGAAGGCTAGGTAAGGAAGGATAAAGGAATCAACACTGCTCTGAATAACATGGGTTGCCTGCGCTGTGAGTTAAGACTGAGTCAGGAAAATACTTCTTTGTCATCATCGGTTTAGGGTGTTAAAATTCCTGAGAATGAATTTTGTCCTTTAGTTGTGTGTGTGTGCTGCGAGTGTGTGTGTGTGTGTGTGTGAGGAAGAAAGAAAGAGAGGGACAGAGAGATCCAAAAGTTTCCTGCCGACAACAGGGATAGGTGTATCATCACCTTACCTCTAGAAGGAGAACCCACATCCATTCTGTGTTCTGCTGCAGGACTTAAGCTGAGCCAAAGGCCATTGTGATCTGTTATCCTGGAGGCTCCTGGTTCTTCATCCAGACTGAATATCTCAGATGTGGGAAATGTACCACAGGAGAAGAGGTGGATCCTGTGGTTAGAGACATTTATGGGATTATCTCAAAAAGTGGCCAGAGAGAACAGGTTAGAAAGGAAGTTGCTCTTGAAGACATGAGAACATGGGAGCACAGTTAAGATCTAGGATTTTTCGAGATGGCCACCATGAAGGCTTTAACTTCTTGGGTATTTTTATTTTGCAGTATAGGACAATTTATATAGTACAAGGTTTAAAAATATTTCTTTCTGGGGCGCCTGGGTGGCTCAGGGGGTTAGAGCCTCTGCCTTTGACTCAGGTCATGGTCTGAGGGTCCTGGGATCGAGCCCCATATCGGGCTCTCTGCTCCGCAGGGAGCCTGCTTCCCCCCCACCTGCCTCTCTGCCTACTTGTGATCTCTCTCTGTCAAATAAATAAAATCTTTAAAGAAAATATTTCTTTCTGTTGAAATTTCCCTTAATTATTCTAACCTTTCAAGAGATTCTGATATTCCCACTTCTCCTGCCGTTTCAGGAACTTGACCAGATTAGGAAAAAAATATAAAAGGGCATTTTTATTAGAGAAAGTGCTCTTATTTATTTATTTAAACTAACCTTTGGTGCACAGGAAGATCCAGGGAGGCCGAATCACTGCTCAAAGACCATCTGGGTTGACTGTCATTATGATCACAATCTTCTTTCAGAATGAATGCCTATGAATGTTTTTGTTTTTTATCACATTTTTGAACACTTAACATTTTCATCATGTCATTAATGGTATAGATATAGAAAAAGCATCTGTGGCTCAAGTAGTTAGTATTAGTAGAGGGCTATGCTTGGCCTAGACAATCCTGAATGCCTCTGTGGCCATAACTAGTTATTTAGTAGGACCAGAATTATCAACAACAAAAGCAGCACAGGAATATAAAGATCAAACATTTGTTCTTTTTTCAAAAGGAAATATTTTGTGAGGCAGAAAGATTTTCTGGTATGGCTTGCTATTCTGGTCTCCCAAGTTCAGCTGTGTTATCCTGAGTGCCATGGTTTCTGCTGCTTGCCCAAAGATTGCAAAGATTCGGGAAGTAGAGGCTGCAGTCCAGAAACTCTGCTCTTTCGTGGTGAACCAAAGACCAGACAGTGCTGTTAGCTTTAAAGTGCCATTCAGGCGTAAACACAGAAGCTAAGTTGGGCCTGGACATTGAAAGCTGCTTTTCCAATCAGGCAAAACCATTCTTCTATAATTACTAAAGCCAAAAGTTGTTGAAATGGGAGAAACTTATTTGAATTGTTTCTTGATTTTTGTTGTGGTAAAGATGGCTTTTTATTCCTTTAGAAGACATTACAGCCACATCTCAGTAGCTTAATTTCAATGAATTTTTTTTCTTAAAGGGAGGAATTACTGCCATGTTTTGTTTATAATTATAAGGATCAATGGCTGCCCCAGGCCCGCATAAAGCCAGGGGTCCGTTTATTGAAGAATGGAAAACAGAAACCTAAGCCGCTTTGCCTGGAGGGCTTCCACAGGCTGGTGGTTTCAGAGAGGTTTTCTATCTCTAATGAGTATGATATTAAAATTATGTGGGTTCAAGAGGTTTTATTTTTGTAGTATTTGAACTATATATATGGACCTCTGCAAATGCCAATCATATGACCTATGCGGGCACAATTAATTGTTTGTGCTCACACATATGCTGACAGCATTTGCTTTATGCACCTGCTTCTTTTCCAGTTCCAGTTTGCTTCGATCTTTTGATTTTGTTTTAATGCGCAGGCGTTTGCTGAAGTGTAACCACTTACAGAGCATCTGGGCTCGCATGGGTTTTAAAACTGGATCCACATTTTAACAGTTTCTCACCTCTCGATCTGGATTAGAGAAAACGAATACATCATAGTAACCAATATTAATAGTTCTTTCACATTCCTAAGTGCTTGCATTTGCTTCTTGGTTATAATCCTCAATTTGGAGTTTGGCTCCCTGCTTTGTCTCAGATTCCCGCGGGCCTTACAATAATGCTTATCATTTGCATAGCACTTTTAAAACCCCTTTCAATCATTAGTTAATTAATTCATAAGATGTCTTTTCACGATCCCCATTTAATGCATAAATAAGCAAAGTGGGCCAAGCAGAGGTTAAATGACTAGGCCAGGGCCATCTGGGGATTTGGCTAAGTCCTTCAATTTTTTTGAATTTCCAGGAAGGAAGGTACTTTTGCAAATCTGGTATCACACTATCAGGGTCAGTTAATGAACTTAGGCAATCTGGGAAAGTATTTGCTCTTTGTGTAGTGTTAGGCTTTCAAGCAGAAATGAGAATGTTGTGACTTCTTAAGATCATGGCAACCTCCCAGATCAACAGGCTCAGGTCAAGCCTTAGAGTACAGCTGAGGTCTCTAATATTATTTTCTTGACAAGAAGCTATTTTGTGATAGTTTTTGAAATCTGAGAATTGTTGCCCAGGAAGGATGCTGATAGTATAAATTAAAGACATAGGCTGGGAAAGGCTTTGGGTTACAGTCTTCCCAGGAGACCTTTCCAAAGGAGGGAGAATTTAGGGTAGCAGCTGGACTGCAGACCAAGCAAGTAAAAGTTTAAGATTAATAATATGCATTTGGCTTCTTCAGTAGCCCAATGGTGATGGTAGGAATGAAGGAATGCAGGGTGAGAAGGCTCTCCCATCTTGTCAGCTGCTTAAGAAAATTGTTCTGCTCCTCATCACACTTGGGATCTGCAGGGTGCCTTTAGCATCCATTCCACTGCAGGGTTGCAGTAGAGACCTGCTTAATTGGCTGTTACCCTGAGCTCAGAATAGCATCTGAGCTAGGAAGAAAAGCTGCCACGATGGGAAAAGAGAAAAGAGAAGGTAGAAAACAGAGACCTGGGTTGAGGAGATGTGTCTGCACCAGGGGGAATGGAGGAGACACAAGAAGCAAGTTCCCAGAGAGTAATAATTACTTTTGAGAAGGTACTGGTTGGACTTCACCCATATCCTGAAATCACTAAATGGGATATTGTCTGTTTCCTGGTGCTGCTCTAACCAATTACCACCAACATGGTGGCTTAAAACAAGAGCAATTTATTCTTTTACAGTTGTTAGGCAAGAAGTGCAAAATCAGGGTGTAGGCAAGGTTGAGTTCCTCTGAGGCCCAGAGGGAGAATCCATCCATTCCATACCTCTCTTAGCATCTGATGGCTGCTGGCAAATGTCTTGGCATGTAGATGCATCCCTTCAGTCTCTGCCTCTGTCTTCTCATGCCTGTCTCCTCTCTGTGTCTCAAATCTCTCTCTTTTCTCTTATAAGGACGTTAGTCATTAGATTTGAGGCCCACCCTAAACCCAGGATAATCTCGTCTTTCCTTAAACACATCTAAGAAAAGATCCTCTTTCCAAATAACGTTTCATTCACAAGTATGGGCCTGGGGGTGGGGTGGGGTTAGGACTTGGTTGTTTTTTTTTTTTTAGAAAACACAGTTCAACTTACTACAGATGTCATCCTTCAAACCTTGGGTCGGGGAGATGCTGAAACAGTCTTTAGATTCTGTATACCTGGTTCTCTCCTGTGAATCCAGACAGACAGACAATGAGTGCTTCTGGAGACAGAGCTAACAAATGCTTCTTTCCGCTTCTGTCCTATATTGTCTTTTCCATCTAGCTCTGTGCCCAGCTAGAGGGAGTAATTGCTTGGCAACCCCAAGAATCCTCACTGCATCCAGTTGTCCATAGGAGCTGGGGCTGTTATCTTGAACCGCAGAGACAACCTTCATTCCATGCACACCAGCCAGTAGACACCTATCCTTCCTCCTGGCTCTGACCCTTGTCAATGGTTCTTAAGGGGGTCCAGTAGAAGAAAGTGGCTCTTAAAATTCCTGGGCATATGGGCTTTGTGGATGGGAGATAATTTTTTTTTCTGGTCATGGTAATTCATGGGACACTGATCTGGATCCCCTGGCAGTGACTCTATTGTACTAACCCTCCTATTCCTTCACAGACTACCCTAAATCAGCCCTCTGGGGAGCTCCACAATCTTCCCAGTCATCCAGTCTAGTAATTTAATGCATCATCCTTCGATTTTTCCTCTTCTACTCCTATATCAAATCGGTTTCTGGGTCATGTTGATTTCCCAACTTCTTATTTCCTAACCCATTCTCTCTTTCTCATCTTCATTAGCCCTGTTTTCTTTCAGGCTTCTGTCACTATCTCATGAAGTATTAAGATTAGCTGCTTATTTGGTTGGCCTTCTTCTAGTCCATATCTCCTTCCAATCCATATGCTCCTTGCCGGCAATATTAATGCCTTGACCAGTTTTTAGATAGTCTCTTGCTTTAAATCTGCCAGTGGCCTTCTTGGCCAGATTAATGCCCAGACTTGTTAGTGGGTCACAGAGCTCTTCATGACAAACTTGACTGGGCTACTAAACCTGCTGTCCATGGTTCAGACATGACTTCTTCTAAAGGGATCTCTGGGTGTCACAGTCCCAAGGTGGGTACTCTAGTATGTGGCAGAAAACACCCCCATTCAGCCCAGTGCTTACTGAATTGACATGTCCAGATGCTGTTAAACAATCAGCAATACTCAAGGGGGCTTTACTTTTTAAATATGGGGCATGAATATTTTGTGGTTTATTGGATTAAAAAAAAACTTACCCTCTTTCGTCTTCACCCGCAATCTCATCTCCCAGAGCCTAGACTCTGTGCTGGATTGGGTTTCTTGCTTGGCACTAAAATCTTTTCCCTTGAGTATTCAGTCATTGGTCCCTTAACCTTTGCTTATTTTAAAAATTTATTCCTAAAGCCTTATATTTCCCCCATTTTCCATAAACTTCCTGTGTTCTACCCATTCAAACTTGGAGTTTCCTGAGTACTAATGCTTTCATTTCTCTGTGCATTTGCCCATGCTGTTCCCTCTTCCAGGAGCAGTGACGACCCTGTGCATACCTCAGGATCCCTCCAGCTTAAGTGTTAGAGCTTCTGATTCCCCCAGGCAGAACTGGGAACTCCTTGGTTATCGCACTGATAACTTTATCCACCCCAGAGTGGGGTTTTTAAAACTATGTGTCAATATCCCAGTAGTAGGTGCTAAAATCAATTTTTAAAATGAAATAGAACAGAAAATATCAAGTATATTTCACTTAGTGTCTGGTATATGGACTTCTGCTGCTTCTGCTGCTGCTGTTGGTGTGTGTGTGTGTGTGTGTGTGTGTGTGTGTGTGTGTATGTACTGGGTCTAGGAGTATTTCATACTGTGGGTCATGAGGCACCAGACTGAGTTATTTGGGTGTCAGGATCTTGCCTTAATCATCTTTGTATGTCTCAGACCCAGTCCAGTGTTTGTCTAAAGTTGACAGTCAGCACATGTGGGATGAATGAAGGAATCCGTACAACTATGAGAAGCCTGTGCACGGTTCTCAACACATTCTCAGGAGGCCAAGAAGAGTGATGCCCAAACACTGAGGATTGCACAGTGCACTTGCTGGCCCTACCCATGTTGGCAAATAGTCAAAGTCAGAAGTTTGGAACAAGTCATGCCTGTGTCTTCTGCAGTTTACAGACTCAGATGCAGCTAATATTTATTTAGCATCTACCTCTTGGCGGCGTACTATCTCATTTAGTCTCAGAAAAATGCTGCCGTCATGACACTCCTTTTAGATACAAAGAGGGTGAAATGTTGCTTTAAGCTGTGCCACAAATCCTCAGCAAGGACTGGGCTTGAATTTGCATCTTGTATCACTTAGGTGAGTGTTTATTGTTTTGCATAAGGAGGTGTAGAAGTCCGGAGTATGACAGCCTCTGGAAGGCTATGGAGGAGTGTTGGGGGAGGAAAAGGGCAGTGCAGGGCACTTGCTCAGCTACAGCACTGAGGACACAGCCACACAGAAAAGAAAAACATCACCACACATTTGTGACAAAGACTCCTCAAGCCTGTGAAGAAGCGATTTCAGTGGGCGCGTCAAAGGTCCATTAACCAAAAAGCAGAAGCCTCGGCTCTCGAAGTATGACGGCAAGTATTTGTCATACGGTTGTACTGTCACGGACGGGACCCATCGGCAGCTGTTGCGTGCTGCTTGTACATTAACCTCACAATCGTGGAGATCGATTTGGGAGCTCGTCCCCAAAGCCCTCCCTTGGCCGCCTTCACCTGCCTGCTCCCTCTTCCCTCACTCCTACCCTCACCGTCTACTCACCCCACCCCCCAGCCCACCTCCTACTTCCATCTGGACGCCTCAGAGCAGATGTGGACAGAGCCATATGTTCCATCCCTCTGACTGACACTGATGTGCTTTTAGATTGACTCAAGTTGGATTGTGATTAGTGTTTATTGTTACCACCACCAAGGCAGATGATGGGGATGATTATTGATTTGCCCAATGCAAACCTCTTTGTTTTTTAGGAGTCTTGTGCGCAATGAAGGGAACTCAGTGAAAGACGAATAAAAAAAATATGTGTATTTGTTCACCAAAATAAGAAAGTATAAGACTGTGTCCTTGGCTCTGTCCTGCTGAACATTTTTATCAGGTACTTGGATCAAGACATAAAAGACCTGCTGATCAAATTTGCAGTTGGCATGAAGCTGGGCAGGATGGCTAATAGGCTAGATAAGATCAGATTTTTAAAAGATCTTGACAAGTGTAACAAAAGGCTAAAACCAACACGAAAAATTTAATAAGAAGCTTAAGGTCCTGCACTTGGAGTAAAAAAAAAATCTGCTTCCAAGTATGTAGGATGGAAGAAATCTACCTTTGTAGAAATCCTAATGAAAACAACTCAGGGCTTTTAGTGGGCTCCATCCCCAATATGAGTTAAACATAAAGGTGATGCAAATGAAGCTGTATGAATAGAAGCACAGTCACTGTCCATCCTAGTGAGCCCTGCACAGGTCTGATCATGGCTGCAGGGCCCTGGGTGTCTGTCACATTTAAAATAAAAATCAAAATATGTGTCAATTATGGATTGATTGAAAATTCTCAAATTCCTCTTCAGAAATCACCAGAGTAACAAGGGTTAACTGCAGCTTATGAAATATTATTAGGTGTATTTAAAAAAAAAAACCACAATATTCGTCTTCCAACACCCCCTAAAGCAGGCAACTCATGTTAACAGCCTGGGGTGCATCCTTCCACGCTATTATTTACGCTGACACAAACATATCAAAATAAACACATGCATGTAAGATTTTCATTGGGATTTTTTTTTTGTATAAAGTAGATCCTGCAAAACCTGTTATTCTCCAACTTTGTTTCTTCCCCCAAGGATAGGTCATTGGTACCTCTCCAGGTTAATATGTATAGATCTCAATTATTTAAAAAACGGTGCTTACTATTCCATGATACAGATGTGCTACCGTTTATTAGACTTTCTCCGTGTGTCCCATTTTAAGAGGAATCCTGGCAAATAGGGTAGTGGATAACTTTCCAGGTGGGATGGCTAAAGATGGACCTAGAAGCCATGACATGCAAAAAATGATTGAGGCAACCAGAGCTGTTTAACCAGGGGGAAGGAAGGTGGGTGTGCAAAGGGAAGGGTTTGGTTGAGTTCATTCATTAATATTGGGATTTCGTTCACTGTAGGGCGGAACAAGTCAGTGATTCTATATTTAGTGTTTGGTTCCTTGTCAGGACAGGGCTGGGGAAGGGCTGAGGAAGGACTCCACTTCCTTCAAGTGGCTGGAGGTATGTGCAAAACAACAGCTTTTGGGGTAAACAAGCCTGCCCTACCCCCACCCCTATCGCCAGAATGCTGGCAGGCACCAGGCAACCTCCACAGTAAGCACATTATAAAAACATTAGGCGAAAATAATAAAAATAATGACATTAAAAAGAAAAATCATTGTAGAAACCAAACAAACCCAGCCCTAGAGCTGAGGCAGGCACCAGCCGGGATGTTGTTGGCATGCTTGGGAGAAATTTGATTTCGATGAATTTCATTGTCAGTGTAACCCAGTCATGAATCACCCTCCTTCGTCCTCTCTCATCATCTTAATACCGCAGATTTAGGGAACATGGCATTAGAGAGATAAAGAGGTTCACAAACAGCAGTGGCCAGGAGCCCCCTGGGCCCCAAGGCAGCTCTGGACTCAGCCAGGAGGCAGTTTTCTACTGTTATGGGCCTATAAATCTGAAGGCAGTTCAACCCCTGAGGGATTTGAAGCCTTCGACCTTGAGACCACGGCTGTTGCTTTTTCTGCTTCCAACTTCTCCCTCCCCTCACAGACCACCTAACCGAGGATTGAAAAATGAGTTTTCTCACCCAGAAGCAAGAAGTCTAGGGGAAGCAGGGGGCTGGCAACGCTGGTGCTGGAGAAAGTCAGCTCTCAGGAGGCTTCTAGGGTTTATTTCCCTGATCCCGAATGTTCTCTCCTGAGGTGCTTGGAGAAGCCACCTGCCCTGGCAGAGACACAGGGATGCAGTGCCAGCATACGATCAGGGGGTGGCACCGGGGGTGGGGGTGGCGGTGCTTACAAGCCTGGGATCAGGGAGTCCCTGAGAGTGCTGATACCATGCTGTCATTTTATTTTTTAACGAACATGTATTTGATCCTTTGCTGACTGCCAGGCGCAGTGCCAGGTCCTTCACATGTGTCATTTTGATCCGTACTCCTGACCTTCTGGCACATACACCGTACACAGGAGGAGACTGAGGCTCAGGGAGATGAAGTTACCTGATCCAGTTCACTCAGCTGGCCAGGCTCTAAAGCCAGGGCTTGAATTCTAGCATCTGTACCCTTCCTGTTAAGAGTTGAAGATGGCACATTGTCATGAGAAGGGTCTTGGGGAAGAGTGGGCCTTCTGAAAGCTCACGCTTTCTCTCTTCTGATTATATGCCCAACCAATTTCATGTTTCTTTTTTTTTTAATTTTTATTAACATATAAGGTATTATTTGCCCCAGGGTACATGTCTGTGAATCGTCAGGCTTACACATTTCACAGCACTTAACAAAGCACATACCCTCCCCAATGTCCACACCCCAGCCACCCTATCCCTACCCCCCACCCCCACCCCCCGCCTCCCAGCCTCCCTTAGTTCGTTTCTTGAGTCTAGGAGTCTCTTACGGTTTGTCTCCCTCCCCATCCCTTCCAATTTCGTGTTTCATTTCAAAATGCTCGAGCTACCCTCATTTATCTAGAGTTCATCACAGCCCTGAAGATTTGTGCCAGTGCATCAGCCCATTACCATCCACACACATAACTGAAACAGGACTTGAAAATTAGAATTGGAAAAACCTATGAGGCACCAAGGATGGCTGCCTCATGGTGGTATGTTCTCAGACAGCAAGGCCTGCTGGTGAAGAGCAGTGGTCTGGAATGTAGGCATGAAATTTGAATCCTGGAGTCAGATGACTTGGTTTTACCTATGACTTGGGGGAAGTTACTTAACCATGTACAAAACAGAGATAATAATAAGATAGAATGAGATCTTGTATCTAGAGTGCTCAGCCCAGCACCTTACACAGAGTTATTGTTTTATAAGTGTTCTCCGCTGTGGGTGTTGTGTTGCCTGGGATACAGAGATGACAATGCAGAGGCACTGTCATTGAGATGTGCGCTTGGAGTTGGTTTTCCTATGGTGGGAACACGCTATAGTCAGTCCATTTCTGCTCAGAAAACTGGCGTCTTTGGGGGAATCATTTGGAAATGGCATGAGCTGAGTAGAGTGAAACATGTTAGGTAGGAAATAATCCCAGGCTCTGAGATTCAGCAGACCTGACCCCAGCCCCGACTGCCAGTCACCACCTGGGTCCTCTGTGCAGTTTACCCTCTCCCCAGAGCCTCAAGTGAAGAATCACAAGAGCCACCCTATCTAGTCATTGTCCATCTGAAAAGACGTCCAAACACAGAGCATCTGGAGTTGTTTGGCCCTCAGGAGATGCACAGGGGTCCTTAGTTCCCTTCTGCCATGGTGAAATCACTGAGCTTCCCAGACCAGTCCATAGATGAGTGTCTCCCAGACTTTTCCAAACCTATTTCTGGCCCTTGACAAGGAGGACATGACACCCTAATGCACTTAGATGACCCTCCAGGCAAAACTGAGTTTGAAGATGGAAAAGCCTGAGGGTTTGAAGGGAATTTCAAGATCAGCAATTTGATCACAACCGAAGCAGGACTCACACTAGGTGAAGAAATCCTTTCGTGAAGTATTTAAAGGCCTTTTAAGATCAGAATTTACATAGAAGTGAGAGGGCTACCTATCATTCCCTCCAATTTCACAAATACATATCCAGCTGGTACTACTTCTGTCTGCTCCCAGAGCACAGGCTCTATCCTGCCATTAATAGTGATGTGTGAACTCTGGCAGGCTGACACCCCCAATCCAGACCTCAGAGTACTCATCTGAAAATGGGGAATTGGGATGGATGTTCTTGCAGGTCCCTTTTTGTCACCAGGATTCTGTGTTTTCCATTTCTCCTCTGATTGAAGACTCCATGCAAGAGGCCACTCATCCAAGAAAGCTTTTCTGACACCCGCCCCACCCAGAGATTTCCCACTCCCTTCTGAGAGTCCCCACTCTATATGATGTGCACTTCTTTCAAACCTCTGCACCTGATAGCTTACTTCTATGGTCCCCATACTAGCCTGTGAGGACCTTAAAGGTAGGAATGCGATTTGCATTTAGTTCTGTGCTCCCAGAATCCAGCTTATTGGTTGGCACATAGTAGGTGTTCATTTATGTTGAAGGAATAGATGTTGAAGAAACAATAAAGAAGGTGCTTTAGTCCATTGTAGTTCCTCTGCCCTTACCTGTAACAAGGATAATAAGAATATCTAATAGGGTTTTATGAGAGACCCCACCATTAGTATTTAGCACAGGACCTAGCACATAGTCATTATTCAGTAAATACTAACCATCATTATATAATATTATCAACATTCCAATTCTAATTTTTGTGTCTCCATTTTAGAAACAGAAACTGAGATACAGAGGAAAATGGCTTGCCCTTCAGATAACCCAGAGGGCCAAGTCATAGTGCCAAGAAAAAAGCCGAGATCTTTATTTCTTGTTCTGCTTTTTAAATACAGTACTGTGAGGCTTCTGCCCGAGAGCCTGGGGTTTTAAGCTTTGTTCAGACCTGTTGTTCAGCAGGTGGAATTTGGCTGGGGCTCAGGCAGGAGGATGGTGGGAAAGAATTGTCTGCGCTGCTGAGGAGTTGGCTCTTCTGGCATTTGAGGAAGAAACGAAAAGTGCTCTCTAATCACTTTTTGACATGGCTTCTATATACAGATCTTTGAGCCATTGGCTCAGGAGAAGAGAACAGGGAAGATATTCAGAAGGGAAATTATTTTACATAAAAGTAATGTTTGGCAGATATCACAGTGTGTAAGGAATAAATACTTCTTAAAACAGAAGGCGAAGGCACATGTCTCTGAAAATTTAGAAATATTCCCAAGAGTGATCCAGATGAAGAATATATGGGAGGAGACAGAAGAATCCTCTGTACAGAATCATTCATGCTGAGTTTTAGCACAGAAAGTCGAACTAGCTGAGATTATAGTGCACATTCAGTAAACCTCCGACGAGGCACATTGAATCATAGCTCAGAGCCCAGAGTTGTCGCCACTGAGTTGGTACCACTGCTTCTATAGGTAGCCTCCTTATATCTTGGGGATTGCATCTAATTTTTAATAACCATGTAGTCAATGATTTTTATGGCTTATTATTTTCATCTTATAGTTTATTACTTTCTGGAATATACCATTCCAAAAAAGGCCGTTCAAGTAAAAAAGGAAATCTGGAACATTTTCAGTTAGAGAATTTAGGAATAATCTAATGGATATTAAACAATGTTTTTGGTGAAAAAATATTTTTCTGTCCTTCCTTCCCTTTGTTCCCCCCTTTCTCCTTTCTTTATTTTATTTTATTTTATTCCAGAGACACTGGCATAAGTTTACTCAAATACCCCTTTCTCACTTTACCTACCATGTGTTTGTTCTAAGTACAGAGTTTTTGTTTGTTTGTTTTGCTTGCTTGCTTTTAAGCATCCTTTTGCAGATGTTTGGGGACTCTATGGTTGTAGGATGCTTTGAGAAGGACTAAGCATTCCTACAGCTACACTCAGATTATGGCTTTGGGGGAGAGACTTCTTTCTTCAGTGCCTTAGGTTCCTCATCTTCATTTACTGACATGTAGTGGGAATGAATTATTTCACAACCCCAGCTGGACTCTTTCTTGGGTGACAGTGCACTTACGCTGTGGAAAGCTCCTCCTTACCTTTCTCCAGCCACAATATGGCACTCCTGAGGCACTTTGGAAGCAGTGACTCACAAGACCAGCAGGTGGCACAGGGGAACCAGAATACACAAGCCATTGCCCAGGACAAAGATGGAGGAGGCTGGTTTAGAGCAAGGTCAGTTGGTTGACTTCCTCAGTCGTGGGGCATTGAATGCTGCCTATGAGGACCATAAAAATCTGTACGACTGCAGGGTGTCAATGATTAAAATGCAGGGAGGGCAAGACCAGGGTGACACTAGAGGATGGGAACATTATACTCATTCTTTTACCTTTCCTAATCCTTTCTCTTAAACTGAGTTACCTCCTATCAGGATTGTAAACTGACCAACATATGTTGTAGGTAAAGCAAAAAGCCTAGTGTGAAGAACACAACATTGGTAGCTATAAAATATATACTATCTGATTGGGTTGAACACAATCCAGTGGTATTTAGGGATTTCTGATTAATACAGTAGCTGCCTTCAGGTGTTTCTGATTCATTGATCTGTTCGTTTCTTTTTTTTCCAACAGACGAATACATATGGAGTGCCTGCTCTTTGCCTGGCATAGGGCTTGGACACAAAGAGGTGAGTGGGACCTAGTTGCAGCTCTTTAGGAAAGCAAAGCAACTCACTTGGCTAAATCACTAGGAGGGGGTGGTAGATTTCATGTAAAACCAACAATGTAGCTTGATAACCAATACACTCGTTAGATTAGACGGTATTGGGATGATGGTTTGGATGGTGGGAAAGCTAGTATGGGAACATGAGGAAAAAAAAGGACCAAGGGGCTGTATATAAACCAGAATTATCTCTAATATTAAAATAATCAATATGCCCACACATTCTAGTCAACCCTCCTCTGTTACCTGGATATACTGTAGACTCTTTATGTTATAGAAAGCAATTATTTTGAAGATGACCTAACCTTTTAAAAACAATATATGTACATGAAGGGTTACTTTTACATAGAATATCACTCAGTTATTCCCTATCTCCAAAGTATGAAAGGAGAGGAGCTTTAACTAGAACAAGAGGAATAGAAAGGATTTGTTGGCATTGAGAACTATTAATCCTTGATGTGTTACCCCCAGAAAATGAGGACTGCTTTGGTTGAAGGCTTTTAAGAAAGCAGAAATTGCCAACTATCTGGACTAGTATAGATGTGGGTCTCTTGGGAAAAAGGGTTAGACAAGTGATTTTTAAAGACCCTATACATACTGATGATTAGCAGAATCTGCATCAGGCAGAGAGATAAAGACAGACAGGGAATGACTTCATTACTGACTGTCAAATAAACAAAGGCTTATCTACGGGGGAGAAACTACTAAATAAAGAAGAATTAAAGCAAGAGTTCTATCCTAGGAGGCAGGGCCATTTTGACTTTATAAAGATGGTGTGATACTCTTGGCATACACCATGAGAAACTATGGAATCTCCTTAGTTTAAGGGCTATAGGTGTCGAGCACACTTTCAACGAATGCTTATAGGGCTAAGATTTAAGGTAATTAATAGGCATCTTACTTCTATTTTGTTTCACTTTTACAATCAAGAACTAAAATCTTTTTTCTCATAATGTTTTAGGTGTTCATGAAATATTGTATTAAATATGTATAGCTCAGATATATCAAATATCAAATAACTGTGTTTTCATCCCATGGTCTTTTCAATGTTTCAAATATTGCTATAGTTCCTTCAGACATTTTTAAAATTTATCTTTTTCAGACTTTTATATTGATGCTCCTTGTGTATCCCTGGTATGGAAGTGTGTGTAGATGCTGATACCCCTTGGCTGTCAGGGGAGGCATTTCTGAGTGTGGTGGGATGTAGATAAAATCACTACTAAGACCCTTATACTTTGGAAAGTCCTCAGTGGGGGGTAGATGACCTTACTTCTAAGTTGGAGGATGGTGAACTCCTAAATAAAGTCTTTGAAATGCACAGGTTCTTAAACAGTCTCAACACAGGCTAAAACCAAAGTTTACACAAATCATTTGGGAATGATGCATCCAGTTTTGAGTAATATTCTTAAGTAGAAATGTGCCACCTCCTACTTCTGCCTTTGCAAGCCTCAATCTAAAGTGGTAGAAACTAGCCTAGATTTTGTATCATGTAGAGTTTGGATTTTACTCAGAGAGCAGAGGAAAGAACTGCATGGGACCTAAGAGTCACAAAGTGATTTTTTTTTTAGTAAATATTCAACCCCTGTGGGAGAATTCTAGTAAAGATTCAAGGTGGAGGATTGGTATCTGAATCCTAAACTGATCCTTCTGAGGGAATCATATCTATAGAGATCAGGAGCCAAATGGGTAAATAACCGATTTGTTAATGTCTGAGCAAGTTCCCAATTATAACAGAACTCCCCCCCACCAAACCCCAATCCCTTCCCTGTGAAAGGGAGCTTTGGTTAAACTGAACTGGAGCCTGTAGCTTAGGTTGAAGGCCAAAGAGGGGCCAAAAAGCTCCTTCCTAACAGGAAGGGCCTGACAGTCCTGATTCTCATGTAGAAGAGCAGGAAGAGGGTGAGGAGGCCCATGTCCGCCCTTTGAAGGCCAGGCCTTCTTCACAGCTGCAGCAAGTCTAACACGTGGCACTTGCACCAGTTTTCAAAGCAGTGTCCCTACCAGTGAAGTTAGGCTCTGGACAGCAGTTAGCAACTCTTTGTCTTGTGTAAATGAGTGAGTTACGGGCTGTGGGAAGAAGGCTGTGTGTCTAAGTCAAAGTAGAAACAAGGAGATGAGAAGAAAGTCCTCCCAACTAAATGCCCTTTTCCACAATTTTACCACCACTTGTGTAATCCAGAGCAGTGTCCAGCCGATTAATCTGAGCATTAACTAATAATAGCTTCATTTTAGCAGCCTTAAATGAAAGTGGACCCTGTATGGAGAATTGTCATGCTTATCCCTGATTTTTTTTTTTTTTGTCAAGCCTAAAAATTCTTAAGTTGCACCCAATTTCAGATAAGGACCAAGGCTGGGAATAGGTTCAGAAGTCATAAGGCTATTTTCCTATTTTAATGCAGGGACATTTCCATCCCAAGTGTGGCTGAGAAAAGTACATGCCAGAGTGAAAGCATTTAATATGAAATATAGAAATCCTAATGACTGGGCATAGGGGTAAAGTTGAGAATTCTCTCTCAATATCACCTACATTTGCAATGATTGCATAAATTACTTTTAAGAAAGGGAGACCAGGTTCGTGTGACACATATGACAATCAACGGAACCATCAAACACTTGTCTTGCTGGTGATCATGGCATTCATTCATCAAGGGAGAGGTTAATCTAGCAACAGATGGACAAGAAAAGAAAAATAACAAAATGGGGGCGCCTGGGTGGCTCAGTGGGTTAAAGGCTCTGCCTTCAGCTCAGGTCATGATCTCAGGGTCCTGGGATCGAGCCCCGCATCGGGCTCTCTGCTCAGCGGGGAGCCTGCTTCCCCCCTGCCCCCCTGCCTGCCTCTCTGCCTACTTGTGATCTCTTTCCTCTCTGTTAAATAAATTAAAAAAAAAAAAATGTAGTCCAGGGAAACTAGCTGTCTTTATGAGAATGGGGGCTTCCTCTTGCTGGGTCACATCTCCCCTTGTCCAGTGC
>CM053608.1:61884793-61907386 GCA_028646535.1 Procyon lotor | reverse complement strand
TATGTTCTTCTCTAGGGTTTTGATAGATTCCTGCCTCACGTTGAGGTCTTTTATCCATTTCGAGTTTATCTTCATGTACGGTGTGAGAGAATGGTCAAGTTTCATTCTTCTACATATAGCTGTCCAATTTTCCCAGCACCATTTATTGAAGAGACTTTCTTTTTTCCACTGGATATTTTTTCCTGTTTTTGTCAAAGATTATTTGACCATAGAGTTGTGGGTCCATATCTGGGCTCTCTATTCTGTTCCACTGGTCTATGTGTCTGTTTTTGTGCCATGGTGTCTTGGTGATCACTGCTTTAAAGCTCAAAATCAGACAATGTGATGTCCCCAGCTTTTTTTTTTTTTTTCTTTTTCAACATTTCCTTAGCAATTCGGGGTCTTTTCTGGTTTCATACAAATTTTAGGATTGTTTGTTCCAGCCCTTTGAAGAAAACCGGTAGAATTTAGGATGGCATTGAAAGTATAGATTGCTCTGGGCAGTATAGACATTTTAACAATGTTTATTCTTCTGATCCATGAGCATGGAATGCTTTTCCATCTTTTTGTGTCTTCTTCAATTTATTTCATGAGCGTTCTATAGTTCCTCAAGTACAGATCCTTTACCTCTTTAGTTAGGTTTATTCCCAGTTATCTTATGGTTCTTGGTGCTACCATAAATGGAATCAATTCTCTAATTTCCCTTTCCATATTTTCATTGTTTGTGTATAGGAAACCTAGTGATTTTTGTGCATTGATTTTATATCCTGACACATTACTGAATTGTTGTATGAAGTCTAGTAGTTTGGGGTGGAATCTTTTGGGTTCTCCATATAAAGTATCATGTCATCTGCAAAGAGAGAGAGTTTGACTTCTTCATTGCCAATTTGAATACCTTTTATTTCTTTTTGTTGTCTGATTGCTGTCGCTAGTACTTCTAGCACTATGTTGAACAAGAGTAGTGAGAGTGGGCATCCTTGTGGTGTTCCTGATCTCAAAGGGAAGGCTGTCAGCTTTTCCCCATTGACAATATTTGCTGTGGACTTTTCATAGATAGACATGATGATGTTGAGGAATGCTCCTTCTATCCCTATACATTGAAGAGTTTTAATCAGGAACGGATGCTGAATTTTGTCAAATCCTTTTTCTGCATCAATTGAGAGGACCATGTGGATGAATGAACAAGCTTATAGAGGATAAGAATTTACTCAAGTTAACAAAGCTAGTAGGTCGTGGGGTTGGGCTTTGACCCCAAGTTAGTCAAACTCCAAATTCCTTCCTTTACTCTGTTCTACTCTCTCCCAGGGGATCTGGATCATAAATACTGAGCAAATGAAATAATAGAATCCTATAATTTTCAAAGTACTTTTATACGTTTCACAACTAAAGATTCCTTTTATTATTTCTCCTCATTGTCATTCATTAATTCATACTTTGATAGGTTATTAATCTGCAAATTGATACAAAATGTTTAACTTTTAGTGGATTTTTGAAATATTGAAAATAACTTCTGTTTCCTTTGAGCTCCCAGGAGCTTGAAAACCTAATTATCACCCTCATTTTACAAATGAGGAAGCAGAAATCCAGAGAGGATAGTGGCTTGCTAGTTACAGAATCAGAAACACATCTCATGCCTCCTCCCTCCTATCCAAGTGCTTGTTATCCAACATCATGCTGAATCAATCAGTCCAGCATTTAGTTGTCACTGAGCACCTACTTATGCCTGCTAGACAAGATAATGTGGAGGGTACACAAAAAGTATAGCTATTGCTCTGTATTCAGTAAATTTACACTCTATTTGCTGAAACAAGGCTTAGACATAAAAGGCAATTACATAAAATCACAAGATCGTGTGTTTCTAAAGTAGTGTTTCTTATCATTGGCTGCGTATCAGAATCATCCAGGGAGCTTTCAGAATCTCCAGAAGCCTCCAGAATAAGGATTTTCAGGGATGGGGGACCAGGCTTTTATATTAAAACAAAAAACAAAAAACCCAGTCAGTGTTGAGAACCACAGTTGCAAAATATCATATTCTATAATAAACATAGTCTAATGCTCCAGGTGTAAAGACAAGGTCAGGGTGGGCTAGAGTGGTCAAGGGAACTATGAAGATTAAAAAGGCCTTGAGCAGAGTTAAAGGGTTTGGATAAGAGGAGAGGGGGTGGAGGGAAACACATGAGTTAAGTCTAGGAAGGAGATGGGCTTGAAAAGAGAGAGGAGCTGGTGGGGCTGGTGAGTGGCCAGTTCTCACTGTAGGGTTCTGGGAGGCAGAAGTGGAAGGCGTAGTTAGAGTAGGGGGGCTTCTAAGCTCATTTATGAAAATAAGGAAGGCTTGTAGATTTTCAAATAAAAGTCTTATATAACAGATGTGTAGCATTAACTACTCAGGGAGGAGTTTTCTTTCGAATGTCCGGAATATCTGGGTGATTTTGCAGAAGCTACCCATCGGGCTGGGAAGCCCTTGCAGATCAGTTCCTAAGGAGAGTCCTCATTCTCTCTGAAATAAGGGAAGGCATTAGATTCTCAGATGAGAGGGTTGCAGTGGGGAGAATGAACTTACGAGACACAGGAAGCAGGGGTGACTCCTCCACTTGGGCCTATAGTCCACACACCCCAAAGCTGTGTGTGAGAAGGAAGAAAGGGGCAGCAGAAGTGCTAGACAGGGGTAGCAAAGGGCAGCATCTTTGAGCTGCACAGGGCAGATTTCTGATTGACAGGAGGTGACCAAGATATAGCCATGGGGCAGTTCTGAACTAGACAGCATATGGCAAGCCTCCCAGGCCTTTCTGTAGGGCAAGGTTGTCTCTCCCTGCAGTTCCCACTGGGGGTCTCCACTGGTGTGACTTGCTTAGAGGTGACAGCGTGGATTCTCTGGGAAGCGTGCATTTTTTCGGGGGTCCCGGTGCAGTGGGGAGAGCTGGGGCAAAGGAGAAATGAGGGAGATGCCCCAGGTAGTGCCCCCTCTTTTGAACCAGAGAAATTCACAGGTGTTGAGATTTACTGCTTTGCACCCTGACCATCCTGGTCGGGTCAACCACCTTGGGTGGTGGATGAAAAAACCGTTGTAGAGACTGTTTATGGAAGGTAAGTTTTGGTGGCCGTACATGACCTAGAATGCAGGTGGTGAGACAAGCCTGGATGCTGTAAAGTGATGAGGGCCTGGATGAGGGCTGACGGTGTGGGAATGTGGAAGTAGGAAAGGAACTCAAACTCCTATATTTTAATAGGAAAAGCATCACAGAATAGCTCAAGTGAGGTACATGGACATGCACAAACCTAAAGTAAATATATATGGATGTTTAATAGTGCTTTAAACATTTGTTCAGAAAGTTTGAACCCCACTGGCTTATAATCCCCCATGATGTGATGGAGACCCAGGGTTAAGAGTCTTGTGTGGTCTGGCTCAGAAGGTCTCAGAACAAAGACAGGGCAACGGAAGAGCACTGGGTCAGCTTTACCAAGGCCACGCTTCAGATGAGCATGGCATCCTGCTGCCTGTGTCGGGTGGAGCTGATGCTGGAGGAGCTGAGACCCTCAAAGGAAAAGCTCCTCCACCTGATGCTGGAGGAGCTGAGACCCTCAAAGGAAAAGCATGCTGCACCTTCTGGGGTGGATCAGCCATGAATCCGGTGAAGCTCAGACTTTAGGGCCTTTTACTGGAACAGCCTCATCCAAAGCTCTGTATTTAACTGCCTACTTATCATTTTGTATTGTTTTTCATACAACAAGTCCACAAATTATACAAGCTTCATGCCTCTGCCCCTTCCAGTCCTAGATTAGCCCCCAGCACTGTCTCTGGTGCTCTTATACATCAAAATAGGTATGGCCATTATTTGTTAGCATCCTTTATTGCTGTCAAATCAGAAATGAGCTAACTGCTGAATCAGGGTGTACACCTGACAGAACTCCAGGGCCCATTCACGTTTTAGTATATGTAATCAGGAGGCTAGGAGATGCGCAATGGCCATATGTCTCTGTTGCCTGTATTTTCAATTTCTTTTGTCTTTGCTGGTTTTCAGTTTCATGATAAGTATCTAGGTGTGATTTTATTTTATCTATTATAATTCTATCTACCTAGGATTTATTAGACTTTGTCAGTCAGCAAATCAGTGTCTCTCATCATTTCTGGAAAATGCTCAGTTTTGTCTCTCTGGAGTCCATCCTCCATACTTGGTTAGAGAATCTATCCAATGTGGAAATCTGACTACTTTGCTCTTCTGCCAGAACTTTACAGTGGCTCTCTGTTGACTAAAGAATACAACCCAAGCTATTTAGCATTGTTTACAAGGCCCTCTGTCCCCTATCTTATATTTTATGCCTTGGTAGCACTCAACTTTGTGCATCACTTCTCACATACCATCTTGTCTTCCATGTCTTGCTCTTGCTCACACTCTTCTCTGTGCCTACAGTGCCCTCTACATCCTTTACTGGCTTGCTTTTTCTTTTTCAGGACTCTGGTCAACTCTAGGAAGCTTCCTCAGACTCAAGGGCTGAGTGTAGTGTTCCCTTTCATGCTTTTCTGCTTCATGAATTATATAACCAACTCTTATATTGAAAATATAACCCTCCACTGGAGTGTGAATTCCTCAAGAGACTTAAGTTACTTATTTTTGTTAGCCTAGCATAGTTCTGAGAACACAGTAGGAATTTAGTATGTATTTATTACCCAGAACATGTTGTAGGTTTATTGTATATTTACTGAACTGTCTTGGTTTGCCCTTTTAAAATCAGGTACTTTGATATCTGGGAACATGGGCAATGATACCTCTGGGGCTTTTTAAATTCACAGGATTTGTGATCATCGTCTCCAGCTAAATTCAGTTGTTTCCAGCTGTATCAGGGAAAAGAAGAGATATAACTTGGGGGTTAAAATATAAATCCCAGATGAAATAGAAAACTAATTTTCAAAGGAAGAGGGAGAAATGAAATAATAAGAATCTAGCATCCACAGTTTTGTGAATGGGTATTGTTGAAAGGTTGATTTCCTTGCGTGGGCTGCTTGGATGAGGGACACTCATGTTTTCTGCAGTGATATGGATCTTCCCCTCGCTCAGTCCTGCCTGACTTTTTGCCCAAGACCCCTGGGGAGGTAATGAATATGAAATCTTTCCTCCTGGATAGGATGGTGCTGGAAACAAGAATGACAGGCTTGTGTGTAGGTCCCAGAGAAAGTAGGCAGAGAGTAGGAGACTTGCTCCCTGAGATATAGAAGATATGATGCCCTCTCCAGTATGGAACTAAGTGTCACTTAGTTTCCTGACATTCTTTGCTCCCTACCCTCCGGGACAACAAATGGGATTAATTCAGTCTTTCCAAATAATCCCAAATGACAAAGCTTATCAAATCTTCTGGAGTTCTCTCAGGTGGGATCTAAAGGATCGGAGCTGGTCAAGCCATAGCTGGCTGCCAAGTCTTCTCAGGGGCATCTTGCTCAGAAATTGGGGCTGTAACCTCATGCTGGGTCCCCAGAATTCTTGGTACTTTGACTTCCTTCTCAGTGTACAGTTTTATGTCCTTCTAACCAAGGTCAATTTGAGACCTATAGTCTTTGGGATTGAACAGAATCCAAAGTCTGTTTGGTGTCATGCATCAGCAAGTACTCAATGTTAATTGATAAGGTTAATGATCCTGAAATGTAAGAAGATATGTTCTTTGGCACTGTCTCCAATAGCTGCAATCTCCACCCTCTACTAAAGAATAACAACAACAATAATAATACAGAGATTCTCAGAGAGAAAACAAAGAGGTGGCAGAAGTAGCATCTCACTCAGGAAGCTGCAGGTGGAGACAGCTGCTACAGAATTCTATTACCTTCACATTCCATTACCTTCCTAAGACCTGTTGCCCTTTAGGGGAGATGATGGCCAATGACAGCCTTAAAACCACGGCAAGGTCAGTTGCCAGTAAAATAGCTGGGAAGGAAGGGGGAGAGAAGAATGTCCTTGGCAGAGAATGGTCTGACACATTGATGAATAAGCAAAGGCTCTATAGACAGAGCTGCTCTTCTGCACAGATCTTTTATCCTGGGAAACTGCTAGAAACCCAGTTTCAAAAAAAGTCTCCCATCTAACAGAACCCATCACTTTAGATCAATCTGCTAACTGGTAATATTCCATCATCATACAATAGTGGAGGGAGGATTTTAAAACAGAAGACCTAGGTTCAAGTGACTGTGCCATTTCTGGATGTATGATATTAGGCGAGATGTTTACCTCTGTGCGTTTGGCTTTCTATAGGTAAAATATAGTAGATACTAGGAACAGAAAATAATTATGAGAACTAATTGAGCCATTGCATGCAGAGGTGTATTTTGCCTCTAGGTGATCATGCCATTTAGGACATTCTGTCTTTGTATGGCTCAAGGAGGGGAAGAAAGTGCTGATAATGCTGCTAATGAATAAAGCAGCCCCCAAGCCCCACCCACCATCTGCAAGAACATACTAATAAATCCAGATTTATGCAGACCGGTGTCAGGGTCTGCATTCATTAGCCAATTTAAATAATTTTGTATCTTAAAATAATTATGGCATTTGCAGTACTGTTTTCCAACACATTCAAGGTCTAAAGCAAAATGCCCCAAAGATAACCACATGCAATCACTGCATTTATTTTACATTTTTAATGAACTTCCTGTTCCCAGACCTCTGCTGGCATTCCCCAGCAGCCCGGGTTCTGGCTTGTGTTCCTTCATGGAAACAGAGAGCAGCTGCCTGTTTTCTTGTCAGCACGTGCATTTTAACTTCATCAGAAGACAGAGAATATGGAGACATGATCTCTTCTCAAAAGGTTTTTATTCTTTCTCAAATTACCAACCACAAATATATGGTAAAAGAAAGAAAAAAGATAGAGCTACAATAAAAGAGCTCTATGTGGTTTGTTTCTTGACTAGAGTAAGTAGTGTGGCTTTTGCCCTGCTATTCTTCATGATGGCTTTAGAGGCTGGGGGACATCCTTTCCCCGAATCTACCATCCCTGTGCAGCTCTCCATATTCAGAAGACAGTATTAGAAGGAAAAGTTGGGGCCAAGTATCTCTGGCTTCATCCGATCAATCAATCCATTCCTCAAAAGCTATCCCAGCAGTAGGAGTGATTCAATAAGGATTGCTCATGAGTACCACTGGCAAAGACTTTGGCAACAAATAGGGAACAGACAGCACCTTTACAGGGCTGAAGAACACACTCCATATTTAGGCTGTAAGAACTTTCCCATCTAAAGTGTTAGTCCCGTCTGAGCCTTACAATAATTCTGGCAAGCTGGGAAGGCAGGCATTATTACTAATGGCCTACAGGACCCAAGGATCTGGCCCTGCCATCCTATACCACTCTCACCTTGCTCACTCTACTTTCTGTGTTCTCTCTATACTGACCTTCCTTCTGTTTCTTGAACATGTCACTCTGGTCCCTGCCCTAGGGCCTTTGCATTGACTGCTCTTTCGATGGATCGTGCTTCCCTGACCATGTTCTTCCAGTGACTGTCTTCTCACCATATGGCACTCACCAAAAGCCAAGAAAGCTTTTCTGGCCACTCTGAGGAAACACTGCCCTCATCCTATTTCTATTCCAACACATGCTTCTATTACCTTACCTTGTTTATTATCTTTAAAGGCCTTTTCCTTCTCTGGAGTCCTTGCTTTTATTTATTTGTTTATTGTCTCTGTTTCCACACAGAATGTAAGGGCCGTTAGGGAAGGGACTTTGTCTGGTTCTAGATGCTATGCACCAGCATCTAGAAAGATGCCTGGCATAGAATAGATACTAAAAAACCACTTACTAAATGAATTTTAGTTTGGCCAATGAGGAAACCAAGATCATGAAGATTGAGTAACTTGCTGGGATCTCATCAGGGCAAAACTTGGACTTCTCTTACCTTTCAGACTTACGCTTTTCTCTCAAGGCAAGGAATTCATTGTTTGCCCCTGGGTGATCCAGGATTCTCATGTTATCCTTTGTCAGGACATAGAAGGTTGAGATTTTTCATCTTCAGAGACAGGTTAACGTGCATGAGATGAATCCAAAAGTTGGGTTGGATAGTCAACACTGTTGAGGTTGTGTGTGTGTGTGTGTGTGTGTGTGTGTGTATGTGTGTGTGTGTGTGTGTGTAAGAACTTAACTCAAGGGTCAGTGCTGTGGTTTTACCTTACTTTCCTGGGCTTCAGAGTTTTGGGTCTCATCTGGAGTATACTAATTTTGAGAAGCAGCCCGAAGAGTTAGAAACAGGCACGACCCAACTTGAGTCCTGACCAGGGTATGTAGTGCTAGGTGATCTTGGACAAATCTGTTGAACTCTCTCTGAAATAGGGATAATTTAAGCTCCATGGCTGTCCTGAGCTCAATGAACTTGCATATATAAAACACCCAACCCAGGGCAAAGGGTACTGGGCAGGTTCAGTAGAGGCTTCAAACTTTCTCTTTTATCCAGTTTTTGATTGAAGCTTCCTCCTTTAGGATGAAGGCTGAGTTTCTCTCTCTCCCTCTTAAGTTCACAAAGTATCCAGAAACCTGTTCTATCATCAATGCAAGTGGCTCATTGCTATCTGGAGATTAACTAACAATGACAGGAAGGAAGGAGGTGATTCTCCTGGTGGGGGGATTTGGGGACTGAAATATTTACACTTAGGTATTTATCATGGCGAAGTGGCATTATGTGACATCGTGAAAAAAAAAAAAAGACAAAAAATGTGATTGCTTCAGTGTAAGTCATGGGTAGATGGAGAGCTCTGCTGTCACCAACACAGGCCTCGTGACTACAGCTAGCAGCACAGGAGAGCTGCTCAGGATGGACCAGAAGCTTCGCTTCGGGCCAAGGAAAGCAACACACAAGAGCCCCAAGAAGAGACACCCAGGAGGTGAGTTTAAATTCCAGGTTCCCTAAGTCAGGTTTTGCAGACGAGGCTTACTCTGCTGTTCTCCTGTCCCCTGGGGCCTACAAACATGGCATATTTGGAATATGGTTACCATAAGGGAACTCTAGAATCCCAGGTGGAGAAAAGGATAAAGTTCTATCTCTATGAAAAAGCTTGGTTATGTTAACATGGAACAAGTCCATTACACCCAGGTGTAATGGGTGAACTCTGCCCATTCCGATTAGTTGTGGGAAGATTGGCTGCCTTCTCATAGAGTTACAGAGAATTGTTATGGGAAAGTGGTTGTGAACCTCACAGTCACTCCATGAATACTAGGTGTTTCCATGATGATGATTTGGTTGTGAGGATGGTTGATGCAGGAAAGATGGAGAGAACAAAGTAAGCTGATCTTTAAATGCCTGCATTTGCTTCAGGTTCTCAGAGCTCAGTGATTTACTCAGCTTTAGCTGTAAGTAAACCCTGAGAGGTACTAGCTTGGCTCCTTTTCCTCTCTGCCCCCTCCCCTCCTTGGCAGTATCAGCAAGGGATTATTGAATGGAAACAAACTGTGTGGCAGAAATGCGCTGAAGAAGAGAAAGACCCGGACACTTGAAAATTACTTATGACTAGTACCTCTTAGAGGTAAAGCAGTTACAAAAAAATCTGAGTATTAAACATCCCAAATCAAACAGCAGAGAATCTATTGAGATGATTGAGGTAGGCCTCTTTCTTTATCCACAAACGGGATCTATGATGAAAACATCTATTTAGCTAAATGGAATTCAGGGCAGAGGAATAAAACCTAAGTTCACTGAAGAAAGGCAGTAAGCCTTTGTTCTGGGATAGATCACGTTGCTTGATGGCAGCATGTAGATAATACAGACATCAAGGTGATCAAACAGAAGAGAGTGATAGATCAACTTGAATTTTCTTTTTTTTTTTTTTTTTTAAAGATTTTTATTTATTTGACAGAGAGCAACACAGCGAGAGAGGGAACACGAGCAGAGGGAATGGCAGCGGGAGAAGCAGGCTTCCTGCTGAGCAGAGAGCCCGATGTGGGGCTTGATCCCAGGACTCTGGGATCTGACCTGGGCCGAAGGCAGACGCTTAACGACTGAGCCACCCAGGCGCCCCCAACTTGAATTTTCTAAGAGAAAACCTGTACCGTTTTGGAAGAGATGACTGTCCCCGCCCCTAATGCCGCCGCAGCCCCCTCAGTCCACACGTCAATGTGGCTTGATGTCTTCATTTACCATATCAACCCTCTCATCATTTCCTCTTATCTCCTGCTCTTGGGCTTGATTCTTTGGCGGGCATTCTTATTCTCTTTACTAACAGGCAATCAATATTACATCATCCTGTTCCCTGTGATTCCTCTCACACGATGAGATATATTGGAGCAAATTCCACTGGGACTTGTTTTTCAACTCCCTGATGCCTGGCAGAGCGAGGCTATGAGAATGCCATGCAAAATACTGAAATTTGATTGGACTGCAGCCCAGACAGCATGATTACAGCAACATTCCTACTCTCCTTTATGTGAGCTGGTGGCTGTAAGACATCCATATGCTGTTACTTGTGCTTCTGCCCAAGAGGAATAAAGAATGAAGGAGGGAGAAAAAGATAACTGATTAGAATTGTTAATTCTTTATTAATTAATTAAAAGGGCTTGATGTGGCTATCTTACATTTAATGGCTCATGCAGTTGTCAACATGTGAGTTCTTTATCAAGAGGGTCAAGCGAGAGGGTAGAAAAAGAAAATCCCTTTACAGCAGGGTTTCTGGGTCTCGTGACTGTATAGATGTCGGGCTGGGTAATTCCTGGGTTGTGAGGGGCTATCTTAGGCATTTTAGGATGTTTAGCAGCCCAGCCTTTACCGATTAGATCCAGTAGAACCTTCTTCTCCCCGCAAAAGTTGTGACAGGCAAAAATGACTGCAGACATTACCAAATGTCCCTTGGGAGCAAAACTGCTCCAGGTTGAGGACCACTACAGTGCAGAAGAGCCTGTGACCCCTCTTTATGTCGCACACCACCGCTTTCCCAGTGGCAGAAGCTTGTTGTAAAGCTGCAATGAGTATATGATACTTAGGTGGCAGGCTGAAGGGAGCTGGTCTCTTAAGAAAGAGAATAAATAGTGTGACACTTTTTCAGATCATCATGACTTAACCCTGTGGTGTCCACTCAAGGATGTCTCCTCTGACTCTGAACATTAAGGAGAGAAAGTGACCTTGCTGAAAGCCCAGCCATTGCTTCCAATGGAGAGTTTTCAGCTGTTTCTGGAGAACAATTGACCTTTAAAATTAATTTCTCTTCCAGATTTTTTTTCCCTTCTTGAATTAGTTCTCTCTACCTTGCCTTTCACTGCAACAAAATGGCACTTAATGGATCTTTGAAATTTAATATACTCTAATGTTGCAAGACTTCCTGAAGTTTAATAATAACCCTTTGAAATGATTTAGGAATAGGGTTTGAGAAGAGAAAGGGCTTTATTTTTGTTAGTTTTAAACATCGTGTCTGCTATTTTAGTGGAGGAGCAATCTGATAGTCTTTCCTGTCCCTCCTTCCTCCTCTTATTCTTTGTGAAGGACACCTGAATCAATAATGTTACAGAACTTTACACATACTTAGCTATTTATCAGCCATAACCAACCAATTTGCAAGAACCAGGCAGCGGGAGGAATGCTTGTTATTGGATCCACGGAAATGATTCCCAGCTCATCCATTTTTACTTCTATAAACAGATGCATAGCTCCTGACACACTGAGGCTCTCAATACACCTCTCTTGCATAAATGATCCTTTAGAGTACTATGACACATTGTTCCTATTTTTTACATCAGTAGACTCACAAAATCCATGCTGACCTGCCGTATTTACTAGCCCTGTTTCCTCCTCGTCAGTTAGGACTGGGTACATAGAGTAGGCACCTAAAAACCATTTATTGAGTAGAATTCCACAGAACATAAGCAGCTGCTCTGGCCACTGCCTCTGTGACCACCAGCAGCCCCTTCATTAATACAAAGCCCTTGCGCTTCACGTGTGTTTTCCTTACAACAACCTTGTGCTGTGGAGGACAGAAAAAGACATTTGTACCTCATTTTACAAATGAAGAAGCTGCCACTCAGGGAGGCATGATAATTTGCCTTTATTCATAAGCAAGCGCATGTTGAAGCTGGAATTTATTGGAGCTTAGACATTACTGTTTGAAGAGAGATGCCAGGTCTCTCTTCTGTTGTGGGTTTAAAAAGCTTATCAGCATTTTCTCTGCCTTGAATACATTTCTTAAAACCATTTCATGCTCTTTCCTGTGATTTACTAGTCAACAGGGGGAGCTTACAATTATTAATTTGACTAGTTGGTATCCTCCCAGGGGGCAGAGATCATACACTTTGATTTGCTAGCACAGAACCAGGCACATGGAAGGCGCTCAATCAAAAAATGTGTTAAGTAAATTTGTTGAAAGAATTTGGGTATGGACAGAACCTGAGGAACTTTGATGTAAAGAAAAAGCAGATACAAATATTCAGGCCCTGGAAGGCCGACTGCTCACCGTGTATGAATAGGAATAAAATGTTGACCTGGCTCCTGCATCTCTCTCTGGTGCGTGTGATTAGTTTAAGTTGGTCGTCCTGAATTGCATTCGCTTCAGGAGCCTGGACAAATTTATTATTTCAGTCTGTAAGGCTGAGCATGGACCTAGATGCCTCTCTGAGGCTCTGAGGAACCAAAGCATCATTAATCTTTCTTCCCTTTTAAATTCAGCATGCACATCCTCAGATGCAGATGGGCCCTGCTGTTATTTTCACAAATATCCTCTCCTCATCCCTACCACCTCACCTCAGCCTTAGGGCCGAGTGGCTGCAAACCCTCGGCATCCGTGGGAGTGGAACAAAGTCCCCAGCGCAGATAGAGCTCCCTGGGGCTAACACCCACCTCCCTCACACTTCTGGCCTTCCTGAGCCCATGATGGAGTTCATTGACTCCTTCCCACTCACAGAGAGCAATAATCAAAACCATAAACAGCTGTGGGCATTGTACTCAAGCCAGGAGGAAAAGGAAGAAGACCACTGACTTCCCTGTAGTCAAGGCACCCTTCCCTATTCCGGGTTTGGGCTGGGAAGGAAAGGTGGTGCCTTTCCTCTGGGCCATCTTGTTTTTCTCCCAGGACCCTATTTTCTGGGGTCTGGGGAGCAGCATCTTCTGTGGAGTGGAGAGACCAACTACCATGAAGAGAAAACTGAAGCTGTGACCTGGAGCTCCTCGTTACAGGTTAAGATTGAATATGTGTCATGTTGTGTGGCCCCTCTAAAATGGTGGTTAACCACGGGTGATGTTCCTCTCCGGGAGACGTTTAGCAACATCTGGAGACATTTTTGGTGGTCACAGTTGCAACAGTGGGTATGTGACTAGTGTAGATGGATAGAAACCAGGAATGTTGCTGAACATCCTACAGTGTACAGCGCAGCTGCGCATGAAATGCAAAGCAAAGGAAAACAAAATGCAAGGCCATGTAGATTAGAGTTTGTTTAGGTCTGCTGAATAGAGTCTTTTCAGTGTTAATAAGTTTAAATGGCTTTCATTTGGAGGTCTGTGGTTTATACTGAATCCACAAAACCATGGGTCAGCAAGGGTGGGGCATTTGGGGCTTGTTCACTGTGATTTTGCCAGTGTCTGTGGCAGAGTGCCTGGCACATCGTGTACTTCGGAAACGTTTGCTGAATTAAGTACTGTCGCTGCGGCTGTTGTGATATTAGCAAGCGACTCAGTTGATTAGCTGGTAAGGAGGGAATAAAGAAATAAAGAATAAAGAATATATAAAAGAATAAAGAACAAATAAAAGAATAAAGAATAAGGAAAATAAATAAGAAATAAAAAAAATTTAAAATAAATAAATAAATAAATAAAGGAATAAAGAATAAAGAAAAGTGATATCAAAAGAGGGGAGCAGAGCCAAGAAGTCAACTAGGCCAGGATAGGCTCTACAGAGAGTAGCCCTTTGTCTAGAGATTTGAGGACCAGAACTTTAGCTACCTGAGGCAGCTCAGCCTGAGACATCAATGAGGTAGAGGCCCCCAAAGCATCCATAATTGGCCCTGACCGTTCCACTTTGGTGAACCTCACTCACCAAAGGTTCAGTCCATCCGTGGCTCTTGAGGTGGTAGGTAGAGGATGGTTGGTCAGTGTTTTGGGAACCAGATTCTCGGGATCAGAGCCTGGTGTTGACTGGGCCTTCCTTGCTATTCTAGTCTTCTCTTTCTTCCAGATGCTGTACTCACTGGTTAATTTTCCTAAAATCAGTTCTGATATATCAACCCCATCTTGTAAAACCTTCAACAACTCCCCGTGTTTTACCCAAGTAAGTCCAAATTCTTTGCTCATACCAGTGTACCAAGCTAGCTACGTCCTGACCTCACTGCCCCTTTTCTTGCCTTTACCTTCTCTCTTGTGGACCTCGCAAGGGTCCACAAGGGATGTGGACATCCCTTTCCATTCTGTCACAGCGACTTTTCCACAGACACCCATAGTTTCAGCCAAGCTAGATGATTTGCTTTTCCATGAGCAAGCCTCCTTGGTGCCACTGCCCAAGGGTAGACAGATGGTGTTACCATCTACCAACTACCACATTACCCTAATGGTGGCTAACCATGGTGCTCTGCATTTCTCCTTTCACTATGTTCATTTTTCAGGGGTCCTTCAACTCCCATAAATATGCAAATCACTTAACAATAATGGAGTCAGAATCCCAGAATAAATTCCTACTTCCTATCTGCTGCTTGCATAGGGGATGTGTGTGAATTAAAGAGATAATGCTGTCGGCAAAGTGCTTTCATCTTCCCAGAATGAGCTACATTCCTTCAAAGCATTATTCAGATTTCACGTTGGCTCCCATGTGTGCTTCGCATAGCAAGGAAAACCCAGCCTGCTCAAAGCAGGGGCCTCAGTGCTTTGCTGAACCATGGTCCGAACTAAGATATTTATGTCATTGCAAAATGCTCTTGTGTTTATTATTTGCTTTAGATTTAAGCTTTAAGTTTAATCGAAGGTTTTCTCTGCCATGACGCTATCTTGTGGCAGACACATTTCTCCCTTCAGCAGGTAGAGACTTTGAAGGTGCTAATGAAATCCGTATTTTATAGAGACTTTGATTAGATATGTCATCACTGTTTTCCATTATAGAAATACATTTTCTTTTGAATATAGAGAAGGTAAGTCAGGAAACTTCAGTTCTTGGAGAGAAAAGGGTTCGAGGGTGGAAAAGTTTAGGATATGGTCAAGAGTCTGGGTGGCCTTGTTCATCAAATTCAAGAACAACAGAAGTGAGGGGCACCTGGTTGGCTCAGCGGGTTAAAGCCTCTGCCTCCAGCTCAAGTCATGATCCCAGGGTCCTGGGATGGAGCCCTGCATCGGGCTCTCTGCTCAAGAGCCCTGCCTCTCTGCCTATTTGTGATCTCTCTCTCTGTCAAATAAATAAATAAAATCTTAAAAAAAAAAAAAAAGAACAACAGAAGTGAAATGAAAACTCTTCACAAGTGGAAGCAGAGTTAAAATGAAATTTTGCTTCCCACATACAAGCCCTGCTTCTCTGGCCACACAAAGCCTCGAGTTAAAAAACCAAAACCATAAAGAGGAGGGATTGTCACAATAAGGATAGGAATAGTGTCGTTCAACCTGCAGTGCCATCCAGCCAATATGGGATTTTGGAAACATTTCCAAAGCTCCTTTTCCCAAACCCCGTCCTATTTTTGAGAGTTTCTGGGGATATTTCATATACATTTGTGGACCTTGTTCTTATAGCTCCCATGTTGTGTTCTTTATTTCCTCTGGTGGGGCTGCTGATGCCTCTCATCACTGAAGGCGCCTACACGTGTGGGCACAGGGCCACCGGTCACCACATTGTGGTCACGGAGATCTGTCCAGAAGGTTCAAGCTGCCGAGGCTAACCTCGACCCTCCTAAGCTACACCAGGTGTTGCACTGAAGAGCTGGGAAGAATCTTTCTCCCTGGTGTAGCGATTACTCAATTAGTGATGTTTTTGTATCCCCAAATGGGAGAGGTGTTGTCACTGTTTGGTTTTGAAAGCGGGCCTTCATTTCAATCTCCTCCAGAAGGTGCAGGATAGGCTCTGAAGCTCTATTACCGTAGGCTCTACTGCTCTACTAAAATGCCTGCATCACCTCTGTACTGAGCACCGGCCAACCTGTGTGCCTTAATTTTCTCTTACCTCAGGAATACACTCTTTCCCAGGAGGCAACAAGGCTCCTTTTGCAAACCGGTACATGAGAGCCTGGTCCCACCAGGTATTCTCAGTATATTAAGCCCAAGATGGGACTCTTTGTACATACAGAAGATAGGAACCTATGGATCTTTTAGTCCCAGACATAGTGTAAGTTAAAAACATCAAGTCCTAAGTTTTATTAGTTTTAATCAGAACTTGTTTGATTGACAGGAACAGGAACCCCTTAAACTCACAAACCAACCCTTAATACCACTGATGTAGGCACTGAGGACAGCTCGAGCTCCTGGAAGTTGCACCTTGGCAACCTCTGGGCTCAGAAACTATTCTCTCTGCCCATTACAGGCTGTATGTTCTCCTTTCTGCTATTACGACATCTTCTCCCTCTTGACCTCTAAACAGCTTTTCTCTGTTTCCACATGGGCCCATATGGCCAGCAGCCCATATCTATGTGTCTTCCATAGATCCAGCTAAACACAGCCCTCTGTCAATTATAATTCCCACAGAAGAAAGTGTGATTTGGTACCTGCTAGCTATTAGAAGCATTGGTTTGGGCTTGGATGTCCATTCTGCTCAATTTGGCAGTTCTTAAAGGTCTGTCATGTATATAAGCATTGCTTTTTCTTCTCTAAAACATATTTTGACAGTGGGGCTCTGGGTGGGACATTTACCCCCAAATATGGTTCTTATGCTCTGGAAGGGCAAGGCTTGTGCTGCAAAGCTCTTCAAATCCCCTACAGAGTCTTGCCCAAAGCAGACACTCAGTAAAGGATTGTAGGAAAGATGTTGAATAAAAGGGTCCCTGTGGTCTTGGACCCCAGGAGCCAGATGGAAATCAGCTGTGTTACAAATTAGGTTTGCTGTCCTATAGGATAATGGCAAACTAAGCTAGAAACCTGAAAACCTTCTGACTAAGGGTGTATCCCACCCCTGCCAATACTGGGTTAATAGATTTTCAGGAGAAATCTTCTAATCCTGCTGGATACAGTTTCTTTCTCAAGAGAGCTTAGGCACTGGAGGGTAAATAACGCTGAGAAAGTTTGGGTTCCCTTCAACTGAAAGGCTGCGGCTCCACTGCCTTTTAAAAGCCACTGTGATTAACAGCTCTGAAATGTTTTTAATGAGTGTTTCAGTCTGGGTTTACATATCCTTGAAAGAGTTAAGATTTCACCCAGGAGGTTTCAAAACTGAATTAGCATGTGTGCTTATTACTGTTGGAATCTGCAGCAGCAGACTTACTGTATTTTTAGCTGAGAGGCAAGTGGCTCTCAGGCTTAGAGCTCTGAGAGGTCTGAGCAGATCAGAGCATTAGGATGGCGGCTATGAGGAGAGCATGTGAACTCTGTTGGTCCAAATCAGGGGGTATGGCTTCATGCGCCTCCACAAATTTGCAACTGGGCGTTGAGTATCTTACAGGGTTGATATAGAGGTAGAAGTAGTGGGCACTCAGGTAGAGGCATGTGATATGTGCCAGAAAATTGCTTTTATCTCTTTATAGACATTTTTGGCTTGTGGTTTGCAGGAAACATACCACTCCACTATTATGAGTTAGTTTTCTTGAGGTGTGTGGGTGGCTCAGTCATTAAGCGTTTGTCTTAGGCTCAGGTCATGATCCCAGCGTCCTGGGATCAAGCCCCACATGGGGCTCCCTGCTCCGTGGGGAGTCTGCTTCTCCCTCTCCCACTCCCCCTGCTTGTGTTCCCTCTCTCCCACTGTCTGTCTCTGTCAAATAAATAAATAAAAATCTTTAAGAGTTAGTTTTCTTGATGTCAGTGTTAATTTTAAAACACTAGTCCTTGGACAGTGGTATATAACTAATTTACTTTACACTTGCACAGTATTTGCCATGTGTCAGATACTTTTCTAAATGCTTTAGAAATACTGACCAGTTGATCCTTGTCGCTAATCTGTGAGGTCCTGTGGTTATGCTTATTTTATAGACAAAGACACCGAGACTCTAAATGGTTGAGTAACAATCTTTAGGTTGGACAGCCATTTAGTGATGGAGCTGGAATTTGAACCCAGGAAGCCTTGTTCCAGTGTCTATGCTCTTAAACCTTATGTTATGCATAGTGATTCACACTGTATTACTAATATCTTAATCAGGCTAAATTTGCCATCTAACTTTTCAGTTTCTCCCAGAATACAAAGGAGTGAGTGGGTTGGTGTAAGCATGAAAGCATTGGGTCTTGACTGGAGGATAAGTAAGGATGAGAGAGGAGGAAGAGTGATACAGAAAGTTATGGAAGAGATGTTCAAGGAGGGGAATTGAGTAATGTTATAGACAAGATTTATTCAACTTATAGTTTTGCTATGGGCAAGCTTCTTGAACATTTTCACAACAAAGTTAGACATATATATGATGCCAAGAGAACCCTCTCAAAAGGAGAGCTACATGACACATCCAGATTAGCCACCTTTAGTCCAGTGTTCCCTCCGCTGGACTAGAGTGCTTGTATAACATGGTGCATTTGAGATACAAACTTAGGTTAGTAGTCCCTGGTGCCTGTCCTTGTCTACTTTGCATTTCCTTCATTCAGTTGATGGCATCCATTGCCTTGGAGAAGAGTTAATACAGAAGAAAAGAGAGGGAAGGAGAGAAAGTGCATTTAAGTTTCCAGAGTCAAGGCATTTTAAAACAGCTTTATTGACATAAAATAAATTACATATATTTAAGGTGCGCAGTATTACAAGTTTTGACCTGTGTGTACACCCATGAAACCATCATTACAATCAAGATAAAACCTACCCATCACCCCAAAGTTGCTTTGTGCCTTTCCTCCCTTCTCCCACCCCTGCCTTGTTTTTCTAGACAACTCTTGATCTGCTTTCTGTCATTATAGATTGGCTTGCAAGTTTTTGAGAATTTTATATAAATAGAACTATACAGTTTTACTCTCTTTGGCTTTCTCTCAGAATAATTATTTTGAAAAAAAAAGATAATTATTTTGAGATTCATACAAGTTATTATATCAATAGTTCATTCCTTTTTATTGCTGAGTAGTATTTCATTGTATGACTTGTAGCATGTTTGTACAGTCACCTGTTGATGAACATTTGGGTTATTTCCAAGTTTGGGCTATGATACATACCGCTGCCATAAACATTTGTGTATAAGTCTTTGTATGGACACATGTTTCCTTCCTTATTGGCTACATACTTAGGAGTGGAATGATTCAGTCATGTAGTAGGTACTACTACATGTTTAATTTTGTAAGCAACTGCCAAACTGTTTTCCAAAGAATTTGCACCATTTTACATTCCCTCAGGAGAGTCTAAGAGTTGTTCTACTTCCTTGCTAACACATGGTATGGTCAGTCTTTTAAACTGCAAACATTAAAATAGATGTAAGTGGTATCTGGTTATGGTTTTAATTTGCACTTTCCTAATGATTAATGATGGTAAGCATCCTTTCCTGTGTTTACTTGCCATCTGTGTATCTTTTATGGTGAAGTGTCTGTTCAAATCTTTGGTCCATTAAAAAAAGTAAGTGTTTAAATTGAGAATATTGAGAATTCTTTAAGTGTTCTGGATACAATTCCTTTATCATCTTTGGGACTAGCAAATATTTTCTCCCTGTTTGTGGCTTTTAATTCTTTTAAAAGTGTCTCTGAAGAACAGAGGTTCTTTATTCTAATGAAATGCTATATATCAATCATTTCTTTTTGTGGATGGTGCTTTTAGTATTTTATTTAAGAAGTCTTTGCCCACCCAAAGTCACAAACCTTTTCTCCCATGTTTTCTTCCAGAAGTTTAATAATTGTAAACTTTGCATTTAAGTCTATGATCCATTTTGAGTCTATTTTTTAAATGTAGCTTAAGGTATAGATTGAAGTTCATTCATAAGCCTGTAGATATCCAGTTGTTCCATTACCATTTGTGGAAAAGACTATCCTCCACTGAATTGTCTTTTTCAAGAATTACTTGTCCTTGTGTGCTAAGTCTATTCTGTTGCGCTGTTCTTTTTGTCTATCTTTGACCAATACCAACATACCTTGTTTTGTGCCTTAAAATCAGGTTCTCTAAGCCCCCCAACTTTATTCTTCTTTTTAAAGTGTTTTTGTTTGTTTGCATTGATTTTTGTTATTCAGAATCAGCTTATCAATTCCTACAAAAAGTCTGCTGGATTTTTTTTTTTTTTAAGTCTGCTGGATTTTTGTTTGGGATTGCATTGAATCTGTAGGTTGATTTAAGAAGAGTAGATATTTAAGCAATATGGGTCTTCTCACTCATGAACAAGGTAACCTTTCCCTTTTTTAGGTTTTTTTCTAATATCACAGAGCAATGTTTTATTGTATTTGTACACAGATCTTCACCACATGTTTTGTCAGATTTATGCCTAAGTATTTCACATTTTAATGCCTTAAATGGTATTGCTATTTAAAATTTTAGTTTATGATGTTCACTGCTTCTGTATAGGAATACAATTAATTTTTGTAAACTTACCTTGTATCTGAAATCTTGTTAAGCTCAATTAATAGATTTTATGTAGTCAATCATGTCACTTGTGAATAGACAGTGTTATTTTTCCTTTCGAATTTGAATGCCTTTTCTTTCTTTCTTTTTCTTTTTGCCTTCTTGCACTATCTAGAACTTCTTCTTTTTTTTTTCCCCAAAAATGTTTATTTTATTTTTTCAGTGTTACAAGATTTATTGTTCATGCACCACACCCAGTGCTCCATGCAATACGTGCCCTCCTCAATACCCACCACCAGGTGGTGGGTACTATCTAGAACTTCTAATACAGTGTTAAATAGAAGAGGTGAGATCAGACGTTCTTGTCTAGATTTTGATCTTAGGAGAAAGAATTCAGTCTGTTGTCATTAGGTATGATGGTTATTAGGTGTATAGGTTTCTCATAGCCAGGCTGAGGCTTTATCAGGCTGAGGAAATTGTCATCTATTCATAGTTTGCAGAGATTTTTTTTTCAAGAATAGGTATTGGATGTCTTTCTTGAACTTGGGATTTGTTGAGCCTCTGGGATCTATAAGTATATAGTTTTCACCAAATTTGGATTATTATCACCAGTTGTTTGATCAGCTTTTTCCATCCTCCCAGTCTCTCCTTTCTTTTGGGGACTCCCAATTCCAAGGATATAGGGATGGTTTAAGTGCCCATGAGTCCCTGATGCTTTCTTTATTTCCTTTAGTCTTTTTTTCTCTTTTTTTCCATATTTGGGTGGGTTCTATATCTGAAGATATATATAGATATATATATAGATATATCTATATATATATCGTACTATATCTTCAGGTTCACTAAGCCTTTTTGTCGATATGGGCTAGTATCTGGGCTAATATATGGGCTAATCTGCCATTAATCTCATCCAAGGTATGTTTCATTTCTGACATTATTATTTTCACATCTAGAAATTTTGTGTCTTTTTAATATTTTCTCTGTCTACCTAACATGTTTAGTTTTTCTTCTAGTGTCTTCTTGAACATATGGAAATTTGTCATAATAATGTTTAAAATCCTTAGGTATTAACTCTATCATATGTTTTATTACTGAGTCAGTTCAAGTTATTTTTTAAAATCTCTCATTATGAGTCGTATTTTCCTGTTTTTTCCATGCTTGGTAATTTTTTTTATTGGATGCCAGATATTGTTAATTTTACCTTGTTAGGTGGCAAATAGGTTTTTGTGTCTATAAATATTATTGAAATTTATTCTGGGATGTGGCTGAATTATTTGGAAATGGTTTGATGTTTTCAAGTCTTGTTTTTAAGCTTTTTTAGGTAGGACTAGAGCTGCCTAACTACTGTGGCTAAGTTTTCTCCACCCCTGAGGTAAAACAATTCTGAGTACTCTACCCATGCTCCACAGCAGAAGGGCTTTCCCCTATTGCTGGTGAGAACAAGAACTATTCTTAATTCTATGTGAGATGTCAGATTTTTTTTTCCTTTGCTTCTTTTGGGTGGTTCATTTACTGATCTCAAGTAGTTTCCTCACACCTATACTCATTAGTACTCAGCTGAAGTCTTACTGGGGACGTCTTCATGTTTCTTGAATTCTTCCTCTGTATAACACTCTCCTTTGTAGTATGTTAACCTGTGAATTGTAACATTTTGCTTTCCTAAATTCCCAGCTCCATCTCCTCAAGTTATTGAAACTGCTGGGCTCTACTTGGATCCTCATGCACCATGTACTGCAGCATTGAAACTCTCCACGCAGTGAACTAATGCAATTGTAGGGGTCATCTCATTTGCTTTCCATATCTCAGTAATTACTTCCCTTTTTCCCCTGATGCCTAATATCTTAGAAACCACTGTTTCATAAATTCTATCTAGTTTTTCAGATGTTTCAGGAAGGAAGATAAATGTGTTTCTGTTATTTGGTCTTGGCCAGAAATGAAAGTTTAAGAGCCAAGGCTTTTGATTTAAAAGAGCCTGAGTGGGCATCTAGGGTCTTTCCATAGTTTGGCTATTGTGGACATTGCTGCTATAAACATTCGGGTGCATGTGCCCCTTCGGATCACATTTGTATCTTTAGGGTAAATACCCAGTAGTGCGATTGCTGGATCGTAGGGTAGCTCT
>CM053608.1:61779343-61884293 GCA_028646535.1 Procyon lotor | reverse complement strand
AAAAAAAAAAAAAAAAGCCTGAGTGTTTGACTTTCAACTGCTAAGCCCTGAAAGACTCAGGGAATAAAGTCTAAAGTGTGGATTTGGGAGAGTGCTTAATTGTGTGAGTCAGATTTCCTTTCTCAGATAAGTTAAGAATATCTGTGTGGGAGAGAGGATGATAATTAGAGGGGAGGACAAGCATTATATGCTGGTAAATGTCTCTAAGAAGAGGCCTTGCTCCTTGTCCCCTTCCCTTAAAACTGAGTCTTCAGTGGTGTAATGGAAGAGTATACATGATAGAAACCTCATTTAGGTTTGAAATGATTCAAGAACAAAATGAGTTTGTGTTTGTTCCTACCCCAGCCCCTCACTGGGAGGAACTAGAGGAGGTATAAGCCTCATCAGTTGCTATCCAGACCAGAAGCAGAGTGGAGATTACTATTTGGAACATGTAGACAGACCAGCCTGAGTCCACCTTGCAGAATTTTCCCATACGTAGAATGGTACATGTGGAAAATATTTAGGTGTCTAAGATAGGTGTTGGTATAGATGAGAGAAATCCAGACCTGGGGAGAGGAGATCACATGTCTGGGCCAGATCAGCAACAGTTGTGTAGACCATAACTATGTAGCGAGTTCTGATAGGATATAATGTCTCCATGCAATCTAGCAGTGGTAAGTGACAATAATCAAGGACCAATTGTCTGTTCACCATATCTTGATCCTACAGTGTCCACTGAAACATAAACAACACACCAGGGGTAGAGCAGAAGTTGAGGATGAAGAGACCATGGGGGAGAGACTCTGAATTTTGAGTTCAGGGAATACTCCGGGATTTGAATTTGAAATAGAAATAGAGTTTTAGGAAAATAGAGTGGTTTTTTTTTTTTTTTTGTACTTGAGTTTGTGGCCTAAAATTTTATTGATTACAAATTTGCTCTCTAGTCAAAGTCTCCCAGTAGGAAAATTATGGGGCTTGTTTGGATTTGATTGCAGAGTGATTGACCAAGTTTTAAATGAGTATACCAAAATTTAGAGACAACTGTTGAGGTGTATGGCAAAAGAACTTTATAGCATGTCTTTTCCTTACCAAATAGAGTAAGTTATAGCTGAAAAATACAAGTGACTCCTTTATGAATAAACATAAGTGAACCCTTCAAGAAAGGTACCTTTTATAGGGTGACAAAGTAGGATCAAGATGGTTGACTTTCCATTTGCCATTGTCCCAGAGTTTTTAATTCAAATACAGGCCTTATGTTACAGACTTTTGGAATGTGTTCCAAATAAAAAAAAAAATGAATGTGGATTCAGTGAATAATTAAGATCTTTGTTTATCACTGAGTACTATATCTTTCAAAGTACTCATCTTGAGGAGTTATGCTGATATGTCAAAAATGATACCTCTATTCAAAATATTTGCAGAATTTGTCTTCTGGAATTTTCTTCAGAAGCTACAGCCTATTCTATTGAATTTTCACTTTAATGACTGATCTTTATTCTTTGAGCAAAGATTTGATTTCTTTGGTAGCAGCCAAAATTATCTAGAATTAGGTCTAATGAATAAAGAAATCATTCAAACTTAGTAAAGCTATTTGTGGCCAAAAATAAAATATGACTAAAAATAAATTAGACTGATTTTTTGGGGGTAAAGGTGAGGAAACTAATAGATATTCTGAAAAATCTTTTTTTTTTTTTTTGTAAACCAAGAAAGCTTTTCTTGAAAGAAACTTTGTATAGAATTTTAAGCAAAGTAAACCCAAAAAAGGGAGAGATGCTCTGGTGAACATGCAATGTGAGGCATGTGCTCCTCCTCTCAAACCTTCCTAAATTCCTCAGATGCCCCTGATGTTCCTCACAAGAGTATAGTTGCACATTGCTGTTAGTGACAGTGAGTTAGAGATATGATTTAAAAAAATAGATTCAGGGGCGCCCAGGTGGCTCAGTGGGTTAAAGCCTCTGCCTTTCGCTCACGTCATGATCTCAGGGTCCTGGGATTGAGCCCCGCATCAGGCTTTCTGCTCAGCAGGGACCCTGCTTCCCCTCCTCTCTCTGCCTGCCTCTCTGCCTACTTGTGATCTCTCTCTCTGTCAAATAAATAAATAAAATATTTTTAAAGGAGTGCCTGGGTGGCTCAGTGGGTTAAAACCTCTGCCTTCGGCTCAGGTCATGGTCCCAGGGTCCTGGGATTGAGCCCCGCATTGGGCTCTCTGCTCAGCGGGGAGCCTGCTTCTCCCTCTCTCTCTGCCTGCCTCTCTGCCTACTTGTGATCTTGCTCTATCATATAAATAAATAAAATCTTTAAAAAAAATATTTTTAAAAAAATAAAAAATAGACTCAGGCAGGTTACCCATAGCCATGGCAAATAGTGAATAGCTATTATCAGACATTTCTGAATCAGCGGTAGAATATACAAGGTGTGACTTCAAAGTAATAATGAGTTATTCTCTATAATTGTAATAGAAGGAAGGCTTTCAAGATAGCAATTCGGGCAGCTAAACTCACCACACTTTACTTGCTGGCCTGTCATTGCAGTCACCTAATCTTCACAGATGATGTCCCTTAACTCTTTCCCACTCCCTCCCTTCTATCCTTTAACATTAGGCCTTCAGGCCCTCTGCCCCAAGCACATAGATCAGGAGCTTAGCATTGATTCAGTTCTGTCACTGAATCACTTAGTAGTGCCCACCACTAACTTTGGGCAGCCCATTTCCCCTGTGACCAAGTCTAGGTCAGGATTAGATGAAGGTAAATTTCCTCCCCTCCAGCCACAGTCTTCTTGTGATGATTGTCACTATGTGGACCTCTGGTCCCATCTACTTGGCCCCAATTTTTGTAGATTTTGAATTTAGTTTGGAACCTTGGCTCTGACATTGAATTGATCATCCCCAAAGCCCCTATACAATCCCAACCAATGGTCTCATATTTGGTTTTCAGCCATAAAATCCTTTCATAAAATAAAAATCCTAAATAAAAGTATAATATGTAAGACAGGTAAAAAAAAAATGGAGTTCTCCTGGTTGGACAAAAGGTGAGAACTCCTGTTTGCACAGAATCTTGCCTATGATAGAATTAGCACTCAGTAAATGCTAACTCTTAAATAATAAAAATAGCAATAACAACAATAACTATGAAAAGTTGTTCAAATGCTACTCAAATGCTGCCTCCTTCAGGAAGACTTCTCAGATTCCCTCTTCTTTTTCTGAATGCTCATAATATTTTATTTTAACTACTCTGCTATAAGTTTCCACATTATGTCCTACATTGAAGTTATTTTTATTTTTCCTACTGTTTAAATACTTGAGAGAATACTCTCCAACAATGTCATCTCTCTACTTTTCACAGAACTTCATATTACACCTGGGGCAGACAGATCCTAAGGTGACCCCAGTGATCCCTGCCTTCTGGTACTTATGCCCTTGTATAAGCCCTTCCTCTTGGATATTGGCAAGATTTGTGGCTTGCTTCTAACCAATAGAATATGGCATCAGTGATGAGATGTCATCCCCATGATTATATTACATTATAAAAGACTCCATTTGCCAGAATTCTTGTTCTAGAGTCTTTCTTTTCATTGTTGGCTTTGAAGAAGACAATGGGAATAAACCCTGCAGCCTCAAGGAGATAGCATCTCCCAAAACTCAAGTGAAGTGAGAGGCAGTTTTGTGAAAGGCAGAAATTTAGAGGAAACTTCCCCAGTTGGGCCCCCAGATGAGACCTCAGCCCTGGTTGACATCTTAATTTCAGTCTAGTGAGACCCTGTGCATAGGGCTCAGCTAAGCCCTAGGCCTCCTGACCTAGAGAAAGTTTGAGATAAGAAGTAGTTATTGTTTAAAGTTGCTAAGTTTGTGGTAATTTGTTATGCAGCAAGGAAAACTAGTACAGGTCTGAAGTAATATTTTAAATCCCCTTGGTCAAAAAAGACAAGTACCAGTTCTGTGATATTTAAAAATTATTTGGTGAGTAATTTTCAAAGCATTTAAGATACTTCTAAAATCCTGTTAAAAAATCAAACATTTGTATATGGCAAAAACTAATAGAAGTTGGGTTACAGAAGTAAAAAAGCAGATAAAAACCTGAGAAAACATTGTAAAAGCTTTTTCTCAGCAAAAGCTTGATTTCGCTAATATGTAAAAAGCTAATTAATCAGTAAGAGAAAAACCCTAAACCCATTAGGAAACTAGCAGAGATACAGACAGTTGACAGAAAAGTAAATATAAATGGATCTACAACATATGAAAAGGAACTCAACCTCATTTATGATAAGAGCAAAATAAAAATAAAATTACAGTGGGATATCCGTTTCTACTTACACATTGGCAAACATTTTTAAAAATTGATAATACACTCTGGTCAAGGGGTGGATAACAAGCACTATCATATGTTGCTTTGTTGTTAAAACCTCTGTGAAAGGCAATTTGCAATATTTATTAGAATTAAAAACCAAACATGTTCTTTGACCTAGCAATTATACTTCTAAATATTTATCCTACAGTTGTACTCAGTTTCTGTGAAAGGACTTATGTATTGCAGTATTGCTTGTATTAGTTCAAGATCAGAAGCAAGCTAAATTTTTTAGGTTGTTTTTATCAACACAGGACTAATTAAATAAATTTTGGTATAGACATACTATGGAATATTTCATAGCAGTTAAAAAGAACATACCGATATGGAATGCTCTCCAAGGCATATTAAATAAAAAAAAAAAAGTACAACACTCTGTATAATATTTTACCATTTGTGTTAAAAAAAATCTGCTTTATAAATCTTCCTGGAATATATCTAAGAAGACTAAATCATAGTGGCAATGGTTGCCTCTGAGAACTGGGTGATTGGGAGACAGAGATGTAAAGAGATTCCTGCCTATACATCATTTTATACTTTTTAAACTTTGTACTCTGATATGTGTTGTCTATTTTAGGTCAAACTAAAAAAGTTTATGAACACATATTTGAAACACATAACTTTTAAAAAGTGGATAGAGAATTTAATAAAATGTATTATTCCCAAATAATAAATAGCAAATAAGGTACCCCAAATTTGAGGCTTCTGAATAGCCTATATGGGTTTAGGAGTGAAAGAGATGAATTTTACAAGCCTACGATAGATGAAATTTTCACAGTAGTACATTTCTTACCAACCAAAAACCCCTAGGGAAATCAGCTGAATACCTTATACTGTAATTTTAGTTTTTCATTTCCTTGTGTAAAAACACCCTAGGAGCTTTGCTGCAAAAAGGAATTCCCTGGGATTTTAAACCAGCATGGTTTAGAGAAGTCCTAACTTCAAAGTTAGGTTCCCTACGTGCCGACCCATGGGTGGCATCTTTCAAAATGAAATAATTGGAACTCAGTGGAAGTAGTGGCAGCCATACCTGGGGTTTGGGGTTGGAATAGGCAGGAAATGCAGTCTGACACCTGGCGACACAGAGCTGTTACAGAGAGCATTGTCAATTGAGTGTGTCCTTGATCAATCTGAAATGATTTTAACATTGAATCTAATCTGTATGTGCCTTGAGACCAAGTGTTAGGAATGACCTTACAAAGAGACCAGGGGATGGGGCGGGCACCCTTCCCACAGTGCTGAGATGAAGACAGGGCCTGCTCACCACCATTAACCCCCTCCGTCCTCCTGCCCCCCCAAAGAACCCCCAACATGCCTGTTTCTGTAGAACTCTCTCCCTTCATTTCTAGCTGTTGAGGCCATGTCAACCTCACCTACATGGTGGAATCGAAGGCCTTTTCTCCAAAATATCACTGCAGAATATTAACTTCATTGCTTATTAGTCCATAGTTCTAGCCCATTTGGGTCCTGGTAGCTTTTCTGATCTCACACTTTCCCCTTCTCCAGAGGGCTCACATCTTGAATTCTAATCACTTTAGTTAAGAAGAAACCTTGGAGAGACTTGACATCTTGCTGAGGGCAAGAATGTAGGAGAAGTTGGGGAGGGGCCAAAGACTCACTTTACTGCCTCTACCATTCGCAGAGATGGGCCCCAGCTGAACATCAGAAAATTATCTTCGATACAAGTCAGCTTGGCTCAGGCACCAGAGAAGACCCTGATGTGACAGCTAGCCTGTTTCTGAAGTGCCTGGCACCCTCTGGGCCTCAGTACATTCTTATTGATTAACTCTGTTCTGAACTAATTGACCCTCCTTAAAAATGGCCATAATTAGTTTTCAAGTTCTGAAGGAAAGTTGTTATAAAGAATTCTATTTTCAGTGAGAGCCAGCACTTGAATTTTCAGAGGTTCACTTCATTTTCTACCCTTTACTAAGTTTTTGTCCAGTTCATTAGTTACATTTAGAGGAAATGAAATAAGAGGGGAACAGAAGAAACTCGCCTTTGTCAAAAACAGTTCTGGTAAAGGATTTTGTTGGCAAGTATTTATAACCACTGGCTTATAAAAGACTTGAGATTAACTCTGGATTTAATTTATCTGGGCTATGTATTTCCCAGTCCTCAGTAAATGACCAAGAATTGATTCTGGGTGGTGACAAATCTGATCACCATCACATTTGAGTGCCCCTTGGGGACTAGGCGAGGCATTTTAATACCAAAGTACAAAACAAGTTCCTGCGCTGCTGTAGACACACACACTGAAGCAGGAAGGAGATTACAGAGTGGGCCAGCTGCTGGACTCAGTCCGTGCCTGGTCCTCCGGGGTTTCTGAGCCCCATCTGCCACTGCATGGGCAGTCACTAGCTTGACTGGAATTTACCCCATAAAATTTAAGTTTAGACATACCTTCTGGTATTCCCTCCAGTGTTTGTGAAGAGTCTACAATGATGCCTGACTTCTCAGTAGTGGTCAACACCTCTCAGGACGGTGGTGGAGACACTGATTTGGAGGCGGAAATGGTAAGCTGCTGATCAAGGGCCCTTTTGCGAGATGGTTAGGTCCCTTTAGGATACTCGATCATAAACAAACTATGATTATGATTTTAACTAACTGTAAACTAACTGTGGATTCTTCTGCATACTGGAACACACTGATATCCTCACCTCTAAATTACATTTAATGATATTCAAACATTCGACAGCATCGGTGCCGATCAGCCTAGAAAAGCTGACCCTGCTTTCAGGTTCCCGAAGTGTGCTTTCCTTTTGATGCTCTCCTGTTTCCCGTATCCTTTGTTTTAGCCACCTTTCTATATTCTGACTTCTCTTTTTTTCTTTCTTGTGTATTGCAGAGTGACAACTTTCATTTTCTTAAAATATTCAGGCAGTGAATACTTTTTCTTTAATAAATCTCAGGCTGGTCCCACAGTCCTTAATGGAGTATAGTCACTCTTCATCTTCAAAGTTTGGCATGGTCTTGCCCTCCTTTTATCTGTACCCAGGGCTTTTTCCTATTCCCCAGCTTTACTTGTCATCTCCAAATCTAGATGGTATAATTTTCCTCATCTTATTTCTTACAAGCTGGGACAGCTTTGAAATTAGCAGCTTGGGCTCTCTTTAGAACCCCCCTTCCAGATCCCCTTTGCAAAGGTCCTAAAAACTTACCCAACATCAAAAATTAGACAGTTCTGTGAGTGTCCTTGCTCTGGAAACTAGCATTCAGGAGCAAAGTGCTGGACCTTCAGTGCATGTTAGTACTTCAATCATGGCCCATTTCTTTAGCTCACTTTGACATGCATAACAGGCCTGGAATGGAAGGCAGTGGGCTTGGGCGGGCTTGTGGAGCTCTCAAGGAGAGAGGGCTGCTGGCTTTTGGTACGTCCAGATGCAACAGGATGAGGCAGAAAAGCTGGATGGGCATGTTAGCCACACTAGGAGTCTTGCTCCATTAGTCAACAACTTTAAGCAGAAAAGATTTCAAGTTTGAGAAAGAGGCATGCATTTTGTCATGTGAGGCACATGTCCATTTTCTGCAGGAGGTCTGTTTCAATTAATTTATTAAATATTCTTTCCCTCAGAAAGTTATACAGATATACACATAGAGACCTAGAGCTTTTTCAAAGCTTTTCCAAAAATTGGGGCATTAAGAGAAGGGGCACAAGGAAGAAAGATGAGATTTACCCATTTACTCTAGACCTCCACACCCCCAAACAGAGAGAGCCTTAGATGTGTATTGTATAGCATTCTCTGTGTGTTTGTGTGTGTCTGTGTGTGTTTGCATGTGCGCATGCATGTACACACACGATGTGACTTGTGACTCCAAAGTAATAGCAGATTGCCACACATGGTTTTTGGAATCTTTCTTACTATATTTAGCCTGTAGTCAGCCTGTACGAATCCTGTGTGTGTGAGTATACATGTGTCTGTACACACAAGCTCACTATGTGTGATCCAAAGTGGCTGCAGTGGGATGATGAAATGTGAGCTTTGTGGTCTGTGTTATATATGTTTACATCAAGATTTGGAATCCAGGGACCTGCTGTCTCATAGTGGCTTCGTTCTCAGCACAGCCTATTTGGAAATGCTCTGGTCCCAGAGAGCCAGGCTCCTTCATGAATGGGAAATGAGATGCCTCCTCCTCCAGGCTGCCAGAGATGCCGCTACCCTCCCGCAATCTTCTCTTTTAGAAAACATGTGCTGAACTTGTAAATGAGGTTTCCCGCGGTGTTAGGAGTATTTTTATTTTGAATGAACAGTCACGCTCTTTCCTAGCACGAGGTCCTGGGGTGAGTGGCAAGGATCCCTTCCTGTCAGAATTCTTGTGGTGTTAGGCGGCCCTGTCTGAATCCTTTATGAACACCAACTCGTACCACCAGCTCCCTAATATGTAAATAAACACAGTTCTTCCACATTGCGGAGAAGAGGAAAACAAACAGAAGTGCAGATATGTGTAATGGTTTCTATGGGGAGGCTGTGTCGCGCTGGGGTTGGAAGGCTTCCCTGGGGCTCCAGCTGGTCGTCTCATCTGCTGGGGCACCTTGGATGGGGTGCTTGCCCCCTCTGTGCCTCAGTTTCTCCCTCTGTTCACTGAACCTCATGTGATTGTTGGGCAGATTCAGTGAGGTAATACATAAATAATGCTTAGCCTACTACTTGTGTTTATGAGCTCTCAGTACTGCTGCTGCTGTTCTAAAGGGCAGCTTTTAAGAGGAAATGAGCCCTCCACCTACAGACTCCAATGTAAATTTAAGCATAAACACTCCTCCAAAAGGGCAGTGCTTTTTCTCTAGATCTTAGCCTGACCTCTTTTTTCTAGCCAGCATTTAGGTTTTTTTTTTCAAATCAGAATTGAACCTATTCTAAGAAAATTCAATTTAAGAAATTCAGGCCTTTTGCCTTGCTTAAAACCCTTTGTCAACTCCATTATCATCTATGGGGAAAAAAATGCAAACTCCTTAGCAGGCAACCAAAGGTTCTTTACAGTATGGCTACTGTCTATAGTTGTTTGTCGTCATTCCACTGGGCACCTTTCCGTAAGTATTCTATGCTGCAGGGGTTCAGAATCAGCCCTGGTTCTGCTACACCACTGTGTTACTTCACGTCCCTGGGCCTCTGCAAAAGCTGCTCTCTCTGCATGGACGGCTGTTGTCCCCTCTTGGCTTTCTGGGAGAACTCTGTCTGGCTTCACCTCATTGAGTCTTCCTACATGTTTCCTCAGATAAGCTTACTGTCTCCACCTCTGTGTCTTGGTCATATTTTCAGTTTTGTACTCATTACCGGGTGTTGCAGTGCATTTATGTATGAGTTTGTCTCTCTAACTTGACTGAGATTCTTGCAACCAAGGACAAGGTCTTGTTTGCTTCTGTATTCCAGTGCTGAACAAACAGCACAGACTCGGTGATTCAAGAAATGTTCGTTTCACTGTTAACTTGAAACAGGGAGTAAATATTTACATAATTAAATCAGACACTGCAGTTTATTGTTTTAATCTTTTGGGGTTTTTTTTCTTCACAATAATGAAGCCAGCTCTTATATTTAAAATATTTTGTAGAACAAGGCACATTTATATAAATGAAGAGTAGTTGAAGCAACAGCAAGGTTGAAATTTTTAAGATTAAATTTGTTTGCTTCAATCAGTATTGCTGTAAGGACTATGGGAAGGAAGAAAATGGAATAAGATATATTCTGTTTTCTTAAGAAGCTCTCTATCTGGAAGGGAATAAGACAATGAGAGTAGAAGTAGAGCAAAATTTACACCATTAGAGGTGAACCAAAAATAATTCTGGAGGTTTAAAGAAAGAATCAGCCAAATGCAATTGGGGATCAGGAAGAGGTGTTGTTATGAAAAAGTGTTCATCATCATTAGCCATCAGGGAAATGCAAATCAAAACCACATGGAGATACCACATTACACCATTAAGAATGGCAAAAATTGACAAGACAAGAAACAATAAATGTTGGAGAGGTTGTGGAGAAAGAGGAACCCTCTTACACTGTTGGTGGGAAAGCAAGATGGTACAGCCACTTTGGAATACAGTGTGGAAGTTTCTCAAAAAGTTAAAAATAGAGCTACCCTACAACCTGTCAATTGCACTACTGGGTATTTACTCCAAAGATACAGATGTAGTGAAAAGAAGGGGCACATGCACCCCAATGTTCATAGCAGCAATATCCACAATAGCCAAACTGTGGAAGGAGCTGAGATACCCTTCAACAGATGAATGGATAAAGATGATGCGGTCCATATACACAATGGAATATTACTCAGCCATGAGAAAGGATGAATACCCAACTTTTGCATCAACATGGATGAAACTGGAGGAGATTATGCTGAGTGAAATAAGTCAAGCAGATAAAGTCAATTATTATATGGTTTCATTTATTTGTGGAACATAGGGAATAGCATGGAGGACATTAAGAGAAGGAAGAAAAAATGAAGGGGAGGAAATCAGAGGGGGAGATGAACCATGAGAGACTATGGATTTTGGGAAACAAACTGAGGGTTTTGAGAGGGGAGAGGGTTTGGGGGATGGGTTAGCTCAGTGATGGGTATTAAGGAGGGTACATATTACATGGAGCACTGGGTGTTATATGCAAACAGTGAATCCTGGAACACTACTAATGGAACACTGTTAATGTTCATGGAACACTACTAATCAAAAACTAATGAAGTAGTGTATGGTGACTAACATAACAATAATAATAATAATAATAATAGTAATAATAATAATAAGGAGGTGTTGTGTGGAGGTGGCAGTGTTGGGGATCGGCCCTGTTGTGTGGATGGGCTGTACTAGGCAGAGATGGGCAGGAAGAACATTCCAAGCAGGAGGGACAGTGTGCCTAAAGACTTAGAGGGGCCTAGCAGGATATTGACTTAAAGACCACAACCACCCACATGGCTCCATGTTACATTCAGTATGGGAATGTGGTGGGAGAAAAGATTAAAAAGCAAGTTTGTGAACATTTTTAAAGGGTCTAAAGTCCCAGAATGAGGAAATTGAACTTGACATAGTAAGCAATGGGGAGCAATCAATATTTTTGAGTAGGAGAGTGATACAAAGAGAATGCTTCAGAAAACTCTGCATGTTGGTGTATATAGACTGTGCTGGATAAGGAGAACCTAATCATAGGGATAGGTGATAAAAGATTGTTGCAAGTATGTAAATGGGAAGTGCTAGCAGTGGAATGTAGTAGCTGACAGGCCTTGCAGAATCAAAACATGGCATTTTGGTATGAGATGAGTGAAAAGAGAGATGAGTGAAAAGAGAGAGTCTCATGTGATGCTTTGGTTTAAAGCCTGGGTTCAAAGGGAAATGGTGGTACGATTAGGGAAATTTGATAACTCCTGGGGAGGCAGTTATATTGTTAGCAAACTGGTAAATCTGGAGGGGCCCACGTCAAGTTGAAGGGCCTCCAGGTAGGTCTGAAGCTGAGGAGAAAGGTCAGGGTGAGAGCTGCACATTTTTAATAGTTACTGACATCATGAGATGGATTTGGTACCTAGGAAGGGAAGGTAAAGAGAGAAGAAAACCAAGTATAGAGCCTTAGAGAATTACCTACATTTAAGGAGCTGAGGGAACAGAAGGGCTGATGGAGAACAGGGATAGGAATAGAACCAGGACAGACAATGGAGTATCGTGGAATTCAAGGAAGATCTTTCAACGAGGAGAGAATCCTTCTTGGAAGGGAGCTCAGGTTAATTCACTTTCTGACACATCATTTAGAAGTTGATTTGGGACTCCATAGCTCTTTAAAGCATCCTTTGTAATTATTTGTGTATATATCTGCCTCCCCTTCCAAACTGGGAGCTCCTCTAAGGTAGAAACAGGCTTGTTTTGGTCTCTAACACTAGCAGAGTACCTGGAATATAGCTAGGGCTCGATGAATCTTTGTTGAATGGCTGAGTAAACAAACAAGGCAACAGAGAAGATGAAGATAAGGAAAAACCCATTGTGCTTGAAGAAGAACTATGGCTCTTGAAAGGAAAGAGTGAGCATCTGAATAAATTTCTGCTTTTGAGAAAGAAAGAAACAGTCTGTGCATGAGTGGTTCATATGTGAACACTTAAAAAATTCTGAGTCCTCCACTGTGGCATGAAATTCATCATCCAAAGTCTCACAGATTTAAGCTTCATGATTTGTGAGGTATTGCAGTGAAATTATCTAGGAAGTAAAGAGTTCTCTAACATTCCAGCTGCCTGAATTCAACTGGCCACATGATTAATGACATTGTGAGACACATCCAGAGCCTTTCATTTCCCAAGCACTTTATAAACATTGAGTAATCTCACAGTGCCCTTGTGAGATATTATCATGTTCATTTTCCATATGGTTAACTGAACCAAGGAGGTTAAATGACTTGCTCAAAGGCCACAATGGAAGTCAACGACATCAACTGTTCAGAACGATGGAGCTCCCAGTTCCCACACGTCACAGTAGATTGCTGAACCGAATCCCACTCCTCTACCATTAGGAAGCCTGACTGAGAGGCTAACGCTGTAATAGATCATACTTCACAGCTGAGATAAGTGAAGATTAGCATGCTGTCTCATGCAGGTCAGGGCTAGCCCTTGGAAAGAGGGAAAACTATGCTCTCCAAGACCATGTGATGTGATGTAAGATGTGCCTGGAAAAGGAAGAGCAGAACCAGACATGGGTGAAATTTCTTCTGTGGATTTCTGAAAACCTTTGCCAAGATGGGAGTTGGAGTGTGGGTGGAGAAAGGCTGGCTTTAGGGAATATCGATGAGCATCTTAAATCTGAACCATCATGTCCTCTTACCTTTCCTACAACTATTTGCATTCTTCTTTATCATTTGGTTTTGATATTGTCTTTTTACACTACTTATATCTTCGTATTTCTTAGTACGATCCTCCTTTGTTCTAAGAAATGCTAAAATATCACATTGTCAGCCCCTATGCACGTGGCCTTTAGGGAAACCACAATCTTCTGAAGAATTGGTACAGAAGAAGGTGAAATTTGACAGTCTTTGTAACTGGGTAACTCACTAGGTTGGGAAATATGTCTTTGATTTGCAATTATATATTTGTAGCCAAGTCTTAAAACTTCGTACTTTGAAGTTTTCGTACAAATGAAGATAACAACATGGAGAGGAAGCCATTGGTACCTTGTGCGTATTTCCCTCATCTTTCCCCAATGGGAGCACACAGACCCAGTGACTTCTACTGCAAGCACCTGTGACTGCCTGAGGGCGCTCTCCAACTGCTGGAGCATGCTCAGCCTGGGCTGGGGCAGGTCAGAAGTGTGAAGAACTAGTGCCCTGAGAAGAGACCTTACTTGAAGACTCATGGGAATTGGTGGAGCGAGACTTTAACTACCTCTCCTCACAGGTGTGTTCTGTGCTGCCTCTCAGAGGTCCTTATCAGGATTGCATGTGATTGCATGTGAATTAGGTACACAGTTACCCACAGGAAATTGTTTGGTAATACACACCTATATTGACTTCCTTTCCTTCCCTGTCTTGCTTCCAGCTCTCCTAGTAGAGTTTCCTATGATCACAGTGGAAACAAACCCCTTGAACCCAAATCTCTGTCTCAAGGTCTGCTTCTGGGCAGAAGCCCTACATAAGGCTTATAGCTATAAGAGTTACAAGGACATCAAAAGATGGTGAGGACTTGAAGTCCTGATAATAATCAATCACTTGTATGTAACACTGTTTGCAGTGCACTTTCATACTCATTTTCTCTAGATTCTTAAAACTGCTAGTGAGCTATGATGACTATTATTATCTGTATTTAATCTGGTGGACATTGAACCTCTGTGGGGTTAAATGTCTTGTTAAAAGCTAGTAAGTTGTACTTCTGGTCTTTAATTCAGACCTTTGTCTCTAAATCACCACCTGCTTCCACTAACCAAGAAGGTGTATAAGATGACTTCTAGGGCTCTGCCAAATGTAGATTCCATTAGTGTGATTGAATAGCTATGTAACCTCTACTTACATGATGAATTTCATTGAAGCATGCTAACTATATATATATATTTATCTGAGAACTGATTATCCACCATTGTGCTTTAAGGTAAATTAAACATTTAGATTTAAGTTATATCTTGATTCCCTTTAGAGAAATGTTACACATCATCAAAATCCACTGTCCTTCAAACATTTTATGAATTATTCTTGTGTATTTTTTTTTCAAATCATAGTTTCCTAGAGTTAGAAGAAAGCTTAAAATTTAGAGATGCTGAAATCTTATCTATAGCATCTTTGACAGGCTACCCAGTTTCCACTTTCACATTTTTCACAAATGTCACTGACACATGAGGGGAGGCTCATTTCATTCTTAAAATGTCCTGATTGTTTAGAATTTCTTCCTTTTATTGAGCCAGAATGGCTTTCTTTAATTCCCTTCTCACTAGTGTGGTTAAGGTCTGTATAAATAAATGTAACAAGTCTAATCTTCTGTTTTGGGCCTCTTTCTATGTTAAAATAATTCTTGAAGTCCATAATTTTTTCCTGTGTTAGCATCTGTCAGTGTAATTTTGCTCTGAGTAGGAGTGGCTATACTGTACATCTAACACATAACTAGTTCTTCATTATGTTGCAGTAGTTCTCTTTATAGGTGATGTTTTCAGCCCACTAGAGGGTCCCAGCATTCATGGCATCTTTTAGTACACTGGCAAATTCTTATACAAATATTATTTTCCTTAGGTCTCTCTTTAAAACAGGAGTATGTTAGTTTACCCTCACCTGTGAGTTTTCACTTGTTATTGGATTTATTCATGAATATTTCTAATTTGCTCTTCTTCTTTGGTTTTAAAATGATGTGTATTAATTGAATCTATATTTTGAATCCACAGTTTGAGATTTGCTCTTTGTCTTTGAGGTCTTGTTGTTTCTCCTTAAAGGAATTGTAGTTTGGCAGGGGAGAAGGACTGATTTGTTTTGAGAAGGTAGAAAGCACACTTCTCCATATTTCTGCCTTGGATACCCTACTTGAAGACAGATTTTTTAACCTTGTCCCTCTTCCCCAACCTTTCCTCCACCCCCAGTTCCTACAGTCTTCTTTCTTTAGTATTGATCTCCACAACGCGAAGGACATGGATTTTAGAGTCTAGCGAATATGGATTTTTAACACCACCTCCATCACTGTATTAGTTTCCTTGAGATGCTGTGACAAGTGTTACAAACTGAGTGGCTTTAAACAACAGAAATGTATTCCCTTACAGTTCTGAAGGTCAGAGTTTGAAGTCAAGGTATTGACGTGGCTGCACTAGCTCCAGGGTTTCTCGGAGAAAATTCTTCCTTGTCCTTGTCCTTCCTGCTTAGGATTCCTTGTCTTGTGGCTGCATCTCTCTCTGCTTTGTCTTCACATCACATCATTTCTTCAGGGACGCTTTTCTCTAAATAAGATAACATTCACAAGTTGCAGGAGTTAGGACCTCATACATCTTATGATCACCATTCAGCCCATTACAGCCACTCTTACTGTGGTTTTAAGCATATGAGCTTCCATTTTTTCATCTATAAATAGGAACTAACATTGACCACATTATAGTATTGTAGTGGTTTAAATGAGATACATAAAGAGCTCAACACATTACAGGTACTCAGTAATTTTAGTTACCTATTTTGCCTTCTGGTTTATTGACCTCTCAGGTTCGAGGTGTATTGCTCAGGCACAGGCACTTAATCTTTCCTACCTTTAGTTTTCTGCATCTTTATATTGAGGCATTAAAACACTTTTCTCACAACATCTTTGGAAGGATCCAATAAGATAATATATGTGAATGTGCCTTGTCAACCAAGGACTGCTATAAAAATGCAAGTTTGCTACCATCTTATTATTAGTATATGTTAAAGTTGTTGCCAGGTAGGAGTCTCAGATATTCTTCCAGTGAACAGCCACTTAGCTGAGTCTCTTCTAGTCTATATTTGTTTAATTGATTTTTTTAAAACCAAATATAGTATTTTATATCCTGTTAAATCTAGTCTTGTTTATCTTGGGCCAGGATCCCGTCTGTCAAGTTTACTTTGAGTCAGTATTTTGGGAGTTATTTATTGGCCAGGTTATCCCTTAAAGCTTTGGGGCTCCTGCTGGCAGGAACATGTCAGATTATAATGCCTAGAGCGTTCAAAGTGTGAGTGCTAAGTTCTCCATCACCCACCCACCCATCACCCACTCTCCTCACCTCCTGGCTTTCCTCAATTTCTATGAAATTGAAACTCCCCAGTTTAATCTTATTTTTGAGTGAATATGCTTATTAGGGCACTAACTGCTTCCACTTTACTAGATTTTTCTAAGATTTGATGACACTATATAAAGGGCTTGAAATTTAAAACAAGGAACAAAAAATCCCTGTAGTATATATGCATATCCATGGACCAAGCAATCAGAAATTTGCCTTTTATTTTCCTAATAGAACACCAGAAAATCATTTGTTAGTGTCAGAGTCAGATGTCTGGGTTTTTAACTACATCATGCACATACCCCCATCACACACACAAGTCATGAGTCTATAATGTTTTAAAGTTCCTATTTGTTAGAACATTTGGTTTAAATAGAGTTTGAGTACTTTCATTCCTTTCTAATACCATCCTTTTATCGATCATGCACATATGGATAAAAGGTACACACATACATCCACACCAGCAGAACCCTATTAATGCAGTCTTCAGTAAGACTGAATTTATAACTTGGGAATGAACAGCTAAACCTCCCATCACAGCTCGTCACATTTATACAGCAACAGAAACTAGTGCTTCAGTCTGATCTGGGGGTCTGGAACCATTACAGTTTATTAGGCAAAGCATTTACGATACCCTCATTTGCAGAGATGTTTCCGTCAAAGCAATACCAAAACGAAGAAAATGGGAATAGCTATGAACTTGTCAATCTTTGGTCTTTCAAATGTAGCATTTCACAATTTTTTTATCTACTGCAGACCTTAGAGAGGCAAGAGTCTGATGAATATCTTTCAACTCCTATTAAGATCAAACTCAGCAGTCTGTAGCTTGTCAACCGTTGTATTCATGAAGAGCAATAGATCACCTTTGAAACCGTTGAGAATAAGTAAGATGGTGACTAGATAAAGGTTATTGTGCAGCAGCAGAATATGTAATGGAATCTGTTGGCAATTTCAAACAATGTGGCATTATAATATGTTCAGGTTTTTCCCCCAGAAATTCAGACTGAAGTTGAGGATACAGTTGCTGAGATATAATCACTGTACTAGAAATTGATGTGGATATGAATGCAAATGAAAGAAAAATGAGACTCCCCCCCCCCAAGAAGAGGTCCCTTTTTGCCTATCACTATTTATCAGTCACTGAGGAAACAGAACCACTTCTCCAGATTTAATGCCGTATGCTCTCCCAGCTAGTAACACACCCATTTAAATTAAGCTTTAAAGACAAAACTCCAATCAGCAATCGCAGTCAAGGTATTATTTCAATCAAAAGATTTTTTGAAGGGTGGATTGATTAAGGAACATGTTAAGCAATATAAATAAGGTAGTAGGATAGTAAAGTAAAAAATAATTCCTTGGGGACTTAGAATGGATACTTTTAGGTCTTAAAAACAAGGAAGAACTTTAAATACCCAGTACTTCAAAGAGTGCAAAATTTTTAAAGATATTAACAGTGAATATTTCTTTGTTATTTAATTCCCCCTTGGACCCAGCCCCATTTTCCTCCCTAAAGGAGTGATTGCTTCTCTTAACTGAAGGCATAGCAAATGTGACTTTTAGAGGTGGTGGGAAGAGAATAAACCAAAAAGTACCACCCCCTCCCTAAAAGTATTTCTCACCAACCCTTGAAATTCTAGGCTTTACATTTATGTTTTAAATGGAGTCATTTTATCTTCCCAAAATCTCAGTAAAATGGATCTATCTGGAAATGCTGGCACTCATTGACTCAGTGCTTTCAAACTTTAATATGCAGAAGAATCATCTGGGGAACTTGATGGTGGTACCACTCCTGGGGCCCAGCCTCAGAGATTCCCATGTGGTGTGTCTGGGTTGGGGTCAGGGATTTACTTTTTTAACAAGGTTTCCAGGTGAATGTGATATGTGGACCACACGTTGAAAAACCCTGTCCTTGACCATTTTAGCAGGACTCGATCATAATCGTATTTTATAAAGAGAAAATAGAGAGTTGGGGAGGCGGGGAGGGTATAGCAAGGAAGGGATGGGAGGCAATGTGGAGAGCCTGGCTCAAGTGATGGGAAGGTGATTTAGAGCCAACAAGCAAACACTTGAGGATCCTAGAAAATAGTGGCCAATTCAACCATATTTTTATGTAAATTACCACAGACATAAAACTTGAATCCATGGATTTATTAATTAGAAATTTCCACCTGCCCTCATATTACTCCCCACTTCGACATACTACAACACACACAGACACTGAAGTCATTCAGTGTGGTTGTTTGGCATTTTAGGTTCTGATTTTCTTCATCCTTGGGAGGGTCCACTTATATGAGACTATTCTTAAATATCGTGTCTATGTAATACTTCACATCTAGCTGAAAGTGGGAGAAAAAACAGTAACAAGAGTTACTTGAAATTAGGTGGACAGCTCATCCCACTCCTTGTACCCTCAGAGATTTATGAATTTCAACTTTTTTTGCCAATGATCTTTGTCTAAACTTCATTATAGTTGACCTTCAGCAACAAATAACCCCAATACTGATGTGCCCAAGGGAACATTTTTCCTTCTCCTGGTCCAGTGTTCCAGCAGAGTTGTATTGATTGTCTTGGGATGGGGTTGGATGGAGGAAAAAGGTATTTCTTAGCTCCTGACTTCAGTTCAGCCAGAGCATCTTTAATTTTACTTTCTTTATTTGAAATATGTAACTTAAAAAAGCAAAAATTCTTCCAATTCATAGGAGAGGGGAAAACTACACATTTTTCTTTCTTAAAAAATTATAATTGCCAGAGAAAATTCAGAAATGAAAAATAAAGAAAATAAATGTCAGACATAATAGAGAGAACTCCTGTTAGTCCTCAGGCATATTTCAGTCTTTTGGTTTATTTTTGTTCATGTATTACATACATTTAAAAAATCAAAATGGCATCATACTCTACTTACACTTTAAAAACTTGCTTTTTCCACTTAACAATATATTATGAGCATTTCCCTATATTAACAATGAGTTTTCCTGCAAATTATAATAGCTACATTAATTTCCCAGGCTATGGATATAATTTATTTAGCCAGTTTTTCTTCTGCTAGCTATTTGTTTGGTATTTAGTTGGTATAATATCTCTGTATTTATAAATAATGCTCCAGTGAGCAAGGTGGTATATAAATCTTTGTGCACATTTGTGATTACTCCTTAGGGCAAATTCTTAGAAGTGAAATTTCTGGAACAAAGGTTATGCGTGATGTTAACGCTTTTGAAACATATTGTCACGTTGCCCTCTAGCAACGTGTGAGAGTGACTGTTTCCCTGAACTGCCAGCACCCCTGGAAATTATTTTAAACATTTTTGCCAATTCCGACTTTTGATGTATAAATGATGATGATTAATACACCGAAAAAGCCCTCTTTTAGAGAAATTCATTGATTTTTAGCACACATTGCCCTTGATAATCAAAGGTAAAATACACTTGATTGTTGCTTTATCCACTTGGTGGCTGAGAAACTTTTTCTGGGAAGGACCAGATAGAAAACATTTTCTGCTTGTGAGACATATGGTCTCTGTTGCAGCCAGCCACTCAACTGCCATTGTAGTACAAAAGAAGCCACAGACAATACGGAAGTCAGTGAGCATAGCGATGGTCCAACAAAACTTTATTTATAAAAGAGGTGGAGGGCAAGATTTGGCATGCAGGCCAGAGTTTGCTGGACCCTGCTCTGGACATAAATGAAAACTCAGTATGTGTTATCTAAGGTCCAAGAAACTAGAGGAGAGGATCTGTTGAGCAGAAATGATAAGAGTGTAATTTTGCTATGACAAACAGATGCCTAGGTGCTGAGAGAGCCAGAGAACAGAACAAAGCTGACTCTTAAAGACCAGATTGGTGTTGGCCAGGGGAAAACAGGAAAGTTCGGAATATAGGGATGGGGACTGGACTGAAGGGAATCCAAGAGAGAGAAAACAGTATGTGGGAGGGCCCAGAAGAATAAGAACATAATCAAGACACTCTGTGTAGTTTCCTACAGGTGTATAGAGCTCAGGTAGTATTAGTACTCTCCAGAGAAACTGAACCTAGAGAGGGGGGGGGTAAGAAAGAGGACGAGAAATTTAAGGAATTGGCCCACAGGATTATGGAAGCTGAGAAGTCCAGCTATTTACTGTCTGCAGACTGGAGACTCAAGAAAGCCACTAGTATAGTTCCAGCCTGAGTCCAAACGTCTCTGGAGTGTTGATAGGGTAAGTCCTGGTCTGAGGGCAGGAGAAGACCAAAGTCCCAATTCAAGGGCAGAGACGGTGAATTCTCCTTTTTCCTACCTTTTTGTTCTAATCAGGCCCTCAACAGATTGGATGAGGCCCACCTACACTGGGGAGGACAATCTGCTCTACTAAGTCTAGAGATTCAGATGTGAATCTCATCTGGAAACACCCTCACAGACACACCCAGGGATAATATTTAATGAAATATCTGGGCACCCAGTGACCCAGTCAAGTTGCCATAAAACTAACCATCACAGGTAGAAGGGCAGTGGAGGATGCAGCTGGGAGGATCAGATTGTGGAGGGCATTATAGCCGCATCAAGGGGTTTGGGTTTATCTTGAAGGTGTGGGGACCCATGGGAAGAAATGACACGATCAGGATCTGGTTAAAACAATTTTTTCCCCCAATAATTTTACTGTGGTCATGTAAGAGATTAGTACCAGAGGACACTGAATGGATGGCATTTGGGAACTCTGTACTGATTTTGCAATTTCTCTAAGTCCAAAATTATTTCAAAATTAAAGGTTAAAAATATCCCTCTGGCAGCAGTGTTGAAGATGAAGGAGAGAAGTAGCCTGAAGGGAGGTACTGCAGTGATCCTGGGTGAGGAGCATCTGAAATAAGCCAGTTGCAGTGGGTATAAAGACAAGAGGGTGGATGAGAGAGATTTAGGAGCAAGTAGAGGCAGGACTCAGTGACTGACTGGATGGGTTGGAGATAGAGCCATCTCAGGGAGAAGGCTAGCATTTAATGATAATATTCCTCCCTTGGGAGGAGAAAGGAGGTTTTTTTTTTTTTTAGGCAGATGTAAAATAATGGTTTTTTTACGTGGATATATAATATATATAATTTTTTAAGGCAGATAATAGTTTTTTTTTTAGGCGGATGTGGAATAATGTGGAACAAATGTTTGCAGATGTTTAGAGAAAATGAATGACTTCCTTCTCTCTGAATGAGAAGATTTTTAAGTGGAACTGTAACTTGGTCTCTAACCCTTTATCACAAGGGTTACTGTGTTTTCAAGACCAGAGGAGATGGCCAGGACTGTTAATGCACATACCATGAATTTATACAAAATATAGGAACATTGTCACTAGACAATACAGAAATGTATTATTCCGTATTTCTGTATGTGTCACTAGACCATATAGAAATGTACTATTAGTCAGACATGTGATGTTTCATACTCTGAATGCTTCTTTAAAAATGGTTGAGTTTATACAGTAGTTTTAAGAAAGATTCATGAAATGTGTTATTCAGTCTCAGAGGGTTAGTTCTTGGTGGCTCTCAGCCTTGGGTAAAATCCCATAGAGTTTTTCCCCTTTATCATTTGGTCAAATGCAGTCACCCTAAAGATAGCAGTTAAATTGAATAGGTTTTTCTCCTCAGGGAAGACATCTAGAAATATGCTTTACAAAGCCATTTCTTAGGAGTAATTTTTCTTCTCCTATAATTCATGGCTGGCCAATTGATGATCAATGGCTGAACATGAAATATTTAGATGTTTGTTCTATATAATATTCCAAGCTGGTTCATTTTGTAGACTGAATTTACTGAAATAATCAATTATTTTGCTGATATCCAGTTATTTTGCTGTCACTCGCTCTAAAGTATCAGCTTTTCCGATAACACTTTGAATTCCTTTGAAAAGTTTGAAGCAGTCTATCTATTAAAGGGTTCCTCCAGAGGCACCTGGGTACCTCAGTTGGTTAGGTATCTGCCTTGGCTCAGGTCAAGATCCCACAGTCCTGGGGTGGAGCCTGGCTTCAGGCTCCCTGCCCAGCAGGAAGTCTATTTCTCTATCTCCCTCTGCTCTGCTCTCAGCTCTTGCTCTCTCTCTCTCCCTCTCAAATAAATAAAAAAACCTTTAAAAAAAGTAAAGGGTTCCTCAGAGCAGTTAAGAATGCAAATAGATATTAAAATGTAAATTCTGTATTTCGCATTATATTATTAGATGTAGTTTTCCAATGATTTAAAATGTTAGAGGAAAATACTTCAGAAGCTATAGCTATATTTTTTTCCAAATCTTAAGATTGCTCATGAGAGAAGAGGGAAACACAAGCAATTAAGAATTATGTGTTCTGTATGCATAGGACTGGAGACGCTGTGGAGGAAGTAAGATAAAGAGAGAAGAAAGGAAAAGTCAGCATAGTCCTGGCCCTCAAGAATTTATAAACAGTAAGATAAAACAGGTACTTATCTGTCTATGAGAGAAGAAAAATAGAACTTTGATTTCAGGGTCAAATGAAACACAAATTGAATATTTGGAAAGCATTCATTTAAATGCTAAATAAGAACACATTCATAAACACCCATAATAATGACAACTATTGTTTTCTGAGGTACAAAAGAGATGATAAAATGTAATCACTAAGTGTTGGCTGGATGAAAGCCCAAGCTATCCTAAACACAGCAGCCAACTGATGGGAGTTTAGATGTTTTGGTCTCCTTCTGGGTACGCCTGACCCAGGTGATGATTTTGAGTCACTGCTCAGCCATTTGAAAAAAGAGCAATGGAAGCTAATCTGCTAGATAACAGTTACTTGAGTTTTTAAACCAGGAATGTCTGGGTCTCCATCTCCTAACGCCTGGGCTTAAAGGAGACATGTCCTAGGCACTCATACTCATAATTCTGTATTGAAACTTATATTGTCCTTTGGCTAAACTTTAAAAGGAAACGTGTTTGGAAAACTAACACAAATCTGCCCTAAACTGGCCAAGATGATTGTCCACCAAAAGGAGCTAGAGGATGCTTCTACACACACACACACACACACACACACACACACACAAAGAGGTTTTCTAACAGGTCATCCTATAACAGCTGTGTGTTAGACTTAGCAGTAGGCTTAAATCTTAGTAGACTAAGAGTAGCTTTAGTCATACATTTTTGACTACTTAACTCAAGGCTTGCAAAAGGAAAACATTCAAAAGAACCCCCAGTGAGTCAGCAAAGACTCTGAAAAGATTGTGTATATTTTCTAAAGCATATTTTAAAAAATCACGTACAAGGGAAAAGTGTAGAACATGTACCCACAAGAGCTAAATTTAAAAAATGTGCGTAGCAGTGAACACATGCATAGCATATGGATGCGGCTGACGGAAGAGTTCCTGGCCTCTATTCAAGACACCACTCACAGCAGATGCACCGCCATAAATGTGAGCTACACAAGCCGCATCCTTGCTGATCAGGTTCCAGTCAGTTCTCTTTGAGTCCAGTATGGCTGACGCACACTGAAATAAAACTCCAGCTTTCCTTTTGTTTGGAGAGAAAAGAAATTCCTTTATGAAAAGGCCAAGGTGTACATGTCCCAGACAACTAGATACTCTTGCATTCCTTGACTCTCCAGGACATTGGCTAGTAAAGCTCCTTGCTGCTTTTTACTTCAGTTTTCTGCCTGGCAGAGTGTGCCCAGCCGTCTGATTCCAATCGCTCCCAAGGACAAACAGCAGTCCTTGGGAGTAGCCTCTGCAATTTCTTTAGGATTAAATTATACTTCTCAAGCAGATTTCAAGGCTCTGAGTGTAATATCAGGGGAATCCTTCTACTATTCCTTTCATGGCCAAAAAAAAGTACCGTTTTATATATTTGTTGGTGAGGTTCTTAAAACGCTTTTGACATTTATAAAATGGATACATATTTTATACTTTGATATTTTATGAATCACCTCTATATGGACCTATAGATGCGCTAGTTTATCAGAGTTCTCTGTTGACTGACACCATAACTGAAGGCTCTTCGTACGAGAGGTGCAGCATTTAGCTGGACCAGCAACTGGTAGAATGTTCTCTATCAACAAATCACATAGAAGTCTTTGGTCCTTTGCTGGATGGGTAGAGCAGATGTTGGAGAGGAGGGGCCTGCTTTGCAAAATCCTTTTGACAATAATTTGATAACTTTGGCAGAATTGAATCTGCTAATTTGATTCTTAGATTTCTAGGTGGTGGAGCAGTACCAGATGCCTCACAAAATATTAGCATCCATGTTTAACTGCTTTCATCACATCCTGTTCACTCCTCTTTGGGGAGCTTCATATTAAATTAGATGCAGCTGCTGAGTGAAAGCTTTCTTTCATGATCCTATTTAGTATGAAAACAATAGCAAAAATAAACATTCAATTTCCTAACTTTTAGGAATTCTTTCTTTGGTTTAGACTTTTTTTTTTTATGGAAGAGGGATAGCTTGATCAGGGTACTGTTTGGGAGACAGACCCCCGACTAAAGAAAGAAAAGAATTCCCTAGAGACCTATTACCTGCCCCCACCCCTTTGGCAAAACCCACTAAATGTGCCTGAGGTGGTACTTTTTCTTGTAAATAATTCGTCTCATCTCAAAAATTATAAATGTTATTTCCTCTAATTCTGACAATTTTGAATCACATTTTTAGGTCACTTGGTGTTTTTTAGTGGACTAGACCTCAATTCTACTTTGTTTAATGTAATTTCCATTGGTCAAGGAATTAAGTTATCATTTATTGGTTACTAGGTTTCAGAAGAGACGACAAAACACTTGGAAAAAAAGGGACATTTCATCCCTGGTCTGTATTACAGCTTCTGACATATTTTTAGATGCCAACAAGTAATGTCAGACTAACAGCTGTTAAAATAATCCTTCTTTAACACCCATACAGGAACAAAGATTTACACAGAGAGCTTTGTGTGCATACCTGGGTAATAATCAGAGAAGTTTGATTCTCCCTTCTCTTTTTCCTTCTGTTCTGAGTTTTCTTTTGTCATAGCCTTGCAGTATGTGAAGAGCTGCTATTTTTTAGCTCCCCTGCAGTGGAATAACAGCAAAGAAGTGCCCCCCCCCCCCCCCCCCCACCACCACCTTGAGTCCTTAAGCCTGTACTCTGTGGCCCAGACTTTGGGATAACTTACTTTGGAGGCCATTTCCTGATTTACATTTGGCTACAGTTACAAAGTGCTCTGAAGGGCAAACTTGGAGAGGAAGCCTGAAATAGGGTTTTTGGGGGCCTTTTAAATTGTTTTGTTGAGCACCTGTGGAATAAGAAACATCTGGGTTGGCTGGTTCAAGCGAAAAGTGTCTTTTCCCTTCTGTGCTTTGTTGAGCACCTGTGGAATAAGAAACATCTGGGTTGGCTGGTTCAAGCGAAAAGTGTCTTTTCCCTTCTGACCGGTCTCAGCGGAGCTGCCATTTCTTGCCGCCTCAGAGAGAAACCGCAGAGTGCCGAAATGTCATTTAGTTTAACTCCGTGGCAATGAGGCAAGGGGATATGACCGTGACTAAACCTTTAAACTCAGCAGAAGAACACAGGGCAGTCAGGGAAGACTGCTGATGTCCTAGGAGGATGGGCTGTTGCTGGGTTTGTGTATCAGGCAGAAAGGGAGTCCCCAGCGATAAAGACGTGACAAAAACGCCTACAATTCACTTTTTCAAGACTTTTGTTATGCCAGAATTGAAGCACTCCCTTTCAGGAAGCTGCTCTGAGGACAACTATAGCTAGCTTTTGTCACCAAGAAAAGGTAACCTGAAAAACTGTCCCACCAGCCACCAGAGGGAGGAATGACCACAACTTTCCAGAGGGGCCTGGCTCAGCGGGCTATTCCGGCTGTTTTCCTTTCCTGGTTTCCACGTGGGTGTTGTACACAGATACACCCACTTTCATCCACGTAGGGATTACAGTTCTGCTGAGTTGCCTCATGTAGGACTTAGAGGAAGGAGAAAGGAGCATCAGAATAAACTGGCTTCCGCCTCTCCCTCCTAGTTAATTCTTAAATTGCCTGCTCTAAATGAAACTGTTTAAAGCAGTGAATTGAGTTAGAGTAATAAAACAGCAACACTTTTTCTCATTTGAAAAATGTCTTCTCGAGTCCACTATAAAAGCACATTTTATATGTCAGTCTTGCAAATAGATGTTAAAATTTAGTGGGCTCCCCAAAACATTTTTGTTAGTCTCACATTGACTGCGGTATAAGTAATGTGTGTAGTAACGTGGACCTGATCATTACATACACCCAGCCCTGAAGGTGTAGAATGTGCTTCCAGTTTTGGGGGCTAGATTTTAACTTTTCAGAGGTCTTCGTGCTCACAGTCCAATTTCTATTAAACACTGATTTAATTTTTTTCAGGTCTCAGGCCTGTGGCTTCATGCTAATTTGCTAGACTTCTGGTGATCTGTTGATTAAACAGTTACATTCTCAAGGACTTTTCAACAGCAAATTTTTATTTTTTAGTTAGCGGAATGGGATAAGAGCTCTCAGCATGTTTCCCAAGTTTCAGTTTAGCACTTCATTTTGTAATCTCTTTTACGTTGCCATTTTTATAAATTATTTCTTAGAACAGTCCCATGAAAGAGGCTAATGCTGTGTCCAGAAGCTGCCTAGGTTTTAGAAAGGATACGGAGTATGTCCTGGGACAGTGGCAAGACCAGAATTCACAGTTCTTGGGGCTCAGGCAGCCATGTCTCTTCACCCATCTGATGTGTCTAGCCCTTTCCTTTAACTATACTAAGTTTTTGTACCATTGAAGAGTCGCAGATTAAGATAAAATAGCACAGTTATGGAGTCCATGTCCGTGAAAGCAGAGCCCAGCATTCAGCAGCCTCAGTGGGATGGGGTGGGTGCTCTCATCCCTTCAGAGTCCCCTAGACAAATGGCTTCCTCAGAGGCTGTTCCTGATCTTTTGAGTCAGGCTGCTGCAACTAGAAGATCATGTAGTTCAACACTTTGTTTTGCAGGGAAGGAAAGCCTTGGGACAAAGTCTCAGGATACGAACCCAAGTCTCCTGATATTGGCTTTAGCACCCCACCCTCTAGACCACCCTCTTTCTCCAGACTGGCTTCCAAGTCACTTGCCATGGAATTGGAAAGTGAATTGAGGTTATCAGTCAGTGTTCACAACACATAGATTTGGGATGTTTCCTGTGTCAAGGGAAGCCCAGAGCTTGATACAGCTTACAGGTAGAAGATGAGATTGATAAAGGATGTTTTCTATTTCACCAAATAATATTACTTGTGTAACTAGAACTTATTGTCTATAAAACCCACAATGAAATGGGGATTTCAAATGATTACTCTAGACAACAAAACCAAACCAATCATCTAGGCCTCAAATGGAACTTAGTAGTCTGAATTGGAAGGAAAATAATTTGTTACCCAAGTAAATTCTCTTTTGCCATTATAATTGTTAATATGCAAAATGTTGGGTGAGAAGACTCAAGTTAGAAAAAATAAAAGACTATGCAATACGTACTTCTGAAAAATCTCTTCCGGGGACCAGGGTTTCCCACACTTTAGTCATTTACATATAGCATCACAATTTTTACCATATCTATGTATTTCCATTAAATTGATTTTTTTAATATAAATCAATGTATGGAAAGAGGAAAACTATAAAACTATGAAAAATGGTAAGCCAGTATCATTTACCATAGAAGATTAAAATAGATTCATAATGATAAAATTTTTATAGTGTATCTATGCTCCCTTAGAACCATCTCATGTATGATTAACAGCGTGTATACTGCACTGTAGAAACATTGATCTAGGCCAGCAGTTACCAGTATTTTTTAGGCATAGGAGAGGTGTCTTAGGACCCATTTATATGCTTGAAAAATTACTGAGAACCCCTAAAGAGGTTTTGTTTATGTGAGTTATATCTATAAATATTTGCTATATAAGAAGTTAAAGCTAAGGAGGGGCCTGGGTGGCTCAGTCAGATAAGTGTCAAACTCTTGATTTTGGCTCAGGTCATGATTCAGGTTTGTGAGATCGAGCTCTGAAGTTGGTTCTATGGTAGGCATGGATCCTGCTTTAGCTTCTCTCTTTCACTCTATTTCTTCCCACCCCCTCCCCTGCTCATGCATGTGTGTGCTCTCTGTAAAAAAAAAAAAAAAATTTAAGAAGTGTTTAAAATATATATTTAATAATTCATTTACAAATAATAATAAATCCATCATGTGATAACATAAATATCATGCATATTTCTAAAATCACTATTTTCCAAAGCAAAAAGAAGTTGACTGAGAATAGTGGCATTGTTTTACATTTTTGTAAATTAGTGTCTTGCTTAGTAGAAGATTGTTGGGAGGGTGCCTGGCCGGCTCAGTCAGTTAAGCGTCTGCCTTTGGCTTAGGTCATGATCCCAGGGTCCTGGAATTGAGCCCTGCTCAGCGAGGAGTCTGCTTGTCCCTCTCCCTGTGCTGCCCCCCAACTTATGCTCTCTCACTCTCTCATAAATAAATAAATAAAATCTTTAAAGAAAGAAAAAAACAGTTGGGTTCTCACACCTGTGTCTGCATTCACTGTGTTGTGCTATGTTGTTTTGGTTGAAGTATATGAGGAATATCTGGCTTCACGCAGATATGCAATTGGAAAAGAGTCGTGTGCTTTAATAGTCTTGCTACATATTGTAGGTATTCTTTGATACTGTACGAGAGCTCAACAAGATACAGAATCTGAAATCAAATCAGTGAACTTTCACTTTAAAATCTATTGATTTACCTTCTACTTGGAGTGAATCTTTTACCTATGCATGATTTTGTGAAAGTGTACATTGATCATTTGGAAAATATTATTTCTCTGAATTATTCAGCTCTTCCAAATTGCAGCACATTTCCTTACACAATATTTTTTAAAATCACATTTTAAAATATCACTACTGGTCATATCAGGAAAATAGCTAAGTATTTAACAGAAAGCTGTTAAGCTCATGATAACAAATACAAGTCTTCCAGAATTCTAACTTTTACCTGAAAGTTCTAATTTTATCATTGGTGACAAATACTGAGAAAGTTGTATATATTTGTTTGTTTGTTTTACCTTGAATTGAGAGGTCATTTAATTCGCTTTCAAGAAAATGTCGTCAGATATCAGTGTCAAACTGTCAAATCAAAGTAGGTGTGTAAGTCTTATGAGTAAACTGTTGCTCCATGAAAATAGCAGCTTAAGTCAGCTTGCAACACAACTACCTGAGTGCTTCTTGAGATAACCATCATACTTTAGTATGAAATAGACATACTCTCAATGTGAATATCCTATTTCATCACACAAAATATTAAAAATGAATGTATTCAAGGGTCAAGATTTAATAAACTTAATAATTTTGACTTCTTCATCACAGATATCTTTAAGTGAAATTGATGATTATTTTTATTGTGAATGCACGGTGTTGAAAAATACAGTGACTACAAGTAAAGTTTAGTGCCACCGCTTTGATCTGTGGCATGGGGCTACTGTTTTACCCACCATTGCTTTCACACCATCAGTACAAAAGTCAGCACTGAAAAATGGGCAAATATGCCTTAGTCTTACTTTATTGTGAAAATTGTTTTGATCTCACAAATGCCCTGAAAGAAGCTTGTTAATCCTTAGGGATCCATGGCCACACTTGGAGATCTGCTCATCTAGGCCAACCTCTACACCAGGAGTAAGGAAAAGCAATCTTATGTTTATTAAGTATCTTATAAACATTGTGTTATGGACTGAATCATACCCCCTAAGGTCATGTGTTGAAGTTTTAACCTGAAGAACGTTACTGTAGTTAGAGATAAGGTCTTTAAAGGTGATTAAGTTAAAATGAGGCCATTAGAATGGGGCCCTAATCCCTTATGGCTTGTGTCCTTATAAGAAGGTAAAGAGACGCCAGGGAGACACATGTGGCCAGGGGGATGATCATGTGAACAGGTAGCAAGAGGGCAGCCATCTGCAAACAAAAAGAGACACCTCAGAGGGATCCAGCTGTGTTGGCACCTTGATCTTGGATTCGAGGCTCCAGAACTGTGGGAAAACAGATTTCTGTTGTTGAAGCCCCACAGTCAGTGGTATTTTGTTATGGCAGCCCCAGCAAACTAACACACATCACTATTGAATCATCATAAAATCTTTGAAGTACGTATTGTCAGCCTCACTTTATGGAGGAGGGAATAGAAGCTCAGAGAGAATGGGTAATGTCTCAAACTCATGCCGCTAAGAGGGAAAAGAGCCAAAATTTGAATCCAGATGGTACCATGAAGTCAGTAGTCACAGAGCCAGAGCATGAGTGAGCGCATACAGAACCCTGGGACTGGTGCTCTCTCTGTGACAGAGGGTTGCCCTGTAAAAGTGGAGGTGTTATTTCCTCCTAGTGATCCTAATAAACAGGAAACCTGAATTGTAATAAACAGTCTCTGTTACAGGGCAATATAAATATTGCCCTAATTAATGAGTTTGCAAAAATGTGTCTCTGCTCTGAGGACCTGATAGTTTGTTTGCCTGTTTGTTTTTAATTACAGTTATAAATAGAGACTAGCCTGACTCAAACCCAAGATCTTCTTACAATTAAGAACTACAAAACCACCACATGTTACTTCCTCTAAGAAACATGTCTGTGGGAGATAATAACAACAACACAGAGAAATAAATAAATGAACTAACACCTCCTCCTTGGACCTATGGCCCCTTTCTGTCCCTGTAATGTGCTTATTGATTGACAAGTCAGAAGGGACACTGGTTCAGCCACCTGCTGTCTGTGGGAGGATGACTCCTTTCTCCACCTGGTGTCTTGGTTGACCCCTCAGTAAGTGTGGCGGAAGGTTGAGCATTGAATAGTTTTGAATGCCTGGTTTCATCCTAGAATCTCCCTCAAGTTCAGCAGTAATGACGCAATTGTGTGTCCTGCCATAATAGATCTGAATCAAAGCGAAGCCAATGTTCTCTTCTTTCCAGGGAGCACAGAGTGTACTGGGTTTAGATGAATGGGGAGGCTTTTGTGAAGTGCCCCATCAGAGGGCTGGAAGCTCATCCATCCTTTGGCAGAGAGCAAGTATAAGTGCTTTCCATGTTGCTTGCCATTTGCATGTGAATTTTGATTGCCAGGGATTTTAAGCTTTGTTGGTGAATTTCTAATCCTTTCTTTCAAAGTTCCTGCTTCAGTTGATGTCTTATTTTTTATGCATTAAGAATTAATTCAGGGCGCCTGGGTGGCTCAGTGGGTTAAAGCCTCTGCCTTCGGCTCAGGTCATGATCTCAGGGTCCTGGGATCAAGCCCCGCATCGGGCTCTCTGCTCAGCGGGGAGCCTGCTTCCTCCTCTCTCTCTGCCTACTTGTAATCTCTGTCTCTGTCAAATAAATAAAATCTTAAAAAAAAAAAAGAATTAATTCAACAACTGCTAAAAAAAAAAGGCAGAAAGTTGTACTCCTACTAAGTACTGTACACATGGCATTAGGCTCCGGGGGTCTTATAAACAGGACATGGATTTTTGTTCTCAGATAACTTTTATAAGGCTTTTTAAAGGTTCTCTTAATTCAGAATGTCATTGCATTGCCTTACTAGTCCTTTATTTATAGTCTTTATCAGTATGAGACTGTATTATTTTTATTAATATACTTATTTTCCATTTCCCCAACCAGAATGAAGCTCTGTGAAGGTATGGATCTTGTCTGTTTTGCTTGCCACTATGTTATCAGACCCAGAATAGTGCTTGACGCACTGTAGACATCCATAAATGATGAGTAATCTATAGCTAGCAAACAGGAGTACAGTGCATGCAATGTACACTAAGTGGTTTGAGAACATTGTCTTTTTTTTTCCTAAGGACACTGGTATAATGACTGAATTCAGAAGAATCGACACTAGTTCACCTTGTACACTTCTGTTTTCTTAGAAGAGATTTTGAAACACTTGTTAAAACCCATCTGAAGCTGCAGTGTTCTAATGGTTGGAGTTCCACAAATTCTCCCTAGAATCCTTCTGTCTTTCTTTATTTGGGCTGCTGTAACAGAATCCTATAGACTACGTGGCTTAAACAACAAACATCTATTTCTCACACTTCTGGAGGCTGGGAAGTCCACGATCAGAGTGCCTGCAGATTCATGGTCTAGTGAGAGCTCACTTCCTGGTTCATAGATGGCTTTTTGCTGTGTCTTCACATGGTGGAGGGGCTGAGGAAGTTCTTTGGGGCCATTTTGACACATTCTATAATCAGAATTAGCTTCAACCTTGCACATGACTTCTGTGGCAAAAATTCTGTCTCCTAACCCTCTTCACCCTCAGAGGAAAATACACCTCCCCATGATTTCTGATAGTGGAGTGAGAAAAACATCTGGTGTCAAGTGATATGAATACATACTCCTGGACCTTTGATTTAGCCTTGAATGCACATAGAACATGCTTATGCAGAAATGTATACATGGATGTGTTGTGTGAATGAAAGAAGTGGGGGTTGCCCTTTGCAGAATTTGAACCTGTAGTTTTTTTGTGCACTGGGCATTTCTGGTATTGATTGACCCAGGTGGTAAGACTACCTTTGCATCCATAATAGCCTTGATTGCTGAGAATGTTAACAGTGAGTTTCATGAACTATGCCCTTTCCGTGGGACTGTTAAATGTGCCAAGTTTGGTGTAGTTAAGAGGCACTTACAGTGACTTATTTTTAAGGTGTCTGCATATAAGATGCCTCCATAGTAGTATGTCATATAAAAATTTCCCCAAGTTCCAGTGTTGACAGATGGTGCAGCTCTGCAACATAAGCAGCAGCGTCCTCACGAGACTATTGATTTTGTTTGTGAAACATAAATCCCTAAACAGTGACTGATGGGCTGGTGAGAAGTGCTTCTTTAATAATTCAGTAATTTCATTAAATGATCTGGTCCTCAGTGAAACAGGAGTGGTAAGGGACCTGGTGTGGGCTGCACTTAAGTCTCGATAAAAACATGACCATGGTTTCCTTTGTTCGTGTTTCTCTTTGTTCGTGTTTCTCTGTGTCTTCAAGACAAAGTGAAATCTTTCAGTATATGAATTCCAAGAAGTAGAGCAAATGACATCAGATTCTTCAGTGTGTCTCACAGCAGCCATTTTAAGCTCAGTCTGCCCAGATTCAAGACAATATCTTGGTTCATTTGCTTACTAGGTAGGCTTGGACATTGATTTAGTTTGCCTCTGCTATTTACCTTTCTTTTTTTTTTTTAATTTTTTATTATGTTAGTTACCATACAGTACTTCATTAGTTTTTGATGTAGTATTCCATGATTCATTGTTTGCATACAATACCCAGTGCTCCTTGCAATATGTGCCCTCCTTAATACCCATCACTGGGTTAACCCACTCTCCACCTGCCTCCCCTCTGAAACCCTCAGTTTCTTTTCCAGAGCCCATAGTCTCTCATGGTTTGTCTCCCCCTCTGATTCCCCCCCTTCATTTTCCCCTTTCTTCTCCTAATGTCCTCCATGATAGTCCTTATGTTCCACATATAAGTGAAACCATATGATAATTGTCTTTCTCTACTTGACTTATTTCACTTAACATAATCCCCTCCAGTTCTATCCATGTCGATGCAAATGGTGGGTATTCATCCTTTCTGATGGCTGAGTAATATTCCACTGTTTTATGGACTGCATCTTCTTTATCCATTCATCTGTTGAAGGGCATCCGTGCTCCTTCCACAGTTTGGCTACTGTGGATATTGCTGCTATGAACATTCGGGTGCATGTGCCCCTTCTGTTCACTGCATCTGTATCTTTGGGGTAAATACACAGTAGTGCAATTGCTGGGCCATAGGGTAGCTCTACTTTTAACTTTTTGAGGAAACTCCATACTGTTTTCCAAAATGACTTTACCATCTTACATTCCCACTAACAGTGTTAAAAGGGTTCCCCTTTCTCCACATCCTCTCCAACATTTGTTGTTTCCTATCTTGTTAATTTTTGCCATTCTAACTGATATAAGGTGGTATATCCATGTGGTTTTGATTTGTGTTTCCCAGATGGCTAATGATGTTGAACATTTTTTCATGTGTCTGATAGCCATTCGTATGTCTTCTTTGGAGAAGTGTCTGTTCATGTCTTCTGCCCATTTTTTGACTTGATTATTTGTTTTTTGAGGTATTGAATGTCTTTACAGATCTTGGATACCAGCCCTTTAGCTGTAGTGTCAGTTGCAAGTATCTTCTCCCATTCCGTGTGTTGCCTCTTCATTTTGTTGACTGTTTCCTATGCTGTGCAGAAGCTTTTTATCTTGATAAAGTCCCAATAGTTCATTTCTGCTTTTGTTTCCCTTGCCTTTGGAGATATGTTTTGAAAGAAGTCACAATGGCTGATGTCAAAGAGGTTACTGCCTATGTTCTCCACTAGGATTTTGATGTGAGACACATTTAGGTCTTTCATTCATTTTGAGTTTATCTTTGTGTATGGTGTAAGAGAATGGTCGAGCAATCTATACTTTTAATACCATCTTGATCAAAATACCAATGGCATTTTTCAAAGAGCTGGAACAAACAATCCTAAAATCTATATGGAACCAGAAAAGACCTTGAGTCACCAAGGAGATGTTGAAAAAGAAAAACAAAGTTGTGGGGGGGGCATCGTGTTGCCTGATTTCAAGCTTTACTACAAAGCTGTGATCGCCAAGACAGCATGGTACTGACATAAAAACAGACACATAGATCAGTGCAACAGGATAGAAAGCCCAGATATGGATCCTCAACTCCATGGTCAACTAATCTTCGACAAAGCAAGAAAAAATATCCAAGGGAAAAAAGACAGTCTCTTCAATAAATAGTGCTAGGAAAATTAGGCAGCTATATACAGAAGAATGAAACTCAACCTTTCTCTTTTCTTAGCAGGCTATCATCTCAATAGAGAATGGACTGTTTGTAGGGAGTAGAAGCCAAGATGATTCCAGTACAGAACTTTATTACAGCTAAGAATGTCATAATCAGCAAAGCCTGATTTGACATAAGCAATAAGTAACAAAAACCCTAAGAAACAAATAACCTGAAACCCAATCATGGAAACCCCTGGAAATGCAACTGACATTAACCCAAGTGTATCCTCGTGCACTTGTGCATCCATTACGAACACCAGTCGAAGTCCTATAGAATCAAATTTATTTATTTTATCTTGATTTAATTCAGAAAAAAGTTAAAACATCAGTAAATTCACATATTATGCTTGCTTTTACAGGACTCATAAAGCTAATATTTGGTATACTTAATTTGTTATTTTAATTAGGGACTCCTAGATCATCAAAGAAATGTAATACATCTTAAAGTAATACAATTAAGACTCATAGAGTAAACACATGTACAATTTATTCTTTTCGGCAAGTCTCAGAAAAAAGCAATTTTGATATGCTAATGGATTCTAATGGGCAAGTAGCTATTAATTAAATAAATAACCCATTAGATGGAGAAGTGAAATGTCAATACAAGGACTGTCTACTAACATTGTTGAAGACTAGTAATTAACTTATAGTCTTAGCAGTGGCATAGATATTTGTATTTCATTTTGCAGATATTGTGTCAGCTATACCAAATTAATTAAATTAAACCAGGAATTATCTAGTAAATCTCTAATCTCAGTTTGCACAGTGCTATGCTAGAAATTTGGAATGAAACAAAGAAGCAGAAGATATGATCTAGACTCTCATAGAAAATATAGTCTGGTTAGGAGATGTAAGACATAAGTAAATTTAAAATACAATAGTTGTACACGTCAACATATTAGGAATGTTTTAAGGCATTACATCATCGAGTAATTACCATGTTTATCTCATTCACATGACTTATTCGCATTTGTTGAAGACTACTGGGTATGGAGAAATTGTGTTGGGACAGGGCAGGGGGATATCAAGAGGGTGTAAATCCTGACCTATGCACAGGAAAACACGATTTAATTAGGCAGGCTGATCGCTAAATGAGATTTTCACTAAAGCAGTGAAGATTGTTCCTAGAAAGTCCCGTGAATGAGAAAGGGAGCAAAGGTTGAGGGCTAGGATATTCTGACAAGTTTTGTGGAGAAAGAGAACTTGAACTTGAAGTGCAGGTAGAATATAGCTAACTAAAGGAGGCGGAGGTGATGACTCAGGTGGGAGCAAGACTGGAGCCACCATCATTGCAAGCTGTCGGGAATGAGGCTGGAGGAGATAGGTATGTAATTGGGACCCAGATTGTGTGGATTCTGAGGGTCAAGGAGTTTGGATTCCCACTATCCTAAGGAGAGTGACAGATCAGAGAGGTCTCAGGGAGATGGATGAGATGGAAGAGTGCCAGGTAGATCTGCGGTAGGGAGTAGTGGCCAGGGGAGGCGAGACTGGTTGGGGGCCCCATGGGGGTTAAGATGCTGTTCTAAACCAGACTTTCTCACAGGAAGGACAGTGCCTTGTTTTTGTTGGCTCTTTTGCTTTTCCGGTACATTTAGCCCCAAATGCATAATACAATGAAACAACACCTTGTAGCGTCACTAACTTCTAAGCTATCTGAAGCCAGGTGCTGCTGACCTTTCTCACTGATAACTAACTGTATTTGGCCTCCTGGAACAAGAGTGCTTCATGAATAAAACAAGTTAGAGAAACCTAAGGAGAGGTGAGCAGAGGTCATTCTATGGTAAGGTGATAAATTTTGTGACTACCAGGGCCCAGTCGCAAGCAATCATTACTGAATTACCTGGTAATAACAACTGGAGGTGAACAAAATACCCAGTCTAAGCACAAGGCAGATGCAAATTACCAGCTTCCCAGAGATCTGATCGAATAAAACTTAGGTTTTAATTAAACTGTGACCAAGTTAATTGAAAGTTACTGTATTGTGTGATAGATAATTATCAACTAGAATGGTATTTATTTTGCTGCAGCATCCTAATTTCTTTATATCTTTTTCCTTTTCTGAGAATGTAAAGGTCTGCTTAGCCTTTTAGTCACAGTTATGGACCAAAAAATTACATAGTAGAATGTATTAAACGTTAATTTTATTAAAGCACAATCAGGGAAGTCTGAATCTTTCTTTTTTCCTAACTATATTTTAAGTTCTTGTGATAAGTTTTACTGTGGCACACCTATTTTTTAATAAGCTTTTTGTAAAATGTGGCCATAATAACAACTAGTAATGTTAACAATAATAATGATAGCTGTCATTTCTCTCCATAGCCTCCAGATCGTTTTGTGCTGAGTGTTCACAACTGAGTCATAACTGTCTATGTTAAAGGATTGTTCCTAGGTTTTATTTATCTTGTTCAGCAAATAAAGAAGCCTTTTAATTCAATTGGTTTCTTGGCTGATTTGTCTCTCAGTGTGATTAATCAATGGGAACTAGGGGCCCAATTCACGTTTTCACTTAAGTCGATATAAATGTAGAGTGCAGTTGTGGTTGTTTAGAAGGGGATAAAAGGGGGTCACTGACTTAAAGATCATTTCATCTTGTTTTTATTCTTTAACTTTGTTTTCTCCATCAGGCTTTCTGGTAACTGATTTTCCTGGTTATGAAAGCCTACAGGGAACAGAAAGGGAGGCAGCAATTTCTCTTCAGGAGACAGTCTCCATTAATTTTGTTATTTTTCATCAACAACTGATGTACACCCCAAAGTGATATAAGTGAAGGTAAATGATCAGCAGTTTGTTTCACTTCATGGCTGACACTTTCCAAAAGCACTTGTGACTCATTTCTAATAGAAGTTTAATAGAGGTCTGTGACTGGAAGAAAATTGGGGGGCTAAACTGTTCACCCCAAGGTCTTTTCCTTCCCACATCTAGTATTAGACACAGGTGGTATTACTTCTCTTCTTCAAGGGGTCCTGGCAGGAGGATCCTGCAACAGCCTCTAGGAAAGCCGTTTCAACATTAATATCCCTTATGGCCAAGAGAGAGGTAATTTGGTTCATATATAATCGGGTTCCTCCTCCTCTGTGTTGAAAGCCCTTAATGACCTGGTGTCTTTCCTCAGCAGGGTTGAAGGTATTCTGTCAAAATACCATGATGGATTATGCACTTGGTGACCTCCTGTGACTTTTTGCAAGGCAGATAGAGTAGAATAAGAGGGCGGCAAGGAGGCAGGGGAATATCCCTATTTGCCATGCCTGCTATCTCTGCAGCAGGAGGAAAGTTCACGGAGAAGCAGCTGAACAAAATTCTCTCCTGCTTCTCTGCCCTCCCCACCCCCCCATCCCTCCGGAGGAAGCATTAGCCGGCACTGGAAGTGGGAGTAGTGCTGGTAGCACGAGACCATATTCTCCACTTCGAAAGCTTAACAGAAGGAGAAACCAGCTAGGGAAAGAAAGAGAAACTGTTCTCTGTGCTCAGGAGTCCCCATTTTCAGGACTCCTGCAACGCTTAATAAAAGGAAAAACTGACCTCATCCATGCACATCTTCTACTGTACCTTCTCCGACATAGACATGATACAAATTAGAGTGAGGCATTAAACACTTTGTGGGCAGTTTTCTTTTTTGAGTTGTGTCCCCCCACAACCCCGAAACAGTTAAAATAAGGAAAGACTTCTCTACATGTAAAGGAACTCATTAAGAAGTTGTGACAACCGAGTCAGGGTTTGCTCATTTGGAAACTGTTCAGGTAGGGAGAGCCTCTCTTCACTGTAAAGGAGCACTGCTTATCAAAGCCATCCCACATGACCAAGGCCACTTGCAGTTTGTCCAGAAGTGACCTTGGAATTATAGATGGGGGATGGTTGTAGGCAGCGCTCTATGGCTGGAGACCAGTTTGGATTTGCAACACATTTATTTGCAAGGAACAGCACCGTCAATCATGAAAGAGCATATTTTGAATAGTAAAGTTTCTAAACTTTTGGTGCTCTCCTACACTGGCATTCCTATCTTGGAAATCCCCTACCTGCAGTGGGTTGTGTGCCCTGTCTTCCCATCTAGGTCGAAAGCCCAACCACAGCATCCTCAGAAACGCCAGGACCTGGCATAGCGTCTGGAAATGACTAGCCACCGGTTAAACAATCGAAGAGGAAGTGAATAAACATAGAAACTGCCTGCTTTCTAATGGGTTTAATAATTCAGAAAGACTAGTTGATCCTTCTTTCTAGTTTTACTCTAGTGGCTCCTTGGAGAAAAAAAAAAAGAAATGTACGCTTGCTCAAGACTGTTTCTGATGAAGGTCATTGTAATTTATGGACTGAGAAAGGCAGGGAGGTGGGATAGGAAATGGACTGCATGACCTCTCCGGCAGGGGGCAGAGGCTGTGCTTTTATACAGATTGGCTTCTGCAGGGCACTTCCTGAGACAACTTCGGGGTGCGCTGCTGAATGAAGGTCTAGAAAGCAGCTTACGCCGTTGTTCATCATGCAGGAGATGAGGAACATACAGTGCAAAGTCACACCAAGGGGAAAACGCAAATGAAAACCGTGTTTCCTTGAATGTATCCTCTGGCTCTTCATTTCTCTGGCCAGCTTATACTTGTGGCAGTTTTCTCTTTGGACCAATATGTCATTTATTTTGGCTCTACTAAGTCACACACCACTGGAATGCGATTGGTATTCTTACCAACTGAGAGCCTTCTGCTCTTTTCTAGACAATAGCTATTCTCTTCTGTCTCTCTCTATCTCCTGCTTCTTTCGGTTTTCTCATATATTTTCAATCGTATGCATTCTTTTTTCTATGAATAGGAGACAGTAAGCGCCGGAGGAATTATCTCTTTGGATACATTTTTTCCCCCCTCAGGCATTGGAATTTTAAATTGTTGTTTGTTCCCTTTCAGAGCTTTGATCTTCTATACGTAAAATAAAATGTTTATCTGTAACATTGGCAAAGGGAAATGCAGTCTTCCAGAAAGCTTCTCTGTGTTCCTTAGATAAATTGTGAGACTCTTTTTATCTGCTGACCAGTTAATGTCAAAAGATTTCTTATGTTTCTCAAAAAATCAGGTAAAAAAGTTACATAGAAAGTGACGGGTAACAGACGAAGAAAACAAAGCAACTTTGTTATAAACTTACTCTGGCTTTTGCTCCAGAGGGCCTGGAGACAGACTCCTCAGCCGTGTTCAGGGCATTTGCAGTTAGAACTTCAGCAGAGCAAACACATTTCTGGGGTGCTGGTGTTCACCTGGAGTTTGTGGCTTTGACACCCACGTTCAAGTTTCATTTCTCATTTATGTGTCCACATGGTTTAGAGGATACTGTGCCTGACCAAACGTGTGGGGGTGTGGATTAAAATCCAACTCTGTGGCAAGTTATAAACCTCCCTGAACTTGAGTTCCCTCATCTGTAAGATGCAGTTGACACTTGCACCACAAAGGTGTCGGGAAAATTAACTAAGAGAGCATATGAATAACGTTGGAATCAGCTGCTGTTCCGTAAATGTTGGTTGACTTTTAATCTGCAGTTACTAAAGCAAAGTCCAGAAATGAGATCATAATCTGGATAATTCATCCTTGCATCAATTATCTGGAGTCTTTGCATAAAGAGAAAAGCTCAGGGATTCAGTTATCTGCATAATAATTCAATTCTGGTCTGTATCTTCTAAACACACTTAAAATTTAACAGGCAATCATGTTCTTTCTGGAGGTGGTCACTTGCAGAGAAGAAAGGGTTAGAAGAAATGGTTAAGGAATTGCCTTTCCTATTTTGTTCAAAGATTTTTTTAAAAAAGGACAGTATTAAAAGTGAGACTCTAACACTTCAGCCCCATATTAAACTAAACCTGCTGTTATCCCAAATTCTCTGGGTTTATTAAGATATTATGAATTTAATTAGTAGGATTTCTACCACCCCTCACTCTACTTGTAGTGACCAAAGCATAAAAACCATTGTTAAAGCCACCTAATAATCAATTTGCTCTGCTACTTTTCAGTAATTGACTTTCACGGATGAAACAGTATATCAAATTTAACCCTTTTCTATTCAATTAAAGCTTTCCTTTTATAAGCCAGGACCATTTCTGCCATTTTGTATTAAGACTACTCATACTTATACTGTTAATTATTAAAATAATTAAAAGTGGTTTGTTTTTTTTTTAAGATTTTATTTATTTATTTGACACAGAGAGAGAGATCCCAAGTAGGCAGAGAGGCAGGCAGAGAGAGAGGAGGAAGCAGGCTCCCCACTGAGCAGAGAGCCCGATGTGAGGCTCGATCCCAGGGATCATGACCTGAGCTGAAGGCAGAGGCTTTAACCCACTGAGCCACGTAGGCTCCCCTGAAAGTGTTTTGAATAGGCATCATTTAGTTTCCAGTCTCTTTAAGTCTTTATGGTCTAATAATTCTTGGAGTTATCTAAGGTCCTATGTAATCTTTTAATTGAACATTTTAATTTTGATGTGTAGGTTTGCTATTAATTTATTAATGATAAAGGTGAATTATAAAAATATCACCCACCCTCCAGCATTCATCATCCATAATACATCACTAGTCTTTACAGCCTTCAAAAAAGTTCCCCTTTGGCCTAATTTTATTACTTCATCAGCTTTAGGTATCATGAACTATTAAATCCATTTGGTTGGAATCAAATACATAGTTGCTGTCAAATTTTCTTTTAAAATGGCATCTTTCATTTAAAAAAATTTAGGAGATGTATTTTATATCTTTGCTTTTCCCCATGTTTATTATAAAAATCTCTCTTGAGGCCCAATGCTGCATTCTTTTGGAGACCCAGTAGGGAAAAAAGTACACTCAAATGAGGTAATTGAGAGGATTTTAATAAATGAACTACACAAAAAGGTACAGGCAGAGTTGAAGGAAACAAAAAGGTGTAGGAATACATTCCAGAGCTGGCCACAATGGGGAGCCATTGCCCATCTGAGACAGGAAGGAGCAAGGAGAGGGAGCCATTACTGGAACTGAAGAGAGTGACTAGAGCTATGTCTTTGTTGGAGACATAGCTAATCCCGGGGCGGGGAGAGATGAGGGAATAAATACTACGAGTACATTCTCCTTCTGCTCTTTCGACTCTTACTGGGAGTCCCCATTGACCAACCCCACCTGGAAAGAAGCTCTAGGGACGAATGCCTGTTGATGCAGTTTGTATATGTCAGCCTTCAGTGCCATGAAGTGGGACAGAGAATGATAGAGCATGACTCTGAAGGAGCAAAGGGCAAATATCAGGTATAGAAAACTAAGCAAAATGGGTCTAAAGACCTTTTCATTTGTCATCTTTTAAATTCTAGTCATTTTAGCGGAACAAACATTGATGGACCATCTATACGATGAGAGCCACTTGAATGGATGCTGAGGATACAAAGATAAGCAAGCAGAGCTGGATTAGGGTCAGGCAAGCAAGGCACTGTGGCACACTTGCATGAACTTGAGAGCGAACGCCTCTTTAAATTTCACACCCGAGGAGCTTCGCTTGCTTCATCCTAGCCTAAGCTCTATAAATAAGAACTCATCCTCACATTCAAGGATTTTTCAATCTGGGCAAACAAACATGAATAAAAGGAACTACGTCATAAAATGTTTAATTATAAGTGCCATGCTATAAGTATAAAATGTATTATGGAAGCCCAGATGCCTGAACACTAAATCTCAATTCCAGGGGTCTGGTATGGCTCCTCTCAAGACAAGTCATCTAAGCTGGGTTTTGAAGAACAAGATTTATTTATTCAACATGTATTTATTGAGTTTCTACTCTGTGACAAGTGCTGTTTTAGATGGCAGGGGAAAGGGAGAGACCAAGACAGAGAAGGGCCCTGCTCTCAGGCGGTTTATGTTCTGGTTAGAGCAAAAGATAATTAACAAGTAAGCAAGAGAATCCCAAGAGGAGAGGAGTACTGAATGTTCAGAGACAATTCTGCATGAATGTCTTGCATTTCTGCCTGTCTTGTGGGCAGAGGCACTAACTGCCCTTTTGTTCTGTCTTTTCAAGGATGTTTGTACAGCAAACAGCCTTGAAAGTTAGAATCTGTCTCCCTCTAGTGTAGAAAGCAGGGCAATTTGCTTCTTGTCCAGTACAAAAGATTTGGGTTCCCTGAGCCCTGTGTTCCTGAGTTATAATACAACCCAATGTGTGTGCGACACTCACCTGGGCTCCTCTACATTTTTCCCACTGCATTTGAAGAGCAAGGAGAAGTGACACAAACATGAAGTTCATGCTAATTGCTATGCTGTATTGGGCTATTTTATCTGTGACCCATGTTTCTTGGTCCATTCAAGCTGCATGAAAAACTATCATTTTTTCTGTGTGGCTTATATACAACAGAAACTTAATTTCTCACTGTTCTGGAATGTCCAAAACGAAGGCAGATTCAGATGCTGGTGAGAGCTCTCTTCTTGGTTCATAGATAATTTTGTAGATGCTCACCATGTCCTCAAAACCCCAAAAGGGAAAGAGATCTCTCGGGGGCAAATTTTATAAAGGCACTAACCCCATTCATGAAGTCTCTGCTTTCATAAACCAATAACTTCCCAAATACCCCACCTCCAAATATCATCACACTGGGGATTAGGTTTCAACATACGAAGTCTGGGGGGACACAAACATTCAGTCTATAGCACCAGGAGTCTAGTGTCTTCTGCCACCCTCCACGAGACCATGGCAGACTACCTTATTAGTTTGCAAATATAGGGTAAAATCTCGGACCTTTCATAGTTTTGGCAGTTTTTGGTGAGACTATAAGATGCTGACCTGGCTTTCTGGAAAAGAAAGAAAGAGAACCACATGGGTCAGTTTGAGAAATATGAAAGGACTCTCTGGAATCTGGCAACAAATGCTCTTACCCCAATGTTGAGCAAGGTGTGTGAAGGGGATTAGTAAGGGTCCCCACTATCATACCCATTAACCTATGTTTAGAGGCTGAGTGAAGACATGTAGGACTAAAACAAGCCACTTGTGGAATTGTGGAATTTCAGTTACTCACTTGCCTCTGGGTGGAAAGAAGAAGAAATATTGTAGTGACAATGAGGCAACAAGTACTGTGGCCAGAGCCTAAAGACAATGCAGCTATAGCTATTGAGTTAGGAAATCCCTGAAGTGGAAATAAATGGTGTCCACAATGAGAATAGAGAGTTTTAGACAGACTAAAGCCATTAGAACTTAATTTGTTTGGGTGACACAGGCAGTTACTTGAAACCAAAAGTAAATACAAAGTCTTGAGTACTACTGCAGAATCACTCTGTACTCCCCTTAACCTCTCTCTGTCCCTTGACCCTTACCTCCGCTGCTTTTAAGAGAAAGACTATTGGGACTGGACCAAGGCCTCCCTATTTCCAAAGGGGACTGGAGGCCATACACACCCATCTGAGTATGTCGGGAACTTTAGGGAGGGAAGGACCCCAAACTTTTAAACTCTGTTGGATAGAGCCAACACATTCTCATCCTACAAAGTCCTGTGTGTTTGGGCAGGGCACACAGTGGGGAAGGGAAGCTAGTACAACCTTGTGGATGGGGCCCTTTGGGCCGATTCAGTGGACTGTTCTTGTTGCTTCTATATATGAATCTATAAGTTGATGTTACATTCTTGTACATCCCTGTCTAATAAATGTCAGAGGGGATTCTCCTGATCAGGAAGAACCTCATATATAGTAGTGCTAGTTGGACAAACTACCCTGATATTTAGTGAGTTGAGATTTAGCATGAATGCCTCTACCCTCTGATGCCTGAGGTTTTTACCGTACAGATGATATCCTGTTGGTTGTCAAGTCAGAAGCCTGAGTCTCAGTGGTTCCGACTGTGATATTATCCCATGCCTGCCAATAGGGGTGGCTGAATAAACTCTGACAAAATTCAGGGGGCTGCTCACAGAGTAAATTTGGGGGAGGGGGCATGGGAATGGAATCACAATGTTCAATCCTTTAATAAGTCAAGGAAATATTGCTACACAGCAGTTTTCCCAATTTTCTTCAGCTACTCACCACCATAATGTAGACCCAGCACCTTATTGTCCTATTTGGATATTAGAGATTGTATGTGCCTCGTGGGTATTTTAATTGGTCCTTTATGTGGGCTAGTATACAAATAACCACCCTTTAAGTGGAATTTAAAAACAACAGAAACAACAAAAAAAGCCTGTGATCCCTTTGAGCTACATGTCTCTATGACCTATTTTTTTGTGGGGACCTCTGGTGAAGAGGCAGCCCTCAGCTAGATTTCACTTCCCTGACATGGCTACCAGGTACGCTCCTTTGGAAAAACAAGTATTAATTTGCTGTCTAGCTCTTGTTAACACTGAGGGCCTGGTTCATGGGGATCTTTTGACTCTGAAATTCCCATTGTGAGGTCGGTCAACATAGACTCAACCACTAACAGTGAGGGAAGGGCCCACCACGCCTTGCTTGTCACATGGAAATGGTATATTCAAGAAGGCATCCATCCTGGTCCTAGCAGCATCTTGGCTTTGCATGAAAAAGTAGTAGCTATTCTTCTGGGGGAAGTATTATCCCCCACTGTTGCACCTTAACAAAAACCACTGGCTCAATGGGGCCCTTGACTTACCGAGGTTCTCTTCTTAGATAAGAGGTATAGCCTATAATAGACTATAGCCTATAGACTATAGCCTATAGACAAGCTATAGCCTATAGACTATAGCCTATAGACAAGCTATAGCCTATAGACAGGCCGCTTATTTTTGTAAACAAAGTTCCATTGGAATATAATCACACCCATTCATTTATGTGCTGTCCAATTTTGCACAATGGGGGAGCTGAGTAGTTTCAACAGAGACCGTATAGCCTACAGGCCTAAGATGTCTACCATCTGGTCCTTTAAGGAAAAGTTTGCTTGGATCTGGTTCACTGATGGTTTAGCTAAACCCTATTGATGTCCACTGGGCTGCTGTGGCTGTTCAACCGTGCCAAGGCAAAATAGATATGATCAGTCCTCTTAGTGGGCAGAACTCTAGGCCTTCTCATAGCTCTGGCTAATATTCCTCTTAATGACCTTTGTTATATTTCTGCTGACTCTTGGGACTGTCATCAATGGCCTAGCTATTTGGTTTGCCACTTGGAAAACTACAGAGGGCAGGTTAAAGACACCCCTCTTTAAGGCCACAAACTGTGTTAACAGGGTGGCTCTCTCAGGTAGATGTCCATGATAAGGATCAGTTCATTGAGGGGGTCAGCTGGAATTCAAGCTACTGATCGAGCCTGCACAATTGGAACTGCCACTATTGCTGCAGAAATCCGTCATCATAGGAGACATGGCAGCACACCCACCACCACGGCTTGAGCACGGAGAGGTCAGTGTTTTCAGGCTGCAGCTGCATTCTAGATGTGTGATTCCTGCCATAGCTGGCCTGTTTGGCAGTGGGGCAAGGCTGCATCTCATGGGCTTAGCTTCCGTGCACTCCTGACTGATGGACCACATGGGATCTCTGGCCTCCTCTCAGGCCTAGCCGTGGTGCCTCTTTATCATAGACATTTTTTTCAGGTTATGGTGTTGCTGTTCAAGTCTGATCAGCTTATTCTAGCCACATCATTGCTGCTTTTAAAACTAGTCTATATAATAGGTTTGGCTTTCTAGACCACTTGCAGTCACAAAGACCACTCAACAATGGGCTAAGTTAGGTTATTCAGCGCTCCGTTCACACTTCATGCTACTTACAGGCATCTGATATTGTTGATCATTGGAACATTCTCCTAAAAAGCTGACTCAAAACATTTCTGACTAGACCTCTGTAGCAGGTTGAATAGTGCCCCCTGCCAAGATATGTGCCTGTCCTAACACTCAGACCCTGAGACTACTACCTTTTTTAGAAAAAGGGGTTGGGGGGCACCTGAGTGGCTCAGGGGTTAAAGCCTCTGCCTTCGGCTCAGGTCATGATCTCAGGGTCCTGGGATCGAGCCCTGCATCTGGCTCTCTGCTCAGCGGGGAGCCTGCTTCCCTCCCCACCCCCCCGCTCTGCCTACTTGTGATCTCTCTCCTCTCTGTCAAATAAAGAAATAAAATCTTAAAAAAAAAAAAAAAAAGAACAAAGAAAAAAAGGGGTTTTGCAGATGTAATTAAGATCTGTTGAGATGAGACCATCCCAATGACCCAGGTAGGTTCTAAATTTGATGACAAGTCTCCTTAAAACAAAGACGAGAAGAAGCACACACAGTATAACCTGCTATGTTTGCAGTATCTACCTGAGCCACACTGTTCTCCTCTGGGACTTGGATAGCAAGAAGTATTGATACAAACATGAAGTTTATGGCACGTATTGTACTATAGGTAATAAAGTTCTCTGTCTCTGACCCAGACATCTCCTGTCTTCTGCCAGCATCTCTGAGACTGTGGTAGGCTAAAGTAGCTTGCAAGGAGGGTAAAATCTTAGACCTTTCATGGTTCTTGATATGAAGAAGATGATTCAATAAGAAAATAATGAGTTAATGAAGAAGAGGGAATCATTCGATAAAGGAGGTCAGGGAAAGGCTTTCTGTGAGAGGTGATATTTGAATGCTGGCTAAAATAATAAGGAACCAGAGAGCAAGAAAAAGGCAAAAATTAATGCAAAGTCCCAAGGCAGGAATGAGCCTGTAATGTTCAAGGAAAAGCAGAAAGATCAGTGACTAGAGAATGGTGATTACAAGAGAATGTGACAGGAAATGAGACTAGAGAGTAGGGTAGTGGCCAGACCATGTGGAATAGCATAGGCTCTGATAAAGTAAGCTGTTCTTGCTAAGGTCTTTACTAACAACCGAGTCCAGTTCTTTAATAAATTAACCACAATGAACCTCATTTCATTGCTTTTGCTAGAATTGCAAATCTGACGCCTCCCTCTACTGCTTAAAACCCTTCATTGGTTGGTCATTGCATGTAGGACAAAGGTCAAAATACTCCACATGATACATTAGGCCCTTTCTGAGGGGGGCACACCCCCATCACTTGCATGAAACTTATGATCCACCCCTAAGTGTTACTGCACGAAGCCATTTCTCATCTGTATGCTTTCAACATGCTTCTTACTGTGTGGGGGCATACTGCCTCCCCTGGACTTTTGGGAAGTGCACACTCATCTTTCAGTGCCTAACCCAAGTACTGTCTTGGTGAGGTTTTTCCTAATGACCTCAAGCAGATGTGGCCTTTCTGTGTGAGAGGAGGACTTGGGCTTAAAAACCAGTAATGTAACAGGCGTTATAATAGAGGTGAGTACACACTCTGTTATAGTAGAGGTGAGTACAGTGGGTATTCAAAGGAAGGAGCTACCACATCTGCTTGTGCTGAAGGCAGACGCTTAACGACTGACGTTAAGCGCCTAACGCCACCCAGGCGCCCCATCATTATGTATTTTTATGTGTCTGGCTTCTTTCATAGAATAGACATTTTTGAGATTCATCTAGGGTGTTCAGTATGGTAGTCGTCCTTTTTATTGATGAGTAGAATTCCATTGTGGAAATAAACTATAGTTTGATTATTCCTTCACCTGTTGATGGATATTTGGATAGTGTCCAGATGTTTTGAGATTATGAATACAACTGGTGTGGATGTTCATATATTTTGGGGAACACATGTCTTCATTTCTCTTGGGTAAATACTTATGAATAATATTGATGGACTGCATGTTAACTTCATTATAAACTGCCAAATTGTTCTTCAAAATGCATATTCTACTTTGCATTCCCATCAGCAATGAAAAGAGTTCCATGTTTCTCTACTGCCAACACTTGGTTGCCTTTTTATTAATAGCCATTCTACTGCATGTATGCGGGAATCCCATTGTGGTTTTAATTGTATTTCCCTGGTGACTGATGACATTGAGCATCTTTTTATGCAGTTATTGACCATTTATATATCTCATTTTTAGTGTCTATTAAATCTTTTGCCCATTTTTTAATTGGTTGCTTGCCTTTTTATTGTTGAGTTCTAAAAGTTCTTTAGATAACCTGGATACAAATCTTTTGTCAGGTATGTGTATTGTGAATATATTCTCCCTGCCGAACAGTACTTTTAAATTGTTTTTATTTCAAAGAACTTACCTTTAATATTACTATTGTTCTTTCAAGGTTATTGTCATGTTTTTTTTGAACAGCTAAAAAGAGCAGTACATTTTATGTGCATTCATTTCTATTTAATGCACTAGTGTTTACTAATGTTCATCCACCAAAATACTTTGACCAATCACATGCCTGTGGTTCTGAACGCTTCTTAAGTATCCTGTGGTTTCAGATCTCTGGCTTCGGTGAAAAATATTTGATCACCACAATGAGGTGAAAGTTACATTGGCCACGTGTGGCAAGGACTGTCACAGCCTCCCCCAACACCATGGCCCCTTTCCTCCTGATAAGGCAATTCGCTTATTTTATACACTTCCCAGCCTCCCCGCAGCTGGGTATGGTCATGCGACTAATCCTGGCGCTATGTTGTACCTCCTTGTAAGAAGAAATGAAGAGAAAGAAAAACAGATACTTTGGTGGTGGTTGTTCTTGTCAGCGTCTTTAGGCATAAGATGAATGTCAATGGTCATCTTTAAAGATTTATTAGGTTATGCTATTGTTCTTCTCATTTCCTTTCACCTTTCTCTCCCCTCCTTTCTTTTTCCTTCATACCTTTCCTCCTTTCTTTTATCTCTTTATCCTTACTTTATCCTCCTCTCTTTTATCTCTTACTCTTTCTCAACATTCTTCCCCTTTTCTCCAGAACCAGAGCTTGATATTTTACATATAAGTTTATAATCATAATAGGTGGTCAGCTGGTCTTAAATGACTCGAATGGGGAGGGTTGTGATGCATCAGGGTAGAGTTTCGTTTTGATATAGGGTCTTCCTTACCAATTCTAGCTATTTTATACATCTTCTCTGACACTTAAGTTCATTTGCTTTTAATAATCTACTGTTCCATGGTTCTGACTTTCCATTGCCTCCTACACATCTGTTTGGATTGATATTCTGCTGTTCGTCATTCAAGCATGATTTCACTTTGAAATGATTTCCTTTTGATGGATGCTCTCGTTGCTCAGGCAAGCATGGTCTTGCGTTCCTAACATTTGCTGTTAGCTGGTCTCAGCACTCCAACAGTCATCCCTCAGGGTCTCGGGCATTCACTCATGCTAGCTCCGGACTTCTTTGTAATTAAATGCCAAAAATGTTGTATTCCTTGGCTTAATCTATAGCAGGGCTTTGTAAACTACAGCTGGTGGGCCAAATCTGGTTTTTGCTTGTTTTTGTATGCCTTATGAGCTAAGACTGTTTTTTATGTTCTTAAAAAAGATTTTATTTATTTCAGAGAGAGAGAGAGAGAGCATGAACAGGGAGAAGAGCAGAGGGAGAGGGAGAAGCAGACTCCATGCTGAGCAAGGAACCCGACACGGAGCTTGACCCAGGACCTTGGGATCATGACCTCAGCTGAAGACAGGTGCTTAACTAACTGAGGCACCCAGGTGCCCTGTGGTTTTTACCTTTTTTTTTTTTTAATATTATAAAAACAAACAAAAAACAGAATATGTGATAGAGACTGCATGTAGCCCCACAGAGCCTAAATATTTACTATTTGACTCTTAATTGAAAAAGCTTATTAATGAAATTAAGTTTCTATGTGACACCCACCCCATCAAGCAAAACAGCAAGCCATATATCTTCTCAAGGCTCTTTATAGTATGATTTGACTTTTAATGTAGATGATATAAAATATAAATATAAATAAAATATAAATATAAAATATAGTTTGGGGAGATCCCAGGGAAGGTATCTGGGGATAAGGATCTCCCAAGGCAGCTAAAACTGAGATTCAATGAGAGATAATGTTTATGATTGAATGAGACATACCAGACAAACAGTGGTTGCAAATATGCGCCCTAAATTGAAAATAACAAGGACTAATGCTCCTAATTACATGAAGACTGAGCTGCTCTCATTTGGTCTTCTCTATAGAAAGCGGCATGGTGAGTAGCAACACCAAGGATTTATCTATCTGAAGGTGAGCAATAATTTAGTCCAAGAAAACTCAGGGGGAGGTTAGCTAGTATTAAATAATCCTTTCACTCATTCATATCATTCATTATTCATACTGTTCATTATACAGCGGAAAGAAATAAGCCTTGGTTACTTGTCTTAGACATTATGGCATTTGCGATCAACTTGAACACGATACTATTTTTACAGTGAAAAAGCTTTGACTATATTGTCTCTCTAATCTACCCCCATTCAGCCTGTTTTCTCACTAGTCCCACTCGCACACCCCCTTATGGCTCATATTCCCTTCTGTGACTTTGCCCAGTAGGGCTCTACCTGGAATACTCTTCCCCTAATTATGTCTGTCGAAATTCTGTTTATCCTCCAAGCTGTGACTTAAATACTACTTAGAGGCCTTCCCAGATCCCCTCAGTTGGAATTCCTTCCTCTGGGCCCTAGGGTGTCAATAGCTCTGGGACAATTTTAAGGCTTGTTTGTTGGCCTTCCCCACCATGCAAGTAGTATAAATTCAAATTGCATACCCACATGTCACAGAACTTGGGTTTTGATTTCTGGTGACTGTTTTCTAACCCAAGGCCCCAAACAGCAGCTTTCCTCAAGCTTTTTTTGCAAATTATTGGGGAGTTTTTCTGGTCCCTTTTCCCTAGAGCAGCCATGCTTCTCAGTTCTAACCTTCACTCCCAAGGTCCAGTTTGGCTCCTAGGCTGATGGGGTTCAGGTTGAACTGCTTGTCCTTAGGTTAGCTGTCCCTAGGGCTTCCTCTTCTAGCTCCTTTAGGCTATTTCTTTGACACACTGCTCTGACTTTGGCTTCTTGGTGTCTGCTTCCTGCATTTTTTTTTTTAAATATAATAGTTATTTACCAAGAATGTACAAAAATGGATATTAATATAATCTTGGTCTCAAATAAGTTTGAAGTCTTTGTGGTTAAGGGAGACTATATTTGCCTTTACATCTCTGATACTTAATATAATACCAATAAGATGTAAATATGCAGTAATATTTTCCCAGTGAGTATGTCAAAGATGACTATAACTATACTCAAAGTTCAAATAAATAATACTTTAATTTTATTAAATTGTCCAGATTAAACTTAATATTCTCTTGGCATGATTTACTGAACTAGTCTATATTTTCCATATGATTTACTATTGCATCAAATTGTTGTTGTTGTTTTTTTTTATTAACATATAATGTATTATTTGCCCCAGGGTACATGTCTGTGAATCATTGGGCTTACACATTTCACAGCACTTAACAGCACATACCCTCCCCAATGTCCACAACCCAGCCACCCTATACCTACCCCCCCGCCTCCCAGCCATCCTTAGTTCGTCTCGTGAGTCTAGGAGTCTCTTATGGTTTGTCTCCCTCCCCATCCCTTCCTGTTTCATTTCTCTCCCCCACCCCCCGCAAACTCCCGCCTTGCCTCTCAAATTCTTCATATCAGAGAGATCATGTGCTTCCTACATTTTTGCCTGTCTTTTGTGCTAGGCTTGAATTGTGATGTTGTCCTATTTTATCTAGCATGTCTATGTTTTGGGAGCTATATGTAGGAACAATGATATGGGGAGGGAGCCTGGTCACACCAGCCCATTCTGCCTGATGTTGATAGAATGATACAAAGCTCTGTTTAATTATGGAAGTCATAATTATTAACTCTATTTGAGAGAGATCCTGAATATGCTTATTTATATCACTACTTCTCTAACATCTAGCTGTCTAGGGGTCCCACACAATATTGTTTCTAAGCCGTTTCCAACTAATGAAATAGATACTGATGAGGAAAGTTTAGTGGCTGGTGGTGACTGGGAGAAAAGGAGGAGATGAGCGGAAATTTCCAACTAATGAAAATATAGTCAGTTTTCATTTACTTGGGTAGATGGCACTTTGCCCTATGAAGATAACCAGGAAGTCACTTAGTGGCACAACCTTATGCCAAATAATGTTTAAATTATAATTTAGCATTTTGAGCCCCATGCTTTGAGTACTTTTCATATAACTAAAGTGACTATTATAACCAATCAAACAAGAGATAATTTATATTGAAAATAGCTTGCATTTTAAGGGCCAAATATTATTTCACAAATCAGTGGACTAACTTTACATAATTTCAATCAAGTCCACAATAGGGGACTAACACAGGACTGATGGTTAGAAGCCATACATAGCATGGCATTATTTTATATTTCTAAATTTGGATCTACAGAAAATTAAGGCAACTTGATCAGTTACTTGATAATGCTCACTTTTTAGTTGTCATGTACATATTCTTAGTTTGACATTACAAGTATCCCCCCTAAAGTTATAGCTCCCAGAGTGAATCCCTGAATTTATTCCTGTACCATGCATGACTGGGAAAACCCTGAATTAAATCTTTTTTTTTTTTTTAAAGATTTTATTTATTTGACAGAAACACAGTGAGAGAGGGAACACAAGCAGAGGGAATGGTAGCGGGAGAAGCAGGCTTCCTGCCGAGAAAGGAGCCTGATGTGGTGCTCGATCCCAGGATCCTGGGATCATGACCTGGGCTGAAGGCAGACGCTTAACGACTGAGCCACCCAGGCACCCCAGAATTAAATCTTTTTGACAGATAGGTTGTGTTTACTGCCAAGTCTCCATGAGAACAGATACTTAGTACCACAAGGAATGTTAGCAAGGAATATAAAAAATGGAGCAAAAAACCCAAAGAATGATGAAGGAAGGGATTCCTGACATTTTACTGTATCATGGAGCCACAGGGTTTTATACTCAGAAGGGTGCTCAGAGATTGTGAAGAATAGCTTCATCTTTTTGACACATGAGAAACCAGGCTCGGGAAAGGTAAAATGACTTGCTCAGGGTCACATGGCTAGAAGCAGGGCTACAGCTGGGACCCAGGCTTCTTCCTACTCAGCTCCTCAGAGGCACATTCATTATTGGGATAATTTGAGGAGCTTTGTGTAATAGCACTTGAAGATAATGGGCTCTTTTGGAATAAATGTCTACATCTTGGCATAATAAGTGCCGCCTGTGTATGCGCAGCTTTGTTACAGAAGGAAGCAGACGCATAATTGGTATTTTTTTTCTTCTAGCTCTTGATTCTAAACCATCTGAATGTTTCTAAACATTCTGTAATATAAGGAATTGAAACTTGTTTCTCATATTTTGTGCAGGGTTTGTGTGGTACTATGTGGTATTTATGTGGACAAATTGGGAATTGTGATGGGAAGCTAACAATGAAAAGACAGTAAAACAAGAAAGATATTTAATTTTCTTAGGTGAACTGATAAAATGGTAAAAATTAGTGTATATTTTAAGGAACAGCTGGGATCCTGGCCCCCTGATACATACAGCAATGTACTTTTTTCCAGATTGCCAGATCCCCAGCCTCTGCATTTAACATTGTTGTTATTTAGCTGCTCAAATAGTCCTTTGCTTGGGAAGCATTCACTGGCCCTTGTTTGTGGACTAATTCTTCACATCATAGAACTGACCAGTCATGAGAAGTTGCTCAAATCTTTATTCCCCATTTGAACAAATAAACAAGAGTGAGGGTATAGTTTTAGATTCCCAAGTTGCTTAGCATATCTAGGATACTTTTCTGCAGTTCTAATATTGATCTAGGAATGTTTTAAAAAATTACTATGGCAACAATCCCTATTCAGTGGGAGAAAGCCATGCATTATCTATGCAAAGAAAAGTGAGAAGAGTATTTCAGATGCTGCCTTTTTACACCCTGCAGATGTGCCCTGATCACTTAGCATTATTTTTGCTGAGGACAGTGTCTGGAAAAAAAATCCATGAGAGTTACTCACTGACTCTGGAAGATATTAGCAATTCAAGCACTATGTCTTAGAAAACAGCATCTCACTGATTTAAGATTTTCCACAAAATGAATACTTTCATTATACTTGAAGTCTATCAGGTTATCATTTGAGAACACCATGAAAAAAAGCTGTTTTCAGTCAGTAGCTGAAAATTGCTGCAGAGTATGCATTACAGAAATATAGCTGTAAGTGTTCATGTGGCATTCACCGAACAAATGTTTATGGAGCATAGTCTATGAGAAAGAAGAATGCTAGATGTCAACTCCATCAGCAAGAGCTTTAAGAGTCTACTGATGCTTTTTGAACATTTACAACCAAATTTTGCTTTTATCATTGAACAAGTCAAACCTCTGCCAAGAATGATCTGACTTAACATTTCATTTCTCTTTCTTGTCCACAGAATTTAGGAATAGTAGGTAACCCACTGTTTACTATTTTTGTTTAAAAAAGAAGAAAACTAAGGTACGTAGGTTGTCTAGATAGCATTAATTGCAGTGTAAATTGGGCAGTTTCTAAAATTTGCTTAATGTTGTTGGCCAAACCTGACAGAACACTTAAAATTTACATGTGTGCATTCTTAGGTATACACATATACATGTGTATATATATGTGTCTGTAAGTACATGAGTTATCTGGATTAACTAGATAAAGTAAATTATTCCAATACTTTATGATTTGTTACTCAAGAATGGTCCTTGGACCAACAGCATCACCTGGGAACTTATTAGAAAGCAAGACTCTCAGGCCCCTCCCTAAATCTACCAAATCCCCAGGTGATTCATATACAATTAAACTTTGAGAAACATTGCTGTAACATATTTTAACCAGCAAAGTTAGTTGAGAGTTGAGACAGTTTTCTATGGGGGAGAAGTCTATTTCAATTACCTATAATTGTAAAAAAGTGATGTGGGGGGTAGGTGAGGGGATGGTCAGGATTAAATTATCTGGAAAAGTACCTCAATTTTGAGGGCTTAATTTTTTGCCAGTGTTGGTACTGCCATGATAACTGTTCAAGGTGATCATTCAAGTATCTTTAATCCCTAGGACTGGGAGAGTGCTCTGCTAGATAGGACTGCTCATCATTTATTATACGAACAGTGATAAAAATTTAAAAATTAAAAAGAAAACCTAAATCTTACCAGGTGGCGTTTCAACTACAAAACCTTGTTAGTATTTGTATATTCACATATGATGTTTACATAGTTTTATGGTACACTGATTTATTTATTCCAAGCTAAGGGGTGAGTGTGTACAAACTTGTGGAGATTCAGTGAAAAGAGTGCAATATTTAAAGTTTTTGTATTTATAATTTTTCATATACTTCTATGTTGAGCTAATTATAATCATGATGATTAACAATTCCAACCATAATCAAACTTCCTAATCATGATTTGTAAGACCTGTGTCACATTCTATTGAGTTGATGCACAAAGATTTTTTAATCACTCTCCTTCTATCTGGATATTCGGGTAGTTTCCATATTTTGTCATTATAAATAATGTAGTAACAAACATTCTTGTACAATAATTTAATTCATTAAATTCATTTCCATAGCATAAATTATCAGTAATAGAATTACTGAATTCAAGTATTTAGAATATTATAGTTTTAAAAACTTGTAGAATTTAGAAAAAGTCTATAACATTTTGAAACCTGCATTGCTAAGGCATTCCAGCTTCACCACATCCTGCCAGCAAGAGAAATAATTATTTCCAAATTTGCTAATTAATCAGTATGCAGCTCATAATTTTTCACAATGATAATTAAAACTACCATTAAAATTCACTTTTTCTCATTTTCTTAGAGCAAAATTTCCCAGCGGGTGTTCTGTAGCCTAAGCCATAAATGCACTACAGGTGTGTTGGCATATTGTACTCCGTAATTTTCTGGGTAAGGCTGGAAGTAGCTAAAGCCTCCTGGATAGTCACCCCCTACCGTGAACAGGTTGAGAAAAGTTTGGGAAGTACAGCCTGTGCCCACTGTTTTCCCTACTTTGGCTCTCTCTCTCTCTCTCTCTCTCTCTTCTTTTTAATAAAAAATTAATTACTTTTTGAGCACTTTTAAGTTTACAGAAGAATTGAGCAAAAAGTATAGAGAGTTGCCCTATGGTAAGGGAAATTCCATCCTTCCTCCCATTCTCTACTTCCACTTTCCCCTATTATTAAGCAGCTTGCATTAGTGTGGTGTATCTCTTGCACCGTAGGGCCAATATTGATACATTAGCATTGACTAATATCCATAGTTTACATTAGGGTTTGCAGTGTTTGACAAATAATGCCATATATCCACCATTACAATAGCATACAGAATAGTTTTCCTGCCCTAAAAATCACCTGTGCTCTCATTTATCTCTCCCTTCCCCTGGACTTCTGGCATGATTGATCTTATTATCTTCATAATGTTATATAGTTGGAATTACACTGTATGTAGCCTTTTCAAATTGGCTTCTTTCATTTAGCCATGCACATTTAAGTTTCCTTCATGTGGTTTGTTTCCTTGTTTGTTTGTTTTTTGGTGGCTTAATAGCTCATTTCTTTTAATTGCTGAATAGTATTTCACTGTATGGATGTATCACAGTTTGTTTATCCACTTACCTCTTGGTTGCTTCTGAGTTTTAGCAATATGAATAAAGCTGCCATAAACACATTGGTGTGAAGGTTTTTGTGTGGATATAGTTTTCAGCTCATTCTGAATATACCAAGGAGTTCAACCGCTGAATGATATGGTAAGAGTATGTTTAGTTTTGTAAACACTGCCAAAGTGTCTTCCAAAGTGACCATACCATTTTGCATGTCCACCAGCAATGAATGAGAATTTCTGCTGCTCCACGTTCTTGCCAGCATTTAGTATTTCAGTCTTTTGGATTTTAGGTATGTAGCGATATATCATTGTTGTTTTAATTCACAATTCCCTAATGATATATATTGTTGAGCATCTTTTCATAGGCTTATTTGCAATCTGTATGTCTTCTGTGATGAGATGTCTGTTCAGATATTTTGCCCATTTTTAAATCAAGTGACTTGTTTCATTGTTGAGCTTTAAGAGTTCTTTGTATAATGTGGATCACCAGTCCTTTACCAGGTATGTGCTTTGCAAATATTTCCTCTCAGTCTGTGGCTTATCTTTTCATTCTCTTAACAGTGTCTCTCACAGAGCAGAAATAAGGTGTCCTCCTTAATGTCTATCACTCAGTTACCCCATCCCCCCACACTTCCCCCATCCAACAACCCTCAGTTTGTTTCCTATGATTTAGAGTCTCTTATGGTTTATCTCCCTCTCTGGTTTTGTCTTGTTTCATTTTTTCCTCTCTTCCCCTATGATGATGTTTCATTTCTTAAATTCCACATATCAGTGAGATCATATGATAATTCTTTCTGTGATTGATTTATTTCACTTAGCATAATACCGTCTAGTTCCACCTACATCATTGCACATGGCAAGATTTCATTTTTTTGATAACTAGTAATAGTCCATTACACACACACACACACACACACACACACACACACACACCACATCTTCTTTATCCATTCATTTCTCCATGGACATCTGGGCTCTTTCCATTGTTTGGATATTGTTTCTATAAACATTGGGATGCTCTTTCCATTGTTTGGACGTTGTTTCTGTAAACATTGGGATGCAGGTGTTCCTTCAGGTCAGTAGCTTTATATCTTTGGAGTAAATACCTAGTAGTGAAATTGCTGGGTCATAGGGTGGCTCTATTTTTAATTTCTTGAAGAACCTCCATACTGTTTTCCAGAGTGTCTGCACCAGCTTGCATTCTCACCAACAGTGTAAGAGGGTTCCCCTTTCTCCGCATCCTCGCCAACATCTGTCATTTCCTGACTTGTTAATTTTAGTCATTCTGACTGGTGTCTGGTAGTATCTCATTGTGGTTTTGATTTGTTTTTCCCTGATGCTGAGTGATGTGAAACATTTTCTCATGTGTCTGTTGGCCAATTGTTTGCCTTCTTTGGAGAAATGTCTGTTCATGTCATCTGCCCATTTCTGATTGGGTCATTTGTTCTTTGGGTGTTTGAGCTTGATAAGTTCTTTATAGATTTTGGATACCAGTCCTTTATCTGAAATGTCATTTGCAAATATCTTCTCCCATTCTGTTAGTTGTCTTTTGGTTTTATCAACCGTTTCTTTTGCTGTGCAAAAGATTTTTTATCTTGATGAAGTCCCAATAGTTCACTTTTGCCTTTGTTTTCCTTGCCTTTGGAGATATGTCTAGCAAGAAGTTCCTGTGGCTAAGGTCAAAGACTTTGCTGCCTGTGTTCTCCTGTAGGATTTTGATGGGTTCCTGTCTCACATTTAGGTCTTTCTTCCATTTTGAGTATTTTTGTGTATGGTGTAAGGAAATGGTTCAATTTCATTCTTTTGCTTGTGGCTGTCCAATTTTCCCAATACCATTTATTAAAGAGACTGTCTTTTTTCCATTGATATTCTTTCCTGCTTTGTCAAAGATGAGTTGCCCATAGAACTGAGAGTCCATTTTTGGGTTCTCTTTTCTTTTTTTGGGGGGGTTCTTTATTCTGTTCCATTGATCTGTGTTTGTTTTTGTGCCAGTATCATACTGTGTTGATGATTACAAATTTGTAATAGAACTTGAAGTCTGGAACTATGATGCCACTCGCTTTGTTTTTTGTTTCTTTTTTTTCAACATTCCTTTGGGTTGTTGGGGTCTTTTCTGGTTCCATTCAAATTTTAGGATTATTTGTTCCAGTTCTATGAAAAAAGTTGATGGTATATAATAGGGATTGCATTGAATGTATAGATTGCTCTATAGACATTTTAACAGTATCTGTTCTTCCAATCCATAAGCATAGAATGTTTTTACATTTCTTTATGTCTTCCTCAATTTCTTTCATGAGTGTTCTATAGTTTTCTTAGTACAGATCCTTTGCCCTTCTGTTAGGTTTATTCCTAGGTATCATGGTGTTTGGTACAGTTGTAAATGGGATCGTCTCCTTAATTTCTCTTTCTTCTCTCTCATTGTTTGTGTATAGAAGTGCAACTGATTTCTGTGCATAGATTTTATAGCCTGCCACTTTGCTGATTTCCTATACGAGTTCTAGCAATTTTGGGGTGGAGTCTTTTGAGTTTTCCACATAGAGTATCATGTCATCTGCAAAGAGGAAGAATTTGACTTATTTGGTGATTTGGATGCCTTTTATTTCTTTGCTGCTTGATTGCTGAGGCTAAGACTTCCAGTACTATGTTGAACAGCAGTGGTATGAGTGGACATCCCTGCTGTGTACCTGACCTTAGGGGAAAAGCTCTTCATTTTTCTCCATTGAGAATGATATTTGCTGTGGGCTTTTCATATGTGGCTTTTATGATATTGAGGTATGTTCCTTCTATCCCTACACTGTGAAGACTTTTCATCAAGAAAGGATGCTGTACTTTGTCAAGTGCTTTTTCTGCATCTATTGAGAGGATCTGTGGTTCTTGTCCTTTTATTAATGTAGTGTATCACATTGATTGATTTGTGGATGTTGAACTACCCTTGCAACCCAGGAATAAATCTCACTTGGTCGTGGTGAATAATTCCTTTAATGTACTGTTGGATCTTATTGGCTAGTACTTTGGTGAGAATTTTTGCATCCATGTTCATCAGGGATGTTGGGCTGTAATTCTCCTTTTTGGTGGGTTCTTTTTCTGTTTTGGGATCAAGGTAATGCTGGCCTCATAGTAAGAGTTTGTAAATTTTCCTTCCATTTCAATTTTTTGAAACAGCTTCAGAAGAATAGGTATTGATGAAGTCCCAAAAGTTCATTTTCGCTTTTGTTTCCTTTGCCTTTGGAGACATGTCCTGAAAGAAGTTGCTATGGCTGATGTTGAAGAGGTTACTGCCTATGTTCTCCTCTAGGATTTTGATAGATTCCTGCCTCACGTTGAGGTCTTTTATCCATTTCGAGTTTAACTTCATGTATGGTGCAAGAGAATGGTCAAGTTTCACTCTTCTACATACAGCTGTCCAATATTCCCAGCACCATTTATTGAAGAGACTGTCTTTTTTCCACTGAATATTTTTTAGTGTTTTGTCAAAGATTATTTGACCATAGAGTTGCGGGTCCATATCTGGGATTTCTATTCTGTTCCACTGGTCTATGTGTCTGTTTTTGTGCCAGTACCATGGTGTCTTGGTGATCACCGCTTTGTAGTAAAGCTTGAAATCAGGCAATGTGATGCCCCCAGCTTTGATTTTCTTTTTCAACATCTCCTTAGCAATTCAGGGTCTTTTCTGCTTCCATACAAATTTTAGGATTGTTTGTTCCAGCCCTTTGAAAAAAACCGGTGGAATTTTGATCGGGATGGCATTGAAAGTATAGATTGCTCTGGGCAGTATAGACATTTTAACAATGTTTATTCTTCTGATCCATGAGCATGGAATGCTTTTCCATTTTTTTGTGTCTTCTTCAATTTCTTTCATGAGCATTCTGTAGTTCCTTGAGTACGGATCCTTTACCTCTTTGGTTAGGTTTATTCCCAATTTTTGTTATCAACGTGAATGGGACTGGTAGAGATTATGCAGAATGAAATAAGTCAAGCGGAGAGAGTCAATTATCTTATGGTCTCACTTACATGTGGAGCATAAAGAAAAACATGGAGGGCATTGTGAGAAGGAAAGGAAGGGTGAATGGGGGGAAATCGGAGGGGGAGATGAACCATGAGAGACTGTGGACTCTGAGCAACAAACTGAGGGTTTTGGAGGGGAGAGGATGGGGATTGGGTGAGCCTGGTGGTGGGTATAGAGGAGGGCACATATTGCATGGAGCACTGGGTGTGGTGCATGAACAATTAATCATGTAACACTGAAAAAATAAATGTATTTGGGGGGGAAAAAAGAAGAATAGGTATCAATTCTTCTTTAAATATTTAGAAGAATTCCCCTAGGAAGCCATCCAGCCCTGGGCTCTTGTTTGTTGGGAGATTTCTTGTTTGTCAGGAGATTCAATTTCCTTGCTGGTAATGGGCCTGCTCAGGTTTTCTATCTCTTCCTGTTTCAGTTTGCTAGTTTTTATGTCTTTAGGAATGAATCCATTTCTTCCAGATTGTCCAATTTGTTGGCATATATATAGTTCAATTAATCTTTGACAAAGTGGAAAGAATATACAATGGGAAAAAGAATGTCTTTTCAACAAATGGTGTTGGGAATAGTCGACAGCAATACGTAAAAGAATGAAACTGTACCACTTTCTTACACCATATACAAAAATAAATTCAAAATGGATTAAAGACCTAAATGTGAGACCTGAAACCATGAAAATCCTAGAAGAGAACACAAGCAATAACTTCTTTGACATTGGCCATAGCAACTTCTTTCTAGATATGTCTCTTGAGGAAAGGGAAACAAAATAAAAAATAAACAACTGGGATTACATAAAAATAAAAATATTATGCACAGAAAAGGAAACAAGAAAAAAAAACTAAAAGGCAACCTGTGGAACAAGAGAAGATATTTGCAAATGACATATCTGTTAAAGGATTAGTATCCACATTATAAAAGGAATAAAACTCAACATCCAAGAAATGAATAGTCCAGTAAAAGAAAATAGGCAGAAGATATGAACAGACATTTTGTCCAAAAAAGCCACACAGATGACCAACAGACACATGAAAAGATGCTCCACATCACTCAACACCAGGGAAATACACATCCAAACTACAGTGAGATATCACCTTACACTTGTCAGAATGGCTAAAATCAACAACACAAGAAATAGGTGTTGGTGAGGATATGGAAAAAGGGGAACCCTCTTGCAGTGCTGATGGGAATGCAAACTGAAACAGCAATTCTGGAAAACAGTATGAGGGGGTTCCTCAAAAAGTTAAAAGTAGAACTGTCCTATGATCCAGCAATCCCACTGCTAGGCATTTACCCAAAGAATACAGAAATACTGATTCAAAGGAATACATGCACTCCAGTGTTAATAGCACCATTATCTATAATAGCCAAATTATACAACCCAAGTATCCACTGACTGATGAACAGATAAAGAAGATGTGGCATATATATATAATGGAATATTACTCAGACATAAAAAAGAATGAAATCTTGCTATTTGCAATGATATGGATGGAGCTATAGAGTATTAAGCGAAGTGCAATAAGTCGGTCTGAGAAAGACAAATACCATATGATTTAACTCATGTGGCATTAAACAAACAAACAAACAAACAAGCAAAGAGTTAAAAAAGTGGGGGGGGGGGGACCAAGAAACAGACTCTGAACTATAGATAACAAACTGATGATTACCAGAGTGGAGGTGATTGGGGGGATAGGTTAAATAGTTGATGAGGATTAAGGAGTGCACTTGTTTTTTTGTTTTGTTTTGTTTTGTTTTGTTTTTTAAAGATTTTATTCATTTACTTGACAGAGAGAGAGAAAGGTCACAAGCAGGCAGAGAGGCCAGCAGAGAGAGAGGAGGAAGCAGGCTCCCCGCTGAGCAGAGAGCCCCATGCGGGGCTCGATCCCAGGACCCTGAGATCATGACCTGAGCCGAAGGCAGAGGCTTTAACCCACTGAGCCACCCAGGCACTTCAGGAGTGCACTTGTTGTGAGGAGCACTGGGTGATGTGTAGAAGTGTTGTGTGTACACTATACTGTACATCTGAAATTAACATTATACTGTATGTTAACTAACTGGAAGTTAAATTATAACTTAAAAAATAAAAAAGGAAAAAAGGAGATATACCACCAATTGAGTCAACCAGCTCTAAGTCTGGTGTGCAAAGTTTCTATGAAACAGTTGTAAAGGGCGCCTGGGTGGCTCAGTGGGTTAAAGCCTCTGCCTTTGGCTCAGGTCATGATCTCAGGGTCCTGAGATCGAGCCCTGCATCGGGCTCTCTGCTCAGTGGGGAGCGTGCTTCCCCCTCTCTCTCTGCCTGCCTCTCTGCCTACTTGTGATCTCTCTCTCTCTGTCAAATAAATAAAAAAAACCTTAAAAAAAACCAGTTGTAAAGAAGGGATAATATCTATCATGTACAATTTTCAGCCAATTTTCATTACCAGATAGGGTAGAGACTGGTGCCATCATAATGTTCCTATACAAATAAAGACACTGTTATTAAATCAACCATTAATTTAAAACTCAAATGATTAAGTATACATATTTAATCTATTTTATTTTATTTTTTAAAAATCTATTTTAAAGGTTCTTAGATTTGGTTAACACATAATACTTGCCTAAAAGCTGGCTTAACTCAGATCTGAGGAGAAAAAATCCATCTCAAACTTGGAAAAGTTAACTAATATTTAGAAATGATTTCTGATCATGATGTCTAGTAATGATTTTTATTAGCCAGCTCTCCCCCAACCCGGCTAATACTTGTCTCCTATTAGGAGACTACTCTACCTATTAGTCTATTAATGATAAAAATTCAGAGACTGAAGCTCTATCACAATCAAAAGTGATGCTTGATATATGGAATATGTGGACTTGCAGAAGCTACAAAACTTGTCCTTCAAGAGAAAATACCAGAGCCTCGTCTGTCTAATCTCATCATTGAAATGTAATGCAAAACTGTACGAATGCTTTACTCATAATACTCAGTTGGAGCTCTCTAAAGGTCTGCATATCCTAGATTATCATTTAGAAAATAGGAGCACAGAAAAAGTCCATTACATACAATATTATTAAAACTCCCTTTGAGACTCTGGCTTATTCTAAAGATGGAAGAAGAGGGATCAGTATTATCCTGCCACCTCTAGCAACTCCCCACACTCCAGTTCTCCAAAGCAGGAAAAAGGTATATGAGAAAACTTGCCATTAGGCAATAAAGTACTTAACTCTGAAAAATTGGAAATAAGTGAGATGAGCCTACAGTTGCCTCAGGTTCCAGTCTGTGGCCCAGGGAGGGTAAGGCCAATCAGAGCCTGGTGGACTCCCTGATTTGAGGAGATGGAGTTAACATTACATAATGATAAACAGGTCAATCCACCACAAAGACATCACAATTACAAATGTGTAGGCACCAAACAAGAGTTGCAAAACGTGTAAAGCAAAAGCTGATAGAACTGAAAAGAGAGAGATACTCAACATTATAGTTGGAAACTCCAACACCACTTTCTCAGCAATATATACAACAACTAGACAGAAAAATTAGCAAAGATATAGAAGAACTCAACAGCAACATCAACCAACAAAATATCATTGACATTTATAGAACATTCCTCCCTAGAAGTGGATATAGATTCAAGTGCCAGTGGAACATATACCCAAAAGACCATATCCTGGGCCATAAAACAAAGCTCAACAAATTCAAAAGAACTGAAATCATACAGAATGTGTTCTCTGACCACAGGGGAACAAAACTGGGATTCAATAACAGAGAGGTAATAGGAAAATGTCCAAATATAAGAAAACTAAAGAATACACTGATAAATAATCCATGGGTCAAAGAGGAAGTCTCAAAGGAAATAAGAACCTAGAAAAAGATAAAAATAAATCCAAAGCAAGCAGAAAAAAAGAAACATGAGTAAAAATAAAATTAAAAACAGAAAATAAAATCAATGAAACAAAAAGCTCATTCTTTGAAAAGATCAATAAAAGTGACAAACCTCTAGGAAGGCTGACAAAGAAAAAAAAGACACACATTATCAATATCAGGAATAAAACAAAGGATGTCATTACAGACACTGCAAACATCAAAAAAATAATAAGGGAATACTACAAAGAACTCTACACCCATAAATTTGACAGCTTAGAGAAAATTGACCAGTTCCTCAAAAAGCACAAACTACTAAAACTCACCCAACAAAGAATAGATCATTTGAAAAGCCCTACAACGTTAAGAAAATTGACTTCAAAATTTAAAAATTATGCCCCCAAAGATAGATCAAGGCCCAAATGGTTTCACTGAAGAATTCTACCAAATGTTTAAAGAATTAACGCCAGTTTTATACAACCTCTTCTAGAAACAAATACTTCTCAATTCAATCTGTGAAGCCAGCTTTACTCAGATACCCCCAAAAGACAAAGACAGTACAGAAAAAGAAAACTATAGACCAATATCCCTCAAGGATTTTGATTTTTAAGTTCTTAAGATATTAGCAAGTCAAATTCAGCAACATATAAAAAAGAATTACATTTTATGATTAAGTGAGGTGTATTCCAGGAATCCAAACCTAATTCAATTATTAAAAATTGATCAACATAACTCATCATATTAACAGGCTAAAAAGAAGAAAAATCACATGATCATATCAGTTGATGCAAAAAAAGCATCTGACAAAATTCAGCACTTATTAATGATAAAAATCCCCAGAGAAACAAGACTAAGGAAAAATTCCTCAACTCGCTTAAGAATATCTACAAAAAACTATAGCTAACGTTATATTTAATGGTGAAGGACACATGCTCTCCTCCCAAGTTGTGAACAGGGTAAAGATGTCTGTTCTCATTACTTTTATTCAACCTAGTACTGGAAGTTCTAACCAGTGTAGCAAGACAAGAAAATAAAAATGATACAAATTGGAAAGTAAGAAATAAAATTGTCCCTACTTGCATAATAATGTGATTGTATAGAAAATGCCAAGAAATCTGTACAAAACTTCTAGAACCAATAAATGAGTTTAGTGAGTTCATAGAACACAAGATAAATGTACAAAAATCAATTGTATTTCTATACATGAGCAATGGATACACAGAAACTTAAAGTGAAAATAACAATACCATTTAAAATCATTTAAAAATAGGTATAAAGCTAACAAAATGTTCATAGCATATATGGTAAAAATTACAAAATAAATAATAATTGGAAATAAATGCCATGTTAATGATCAGAAGATTCACACAGTAAAGATACCAAGCCTCCTCAAATTGATATGCAGGTTTAACAAAATTCCTATCAAAATTTCTTGTAGATATTGACAAATTATTCTACAATTTATATAAAAAGGAAAAGGAACTAGTATAGCTACAAATAAATTTTGGAAAAGAAAAATAATGTGGGAGAAAACAATCTATTCTATTAAAAATTTATTATGTAGCCACTGTCATCAAGATTCTAGTGCTGGCAGAGGGATAGACACACGGGTCACTAGAATAAAAGAATCCAGAAATAGACTCAAATAAATTTGGCCAACTGATCTGATAAAGGTGCAAAAACAATTCATTGGGGCAAGAACAGCCTTTTCAACAAACTGTACAGGAGTAATTGGATATCCACAGACAAAATAACAACAAAAACAACAAACACTAAGTCTCACACGTTATACAAAAATTAATTCAAAATAGATCACAAACATAAACATAAAACACAAAACTGTAACACTTCTAGAAAAAAACATAGAAGAACATCTTTAGGATCTAGAACGAGACAAAGAGTTCTTGATACCAGTAGCATGATCCAACAAAAGAAAACTAATAAATTGAACTTCATTAAAATTAAAAACTTTTGCCCTGTAAAAGACCCTGTTAAGAAGTTGAGGGGTGGTTAGGTGGCTCAGTCAGTTGAGCATCTGCCGATTACATACAGTGTAATCGGCCAGCACTGGGCTCCGTTGCTCAGCTGAGATCCTGCTCCTTCCTCTCTATCTGCTGTTCCTCCGCTTGCGTTCTGTCACTTGCTCTCCCTCTCTCTCAAATAAATAAAATCTTAAAAAAAAAAAAAAGAATTTGAAGTTGATAAAACAAGCTACAGACTGGGAGATAGTATTTGTAAGCCATATATTTGACAAAGGACTAATATCTAGACTGTCTAATATACCAGAGTGTCTAAAATATTTTTTAAGTAACATTACCAAATGTTGGTGAGGATGCAGAGAAACTGGATCACTCATACATTGCTGATGGGGAGGTAAAATGGTACAGCCACTCTGGAAAACAGTTTGGCATTTTCTTTTAAAGATTATTTATTTATTTATTTATTTGACAGAGAGAGAGATCACAAGTAGGCAGAGAGGCAGACAGAGAGAGGGGGAAGCAGGCTCCCTGCTGAGCAGAGAGCCCGATGCGGGGCTCGATCCCAGGACCCTGAGATCATGACCCGAGCCGAAGGCAGAGGCTCCAACCCACTGAGCCACCCAGGCGCCCCTGGCATTTTCTTTTAAAACTAAACATGCACTGAAGTGCCTGGATGGCTCAGTCAGTTGAGTGGCCAACTCGTGATTTCAGCTTAGGTCATGATCTCAGGATCAGGAGATGAAGCCCCACACTGGGCTCTGTGCTCAGTGGGAAGTCTGCTTGAGATTCTGTCTCTCTCCCTCTGCTCCCACCCACTTATACACACACTTGCTGTCTCTCTAAATAAATATTTTTTAAAAATTAAAAAAAATAAAACGAAACATGCACTTAGCATACAACAGCAATTGTGCTCCTGTCACTTATTCCAGAAAAGTGAAAACTTTGTTCACACAAATATCTATACACAAGTGTTTATACTAATTTTATTTGTAATAGGTAAAAAATAGAAAAAAATCCAGATGTTCTTCAATAGGTGAATGTTAAACTATGTTTTATTCATACCATGGAATACTACTCAAGAATAAAAAGGAACATACTTCTGATACACACAGTACACTGAGTAAGAAAAAAAAGGTTACACATTATATGTACACCCCAAAGGATACACACTGTATGATTACAATAAATGTAATGTAATAATAATAATATGTAAGGTAATGTAATAGTATGTAATGTAACAATAAATGTAATGCTCTATAAAAGAGCATTCTTGAACTAACAAAATTATAGAAATGAACAATAGATAAGTGACTGCCAAGGGTTAAGGAGTGGTTTGAGTAGCAGAGAAATGGATGTGCTATAAAAGGACAACATGAAGGGTCCCTGAGGTGAAGAAAATGTTCTCTATTTTAATTGTATAAATATTAAGTTATGATTACTATTTTACTATAGTTTTGCAAGATGTTATCATTGGAGAAAACTGAGTAAAGAGCACGTGGAATTTCTCTATATTACTTCTTACAACTACACGTGAATCTACAATTGTCTCAAAATAAAAAGTTTAATTTAGCAAATAGCAAGTATGCATTGCTTACCAAAAACACAACTTAAGTAGAAAGCCACCATAAGGTTAAAAATAAAAGGACAGACAAAGATATACCATGCTAACGTTAGTCAAAAGAAAGCTGACTTAGTTATTTTAACATAAGAAGAAGATTTCAAAGAAAAGAATATTACCAGGGATTAAGAAGGTTATATCAGAAAGTAACTGGGTCATTAATCATGAAAACATAAAGATCTTAAACATGTATGCCCCTAATAGTGGAACCGTCAAAATATACAAAGTAAAAATTGATAGAGCTGCAAAAACAATGGGAAAATTCACAATCATGGTGAGAGACAGCAATACCCCTCTCTCAATAACTGATAAAATAAGTAAATATAAAATCAACAAGGATATAGTTGATTTGACGAACACTATCAACCAATTTGACCTAATTAACATTTCTAGGACACACCACCAATCAAGAGGAGAATACACATTCAAGTACACAAGGAAATTTACTATCATAGACCATATTCTAGACCATAAAACTAATCTCAATAAACTTTACGAGATCCAAGTAATAAAAAAAAAATGTTTTCTGACCCTTATATAATTAAATTAGGAATCAAGAATAGAAAAAATATCTGTAAAATTCCCAATATTTTAAATACCACACTTCTAAACAATCCATGGATCAAAGAAGAAATCAAAATAAAAATTAGAAAGTATTTTGAACTGAATGAAGATAAAACAATAGCAGAGCAGAAACAGTGAGCTAATGCTAAAGCAGTACTTAGGAGGAAATTTATAGCACTGAAGAGCTATATTAAAAAAATAAGAAAGGTCTCAAATCAACGACCTCATCTTTTATTTTAAGAAACGAAAAAAAGAAGAGCAAATTAAATCCAAAATAGGAAAAAGAAAGAAAATAAAGATTAAAGAAGAAACCAATGAGATAGAGAGTATAAAAATAATAAAGTCATTGTAATCAAAAGCCAATTCTTTGAGCATATATTAATAAACTGATCAACTTCCAGCCAAACTGAGAGAAAAAGCATAAATTCCTAAGACCTGAAATAAGAGAGATGACATCACTATTCTACAGATATTAAATGGATAATAATGAAATATTATGAACACTGTAATGTCTGTGAAATTGACAACTAAGATGAAATGGATTCCTTAGAAGATACAAACTGCCAAAGCTCACCCAAAAAGAAACAGATAACCCGAACAAAGACCTCTATCAAAGAGAAGAAATCTGTAGTTAAAAATCTTCCCATGAAGAAATATCCAGGACAATAATTCACAGGTGAAATGAACCAAACATTTTAAGAGACAATAATGACAATTTGCCAAACTCTTCCAGAACACTAAAGAGGAAAGAATATTCCCTAACTCATTTTATAAGCCCAGCACTGCACTACTACTAAAACTAGACAAATATATTACAACAAAAGAAAACTATAGACCAATATCCTTCAAGAACATAGATATAAATGTTCTAAACAAAATATTAGCCAACTGAATGCAACAATACATAAAAATGATAATATATTATGCCCAAGTAGGTTTCATCTCAGGAATGCAGGGTTGGGTAAGGGCACGTATTGCCTGGAGCACTGGGTGTGATGCATGAACAATTAATCTTGTAACACTAAAAAAATAAACATATTTGGGAGAAAAAAATAACATTAGATAATGAACAAATATAATTCATCATATTAAGAAGCTAAAAAAAAATCATCTCAATGACACAGGAAAAAAACATTTGACAAAATCAAACATACAGTCCTGATTTAAAAAAAAACACTCAGCAAACTAGGAATAGAACCTGATAAAAAGCAACTGTAAAATATGTACAGTTAACATCATATCTAATGGTAAAAGACTGAACACTTTCCCTCTAAGATCAGGAAAAAGACAAGGTGGTCTACTTTCACTACTTAACCTTAGACTGGGGGTTATGGCTATTTCCATTAAGCATGAAATATAAATAAAATATATCCAGGTTGGAATGGAAAAAGTAAATGTGTCTATTCACAGATGGCATGATTGTCTATGTAGAAAAGCCAAAGCCATGTACAAAAAAATTCTTAGAACTATTAAGTTTAAGAAGATTCCATGCTACAAGATCAATATACAAAATTTAGTTGATTTTTATATACTAGCAATGAACAATCAGAAATGAACAAATCAGAAACAATCAAAAATAAAAAGTAATACCATTAATAAAATATTATATATGAAATTCTTAGGGATAATTGTGACAAAAGATATAAAAGGTCTGTATGCTAAAACTATAAATCATTGCTGAGAAATATTAAAAAAAGCTAAAGAGATTTATTTTGTTCATGAATCTGAAGACTCACTAATGGTAAGAGTTATATTATCCATAAATTAGCGAATTCAGTGCAAGTGCAATCAAAATCTTAGTAGACTTTTTGTTGGAATGGACAGGATGACTTTAAAATTCATATGGAAATGCAAAGACCTAGAAGAGTTAAGAAATTTATAGAACAGCAGAACAAAATTGAAGGACTAAAACTACCTGATTTCAAGATTTATAATAAAGCTACAGTAATCACAACAGTGTGATATAGGAGTAAAAGCAGACATTATCAATGGAACAGAATAGAGTGCTGAAATGGACTCATGCATATATGGATAACTGATTTGTGACAATAGTACTAAAGGCAATTTGATGAAGATTTTTTTTCCCCAACAAATGGTGCTGGGACAACTGAATATCCATATGTTAAAAAGCGAAATTCAAACCATACCTCTGCTCATAAAAAAAAACCTAACTCATGCATAAAAACAAAAACAAAACTAAACTAAACTAACAACATCCATAAAAGAACAAATAGATTAAATGGGCTATATAGAAATTTAAAATTTCTGCTCCTGAAAAGACACAGTTAAAAGAATAAAAAGCCAAAGTACAGAGCGGGGGGAAACTTGGCAAAACACATATCTGACAAAGACTTTTATCCAAGATATATAGGGAACTCTCAAAAGTCAATATTAAGAAAACAAACCAATTTGAAAAATGGGCAAGAGACTTGAACAGACACTTCACAAAAGGCCAATTAACACATAAAAAAAGTCTAACATCATTAGGCATTAGAGCAATGCAAATTAAAACCACATTAAGATATTTCTTTTATACCTATTAGAACAGATAAAATTTAAAAGCGTGACCATACCAAGTTTTGGTGTGGATGCAGAGGAATTAGAACTCTCCTACACTTCTTGGGGAAAAATAAAATTGCACAACTACTTTGAAAAAACAGTTTGGCAGTTGTTTACAAAGTTAAACATACATTTACCACATGATTCAGCCATTCTATTCTTATTTACCCAAGAGAACAAAGCATATGTCTACACAGATTTATGTACCAGAATGTTCATAGTAATTTTATTTATAATAGCTCTAAATGAGAAACATCTCCCCAGTGTCCACCAACAGGATAAAGAAACTGTGTTAAATCCATATAATGGAATACTATTCAGCAAAGTAAAAGAATAAAGTTATTAACATACATGACAACACAGATGAATCTCAAAATAATTTTGCTGAGTGAAGGAAGCCACACAAAAGAATACATACCCTAAATTCCATTTATATAAAACTCTAAAATAATAAAACTATAGTGACAGAAAGCAAATCATTGGCTACCTGGGGACAAGGATGTGGATATAGTGACGTGAAGATAACTACACAGGAGATGTGGAACTTTTTGGAGTAAAGATTATGTTCACTGTTTTGAGTGTGGTGATAGTTCACAGGTATATACATATATCTCAAAATCTCTCAAAATGTACACTTTAGACATGTACTATGTGTATTGTACGGCATATCACAATACTGCTATTTTTTCTTTAAATCTCATTTTGGGACAGATTCTTTACTAGCATCTGAAAGCCCTCAGTGTATTTTTAAGGTGCGTATATGTGAACTGCAAAACTTCACTTTTGGTTAAGTGTAAAACTTGTTTTTACCTGCTTCTGAAGCTCTCTTCCCTAAGAATACCCATCCTCTGCCATTAGCCATTTGAAAGTAAAATGGAAACCCCAAGATAATATGTTAGGTGCTTAAGATATTTAGTGGTCCCATGCAAAATTTCCTACTAAAGACTCTAAATATCCAGTTTCTTCTCAACTTACATGGAGAAAGGGTATGACTGGGCCTAAGTATACCAAAGAACAGTATATGTATTCTTAATATACAACCCGACACTATGGGATAATGCCATAGTTATAACACCCTGTGGGGTTTGTGCTGTGGTAGTGGTAGGGAGCAGAATTAGAGGTAGAACCATAAAGAAATGAGACTCTGATGGGGGGTAAGCTTTGAATTCAGAAATTAGGACAGTTTAGGCTTGTCACCTAGAAGTCTGTATTCAAAATGCAGGGTGAAAGTCACATCTATTTGGAGGAATTCGATGAACAAAACAGGAAAGAAGTTGAGTTGGGTTTGGAGTGAGTGTGGGTAAAACAGTACTGAAATGGGATTCTGAGATAGACTTTGTTCCTGAGTAACCAAGGGAAATGAGAGTACTGCTTCTTACCATGGACTCAAAAGTAAAGGAGAGGCACTCTATAGATCACAAAAATTGCAGGGGAAACCCAGATCGAGGCCAGTTCTAAAATTGGTTTATGTATTAATTTGGGGTACACGTAGCTGAGTGGGGCTGCACACCTACAACCTGAATAATCACAGGGCACCTTATTCAGTTACAGAACATGTGGGTTAGAAAGCCCTACAAATAGAGGACTTCGAGAGTGTCATCTGCCTTCTATCAAGACTTATTCACAATGCAACACTTACTTTCACAAAATGAGACATTTCTCTAGAATATGATTTAATTTTCAATGGCCTTTTCAACCCTTGTTATTAAAATAGAGAAAGAAAATCTTTTGGGCACTCCTCTTTCCCTGGTATCTTGTAAATTCTTATTGCTTTAAGAAGGTCTTTAAAAAGAAGGGCCTTTGTTGGCAGCTGCATTAGATGAGAAAATAAAGGGTTGGGAGAGGCTGAGGCTAAAATAAGAGCATGAAGCTACTAAATGAACATGTGATAGCTTGAGATGATGTGACTATTTGAAACCACTATTCCTATATACAAAAATCCAGGGGGCTTCCTAGAGTTTCTACCACAAAATCCCTCCACTATGGAGAAATACAGTTCTAATCGAAGGACAGAGAATGAGGTCACAACAGGGTAAGGGTGCCGAACAAAAAGGAGAGAAGTTCTGTTCTTAGGAACTCGAGTCAGGAAGAAAAAATTCTTTTCTTTTAAAAATGGTAAATAGGATAAAAGTGATTTGAGGGCCTTCTCTCTGGGGGATTATTACGCAGAATCCTTTTTACCAATTCAAGCATATTAACACCAAAATAAATTTATCTCCCAGACACCTATTTTCATAAATAGAGTAATGTTAGTAACTTTGTAAAGTAATGTTACAGCAATATTTCAAATGTTATATTAACAGGAGGTACATAATGTATTTTTCATGGTCATCTTTTCACTGGCAGTGGTTTTTATCTTCTGGTTGTGTGTGTGTGTGTGTGTGTGTGTGTGTGTGTGTGGTCATCTCAAGCTGCCCACTGGATATTTCCACTTGACTTCCTCTGATACCTCCAACTTGACTTTAACCTTAACCTTTTGATCTAAATAAAACATCTACTGATTTTCCTAATTACCTTTACTTGGCTCCTCTCCCTCATCTCTCTTAGGCAGCCAGTCACTCCATTTTGTGAATCCTTCCTTTGTAATTTCATTCATTTCTTTTTTCATTTTTATGGCGATCCTTTATTTAGGCCTTTGTTATCTTGTGTTTTTATCACCAATCTTCAAATTGGTGTTTCTAATAGTGGAGATCAGATAAAGGAATTTTACCACCTCCAGGGTATGCCAATTTTACTTACACAAAGGAAGTTCAAGGTAAAGTCAGACCAGGAGAGATGAGATATGTTTGTTTGGGTAGAGTGGAGAAGAGGAGTCACAGAAGACTGCCAGGCAGGGTAAGAGGAGATAAGTGAACTGAAGTGAGGTCAGAAGACTGAGGATTTAATTCTTGGTCCTTGGTATCCAACGGTTAGAATAGGGTCAACCCCTCTTGTGTGTCCTCAATATTTATCTTTCACTTATTTGTGGCTTCAACTGGAGATAGGGTAAGTTTGTTGAGGACAGATAACACTGTTTCTTATAACTTAGATGAATAACATAATATTCACAGTATTTTATGAGTGATTTGTATTGTTGCTATTACAGATAATATTTTAACATTCTTTATTTCAGAGTCAAGTCTTTCAGCTTCTTTTTGAGATCTTTAATTTCCATTTCCATTGCCTTTGAAGCTGTTTATTTGGTCATTAATTTTTTCTTGAGTTAAATTACATACCTTAGGGTTTATGGGACTTCCTTTACCCAAAAAGAATATTTTCAGTAAAATGTGTCCTAAATTGACTTTTGAAGGACTCAACATATAGTGAAATACTATAGTTCTTATTGTTCTTCTTGGAAGAGAGAAAGAATCTTAAGCAGGCTCTGTGCCCAGCACGGAGCCAGACGTGGGGCTCAATCAGGACCCTGAGATCATGACCTGAGCCAAAATCAAGAGCCCGACACTTAACCAACTGAAGCACCCAGGCACCCCACCACAGATCTTCTTTTTGAAGTTTGTATTTGAAAACAATATTTTTCTCAGCATTTAAGAAGGAAAAATTTTGACTTATTAATTTGACTATTACACAAAAGTCTTTGTATCTCAAGATCATTCCTAAATTTCCCATTTTCATTTCCCTCCTAATCTTGTCAGGCACTATAGTATTTTATGGTATTTTTAGTTAATATAGAATATTACCAGAGACTCCCTCCCAATACCAATTCAAACTTTAATACTGATCATTTTTAGCAGTTCTTGTCTTTTACTTATTTCAACTAGAAGACTTTGTGAGAAAAATTCAAATAAAAATTCCTGCTTTTGTTTCAAGTAATCTACTTTTCTTATAAATAAGTAGTTCTAAAGACCCTGCTAACACCTTTCTCAGTTACTTGTTTATCTGTTAGTCTTCCTTGGCTGGATATATATATGTTACAAAAGCCAGAGTTTATGCCTTAAGGTCACTTTGCAGTAGGTTATTCTTCAGCCCATGTCCCATAGGAACTGACATTAAACCTTAAAGTATGGGATAATATCATATAAAAACATAGCCAAATGAGCTCTGTTTTAAATTTCATATATAAATCTATTGAGCCATCTATTCATCGATATTCTCTTACTACCACATTGTAGCTATTAGATATACTCAAACTTGGAATAACAAGATAAAAATATTTCAACCCAAGTTTGTTTTTAGTGCTTGAACTCCTGACTCTCAGTTACCCCACTGAATGCTTCTTCATTGTTAACTTTAAATTATATGAATGACTAAGCACTGAATGAGCATTCAGGAGATGTGGTTGTGAGACCTGCTTTACAAATAATTTGCTGAATGATCTTACCTGAGCCATTTACTGGTTCTTAATCTCCTTAATTAAAAATGAGGGGATTGGAGTATTACAGGATTTCTAAGCTTCTGACTCAAAAAGTCTATGTTTCTATTCCTAAAGAAGCTTAAATTAATTAAAGCAGACTTGTTGAAATTAACACCACCAATGGAAGGAACTTAATGGGATTTCACTTCTTTCTATGATATAATTGGACATATTGATACTGAATACCATTAAGAGGGTAGGGGGAAATTATACTTACCTCTAAAATTTTCTGATTCAAGTGGCAATGCCAAGGTATTCTTGCTTCTAGTCTCATTCAGCCTTAGCAAAAGACAGGATTTCTTTTTGGTAAAAGAATTGATCCTTGGGTTAAATCAATGTGTGGATTAATGGATTATTGTCAGAGAGTGGCCTCTTAGCACTTTATTCTTGGCCTGTTGCCCTTTTTAACATTTGTTTTAGAGACCTGAAAGAGACATATTTTCCAAATCAAACTTGGGTGGAATATCTAATATAAGACAACAGAATAAGAGTTCAAAAAAATCTGAATGAGGCTTAAAAAACAGGCACAAAGCAAGAAGACAGAAATTAACAGGGACAAAGGTTACATTCTAGGTTTGGTTTCCAAAACATCAGCTATCCAAATATGGAATGAAGTAGAAAAGGCTTGACAATAGTTGCACCCTCCCCTCTTCCTCTCTCTCCTCATCCCACAATCTAGCATAAAGAAGCCCCACATGGAATTGACGGCACAGCACAAAATCTTAAAACAGAAATACACACTTAGGTATATTATTAACAAAAGATTCAGATGCAAGAAAGAAAGCGGGTTCCTATATCCTCTGCAAATCAAGCCTCGCCTGCAGATACGGATCTAGTTTGGGGCACCGTACTTAATAAGGCTATGACAAGTCCTTCTTGATACATGACGAGTTGGATAATCTGTGCGAGGAATTTGAAACCAAGTCACACGGAGAGTGCTTCGGGGTCTAGGGATATGCTTTGCAGAGGAGTAAACGTAGGAAGGACGAAGCTCTTTCATAGGCGAGAAGCGTGAGCGAGAGAGCCAGTGGCCGGGGCTAGCGGGTTGCTTAGTAACGGAGGCAATGCGCGCGGCCCCGCCGCGGCTGGCGCACCTGCAACGCCGGAAAGCGAGCCGCGCGGCCCAAGCGCCGTCGGAAGTGAAGAACGAGGTGCGACAGGCGGCCCGCGCGCGTTCCAACGGCACTGGGACCCCAAGTGGCCTTCTGCTCGCCGGTGACGAGCCGTGACGCCTCAATGGTTGCCGGGCGCGGCTCGGGGGTTCGGAGTCTGGCGGCTCTTCTCTTCGACGCACCTCTTGTCAGGAGCGGGCGGCTGCAACTGCGCCTTGGTCGGCCGTCGGGGCCGAGAACCATGAGACCCGGGGGCGCGGGCTGCTCCAACGGGCTGCTGCTGACGGTCGGCTGGCTGCTCCTGGCGGGCCTCCAGTCCGCGTGTGGGACGAACGTCACCGCCGCCCAGGATCCCGGCTTGGCCCACGAGGGCGAGGGCGAGAGCCCGGGCCAGAGCGAGAATGAGAACGAGGAGGAGACGGAGAGCGAGAGCGAGGCTGAAAGCGAAGCCCAGTCTGTGGCTGAGGAGGATGGTGAGGGCGGGAGGCTCCTTGACAGGGGCCAGTTGAGGGCAAAGCCCTGCCCTCCGTCCGAGGACAATGAGAATTATTATCCTTGTTAACATCTGTAGAGCTCTCTTGCAGATAGCCTCGCATTTATATTTTTTTATATGCCTAATGACCTTGAAGAGAATGCGCTAATTCTCCAAGGCCACAGCAAGAAAAACAAATAAGCACATACATAAAAGTTGTTACAGAATTACTGTTAAATACTGCTCTGGAGAAGTAAAAAGATGACCTCCCCCCACTTTTCTTTAAGGGGTAGGAGTCGGAGAGTAACCTTTCACCTATGGGAATTATTTTGACTCTGCATTTACACGATTTTCTTTCTCATTACAGTTTGGCTTTTTTGTTTTTGTTTTTTTTTTTTTTCAGTTCCAAATTGCTTGAGGTCTTACTCCTTTCCACATTTGCTCTTTAGGTTGGAGCTCAAAAGAATTAAGAATTCTCCTTACTGTGACACATCTTAGATCAAAATGCTGACAGAAGTGCCCAGAAGCCCCATGTCAGCTTCACGTTGCTCTACCCTTGAGCACCTCTGTAGTGTAGTGGTGTAAGATTTGTACACTCAACTTCCAAGCAACTAGTGGTCTTGTTGGGTACCTGGAGAATGAGCGAGTGCTTGGTCGGTAAATTTGCCTTATTCTGCTGGCTCATTAAGCAATAAAACTTGACAAGCTATTACACGTGTTATATTGGTTAGTAACTTACATGCTGGTAGGTAGAAGGCCAGTTGCTGGTTTTCAGCCATCTAAAGTAGAATTGATTCCCTTTCCCTGGACAGCCAAGATTCTTTTAATATCCTTGGCAGTCTGCTGCCTCCTATACATATAGGTGTTGTATTTATCTGCTTTTATTTCCTGATGACAGTGACTTTCAGCTATGGAAAGAAATTAGCTGAGGTTAATCTCTAGGTTGGAGATTTTCATTGCTTTCATAACATTACATTACTGGGAGCTTGGAGAGGTCCTTGAATTTGGAAATGGGAAAGAGACTAGACAAGAAAACATGTTCTAAAATTTAATAGCTGTTGCTTCACTCTTGTTTTAAAAGTGGTTGAATTAGTTTTAGTATTGAACTGTTCTACCTGTAAAATGCTAAATAGAGTTTAAGCTAAACCCAGGCAATGAAGTTATAATGTCTTAGATACAAATTAAAATGTAGGCAAGTTGCTTATTCTCTCACTGTCTCAGTTTCATTTGTGAACTTTGGAATTTTACATGTACAATTTCATGCCCAGTTGCTTTTTCCTGGGGAGAGTGAGAATTCAGAACTGTACAGTTGGAGGTGTGTAAGATTGGAAAATTTCCAGAGCCATTATTAAGATTTGACAAAGCCCCTTTTAACCCCCAGTGGACCAGTAAAAACACTCATCACTATTTGCTATCAAATGGACTTTTTTTTTTTTTTTGCTTTTAAGGCATTTTACAAGTAATTTACAAAAGTAAGAATAAAGGGTTAGTGAAAACAACTAATTTGAAATTTTAGTAAGAATGTAAATATGGAAAACTCCAAATTTTTATTCCATATTTCCTAGTTTTGAAGATGTATGTGACCCAAATGGGAAAGATACTTTGAATGTAACTAAATGCTCACTAACTGTTATGCATGAGTCTGGAATGTATCCATTTAAATAATACTGATTCCGGATTTCAAGTACATCTCTAGTAGATTCTGGTTTATTACTTTGTGCTTTGTCAAAGCACAATACTTTTGAAAACTGTGAAGCCACATATTTTGTTGATGAAAAGACTATCATGTTATTTGCTCCATAATTGCAAAATGTTTTCATTCTAGGTTTAAAAACACTAATTAGAACAATAGGTCCAATGAATTTTATTCATTTCTACATCATCTATTTTCTTTTTAGTCACCTTTGTATATATACCTACCATCATGATCTATCCATTTACAAACATCGTATCAGGTAAATTTTGGTGGATAAACAACTTTAAAAAGGAAAGAATATTGTCCATATCCTTTTAGCAAAGCAGTATAGTTCAGCTTCTTTTCACAAAACATTTCAGGATCAAGTCCTTCCTATTGAAAGACTAACTGTATGAGAATACCATATATCCTTTTCATCCTTAGAAATGTAATATTAATTCATTGATTCTTGAGTTAGAGAAAACTCATCTAGGATATTCATCTAAGTTATCATCATCTCTCACTCATTTTGCTTATGCAATCAGTTTCACCATGGTCAGCATGTAAGGTGCTGCTGTCTATGTTCATATTTTGATTCATCCAACAACTGTGAAATTTTTTCTCTGTCCACTTTCTTCTCTTTATCTTTAATGGACCAAAACAAAGAAAAAAAGAAAGATTCAAAAACCTAAACTGTGTTCAATGCAAGCTGAAATAGACTACTGGAAAGGTGTCTCCAGAGTTCTTTTATATCTTCTTGAAAGACGATGCAATACTTGGGGCAAAGAAATAAGAAAACAAAGAGTGATCTAATAGTTATGATTTATTTTAAAATTTCATCATCCTTCTAGGCAATACCAAACTTTCTTCCATTTTATAGTTAACATTTAATACTCTAATATTATTCCATATTATCTCTTATAGTCTTCTAAAAAACACATACTTGGGAATAATCAATAAGAAATAATAAAATCCATCATTTTGGATGGTGAAATAACAAAATGTTTAAAAATATAGGAGAAATTACTAAAATATAATATTAGATTTATACGCATACTTCTTATATTTCCCCATACCTTTATACCTTTTATATACTCATACTTTTTATAAGTCTATGGATATACCTATACCTAGACCCTTTGATTTATAGTTATCCTATACCTATATTCTTACATTTATAAAAGGGACCAACAATAGATCTACATAATTGCAAAATAGAATGAGTTTCATTCTTTAAAATAAGTCTTATCCTATATAAATATAACTGTGTTTTCTCTTTTTCTTTGGAACACCTCTAAGAAAGAATAAAAGTTATGAGATACCAACCTTATATATCAACTCTTAAAAAAGAGATTCAAAATTAATATTGGACTCTGATGGTATATACCAACAGTTAATGTGTGCTGTCCAGAATTGAAGAAAACATTCCAAGATCTAGTCAAAACAAAACAGTGTAGGATCATTATCTGCATCATTATGGATGACAAGCTTTTATCAGCAAGGTCTAAAAACCAAGTAGATTTTTAGGGTGGCTTCATCACAGTCTTGACTCCTATTGAACTTACTATTGAAATCTCCACTCATTTTCACCTGTTCTATCAAATTAAGACAGCCTATCATATTTTAGAGACCGTTACTTTTCAGCTCTATGTGCAAGACTTCTCTAAGGTTTCATTTTGTTAGGCTCACGTAGTATTCCATTGTGGCATTTTTCGAGCCAGATTTATCTTTGAACATATTTGCTATCCTTCCTAGTTTTTCAGAATCTCAAGACTCATTCAGCACGATACCAATATTTTCCAGGTCATTAATAAAAATATTAAACAGGACAGAATCCTGTGATACATCATTCCTTACACATTGACACCAACCAGTTAGTTAGCATCAGTGGATATTACTGTTTAATGAGTTCCATATAAAAGTTTATTGACATTCAAACTATATTTATCCTTTTTACTCCAGTATATAGCAGGAAATTTTGACAAATACAGCACTGAAGTCCGGATACATGTAATTTCTCTGACCCACTATGATAGGATTTCCAAAAGAAGTGGAAGTCATTAAATGACCTAATGAGCACTCAAAGCCAAAAGGGACTTTAGAGGTCATCTTATTAAATCCAATTTTTTTTGAAGTTAGGAGACCTTAAGTAACTTTCCCAAAGTAGCATAGGTAGTGAATAGTAGGGCTGATCGATTAATAGTTTTTTAATGACTTTTAAAAAGAGTTTATATTTAAAAGCCTAAAAGTATTAACTCATTCTCCTACCTGTGTTTCTCTGTTCAAGATTTGGCTTTTAATTTATATCTCATAATGTGCCAGCAGAAAGTATCCAGACATTTCAAGCAAAAACATCGATTCAAAATTGATCATGATAGTCCAAATAATTTCACAAAGTCAATATTTATTTGACATACATACATCAAGAGCATACTATGTATTAGGGGAACTGTATTTGGTGCTTGTTAAGTATAGAATAGCAGTATTTATGAAGGTATTGTCTTATAGTAATCAGAATAGGAAAATGTGATGTGCACTGAGTGTGAAGTTGTGATATCTTAAGCATGTTTATAGCACTAAATAAGTTACAGAATGTTTTCACCTATGTTATCTCATTTAATTCTTACAAACACTCTCATTTAATTATTAATCAAATAAGGTAGGTTCTCCTTTCCAAATTTTTGCAGAAGAGCTAACTAGGCCTGACAGAGTTTATGTAATTTACTCAAACTCAGCTGATTAGTTGTAGAAGCTGCAATTTGGACTACAATTCCATTGCACTTTCCCATATAATATTGTTAATTTAGGATACAAAGCTTAAAAAATTCTAATACCTCATGTAATATTTTTTATATTTATATATTAGTCCTAACCTGCTATGAAGAATTAGTTATATCCTATAGCTGGTGGAAATAATGCCAAACTTCAAAACAATTAGAAACAGTAACATGTGATTTAAAATCAATAATATTTAACTACTCAAATACATGTATATTCCTAAATTATCCTGCTAAGTAAAGTGTTGAAATAAAGTCTTGGAAATAATTTATTGTCTTAACCTAAAAATGTATAGAACCATTCTACAACATAATTTTAATGGCAATTTGGTATAAAGAATAATTTTTGGATGGAAATGATGAACTCAAATTTTTTTGAAATATAGAGAATAGAAAAAATTGGGCTTTATACTTGAATGGCAGACTTTTGGGTTTTTTTTTGTTTTTTTGACCTATAGAACTTTTAATCATCATGTATTGATGATTACATGATGATTACATAGTGTATTGAGCTGATGAAAAAAATTATTTTTAATTTATATAAAAGGTTAAATATTTAAATATCAATAAATATTATTGATAGTTTAAAAATCAAGGTATTTTCTAATTTAACTCATTACTTTAAAGGTTTAGGCTTCTTTTGATTTAAGCAATAATACAAGATATACTAGGAATGACATTGCTTTTCTAATTTAATAAAACTTAAAAAATATCTGCTTCCCATGTGATAAGTGCTTGTATCCCTTACCCTCGAGTAAGACTTTTTCCCTTTGAGAAGTTTTCATATGATTAAATAATGTATCTTTGCACTTTATGTTTAGCTTCAAATACGACAGTAGTCAAAGAAGTAGAATTTGGAATGTGCACCGTTACATGTGGTAAGTAGCAAAGAGCAGATAAATCAACAATATTGTATTTTGTGGGGAAGGGAAGGTAAAAACTGGCAATATTTGTTTGTAATTTGTGTCCTTGCATTTACCTTTCAAACTATAATTTACACACAAAAGTCAAAAGGTAAGATACTTTCAGTTCATAACCTATAAGTCTTATTTTCAGCAAGCCCCTATATTTTTTGGCATAAACTGCCTTCTCCAAGTACAACTTGATCTCACAGATGTTCAGAAGCTGAAGGATCTTCTGATGAATCTCACAGATGTCTTCCTACGCACTGTGTGGCAAATCAAGAAATTTGCCTATTTGTAATAGTCTACTCTAAATTTTACATTTCTCCAATTCATGTGTTATGTCTTGGAGAAAAGAGGTATTGGCTTTGGGGGGAAGATAATTCTATCATTCCATGAATAGAAAGTGGACATAAAATCTCTTACATGGGGGTGGGATTAAGGCTACACATACTATAATAGACCAGTGTTTCTCAAACTTAAGTGTTCACCCTAAGTGCCTACAGGGCTAGTTAAAACATAGACTGCTGGATCTACTCCAGAGTTACTAATTCACTAGGACTTTGGAGGGCCTAAGAATTTGTGTTTCTAAACAAGTTCACAAATAAAGCTGATGCTGCTGGTTAGAAGACCATCTTTTGACAATCACTTTGAGAACTACTATAGACTAGCTTGCTGAGAAGACAATAGATAATTCACAATGAAATTGAGTTTATTTTAAAGACAAAAACCAAATGGTGAGAACACAGAAAAATCCATGCAGACCTAGAGCAGAATGATTTTTTCTAAAAAAATTACACCTGAATTATTTATATTTGAGTTAACATATTTTTATTGAGGCAAAATAAACCTAACATAAAATTTACTACTTTAACCATTTTTAAATGTTCAACTCGGTGACATTAAACATGTTCACATTGTTGTGTAACCATTACCATCATCCATCTCCAGAACTTTTTCATTATCCTGAGGTAAAACCTCCATACCCATTAAACGCTAATTCTCTGCTCTCCCCTTCCTGCAGTCCCTGACAATCATTATTCTACTTTCTGTCCCTTAAGATAATTTTAAGCCCATTTTTACTGTAACCTTTTAGTAGATCAGAGTCACAAATTAGAGGAATACATGTAATACATGTAATTATTATACATGTAATATTATTACACGTATATATATACATGTAATACAAATGTATTACATTTGTGAATATTCATTTGTAATTTACATCTTTCTTTTGCTGCCTTGAGAGATTTCACAGAGAATTATTTTTATGGGAATTCTAGTAATTTTTGTTGTATTACTCTATTATTTAAAGATGTGTTTCTGAAATTATATATTTATTCACTCATCAAATGATGTTTTGAATTTTGCCTGCTATGTGCCATGTATTGTTTAAGTGCTAGAACAAAGCAGAGGAAACTCCTTGCCATCAAGGAGTGTATACAGGGGCAAAGACAAAAAATAATATTAAAACTGGCCTCATAGAACAAATCTGGAAGTTTTCCTTCTACTTCTATTTTTTTGAAACAACTTCAGTAGAATAGGTATTATTTCCTTTCTAAATGTTTGATAGAATTCCCCTGGGAAGTCGTCTGGGAAGTCAACTCTTGTTTTTTGGGAGGTTTTTGATTACTACTTCAATTTCCTTGCTGGTTATTGGTCTGATTGTCTATTTCTTCCTGTTTCAGTTTTGGTAGTTTATAAATTTCCAGGAATGCGTCCATCTCTTCTGAATTGATTAATTTGTTGACATATACTTGCTGGTAATAATTTCTAATAATCGTTTCTATTTCCTTGGTATTAGTCATTATCTCTCCCCTCTCATTCATGATTTAATAATTTGGATCCTTTCCTCTTTTTTTTGGATAAGTCTGTCCAGAAGTTTATCAATCTTATTAATTCTTTCAAAGAATCGGGTTCTAGTTTTGATAATCTGTTCTACTGTTTTTCTGATTTATATTTCATTGATTTCTGCTCTAATCTTTATTATTTCTCTTCTCCTGCTTGGTTTAGGCCTTATTGCTGTTCGCTTTCCAGGTCCTTTACGTGTAAGGTTAGCTTGTACATTTGGGATTTTTCTAATTTTTTGAGAGATGTTTGGATGACTATGGATTTCCCTCTTAGGACCGCCTTTGCAGTATCCCATAGGTTTTGGATCATTGTGTTTTTATTCTCATTAGTTTCAATAAATTGTTTAAGTTCTTCTTTAATTTACTAGTTGACCCAGTTATTCTTTAGCAGGATATTCTTTAACTTCCAAGTGTTTGAGTTCCTTCCAAAAAGGATTATTCACCACAACCAGGTGGGATTTATTTCTGGGATGCAAGCGTGGTTCAACATTCAGAAATTAATCAATGTGATAGAGCACATTAATAAAAGAAAAAACACGAACCATATGATCCTCTCCCGTTGATGCAGAAAAAGCATTTGACAAAATACATCATCCTTTCCTGATTAAAACTCTTCAAAATATAGGGATAGAGGGAACATACCTCACTATCATAAAAGACATCTATGAAAAGCCCACAGCGAATATCATTCTCAATGGAAAAGAGCTGAGAACTTTTCCCTTAGGGTCAGGAACACAGTAGGGAGGCCCAATCTCACCATTATTGTTCAACATAGTATTAGAAGTCCTAGCCTCAGCAATCAGACAACAAAAAGAAATAAAAGGCATTCAAATTGGCAAAGATGACATGATACTTATGTGAAAAACCCAGAAGACTCCACCCCAATGTTACTAGAACTCATATAGTAATTCAGCAATGTGGCAGATAATAAAATCAATGCACAGAAACCAGTTGCATTTCTATATACTAAAAATTAAACTGAAGAAAGAGAAATCAAGAACTTGATTCCATTTATAATAGCACCAAAACCATAAGATACCTAGGAGTAATCTTAACTGAAGAGGTAAAGTATCTACTTTCTAGAAGCTATAGGACACTTACAAAAGAAATGGAGGGAAACACAAAGAGATGGAAAAATATTCCATGCTCATGGATTGGAAGAATAAACATTGTTAAAATATCTATGCTGCCCAGAGCAATCTACACGTTCAATGCAATCCTTATCAAAATACCATCAACTTTTTTCACAGAACTGGAACAAACAAACTTAAAATTTGTATGGAGCAAGAAAAGACCTTGAATTGCCAGAGGATTGTTGAAAAAGAAAACCAAAGCTGGGGGCATCACCAATGCCTGACTTCAAGCTCTATTACAAAGCCATAACCATCAAGACAGCATGGTATTGGCACAAAAGCGGACACATAGATCTATGGAACAGAATAGAGAGCACAGAAATGGACTCTCAACTCTATGGCCAACTAATCTTCAACAAAACAGGAAAGAATATCCAATGGAAAAAAAGACAGTCTCTTCAAGAAGTGGTGCTCGGAAAACTGGACACCCACATGCAGAGGAATGAAATTAGATCATTCTCTTACACCATACACAAAGATAAACTCAAAATGAATGAAAGGCCTAAATGTGTCTCACATCAAAATCCTAGTGGAGAACATAGGCAGTAACCTCTTCAACATCAGCCATAGTGACTTCTTTCAAGATATATCTCCAAAGGCAAGGGAAATAAAAGCAAACATGAACTTTTGGGACTTTGTCAAGATAAAAAGTTTTTGTACAGCAAAGGAAACAGTTAACTAAGAGGCAACCCACAGAATGAAAGAAGATATTTGCAAATGACATTTCAGATAAAGGTCTGGTGTCCAAGATTTATTAAGAACTTCTCAAACTCAACACTCAAAAAACAAGTAATCCAGTCAAGAAATGGGCAGAAGACATGAACAGACACTTCTCCAAATAAAACATATGACTGGCTAACAGACACATGAAAAAATGTTCAACATCACTAGTCATCAGGGAAATACAAATCAAAACCACAATGAGATACCACCTTACACCAGTCAGAATGACAAAAATTAAAAAGATAGGAAACAAAAAAACATGGGCGAGGATGTGGAGAAAGGGGAACCCTCCTACACTGTTGGTGGGAACATAAGTTGGTATAGCCACTCTGGAAAACAGTACAGAGGTTCCTCAAGAAGTATAGAGCTATCCTATGACCCAGCAAATGTACTACTGGGTATTTACTCCAAAGATTCAGATTAGTGAAAAGAAGGGGCACATGCACCCCAATGTTCACAGCAGCAATATCTACAACAGCCAGACTGTGGAAGGTGCCGAAATGACCTTCAACAGATGAATGGATAAAGAAGATGTAGTTTGTATATACAATGGAATAAATTACTCAGCCATCAGAAAGGATGAATACTTATCATTTACATTGACATGGAAGGAACCGGAGTGTATTATGCTAAGTGAGATAAGTCAAGCAGAGAAAGACAATTATCATATGGTTTCACTTGTATGTGGAACATAAGGGATAGGGCAGAGGACCACAGGGGAAGGGAGGGAAATTGAATGGGAAGAAATCAGAGAGGGAGAGACAAACCATGAGAGACTCTTGACTCTGGGAAACAAACTGAGGATTACAGAAGGGAGAAGGGAAGGGGATGGGGTAAACACGTGGTGGTTATTAAGGAGGACATGTGTTGTGATGAGCACTTGGTGTTATACACAACTAATGAATCACTGAGCACTACATCAAAAACTAATGACATATGTTGGTTAACTGAACATAATAAAAAAACCCAAAACAATAATATTAAAACATATAATATGTCAGGTGCTGATAAATTCTAAGGAGAAAGCTACCTTAAAAAGTAACATTTTACATCTAAAATATTTTAAAATATTTTCAGTTTAAAACTATTTAGAGGAACAAAAGCACTTTGTTGAAAATTCTGTTGAACTCTCAAAACAACATTTTAGCAGTCAAAAAGTTTTCTTTTTCTGGAATACCCAGGCAGATTTTTAGTGTTACTTGGTCTTACGGAAAATCTCACACCTACACACATTATTGCAATAAACTGTATTTGGCTAAATAAATTCATAAATAAACTTGCTTGGAAAATATTTATGCATTTCAGAATAAGGCTGTGCATCTAGAGAGGTACTTTTTATAAATTCGAGTGGCGCTTGCTTATACTGCAGCCATTCTTAGGCATCTCTTTTAATCAAAAGAGATCTTTCCTTAAAGACTACACTTATGATGAGCACTGAGTAATGTATAGAATTGTTGTATCATTATATTGTACACCTGAAACTAATATAACACTGTATGTTAACTATACTGGAATTAAAATTGAAAAATTGAAAAGAGATCTTTCCTCTTCCAACCTTTGATCTCCTTATCTCATGTAGAGTCCTCTCCTTTGCTACTCAGTTTGGTCCACAGACCAACTGCATCATTATCACCTGGGAGCTTGTTAGAAATGCAGAATCTCAGAACCTACTCCAGACCTACTGAATCAGAATTTGCCTGTTAATAAGATTTCCAGGTGATTGTATGCACTCTAAAGTTTGAGAAGCACTGTTGTAAGTCATCTCTAGACTTCAACTCTCCCTAGCCCTTGAGAATGGGTTTATGATTAACATTTTTAGGGGCTGAAAGAGGGAATCTGATAGACAAGGAAATCAAGGTGGATTGTTCCTTTGCCTGTGGTTACACTGTCTTAGGTCAATTACCATAGGTCATGTTTGACAAGATAGAACATTTTATCATGTTCCTCAATTCTGTGATGAAAGGCAACCCAATGGAGAGCTGACATCTGTTAGCAAAGACTTGATTACTTGTTATAAAAAAGTGTGGTAATTCTCAAGAGAGTATCTTGTTAGAAATTGAAACTTGGTCATTAAAAGTTTGTCCTCCTTTATTTAATACAGAGACTTTACTAATCTAAATATTAAAAAGCATCATTTATGTTTCAAAATGTGATTTTTGGAATGTCCTCCAGAGCTCCAACACCACTTCTAAAACTTCCATGGCCAGACAAATTTGGGAGACCCTGCATCCTACTATATTTCATCAAATCTAAGGCTTAATCAGCTATGAGAAGCATATTTTATGCACCTCTAAAAAGGAAAAATGCTGCCTATTTGTCACATGCTGTCAGTTCTAAGATAAATTCTGATTTCCAATTTTAAAGATGTTAAGATGTAAAAATTTTACACCTTAGATCTATGAAACTATACACACAATAGCTCATTAATTTACTAGCATATTAAAAAAAGTTCCCCCCAAATTCTTAAAGAGGACAGCTTAATTTTATTTAATGTATCATTTTCAAATGTGTATAATTTTGGAGTCCTTTTTCTTATGGTAACAACTAGAGGAACTAGTGTTTCATGTAACTCACTTTGGGAAAAGCTGTTTTATGAAATAATTCAAAATGAGGGGCATAAAAGTATTCTAAGCATTATCACTCTGAATTTAGGAATTTAACTTCTGAAATTAGGAGAAGAGTCTCAAAAAAGACCTAGATGGAAAAGTAAAGAAAGTGGAATGAATTTTTCTTAACATTTGCTGATTTCTTTTACAAAGGTGTTGGTATTAGAGAAGTCATACTAACAAATGGATGCCCTGGAGGTGAATCCAAGTGTATTGTACGGGTAGAAGAATGCCGTGGACCAGTAGATTGTGGCTGTGAGTTGGACTCTGTCTTGGAGGGAGATGGAGGGGAAGATTTTACTCTGGTGAAATAGCCTTAACTTCAGGTTGCCATGGGTGGAAGGAACTGATCAGTTGATATATTGAAAGGAAATTATAAGAAAACTTAAAATTCCACTTCTCTAGACAATTATAGCTCCTAGTACATTTCTGCCTTTGCCTTACATTTGTGTGATGTCTAAAATTTAACATATTCTCCATAATACACTGGAAGCTTATTATACTCAAGGTCTCTGGTCAAGGCTGTCCTATTGTGAAACACTTTTGACACTTTGGTAATGGCATTTTATGAGTAGATTGGCAAATTTTAAATTGGGAACTTTGAAAGCTGTTCTTTATCGGGGCGCCTGGGTGGCTCAGTGGGTGAAGGCCTCTGTCTTCAGCTCAGGTCATGATCTCAGGGTCCTGGGATCCAGCCCCGCATTGGGCTTTCTGCTCAGCAGGATGCCTGCTTCCCCCTCTCTCTCTGCCTGCCTCTCTGCCTACTTGTGATCTCGCTCTCTGTGTCAAATAAATAAATAAAATCTTAAAAAAAAAAGAAAGAACGAAAGAAAGAAAGAAAGCTGTTCTTTATCATATTACCCTACTTTGAGATTTCATTATCTCTAGTCAGGGTAGGGATGGGGTGTCCCTAACCAATAAATTGAAAGCCACTAACAGATCTCAAAGTTTAATCTAACAGATCACTGAAATGGTTGCCCTTGCTATTTATTCTGCTAAAGGAACACACAGCTATGGTATTTCCCACTTATTTCTTTTGGTGACTTTACTTTGCCTCCATCACTCCTCTCTACTTGTCTACATTAAAATCTTCAATAATAATTTTGAGAACTTCCAGCATATAACTGATTTTAACACCGAAACTGGCTTTTAAAAGTAGCCTTTGTATAAAACAATTTAAAATGCCTAAAGGTATATATGTATTTAATTTTTCTTGTTTTTAGGGGGTAGACCAATTTCAGAAAGTCTTGAAAGTGTTAGACTGGCATGTATTCATACATCTCCTGTAAATCGCTTCAAATATGTTTGGAAACTTCTAAGGCCAGACCAAGTAAGTATGTAATGTGGTGATTGCTAGTAAGTGATAAAATTTGTTTCCCAGTGCTTGATGGCTGTCAGAAAACTCTCTCTTTAGAAGCAATTTGCAAAATGAAATTAAAAATCTTACAACTTTGTTATTATTGAGATTTTAATTGAATTGAATTTTAATGCAATTAAAATAAGATTTTATAATAATGCAATAATAATTGCATTATTAAGTGGGGCTAAAACTTTACATATGTCTTAGGGTCAGCTATTATCAGAATTTAAAAACATCCCTTTTACATAAGGTATTCTATTTTGGAAGCAAAGTTTTTATTTGTATGTATAAGAATTGGATGATGATAATTGTAGCTAACATTAATGGAGGGCTTATTAAATATCAGACAACATCAAGCACTACACCTTCTTTTAACCCACATAACAATCTATGAGGTAATCCTTATCATTATATGCATTTTACAGATAAGCAAGTGAGAAGCACAGAGTACCTTGTCCTGGGGCACACAGGCAGAAGTGGTAGGGTTAGTACTTAATGTCTGGATTGTCTGACTCTAAAATCCATGTGCATAATTAATTACTGTCCTAGACTGAGAGACAATGACTATTCTTTTGCTATGAGAAATAAATTGTTTCCTGATCTTAAGTTTACATGAAGAATGTTGGCACTTTTTTTTTTTTCCTTTTTAAATAGCAACCCATTATCCTTGCAAATGATTCAGCAATCCTAGAAGTACGCAGGGAAGTTCATCCCTTGGTTTTTGAGTGTACCACCTTGGATAATAATGAAATGATAGCAACTATTAAATTCACAGTCTACACAACAAGTGGTAAGTGTCCAGTAATGTTTTGGTTTGCTTATACCAAACTTTAAAAAGCATCAGAATCATCTGGGGGGTTTCTTGAGACAGATGGGTAGTCCCACTCTCCAAGTTTCTGATTCAGTAGATCTAGGGTGGGGCTGACACAGTAGTTTGCATTTCTAACAAGTTCCTAGGTATTGCTGGTTCGGAGACAACTTTTGGAAAACCACTGGTTTATATCATTTAGACTTCCTACAAGGTGATGCTTAATTTCTTTTTCACAAAGTAGAGTCAGATGTGTTTCACTTTGGCAAACTTGGTGCATTCCTAAAGCATCTCCAAAGAACAGTCCTCTAACTGGAATTATATTCTCCTACTTCCATCACAAAAGTGAAAATGGGTACATGGAATCCTCATGGATGCTTAACAAAATTTTTGATATAGTAAAATAATAAAATTAAGAAACATTACATCAAAACATGGCTCTTTATTCATTTGAAGAAAGTATTTTTTGATGAAATAATAATGCAGTCCTCAATATATGTCACAAAAGACAAATCTTGTCCTAAATATAATTTTACATGTGAGAAACTGTGCTTCCCTTGCAAAATGGATCCATGTGCATGTCCTTACAGTTTAGACTATGATGTCTAATATATCCAATTATTTCTTTTTGTTCATTTTGCTCTTAACCATTTTATTATGGTTGTTATTGTTGTTAAAGGTATGAAGGGGTTTGATCACAAGTTCTTTTGAGAATCCAGTCAAAGCTCAGGAGGCTTTTCCCAGAAAAATACCCACATAAACAAATATGCTAAAATCTACCTGCTATTGTAAGAGAATTCATGGATTTCTTGAAGTTTTTTCTCAATCCCAAGTAAAGAATTTATGCTATAGTTTAGAGACACCATACAGCATAACACTGTTTATTAAAATGGAAATAAGCTAAAGTGTTTCAGGGATGACTTTTAAAAATAAACTGTAAGTTTCGTTATGTCTTTACTATCTTTAAAAAAACATTTATAGTGAAAGCTAATAATACGTTGCGATATCAAGTGTTACTAAAAGGATAATTTCACTAAAGTGCTAAAAAAGGCAAGAAAGAACCAAACCTAATCAAACTAAGAAATACCTCAGTGAGTAACTAGTTCAGTGTATTAAAAGTTTTTGGGGGCCAGTCTCAGTTTTTGTCCCCACAGCCTAGTCCTTATTAGGACCATAGCTCCTCCTGTGATTGGAAGTCTTTTTAAAAATTTTTACTTTATTTAAATTCAGTTAACATATAGTATATTATTAGTCTCAGAGGTAGTGTTCAGTGATGCATCAATTGTATATAACACCCAGCGCTCATTACATCACATGCCCTCCTTAATGCCCATCACCCAGTTACCCCATTTCCGCCACCCCCTTCCCCTCCAGCAGCCCTCAGTTTGTTTCATAGAAGTCAGTATGCATTTGACAGTGTGTAAGATAAGGGCTAGAACATAGATCCTGAAATGTTAGCCCTTAAATGAAACAAAGTTGACTTCTCTCTTGTAGCAGTCCAAGGCTCTGTCATCTCAGTACACGGTCTGGTTAAATGACAAAATGTCTCTAGAACACTTTGGTATCAGTTAGTTTCTTTTAAAAATGATAATTGGGAATACCACTGTGACAGACCCTTTTGGCTGTTTGGACATCAAACAAATATTTTGTCTATAAATGTCAACACAACATGGTACTGGCTTGAAACAAGTACACAATTGAAATATCTTTAGGGTAAATATGGTTTAGTTAATGAAAAATTCCTATCCATCCCCTATATATCAGATTTTTCACTTCCACAATAGTTGTCTTTAAAATTAGGCCTTGTTGTGCATTGAAATGTGTCTCCTTTCTCAAGTCCTAACTCCCAGAACCTCAGAATGTGACTGTGTTTGGATCATTGCAGATGTGATTTGTTCAGTTAAGATAAGGTCATACATATTAGAATAGAGTGGGCCTTTAATTCACTCTGACTGGTGTCCTTATAAGATATGGGAAATTTAGACACAAATACAGAATGAGAGAGAAGAGAATGTCATATAAAGACACAAATACACACAGCTATGTAAATGATAAAGTAAGTAATATTTGATGTAAATTGGCTTTTCACCAATTTACAATGTAGCTATGTTATAATATATATGGTAGACTGGCTTTGTGTCTTTAATAGCCTTATTTGCAGGAAAAGCAGAAAGATATGAGAGATAATGTCTAATTTAAAAGTGTTGTGTGGATATTTGTGTAAAAATAAACTTCAAACCCTATCTTACAACATATATAAAAATCAGAGATATGTCATAGTCTTAAATGTAAAAACTAAAACCCTAAAGCTTTAAAATGAAAATATAGGAGAAAATCTGCATGATACTGGAATAGGCAAGGGTTACTTAGTAATGACTCTGAGAACAGTCACCATAAAAGGGAACATTGATAAATTAGGCTTCATCAAAATTAAAAACTTTAGCTCATTAAAAGAAATCATTAGAAAAATGAATAGGCAAGCCAAATCTGAGAGAAAAAAATTCACAAAACATGTATAACCAGCACAATCAATTTGGGCAAAGATCTTACAGTTTCTCGGAAAACTAAAATGTAACTCTACCCTATGACCCAGCAGTTCCACTCTTAGTTATTTATCTAAAAGAAGTAAAAATGTATGTTTGCAGATGACTCGCATAAAAATATTCATAGCAGTTTATTTAAAATGGCTTAAAGCTGCAACAGCCTAGATGTCCATCAGTAGAAGAATGAATAAATAAACTGGAATACTACTCAACAAAAAAGAAAAACTATTGATACATGCAACATTATGGGTGAATCTTTAAAACAGACTGAATAAAAAAGCCTCACATGAAGGAATACATAGTGTATGTTTCCATTCCTATGAGGTTCCAAAATAGGCAGAACTAATCTGTGGTGGAAAAGAAAATCAGTAGAGTAGTTGCCTCTGGAGGATGGGTCAGGAATTAACTGAGCAGAGCTCAAGGAAGTTGATGGAGTATAGCAATATTCTGTGTCTTCATAGGGTTTGAATTACATGTGTGTGTTTGGATTTGCCAAAATTAACTAAATGTGCATTTAAAATCTTTGTGCAATTCATCGGAAATTTTACCTCAGAAGAAAAAAATATAAGCAAGTATTGAACTTGTTTGATATGCCTGTTGAAGATTTTTATGGGAAGTGTACAGACTTTAGCAAATTATGTTGAAAAACATTGAAAAAATTTATAGAATGATGGATAAATGGATAGTAAAATGTTGGTGGTAGTGTCTAGGTGGTGGGAGTACACGATGTTCATTGTTCAATTCTTTTGACTTTTCTTCATGTTTGAAAAGGACATTTCAAAGATGATGAGCAAGTTTACTAATAATAACTTTCTTTCCACTAATTCTTTCTGTGTTTAAAATTTTAAGAGTTGTTTTTTAGCTATAAAATTTCCATTTAGATATATTTCTTTTTTTTTCCAGTGGTAATAATCATCAGGTGTGTGTTTTTTTCTCTAGAATTGCAAATGAAAAGAGTAAGCCGACCAGACACTGATGCAGTCCTAGTTTTTGTGCTGACCATAGGAGTTATTATCTGTATATTCGTGATCTTTATACTTATCTTCATAATTATAAACTGGTAGGTGAAGGGCTGAACTGAGTCATCACCCTTGCTTGATGTGCTCCTTGTTGTCCCCCCCTGCTTGTTTGATGAACCCAAAGCCATGCCCGTGACACCTCTCACATGTGTCTTGAAACAGTCCAACACCCCATATACTTCCTGAAACTATTCTACTTCAGGCTACCTGAGCTCATGACTTGCTTCCCACCATAAGAGAGATTTAAGTGCAATTTTTATATTTTTACATAGCAATTGCTAAAAAATAAGTGTTTTCAGTGAATATGAGTATTGTTCAGTTGTTCTCACAACTCTAAAACTTGGTTAATGTAACCTACTCTAATTCATTTTTTTAGAAGAATATTTCTAATACTTACATGAGTTTACATCCATGGTACAGTCTGAGGGCTCATCTACTATCATAAATATATTGGATACACCACAAACTAAAAATAAATTGTGACTAAGAAGGCACTTCTAATTATAGGAAATTATATATATCTACTTAGTTTTGGTTTTCAGGGGAGTTTTTTTGTCTGTTTGTTTGTTTGTTTGTTTGTTTTGGTTTTCAGTTCCTAATGGACTTTTGTTTTGTTTCTGCTTTTTCTCCAGGGGGGCAGTCAAGTCTTTCTGGGGAGAAAAAGCCTCAACAACTGAGATACAGTCTGAGCTGAGTTCAACGAGATACAAAGACTCAACTTCTCTTGACCAATCACCAACAGAAATACCTGGAAATGAAGATGATGCTTTAAGTGAATGGAATGAATGATATATGGATGATATATAAGAAACCAAAGGAGAGTAGAGCATATCAGATTCATTACTATAAAAATAAAATATATGGTGAAATACTTTAATAATATTGCAAGTGATTTCCCACAGTCTGAAGGTAATGTAATATGAGAAGGGGCTGTTTTAATCAGTATATCTTTGTGATGAAGTTAACAAAAATTATTTTAAATTGTCTCAACATTTTTCGTTTCAGATAATTACTTGTTAACATTTACCTAGAGGTACACACACACACACACACACAATATTCTAAACACATTTTTGATCAGTTCAATCACTTCTGAGGTGATTTGCCTGTTTTGTCCCAAATAAGAAAAATGTAATGTAGAACATGCCTTGCATATTAGACTTTCTCCCTTGTGGGAGCACTGGGTTGAACAACTAAAACAAATCATACTTGAGAATTTCTGAAGGTCATGTGACATACAAAGAATCACTTGTAAGACATGAAATAATGATAATAATAGTAATAACAACAACAGCAGCAGCAGCAGCACCACCACCACTTAGTGACTACTATGTGCCAAGCATCACTCAAAGCATTTGCCATTATTTTAGGCAATGTAACTATGATTGTATATAAGAAATATGTAAGGAGGAACTGGGGAGGAACTGGGTTGGAACTTGGAGATGGATGGCTAAGTAAATGATATAAATTTAACATGCCCTGTATTTCTCACAGAAAAAAGTAAATTAAGGACTTTTGAATGTCCACTGATAAGAACCTTCATTGTGCTTGGTATACAGGTAATAACATCTCAAAGCCATTTTTTCTTATTTCTGAATGTCATCACTGTCATTTTGTGCTGTGTCATTATGCGATACAGTTATGGCCAAATATCATGCAAGATACCAAGACACTAGACAGTTTGATTTGGTAGACTTATCAGAAATTAATTTTCAAAGGTTATGATAGTAGTACAAAATACACTTAATTTTTGTAGATGAATTCTATGCCAATTTTATTCCTCTTATTATAAGATATACCTGATGACAGCATTAACTCTGCCCATCTGTGAAGAAGACACTGTAAATGGGTATTACTGTATACATCCCTCTAGTAGCCAAGAAATAGGCTGTGTTGTGGAATTATCCATGCTTACTATTTTATATTTGTATTTGAGAGAAGCAATGGAGAATTGGCTTGAAAATGATTGTTATCTGTTGTGGGAATTCCACTAGAGACTTCAAAGTGAAAAGAAATTGTTTTAATAAAATCTTCCAAAATAATTGTGTTTTTTTTTGGTGGTAACCCTTTTCCTCCTAGACAAGTGTGAAAAAAAAGTCAGCCTTCCGTATTTCTTATTCCTGATTAAGTATGGCATAGGTGCTGAACATTCTTGGTTATCATTATCCTTATTTTAGAACCATGAGTAGCAGTGGTTTCTAACTGTACTTCAATGACCATTAATGTTCAGTCAGGTTAACAGGTTTAGTTGTCAGTGCTGTTCACTCAATATTTCTGGCTACTCTCCAGGCATATGGTCAGATGGGGGCCATGTAACTAGTTCTGATCAATAAGTTATGAGCCAAAATTCCAAGTGTCGCTTTCAGATTAGAACATTTCACTGTGGAAACATCCAGTGTTTCTGGATGTTTTCTGCTAGAACAAGCAGAAATGCTTACTTAGGTGGTGACTGTTCTGACACTTTGGATACTAGAGTGAGGCTTACATGGCAGAGGATCTTCAGTCAACCAACAGTAGAGATGTAGCATGAGATAAAAGTAAATCTTGTTATTTTAAGCCACTGAAGGTTAGAGATTGTTTGATACAACAGCTTTACTAAGACTATCCTTATTGACACATAAATGTTTTCTGAAAAACAAGTTTTCACAGTCATAAGAGTTGAAGACTTCTTTAGCACAGAACTTCCCATCAATATGCTATGCACAATTGTGACTCTCCAAGAAGGGGATGAATGTGTAATATTTTTCAAATTTATTGGTGGCCTGTGGAACAAAAGTGAAAGCATGCATGAATGTTAATACCACACCAACTGAGAAATGCAGTTTTGAGCCTATCTGATGGGTCTGTTTACAAGGAGTTAGGATTCAGTGAACTAGTCTTCCATAATGTGTAACACACTGCATATCAGCAATACATCTTGACTATAGTAGCACTTTCTCTCTTAGATCTATCTAGGTGTTACTCAGAACTTCCACTGGTCAAGACTTACTTTGATGGCCTTTCTTGAAATCATCCTATTCCCAAGAGCAAGGGCTCCTCTCTTAAGTACTATGACCACACGGCTCCAGTTATAATAATCAACAAATCCAATATTGAAGTAGATTAAAATATGCTTGAGGTCTCCATGAAATCACTCCAGGTTTCATGAAAGATCTTCTGTCATTTGCCACTTGGTCATAGTCTCTGGGTTGGCAGTATCTATTTCTGCCATGGTGCCTGAGGTCTCCATTGCATACCACTAAAGATTTATGGAGCCAGTGACTTCCCTCTCCAGGTCGACTAAGCTGGAGACATCTTCTAGTTCTTATCTACTCCCAAATTCTAGGCATTTGTTTCTTTCCTTTGTCATCAAAGTGTCCACAGGGAAAGCCTTGAGGTTTGCATTTGGATCCAGGAGGTAAATGAAACAAAGCAATAATGTACCCAAAAGAAGCCTTCCTTTTGTACCCCAAGACATCTCTATATGTAGCAGCAGGATCTTTTGAAGTGTTCAGATAACACCCTCACCAAAAGAAACTTCTATTTGTCCTTTCATTCAGTTAACCTTCATTGAGCCATTCCTATGAGCCAGGTACTGTCCTAGGCATTAGGAATACAGTTTGCAAAAAAAAGATAGGTTCCCTCTTCTTTGGAGTTTGTCATTTACCCAAGACACAGACATTACAATTAGTCACAACTGGGATTAACATATTGAAGAAAAACTGCAAGCTTCTGTGAAGCTGTATTAGAGGAAATAACATTTAAAGGAGATTGGAAGCCTGAATAGACATTACCCTGGCTAACAGGGAGGAGGGCCCAGACAGAGGAAGGAAAAGGTGTGAAGGATGTGTGCGTGTGTGTGTGTGTGTGTGTACATATACATATAAAATAATATAGCCAAGTGACCTGAGAAAACATATCAAAAGATTCAGTGTTGAAATTGGTACTCCTGATTTTTGCTAAGCCATATATACCCATGCCTTTCTGAATATTTATTGACTTTTTGATAGATGATGACTATTGATCTTTACCTAGATAAAGTGGTCTATATTTTAATCTGGGTTCATTTGAGTCCTACTGAAATGCAAGATCTCCCTAATTAGACCTTACTATCTTCCATAGTAGTTTCTAATTCGCTCTCATATTATTCAGCTAAGATCTAGAAACAGGAGATTAAGAGCTCCCAACAACGATTAGGGTTGGTTGGCATATCTCTGGGCCAGCAGCAAGTGATAAGGTGATTGATAGACATAGTAGGCTAGAGTTTCCGACAGTTTTGGACGTGACATATAATGAAGCAGATAATGTTATTCATCTTGTTGAAATACATTCCAACTTCCTTCTGTTAACATATGCATAATACTTCAATTCAAAATGATTTTCTTCCCAGAGTAGTTCTAATACAAGCTGTATGTTCTCTGTTTCTGTCTTCTTGATCTCTTAAAAATTGATGTGATTTTTCTATTTTGGTTCCACTTCAACTATATTTTAAATCTACTTCTCCAGTTATTTTTTGTTATATCCTGGAGGACAATCTTTTTGGAATTCATAACCCATCTCTGTTGTGATCCACCATCTGTCTCAAAGAACAGAGAACCCATTTACATGGTTATTTAGGCTTTGAGGTTACCACAATTTTATTATCTGTGATCAAGTCATTTGTATGATGGAAAACAGTTTGTCTTTGACAATTTTCTGATTCTTGTTGAAAATAAAACTTGGATGTTGAATATCAGAAGTTTTTTCACCATTTGAAGGAAATAATATGCAACAAAGGGACACATCTTTCTTTGATATTCAGTTTCTACATTTTGTGAAAATACCAAGTGCATTTAAATTAATGATAGGTATTCAAGTCTTTTTTCTTGAAAATAATTTTAAGGTTAAACAACAATCATTTAAATTATGCTCTCAGAGACATGTATACTAGTTTATTATTTTTTGTTCTTATGTATTTATAAATATAGATCTTATTTAAAATTAATTCTCTAGGCTCTATAGTGAGTATTTTCATAAAAAATGAAGTACATTAGTATCTCTGCAAGTGAAACTTGCATTAGCAAAGTTTCAAAGGTGGCAATTAAATTGTTGCTTTTATTTGATGACAGTGCAATATGTCCTTGAGAAATGTTTCCACAGCTGTAAAGGATTTTATGCCGAGCTATCTATAAGGCCCACTGAATTTCTTTTTCACTAGATACATTTTTTGGTGTACATTATTTGTTGAGAACAATAGAAACATCACAGCTTCCTTTCTATACATTAATCTTCTCCTTTTTCTTGACAGATAGAGTTTTCTTCCAGGCATTACTGAGATAAACTCAAGGTGCTTTTAGACACGCTGGTTGGGTTTAAACCCTCTCATCAGAGGCATTGTGAGATTTGTATTATTTACACAGTACCCCAAGGTAACACCAATAAGTGCTTTACAAGGAATAGAAATCATCTGACAGTAATGAAATCATGTTCTTCCAGAACAAACAAAATAAGGCCCTACAGGTAATAGGGACAGGAAAGAGTACAGTACAAGCAATACTCTTTTGTATACTCTGGGGGAAAGCAGCACACGGCATACAGTTATTAGAGCTAGCAAGCTTCATAAAGTGGATATGCTGGGTTTCTTTGCAGCAGGACTAGGAGCTGTGTTGATGCACACGAGTTGGGAGGTCTATGGGGGAGGATGACGTAGAGTGTTGGCCTGAAGTTATGAGTGCCTGAGTCTGAGGGTTGAAGGTGCCAGAGTTGATGGCAGAGCCAGAGGAAGGAGTGGGGGTGGGGTGTGGACTGGAGGCTTGTAGGAAGGATGAGGAAGAATTGTAAACAGGTGGAGTCATGGAAAGGCTGGAAGGTGAAGAGAAGCCAAAGCAGAGTGGGAGAAACATAGTCTGAACAGCAGGAAAGGAAAATGGACTTGGCAGTAACATTTGGCAGAGATTGGAGTAGGGAACTGATGAGAAAGAGGCCAATGAGAAGGAGTTTGTGTAAATCAAGGCAGGATGTGATGAGTGCCTTGGCAGCAGAGAGAATAAAAAAGAACAGATTTTAGAGAAAAAATTTAAAGTAAAGCTAGATGTGAGGATATACAGATAAAGAGAACATGAACCCAGGAGCCAAGTTCAATCTATTTCTGATTTCTGTAGTTATCCTCCTTCTCACCTACTCTTATGTCAATTTGTCCCTATTTTACCAAAAATCTTCCCCTGACCTTCAACAGCACTGTTCTTTTTGTTGTTGTTTTTTCATCTCTCTGTCATTCTTTTTTTTTTTTTTTTTTATGGCTTTAATCTCTCTTTTGGATGCCTCTAATTATGTATCTCCAAATTGAACAGATTCCCCAGAGCTTTAATTTTGCATTTCTGCTGTTGGATATTTCCTCATGGATACACTGCTATCATCTCAGGGTCTATAAAACCATAAGTTCCCTTTATATGTAAATTTTTAAAGTAACTCCTCTGTGGTGTTACTATTCTCCACTCACCAGGCTCAAAATCTCACCTCTACATACCCAAGTAGTCACCAAGACCAGCAAATATCTCCCCAGAACTTTTCTTCCCATCCCAGTTCAGACTCCCCTTTCCTTAGCCCTCCTAGGGCATTTCTGCCAACTGCCCCTGGCCATTCAGTGCCCTTCTATTAAAACATTGGTCCCATTTCCTGTGAAGAATTTTACTTTATTACTTAAGTGTCTCTATAGTTTGGCCCAAACCCAACATGAACTTTGTCTTCTACCCCTCCTGTATGTATATCTTTACCTTCAAAAATTGATCCATCAACTCCCCCTCAAGCATCTCTAGTGCTACACCCACATCTTTGCTCTCTTTTTTAAACTCATAACTCTTATTGTCTTACTCCCTCCATCCCTCATTTTCACTTCCCTTTCCATCTAAATCCTGGCCACACTTCAAGACCTTTCATCAGGAAACTTCCTTTTTACCACTGTACAGGTTAAGCTACTATAATAAAGAGACTACAGTATTTAATAACTCAAATAAGGAAGAGATTCACTTTCTTATGCAATAGTCTAGGTAAGCAGGCAGTCTGGAATGGCCAGGCCACTCTTGTATATCAGATGAATCAGAGCTTTTTCTATCTTTTCATTCTATTCATCCAAATAGTAAGAGCTTTAGTATAGGCAAAGTGTATAGGTCTATGTTCCAGCCTCCAATAAAAGCAAAAGAGAAAATGGTGGGTAAAGCAGATTTTATTGAAAGGTGTGACTGGGAAGTTGCTCACACCATTTACCATTCACATCTTACGAGGCAGTAGTCACATAACCACACTTAGCTGCAAGGAAGGCTGGGATCCCAGGTATATTCAGTGCCTTACTACTCAAAGGAAGAAGAGGAAATGCTGGAGGGTGGGAGGTGCAGAGAGGTTGAGGGGAGGGGAGGGGGAATTAGCATCCTGTGCTACAACCACAAACGCTCTGAGGATCCCTACTGCTTCTAATCTTCTGTACCAGTCTGCTTATATTGAACTTATGCTCCTTTCTTTATTCTTTTACATTTTTCTTACCTTTCCACCTAAATTATAAGCTCCTTAAGGACTCTAACAGCATGATATATAGTCTTTGTGTCTTACATGTCTAGCACAGTATGGTATTTAGTGAATGTGTAAAAATGGTCATTCTCCCAAATTATGGTGGTGATTATGCCTTTTGGATCTGAAAATGATTGGAATTTATGGCATAAGCTGAGAAAGAATAATCTATTATGCACAGTACATTAAAATTTTTGGTAGGCAGAGTGTCACAAGCTCTGAGAGGGCTGAAGAGTGAGCTTGTGGCTGCTCTCTAGGGGTGAACACTCTCATATAATGAGGCTTACAATGGGAAATGGTGGGACCTAGTATTCTCTATGTTTCTTTATTTCTCTGGGCTCATTAGGAAGGCTTTCCTACACACTTAGAAAGTACAAACATGGGGTTCCTGGGTGGCTCAGTCAATAAAGCAACTGTCTTCAGCTCAGGTCATCATCCCAGGGTCCTGGGATAGCATTGGGCTCCCTGCTCGGTGGACAGCCTGTTCTCCCTCTCCCTCTGCCTCCCTCTGCCTGCCTACTTGTGCTATCTCTCTGTCAAATAAATAAAATCTTTTTTTAAAAAAATGCAAACATAATGCATGCTTCTGGCTGCCATGTCTAATCCAAGGGTTGTTTTGGGTGGCCTGTTGAATGGTTGATTTACAAAATAAAGGTAGTTCCTTCTCCCCTTTGTACTCAACCACTGGCAGCACCAAGGGGAAGACTGGGAGTTGAGTGAGGGGCAGTGGGGCTTTTAGACCCTCATAATTTCACCAGTTTCCATTCTTTGATATGAAAAATAGAAGATTCCTTGGTGCTAAGCGCAAATGTAGCTCTCCTTTTCCCTGTACTATACTAGAATGCTGCACCTAATTCTTGCTTTTACAGAAACCCTAGAGCTAATATACCCAGATAAGTAAGGTATTAGTGCCTCTTCAGATGCAATGGATGGAAAGATAACAGAAGAAAATGATCTAATTGTGTGGGACATATACTCTGTACACATATTAAAATTTTTACCTGAAAAGTGCTTCAACATAATTTGGCTAATCTTCCTGATGCTGTGTGAGATGTCCTCGAGTAGAATGATAATCACCAGACCTAGGAGGTTTGTGTCCAGTCTCATGATCTCACTGAATCCTTGTCACATCTGTGTGAGGTATTAGCCTTCTTTTAAAGATGAGGAAACTTAATGCTAAGAGGAGGTTGAAGAACTTACAAAATATATATGAGTGTTGAATGGTAGATTTTAGCTCTGGTTTTCTGACCTCAACTCCAGCTTTCCCACACACCACTAATTTATGAATACGCTACATTTAAGAATGTTGATAAGAGAGGAAGGAGGCAAGATGGCGAATGAATAGGGGTCGTCATTGCCACCGGTCCCCTGAATTGAGCTGGAAATCTGCCAAACTATCCTGAGCACCTACAAAATCAGCGCGAGGTATAAGACTATCTGTCTGGATCTCTACAGAAGAAAAACTCCACTGTAGCTGAGTGGTGGCTTCCAACCGCTCTGGATTTTCCTCAGGTTAATCTTGCCTGAGTCGTGGTTGATATTTTGGACCCTGTACATTCCTTCAGCCATCCCTCAAGAGAATGACTAGGAGGAAGAACTCCCAACAAAGAAAAGAACCAGAGACAATGTCCTCTGCCACAGACTTAATGGATAAGGATATAAGGAAGATGTCAGAAAAAGACTTCAGAATAACATTTATAAAGTTGCTAGCTAGGATTGATAAAAGTATTAGTGACACTATAGAAGCTCTAAGGGCAGAATGTAGAGCTGGTTTTGCTGAAATTAAAAATGTTATGAAGGAGATGCCATCTAAACTGGATACTCTGAATGCCAGGGTAAAAGAGAAAGAAGAACGAATTAGTGATCTAGAAGATAAGCTGATAGAAAGGAAGGAAGTCAAGAAGGATAGGGATAAACAACTACAAGCCCACAAGATCAGACTTGGAAAGATCAATGACAACATGAAACAGTCCAA
>CM053608.1:61756532-61778843 GCA_028646535.1 Procyon lotor | reverse complement strand
AGATGCCATCTAAACTGGATACTCTGAATGCCAGGGTAAAAGAGAAAGAAGAACGAATTAGTGATCTAGAAGATAAGCTGATAGAAAGGAAGGAAGTCAAGAAGGATAGGGATAAACAACTACAAGCCCACAAGATCAGACTTGGAAAGATCAATGACAACATGAAACAGTCCAAAGTCAGAATTACTGGGATCCCTGATGGGGTGGAGAGAGAGAGAGAACCAGAATGTATACTTGATCAAATCGAAGCTGAGAACTTCCCTAATCTGGTGAAGGAAACAAGCATCTGTGTCCAAGAGACAAAGAGGACCCCTCCCAAGATCAATAAAAATAGACCAATGCCCCCGTATATATTAGTAAAAGTTGCTAATCTTAGAGCCAAGGCAGCTAGGGGGAAGAGATTTCTTACCCACGGTGGGAGGAACATCAGAATAACATCAGATCTGTCCACAGAGACCTGGCAAGCCAGAAAGGGCTGGCAAGACATAATCAGGGTACTAAATGAGAAGAACATGTAACCAAAGAATACTTTATCAAGTAAGACTGTCATTCAAAATGGATGGAGAGACAAAGAGCTTCCAGGACAGGCAGAAAGTGAAAGGATATGTGACCACTAAGCCAGCTAGGGGGTTCTGTAAAAGAAAAAAGACCCCAAGAATAATATAGACCAGAAAGTAACAGACATTCTACAGAAACAGGGACTTTACAGGCAATATGATAGCACTAAATTCATATCTTTCAATAGTTACTCTCAATGTGAACAGCCTGAAAAATGAAATGGCACAGGCTTGCAGATTGGATAAAAAGACGGGACCCATCCATATGCTGCCTACAAGAGACTCATTCTAAACCTAAAGACACAACCAGATTGAAAGTAAGAGGATGGAGAACCATTTATCATGCAAATGGACCTTAAAAAAAGGCTAGGGTAGCAATTCTCATATCTGACAGATTGGACTTTTAAACCAAAGAGATGTAGAGGAACACTATATCATACTTAAAGGGAATCTAACAGCTGTATCTATGCCCCCCAAATGACAGCAGCCAACTACATAAGCCAACTGTTAACCAAAATAAAGAATCATATTGATAAGGATACATTAATAGTAGGAGACCTCCACACCTCCTCTCAGCAATGGACAAATCATCTAAGCAGAAGATCAACAAAGAAACAAGAGCTTTGAATGACACATTGGACTGGATGGACTTCACAGATATATACAGAACTTTCCACCCCAAAACAACAAAATACTCCTTCTTCTTGAATGCACATGGAACTTTCTCCAGAATACATCACATATTTGATCATAAATCAGGCCTCAACCTATACCAAAGATTGAGATTATTCCCTGCATGTTACCAGACCACAATGTCTTGAAACTGGAACTCAATCACAAGAAAAAATTTGGAAGGAATTCAAACACGTGGAAGTTAAAGAGCATCCTACTAAAGAATGACTGGGTCAACCAGGAAATTAAGGAAGAACTTACACAATTCATGGAAACTAATGAGAATGAAAACAAATCAGTCCAGAACCTATGGGATACTGCAAAGGCTGTCCTTTCAGCAATGTGGCAAGATACAATTAAAAACCACAATGAGGTATCACCTTACACCAGTGAAAAATGGTAGAAATTAACAAGACTGGAAACAACAAGTGTTGGCAAGAATGTGGAGAAAGGGAACCCTCCTACACTGTTGGTGGAAATACAAGCTGATACAGCCACTCTAGAAAACAGGATGGAAGTTCCTCAAGACGTTAAAAAGAGAGCTACCCTATGACCCAGCAATTGCACTACTGGGTATTTACCCCAAAGATACAGATGTAGTGAGAAGGGACACATGTACTCCAATGTTCATAGCAACAATGGCCACAATAGCCAAACTGTGGAAGGAGCTGAGAGGCCCTTCAATAGATGAATGGATAAAAAAGATGTGTATATACAATGGAATATTACTCAGCCATCGGAAAGAATGAATACCTACCATTTGCATCAACATAGATGGAACTGGAGGGGATTATGCTAAGTCAAATAAGTCAAGCAGAGAAACAGGGATGGAAGGGATGGAAACCTGAAGGGGGAGAAATTGGAGATGGAGATGAACCATGAAAGACTGTGGACTCTGGGAAACAAACTGAAGGTTTCAGAGGGAAGGGTGTTGGAGGATGGGGTTGCCGGGTGATGGGCACTAAGGAGGGCACGTTTTGTGATGAGCACTGGGTGTTCTATGCAACTAATGAATCACTGAACACTACATCAAAAACTAATGGTGTACTATATAGTGGCTAAGTGAACATAATAAAAAAAAGTGGAAAACAAAACAAAACAAAAAGAATGGTGATAAGATAAATTCTGAACATAAATAAGATAGATGTTTTTAAAAAGGAAAGCAAAATTTAATAGGCAAGGCCATGGAACCCAATGAAATCATACATCAGCTGTACTCAGGTTAGAAATTGGGTGAGACTTAACAGAAGCCATGTTGTAGCATTTTAATGTGAGTAGAGTTAAAATTCCCCATTACTTCAGAAGGCTAATGGTCATGGTTCTAGATACTAAATTGCTATAGGCAAATTTCAGACCAATATAGCGACTCTGTCAGCTATCTGGAAATGTAAAATAAGCAATGGAAGATGGCTATGAGAGCAGAGTGAGGGCTGAAGGATTTCAGAAAAAAAGGAAGAAAGGATTACATATGGATAAACAGGAGGCTGTCATTTTGTCAGCTAGGGATGAGGTCAGGATGCAAAACCCTATAGAGGACTGAAAGGAGTCCCCAAAATACAAGGAAATGACCATCTCAACAAAGAAAATGGAATCTAGGTTCATGAAAAAATAACTGACTACAGATGGCCAAAAAGCCATTTACACTATTCATTAATAAAGGTGGCCACTTTGAATGAAATTGGCAAAACCTAGCACCAAGATCATTTCATAAAGAACTAGAACAAATGTGAGGTACTGGGACAATCACATAATAATTTAAAGTTTTCTAGGAAATTGGAGGGCTCAGATTAGGCTGGGTTACGAAAGAAGTTTTTAAGGTAGCAATTTTATTTATTTTTTAAAAAAGATTTTTATTTATTTGACAGAGAGAGAGAGAGAGATCACAAGTAGGCAGAGAGGCAGGCAGAGGGAGAGGGGGAAGCAGGCTCCCTGCTGAGCAGAGAGCCCGATGTGGGACTCAGTCCCAGGACCCTGGGATCATGACCTGAGCTGAAGGAAGAGGCTTTAACCCACTGAGCCACCCAGGTACCCCAGAGGTGGCAATTTTAAACAAGGGACAATGACCTCAGGTGGTGTTAATTTCACTAAGGAGAACTAGCTGGATCCCAGCTTCTCTGTTGTGTTGGTAGGACCACACGGAATTTTTTATTACATGATTAGGAATAGTTCAAAGTATGCTTTCATGGAGCTCCTGGATGGGTCAGTTGGTTAAACCTCCTACTCTTTGTTTCGGCTCAGGTCATGATCTCAGGGTTGTGAGACTGAGTCCCATGGGACTCTGTGCTGGGTGTGGAGCCTGCTTAAGATTCTCTCTCTCTCTCTCCTTCTCCTCTCTGCTTGTTCTCATGCATGCTCTCTCTCTCTCTCTCTCTCAAAAAAAACCCAAAAAGCAAAATATGCTTTCACTAGGGGAAAAAAAGAAGAGATTTTATGTTATTAAATTGTTTATTAGCAAATTGATACAATTCCATAGTATGTCAGAAATCTGACATTATTCTGGTCCAAGGGATCCTCCACAGAGATTTGCTTTCTAGAAAGAAGGATATTGGGAGAAATAGATCCATCAACATATGCTTTTTCTTTTTTCAGAAAATCTGGTAGGATCAATTGCTTTTTGTTTTAACCGTGGAATTGATAACATTTATGGTAACATCAGCAATATATTGCCTATGCCTCATTTTTCAGGGTGTTATACCTGAGACTGGACCCCCCATTTTTTTGACAGGGTGGGGATAAGTCTGAAAGTTCTCTTAGAGGTGGGGATATGAGTTCAACCTTAAGAGAAAAGTGTCCCCTTTTTGTATTGGGAAACCATCTATTTTAACTTCATGGTTGAGCAAAGATGAAGCAAAAAAAAAAATATTTTAAGTGGTAAAAGTAGGAGGGACGAGTTCCACCATGCAGTCACAAGTTTGTACCCTTTGTGAAAGGAGTTATATCTCAGCAGAAGCTTCTCTGAGTCTGGGAGTGAGACGAAGCCTCTAAGGAGTCAAGGGCTTAGACTAGGTGAGGAAGAATGCTCAGGTTGGCACTGGTGTCTGGGAATAAGGTCATGAGACCCCAGAAGAGAGGTACCAATAAGGGGACCCTGGAGGTGCACCATCTAAGGGCCTTGGGCATATTCTAGTTTTATGCCAATTGTCAAACTTCTTGTAATTTCTTTAATTATCTTTTGTGATTCCTAAACCAGCAGTAAGATCTGGATAAGTGTGATGGTCTTAGCTGAGCTTTGGAGAAGTGAGGGATAGATCAGTGCCCACACTTGGGAGAAGTAGTAAAAGGAAGGGAGCAGCAGTGTGAGGGGACACATGAGTTGGTCAAGGGTCAGGAGGTGATAGGGTACAGACGGGTGTGTGCAATTTGCAACATTCCTGGTAGTATCACTGAGGGAAGGCTTGTAAGGGGCTTGACTCTGGTGGTCAGGTGGATTGGGAGCTTGAGCAGTCACTATCCAGGCCTTAGTATTGAAGCACCATCTGTGAAATGTGGAGGGGTAAGAGGCAGATGGACTCAAACTTTCACACAAAAATGCCAAAAAGTTTTTCTCTCTGTAAAAACTTTACACATAAATATCAGTTCCAGTTGCCAAGTAAATAAATATTAAAAATTTTTCATTCCTAGTGATTGGTTCATACAGTATCTTGATAGAGTTCTTCTCCCATGGATCTTTCTTGTTCTTTTCTATCCAAATCACGGGACTCACCCAGGTATTGACTGGAGTCAGACTGTTATTTTTCTCTCTGTGCAGGCTAGCACATCTTCCTCTGGAACTGGTGGGTTTCCCTTAGGTCAAACTGGAGACCTGCACACCTGAGATCTCTAAAGCCGGGTTCCCCCCTTCACTAGCACCCCTAAACCAATTTAACCCTCATCTCTCCTCTGCCATTTCTTCAACATTCTAGAAGGCAATCAGAGATTGGTACCCCAGGCAAGGCACTATGGGAAAGTGTTGCAACTTCAAGGACTCAACCCTCATTTAGTAGCCTTTTGAGGAGGCTGAGGTAAACTTTATAAAAGATGAAGCATTCTTGTTGAGCTAATTCCTAGGAAGTTTTATTGGCCAGATGGCATCTTCTATGCAATGTTTTAGTTCAAGGACAGCTCAAGAAAGGGAAATCTTCTAAAAGAATTGTCAGCCAAAAATGTCACTGTATTTTGTCTTGGCCTCTTAGCTCATCAGCACATTACCAAAAGGGATCAGCAGAGGAGGGCTGTCAGAGGCTACCTAGGTCAGGAACCTTGTTCTCTGTGATCATCTGTGGTTTATACCACCACAGATGGGTTCCTCACTGTGCTTTAGAGAAACTTACCACCTAAATTTTACCCACCAGTGGAGCTAGAAATCTGAAGAAAAAGAAACTCATTCTAAACCATAGTTGAGATCAGCTGAAAAAAAGTCATGATAAGAAAGTAATTATGCAAATATCAGATAATCCAATAAATTTTAGATTAAAAAATAATCTGTATGTGGGGAGGAAGCAGTCTCAAGAGTTTTTGTTTTTGTTTTTTTTAACAAAAATGTACTTTCTATGCTATTGTTGCTGCTGCTGCTGCTGTTTTTAGCATTTCCTGTTCTGATAATAGAAAATAATATGTCTCTGAAAACTTATTAACATTTATCAACTTAAATGATATGAGATATGAGGTTAGACATGGAAATGTATTGTGCTTCTGCCATGTATTTTGTGTGCAACCTTGGGGAAATTATGTACACTCTCCAAGTTTCTCTTTCATTATCTGTAATTATATCTACCTTCCCAGGTTTTGAGAGAGGTGAAAGAGATGCCAGGATAGAGCACTTATATGTTGTGTGGCACAGCTTAGAAGAGATAAACGGCAGCTGTTATTACTATTACTACTATAGTGTTTGTAACCACTGCAACGCAAACCCCACATTCAAAAAATTATAACAGCATATGCATAACGTAATGAAATCTTGGAACCACATTTGCTCATTATAGCAACTTACAAGTATTAATTTTATTTGCATGACTCAAGTTCCTAAGGAATACCAAGTCCCAAAATACAATACACAGACGTTCATTTTCACAACATAACTTTCTACTACAGACAGTTGAGGAAGAGGATAGCAGTCTCTGACCACCGGGAGCTGGTCTAGCACTCATAACCAGGCCGCGGTGTTCTGCTGAACACAAACAATTTCATAGAAAACCATCTGCAGAGAAAAACATGAACATGGTCTAAAACACACAAATAATCAAATATCCCCCTATCTTGTCTAATCTGAGTGATTGCTGGTTCTTTATCAATCACAAATTTAGCTTTGCTAAATTCTTCTCACTTTTTAGGTAAGAATTGTTAGGGTATTCAAAATTCACAAAAATGCTGCTGCTTCCTGGCAGCATTTTAATCTAAAGAAAAGCCCACTTCCTTCAGAATTTCCCTTAGAAGTTTGTAGACCCTGGGGCGCCTGGGTGGCTCAGTGGGTTAAGCCTCTGCCTTCAGCTCAGGTCATGATCTCAGGGTCCTGGGATGGAGCCCCGCATCCGGCTCTCTGCTCAGCCGGAAGCCTGCTTTCCCCTCTCCATCTGCCTGCCTCTCTGCCTACTTGTGATCTCTTTCTCTCTGTCAAATAAATAAATAAAATCTTAAAAAAAAACAAAAAAAAAACGTTTGTAGACCCTGATCTGTGATTTACAGCATTAATGGTTACCGAAGTCTCTGGGATCTGCTTGGTTATTTCTGCCTCCTTCAGCAACTTGTTTTTCTGCTTGTGGTAAAATCAAAACTCATTTTTTCTTCTTGAAGATCAGTAACCTTATCAGGATATAGCTTGATATTGATTATTCTGTATTTTCTCTGGGTCAAGGCTTTTCTTTCAAACTATAGATTCAGTTCTATCAATTATTCCAGTAGAGTTTTCTTCTATTATATTGTTGGATACTTTTCTCTGTTTCATATGTTCTGTTTTATTCTTCAGAAATTCCATTCATGGGGCGCCTGGGTGGCTCAGTCGTTAAGCGTCTGCCTTCAGCTCGGGTCGTGATCCCGGGGTCCTGGGATCGAGCCTCGCGTCGGGCTCCCCACTCGGCCGGGAAGCCTGCTTCTCCCGCTTCCATTCCCTCTGCTTGTGTTTCCTCTCTGACTGTGTTTCTTTCTGTCAAATGAATAAAATCTTAAAAAAAAAAGAAATTCCATTCATGTTGCACCTTTTCTGTTTGGCACTTTGGCTCTCATGTTTATGACCTCTGTCAAATCATATTACCTGCTTCTACTGTATCCATTCCCAGCTGCCTGATACATAGCCAGATTTGCTCTTGTAATTATGACATCCTTGAATCGAGCTTTTTGGACAGCGTCACTTATCTTAGCTTCTCAGTATTTTGCCAACACTCTTACTTATTTTGACCCCAATTTTATAGTATTTGGCAGACCTTGTGGTATCCTCTTTGCTATTTTGGGTAAGTTGGAAAAGAAAGAAATTTCATTTTTAGCTGAAAGTATCAGAATTGTTTTTAATGGTTATTCTATAGTCCTGGCACAATGATGGTCCAGTTGGAAATGATAGTTTTCTCCTTGATGCCCATTTCATGCCCTCACTTTGTATTGAAGTCCTGTGTTTGTGAGGATGACCTCAGTTTCAGGGTGTGGCATATTTCTGATTGTGCATGTGGCACTGAGATATGACATGAAGTTCGCAAAACTTCTGGGAAATATTTTTTTCTGTCTTAAGCAAGAACACGACAAAGGGCGGGTTTTTGTTCCCCTGTTATTATCCTGCATGATTGTGAGGCCCAGAAGTGATGCCTCCACTCTGATTTCTTCTTAAGGATGAGGCTAACATATAATATATTCAGAGATGTAAACACCAAAGGGCAAAAAATTTGGATCCACTAAATTAGCTAACCCTCAAGCTATCCTATCTTTGGACTTTTGTATTCTAGCCAATACCAACAAATTTCCTTGTTGTTTAAACATGTTGGATTTTCTGGTACGTCCATATTAAAGTCATCCTGACTAAAAAATACGGCAATATAATTCTTGTTCTACCTCACCCAGGCATGCATTGTGTGACTGGTATTTCACCTTTGTAGCAAGTTCATCTAGAAATATACCAAAGCAGCTCAGGTAACTACACTGGCAACAAATGCAAGCTTACCTTGGATGTCTTAACCATGTCTTCTTAATTACTGAAATGTCTCCGTGAGATTTTTCTATTTGTTTTCATTGTAAAAGTTACAAGCAAAGTAATCATAGAATGAAGACTCTTTGGCTTTTTCTCTGTGATTTTTAGTGATTTATTGCCTAAGAAAAGTAATACTTCCAGAGGCACGGCCATCATATTGAAGTACAATACAATCTACTGAACACGCTTCTTGATCTCCTTCTGGAAATGTTCGGTGGAAATAACGCACAATAGAGATATTTGGGAACTATAGAATGATTCAAGGGGGGTAGAATGGACCAGATATGTTTAGAAGAGGATCTTTAACTCAATCTACTTCTTTCCATTAGAGTAACCATATACTGGGGATAATTTTGTTTAAAATAAAATAATTTGGGGTGCCTGGGTGGCACAGTTGGGTGAGCATCCAAATCTTGGTTTCAGCTCAGTTGTGATCTTGGGACCATGGGATTGAGCCCCACATTGGGCTCCATGCTCATTGCAGAGTCTGCTTAGAACTCTCTCTCCCTCTCTTCTTGTCCCTCCTCCCAGCACTCTCTCTCTCTCAAAAAAAAAAAAAAAATTTAGAAAATAAAAAATAAAATAAATAATTTAAAATAAATTTGACTTGTTTATGATAAAAAGAAAAACACTATTGTACTTCCTCTCTTGAATTTTTGACTCAACTAGCTATATTTTAATATTTAATTATTAATTCTTTCATTCAATAGCCATCTATTGAAAGCTATTTGTTTATCATGTTGCCAGACATTAGGGGATCAAGGGGGAAGAGGGACAAGAAGATATAGAGACGGCTAAGGAGATTCTCAGTCTTTGAGAGTTCCCATCTCTGAAGACACTGACACAAAGAAACAACTCTCTAGAAGGTAGTAAGTGAAAAAACAAAATTAAGAGCCTAGAGGTGAAAATGGTAATTAATCTACCACCAGCTAATTTATGCTAATGTGTTAATGCTTTACTGTGTCTATCCTCCTAAGGATATCTTTTTTTGTAAGAACTTCTTGGATACATGTTTTAGTTCCTAGCAATGGTGGATAGTAAAGAATTTTGAAGAAAACAATCCTCAAGTAATATGATGCAGAGAGCTACTTTGTATATCCAGGTATACTAAACACTAGACAAAGATACTTGCATTTATTTTTTAGCAAGTGGAAATAACAGTAAGTTTGAGTTACTATTTATAATGACAGACATTTTGAACTAAACTGAGTTTTCCTATTGCAAAACTTTTCTCAACCCTTAGATTAAGTCTGGAGGTTACATTTGTTTCTTCAGGTGCTGGTCATTAAATTAAGGCTGCAGTGTAGTATGCAAACACCAGGGGTCCAAAGGTGTTAATTCTGCTTCAGAAGGTGCCTCTTATATTCAGGGAATAACTCAGAATATCTAGTTCATATTTATTCATGTGATTTGGAACTCTCTTTGACAGGTCAGAATATATCTTCAAACTCTATTATCATGAACACAAGTGACTGTTAGAATGGAATTTACAGGGCAAGGATTATTATATGTCTAGCTTTTGGATTATTTTTATCTTAGAAACTAGCACAGCTTTTCCTCCCACGATTAGCAATGGACATAAAGCAATAGTGTTCTGGAGAGGAATTAGCATATCTCTTGGTAACATCTTGTAATGGTAACTGGCATTCAGGGCAATTGATTCATCAATAAGTAATTTGTGGGAATTTTACCCTGGAGAAGTAGTTAGAGCCGTCACTCACAAGTTACAATACCAAGCTTTTTTATTTTGATGATCCTATGCTGCTATCGAACTTTCAATCCTAGCCCCAGATTTTTCTATTGAAAATGAAAACTCACAAAAGGAGTGTAGAATTAAAGCTCGGGATAGCCCAAGAATGTTTCCATGGAGTGCTGAATTTGCCTTCTTTGTGGCTAAGCTCACAGGCTTGCATCATTCCCCACTCCCATGAAATTAGGTACAAAAGGAGAGGAGGCTCTAGTTGGGGAGTTTAATGCCCTCATCTGCTATAATATTTTCCACTCTCTTTTACTGATATGATTTTTCAAATGCTTCATTTTGGGCATACCCAGAGCCAACTCCAATCACAAAACCACACAAGAGATCTATTAAATATAGGCTCTTTCCCACCTAAGATGATTAGACATAGAACTGTCTTCTTGTTAGTAAATCTCAAAAAGTCGTTAATGAAGGTGGTCTCCTGTCTAGGCTCCACATGGAACACATTTGTCTGGTTTTCAAACCAAGTGTTCCCCAATTCCTAGCCCTAGCCCAAAAGCTCTTATACTGAGACAATTTATTTCCCCTTTAACACCTCACCTCAGGCTGTCTCTGGGCATCTCTGTGTTCTGCTGAGGAATGACCCCCTTTGATTATTTATGGCCACAGATAACCTATTTTAGTAACAGATGCCCTCTTCTCCAATCCTTATCTGCCTTTTGATATACGGGCCAAAGAAAACCTGGAGTTTGTCTGAAAGGCTATGGAATACAAACAGAACCCTTCCATCCCTATAGCTAGAGAGAGCCTGTGTGCAGAAAGACACCCAAATCTGCTTTACATGGAAACCATTACAAGTCTGACTTTTAGTTTGAGCAAACGCTCAGGAATAGTAAAAGAACTCTAGCTAGGAGATCCACAAATACCACTGACTCATGGTCCATGCAAACTTGTAGAATATCCACCAAAGGCAAGGGACTCAAGATGTACATCTTGGTGCTATACTGCCTATCTTCTTATGTCGCATATGTCTTGATCCAACATGACTGGACTTTTGATGCTTCACTGAACACGCATTTAGAACACACACTTAGAACACGCATTTAGAACACGTTCTAAATTTTAGAACTTTATGAACTCTATGTCTCTGCTTCTAGAAAATCCATTCTCTTGTTTCTGTTAAAATTACGCTCAGCACTACCATTGCATTTTCCTTGGTGAAGGCTCCTCTGCTCCACCCCCTGGCAAACTCAAATGCTCTTTCCCTTGTGTCCCCTGTACTACTTTTGCCAAAGGTTACCACACAGATATTTTTATGAAAACTCCTTCTTTATTATCTTTATTGGCTGAGAACACTATCCATTGAAACACTCCCTGCTTCAGACAATGCTTGTGCAAACAATTTCTCTGAGTTAGAAAAGAGGATAAATTTTATCCCTTATAAAAAATTGGTAGGCTTTCTCCTTCCAAGTATTGTATTTTCCCTTTTGCCATTACTGCCAGGAAGCTCAAAACTAGCTTTTCTAAAAGAGAGAAAGAGGATGAAAAAGAAAGAGAAGCCAAGGAACAGACTCTTAACTGCAGGGAACAAACCGATAGTTATGGCGGGGGAGGGGAATGGGTGAAATGGGTGATGGAGATTAAGAGTATAGTTATCACGATGAGCACTGAATAATGTATAGAGTTGTTGAATCACTATATTTTACACCTGAAACTAATACAACACTGTATGTTAACTATACTGGAACTAACATAAAAAAACTTTTTTTTTTTTAAACTGGGTTTTCTAATCCTTCTCAGTAATGATAGGGGCTTTAATATCTGCTTTATTATTCATTCTCTATTTTTATTTCTATTTGGTTAATTTTTTGTATTTATCATTTTTGTGAACAAACCCAAGTAATTTTTATAAGTAGATAGGGCATAAACAAAGACAAGACTAAAGTGATACTTGCAGTGATTATTGGAAAAGGTATTTATGTGAATGGGTACAGGTATTAAGTGCATGTGGACAGTTTCCTTAGAACTGAATTTAGCCCAGTGAAAGGCCTTTGGGTGCCTAGGGAAGAGAGAGACTCTCTTTCAAATTATTTCCCTTACAAAGTCAATCTCTTCATCAGTTTTTGGATAAAGGCGAAGTATTAGATGATTTAAACTAAGGTATTGGGACCTTAAGCAAGTTGACTGGAAGAGAACGTGGATCTGGGATTTGGGGCCAAAGAGGGAAGAAGAGACTTAATTTAGGAAACTATACTTGAGCTAAGTGATTTGATAGAGTACTTCCACACTAAAGAATCCCTGGGTAAATCTTGATTCAGTGGGAGAAAGGCTTATGCTAAAAAATCCTTCTTGCTTTACATATGAACTCTATGTCTTTACATACCATACAGTGGTATGTCCAGACTCAAGTGTTGGGGGTAGTTGCAGAGGTAGAGGGGAGAGGAAGAGCTCAGTGGTTTCCGCTCTGAAGAGTGGGGATGAATAAGGCGAGAGAAGCAAGACTAGAGTTGGACATGCAGACTCCATGCTGGCATTTTTCTTGCCATATTTCCTAATGACTGATACTTACTTACTGTCCAGTAACCACACTCAGCCTGTCCCTGCATCACCATGTTTTAGCAGGAGCTACATCTGAGTCCAAAGGAAACTAGAAGCAGGTGGACACCAGCAACCAGCTATTTCCTCTGTCTTCATAAACTTCTAGCTGAATTGACCACAACCCTCACACCACCCCAAACTGGCCACTATACCTCATCTCTACCAGCCACCTCCAAATCCCCCTGTCAGGAGAACCTGGGGAGGAGAGAATAGAGATGCAGCTGACTTCCTCTCTTAGGACTGCATTGTCAAAGGTAGATGGAAAAATAAGAAGCAAGACACAAGTTTCATTCCTAGTGCTACTTTAAGATTAGCCATGAACTCTTCAAATGACTTAATCTTCTAAGGATATCAAAAGTTTCTTAGAAAAGTGGGCAAAACTAATTTGCTTTTCTCAATAACTTTTCTGACCAAGACAATGTCAAAAGAAGCAGCCTTTAAAAAAAGAAAAAGAAAAAGAAAGAGATAATGAAGCAGCCTTAAGGCAGGGGAATCCCCAGTCAGAAATGTCACTTTCTCTATGCAGAACTTCCTTTCCCCTGCTCCCACCAACACCACCAATGACAGGAGCTGCCAGTTTCCTCACCCCTCAATTTATATTTCAACTTCTCATCTCCAGAGGGGACTCTAACACTCACCATCTCTGCCCATTTCTAATTATAGGGAGGAGCTCCCACTAGAGAGCCTGACAGAGAAGATGATTGTTTCAACCCCAGCTTCTGATGGAGTTGGTGATGATGGTTCCCTGAAGGATTCCATTTTTTGACTTGTCCCCCTTTCCTCTGCCTGCATGCCAGTCTATCTCTATCACCAGCTGTATCTTCTCCATGTCTCTGGAAGCAGTCTTTACCCTGACAGCTGCTGGGTCTCTCAGAAAAAGACAAGTAAGCCCTCTTCATCTCCCCCTTCCTCTTCCAAGGGCACTTGGAAATCTCTTCTGTTCTTTCCCCACCCTTCTCTCTCCTCAGTAACTATTAATATTTAAGTGAATTATTTTCAAAATCAGCCCAGGTATGAAAACCCTATAAAGCATTTATTATGTCAACAGTGATGCATAGTTAAGGGGTCAACTTTTATCATCAACCTCAGCATGGCTTGTTTTTTTAGGAAAAGTTTCTTGTGACATATAAAATTAGAAATGTTTCTGAATTAACAATTTACATATTTTTTCTTTAAATTAGCTTTCATGTATACTTTGGATAAAAGAAAATAGTAGCGTCTTGAAAATGGAACATCTACTTAATTAGATACCCAGAAGACAGCCCTCTTCTCTCTTAAAGTCAGTCAAAGCGAGGAACTTAAAGTGAGAAGCTTGATAAGAGAAGTAACAAGTCCTAATTATAGAAAAGACCGATTGGAGGTCACCTTCAAATTGGATATTTACTGCCAACTCTTTGTTCTCTCCTCTGGTATTTTTTTTCTGGACGGCTTCTTGACATTTTTGCCCAATGTGAATGCAAATAGTAGCAATGAGGCATCCACACAGTAGTGCTCAAAAATGTCAATGTGGTTGGTTCTGAAAAGCAAATTACAGATACTGAAGGGGGAAAAAACCAAAATGTATGTTTATTCTTTGAACTAGAGTGCATTTCAGTGGAGGCTTTAGGATGAGTCTCAGGGTCTTCTTCCATTAACTTATTTATTTTTCCTTGAGAATATCTAAGAAGTAGTATAATAGATTTCAGTGACGAGAAGCTATTCTGCTTTAAAATATTGACATCAATGGAGTTCATTTTAGACATTAAATAAAACTGAGGTATAGAAAGACCTCAGAGGAAACAGAGAAATAAGCATCTAATTCTTAAGTATATATTTGCAGTGTGTCTCTAACAGTGTGATGAATGATTAGATAAACTCAATTCCTTTTCTAATGTTGAAAAAAATTCCCCCCCGACCGCTAGTGTACTTTTTTTTCATTCTTGTATAAACTTTTCCACAGTTACAGCATATAAAACTATAATTAAATACACAGAACAACATTTGGGTGGGTTCAAAATCTGTTGTCCTTAAGTTGGTGCACTGAGCATGACAAGTCATTTTTGCAAACACTCTGCATTCAGAATCATGAGAGTCAATTACTGCATATTCAGTTTTGATTAAGATCCTTCTAGTTCTAAAGCAATAGTGAGACTTGTTCATTGGCAGGATGCATTCATGACATATTGTGGCAGAGAGAATGAATATCAAGAATTTGGGGAATATAGACTGTAGATCTGTTTTCACTTATCATTTAAGGTAGGTTTGAAATACTTTATTAAAGAAATAACTTCTTACTTGTTTTCTTTTTTGTTATAATCATTTGGGGTTGATAATCAGACTGGCAATCATCTGGGGTTGTTCAATTCCATGGAAAAATCAGGCATTGTCAAATTTACATATTTGACACTGGGTATGGAATGAGAACAGAAAATTAGATGAGTAGGAAGGGAAAAGAAAACTTGCTTACTATAGTGGGGATGTCCATGTTCACTCTTACCAGTTCTATACATCATTCCTACTAATGTCTTACTGGCGAAGAATATGCAGAACATATAAGGCATTGACTTGATGAAAGGATGGAGTCTACATAGTCTACAGAGAAAACAAATCACCAGTAAAAAAAAAAAAAATACCACCTTCAATTCTAAAATGTTTGTCAATTAGTTTTCTTAGAAAATGTTAAGGATATTACATTAAATGAATACATGAATTATAAGATAAATCTTTATTTCAGAAATGTTAAGATGGGAAAAAATGATATTTCAGAATCCAAAAATTATATTATCTATTCAATGTCTGGCATTGTGCTAAATAATGTGGGGTTATAAGAAATATTAAATCTATGTGAACATGTCTGACATAAATAACAGATCAGTTTGGAAAACAAAGCCTTGTCTGGCTATTACACCAAAACAATGGTTATATAGATTATATCATCAAAATTCTGTGATTAATGAAGAAAATGAAAAAAATTTGGGACTGACTGGAGAAATAAGAGGTAAGAGAAGATATTTCCATTTGAAAGGTAAATCGAGAAAAAACAAACCACTGAAGTATCTTTATCTGTTTACATATTCTTTGACTTTGAAATTTAGAACCTTTTTGACATAACTTCAGAGAAAAGAATCCCCCTCAACTTCCTATTTATATCAGGAGAAAGACTTAGTTTCTCAAAGTCACATGGTTGAGTCTAAGACAGCCTATAAAATAATTTTGTCTCCAATCATTAAGGCATAGAAAATAAGATTAAAAGGGAATATATTGAATAATAAAAACTCATTATCTTCTCTATCTCGTCTCTCTTTCTCTATCTTTGTAAAAACTCATTTTCTGGGCTTTCTGATGGTTCATAATAAGTATACGTCTACATAGCTACATATGTTCCCTTGGGATTAGGCCATCTGGGAAATTCGCATATGTTCTTGGGATACTGTATCTCAGCTGCAGTCTAAAGCATTTTTGTTTTTCAATAACCTACATTTTAAAGTTATAATTGTTAACTATTCAGCATATTGCTTAATGGTTTTGAAAATATACTTGGCAAGGCAACCAGGTGGCTGGGTGAGGTTGGGAACAATAACGCTGCCAAATTAACTTCAATTAAACTTAAAAAAAATAACCAAAGGCAGTGAAATTTCAGTGTTTAGTATTAGAAGACATTTTTGAATTCTAGTTTAGTCCAATAACATCAGATGAATTTTTCAGGACCTCTAGAGGTAGGCTCTGACCTTTGGTATTAGCTGCCTAGACACCTCTAAAGTCCAGCGGGGATGGAGGATATCTGATCTAGTTCAATATCCTTCCTTGTGTATGAACTCCTTCTATAACATAAATGAAAAATGAGCTTTCATTCTGCTGTTGTTGGTGTATTATTGGTTTTTTTTTAAGTTAACTTTATTGATGTGTAGTTTACATATAATAAAAGTTATTGATTTTTAAGTATACTATTTGATGAGTTTTGACAAATGAAAGCTGTTATGTACCCATTGCTGAAATCAAGATACAGAAGAATTTTATAATTCCCAAGAGTTTGTGCTCCTTTGTGGTCAGTTCCCTACAGTCTCCCCTGGCTACTAGACCACTGGTCTACTTCCACAGAATTGACCAATGAAATCACCTGAGCCAGAGTTGTTTTTGTTTGATTTGGTTTGGTTTGTTTTTTTCATTAAATGTAATGTATTATTTGTTTCAGGGGTACAGGTCTGTGATTCATCAGTCTTACACAATTCACAGCACTAACCATAGCACCATACCCTTCCCAATGTCCATAACCCAGACACCCTATCCCTCCCCTCCAACCCCGAGCAACCCTCAGTTTCTTTCATAAGATTAAGAGTCTCTTATGGTTTGACTCCCTCCTGATCACATCTTGTTTCATTTTTTTTCCCTCCCAACACCCCACGACCCCCCCCACCCTGCCTCTCAAATTCCTCACATCAGAGAGATGATATGATAATTGTTTTTCTCCGATTGATTTATTTCACTTAGCATGGTACACTCTAGTTTTACCCATGTCATTGCAAATGGCAAGATTTCAGAGTTTTTTTGGATGGCTGCATAGTATTCCATTGTATATATGTATACCACATCTTCTTTATCTATTCATCTGTTGATGGACATCTAGGCTCTTTTTATAGTTTGGTTATTGTGGACATTGCTGCTATGAACATTCTGGTGCATGTGCCCCTTCAGATCACTACATTTGTATCTTCAGTGTAAATGCCCAATAGTGCAAATGCTGGGTTATAGGGTAGCTCTATTTTCAACTTTTTGAGGAACCTCCATACTGTTTTCCAGAGTGGCTGCACCAGCTTGCATTCCCACCAACAGGTAGGAGGGTTTCTTTTTCTCTGCATCCTCTCCAACATTTGTCATTTCCTGACTTGTTAATTTTACCCATTCTGACTGGTGTGAGGTGGTATCTCACTGTAGTTTTGATTTGTATTTCCCTGATGGCGAGTGATGAGCACTTTTTCATTTGTCTGTTGGCCATTTGGATATCTTCTTTGCAGAAATATCTGTTCATGTCTTCTGCCCATTTCTCGATTGGGTTATTTGTTCTTTGGGTGTTGAGTTTGATAAGTTCTTTATTCTGGATACTAGCCCTTTATCTGATATGTCATTTGCAAATATCTTCTCCCATTCTGTTGATCATCTTTTCGTTTTGTTGACTATTTCCTTTGCTGTGCAAAAGCTTGTGATCTTGATGAGTTCTAGCAGTTTTGAAGTGGAGCCTTGGTTTTTCCACATAAAGTATCAAATCATCTGCAAAGTGTGAGAGCTTGACTTCTTCTTTGCTGATTCAGCTGCCTTTTATTTCTTTTTCTTGTTTGATTGCTGAGGCTAGGACTTCTAGTACTATGCTGAATAGCAGTGGTGATAGTGGACAGCCTTGCCGTGTTCCTGGCCTTAAGGGAAAAACTCTCAGTTTTCCCCCATTGAGAATGATATTCACTATAGGTTTTTCATAGATGGCTTTATGATATTGAGGTATGTTCCCTCTATCCCTATATTGTGAAGAGTTTTGTTCAAGAAAGAATGCTGTACTTTGTCAAATGCTCTTCTGCATCTATGGAGAGTATCATATGGTTCTTGTTCTTCATTTTATTAACGTATCGTATCACATTGATTGATTTGCAGATGTTGAACCAACCTTGCAGCCCAGGAATAAATCCCACTTGGTCGTGGTGAATAATCCTTTAAATGTACTGTTGGATCCTATTGGCTAGTATTTTGGTGAGAATTTTTACATCCGTGTTCATCAAGGATATTGGTCTGTAATTCTCCTTTTGATGGGGTCTTGTCTGCTTTTGGGATCAAGGTAATGCTGGCCTCAAAAAATGAGTTTGTAAGTTTTCCTTTCATTTCTATTTTTTGGAACAGTTTCAAGAGAATGGGTATTAATTTTTCTTTAAATGTTTGGTAGAATTCCCCTGGGAAGCCATCTGGCTCTGAGCTCTTGTTTTTGGAAGGGTTTTGATGACTGCTTCAATCTCGTTACTGGTTATGGGTCTGTTCAGGTTTTCTCTTTCTTCCTGGTTAAGTTTTGGTAGTTTATGTGTCTCTAGGAATGCATCCATTTCTTCCAGATTGTCAAATTTGCTAGTGTATATTTGCTCATAATATGTTCTTATAATTGTTTGTATTTCTTTGGTGTTGGTTGTGATCTCTCCTCTTTCATTCATGATTTTATTAATTTGAGTTCTTTCTTTCCTTTTTGGTAAGTCTGTCCAGGGGTTTACCAGTGTTTTTAATTCTTTCAAAGAACCAGCTCCTAGTTTTGTTGATTTGTTCTACTGTTCTCTTGGTTTCTATTTCAGTGATTTCTGCTCTGATCTTTATTATTTCTCTTCTCCTGCTGGGTTTAGGCTTTCTTTGCTGTTCTTTTTCTAGCTCCTTTAGGTGTAGGGTGAGGTTGTGTACTTAAGACCTTTCTTGTTTCCTGAGAAAGGCTTGTATTGCTATATACTTTCCTCTCAGGACCGACTTTGCTGTGTCCCAAAGATTTTGAACAGTTGTGTTTTCATTTTCATTTGTTTCCATGAATTTTTAAAATTCTTCTTTAATTTCCTGGTATGAATGGGTATTCATTCTTTAGTAGGATGCTCTTTAGCCTCCATGTATTTGAGTTCTTTCCAACTTTCCTCTTGTGATTGAGTTTCATGGCACTGTGGTCTGAAAATATGCAGGGAATGATCTCAATATTTTGGTACCAGTTGAGACCTGATTTGTGACCCAGGATGTGATCTATTCTGGAGTATGTTTCACGTGCACTAGAGAAAATTGTGTATTCTGTTGCTTTGGGATGGAATGTTCTGAATATATCTGTGATGTCCATCTGGTCCAGTGTGTCATTCTTATTTCCTTGTCAATCTTCTACTTCAATGATCTGTCCATTGTAGTGGGGGGGTGTTAAAGTCCCCTACTATTATTGTGTTATTATCGATATGTTTCTTTGATTTTGTTATTAATTGGTTTATATAATTGGCTGCTCCCATATTAGGGGCTTAGATATTTAAAATTGTTAGATCTGCCTGTTGGACAGACCCTTTAAGTATGATATAGTGTCCTTCCTCATCTCTTTTTATAGTCATTGGCTTAAAATCTAAATTGTCTGGGGCGCCTGGGTGGTTCAGTCATTAAGCATCTGCCTTTGGTTCAGGTCATGATCCCGGGTATTCCTGGGATGGAGCCCCACATCGGGCTCCCTGCTCAGTGGGAAGCCTACTTCTTCCTCTCCCATTCCCCCTGCTTGTGTTTCCTCTCTCACTGTGTCTCTCTGTCAAATTAATGAATAGAATCTTTTAAAAAGTAATCTAATTTGTCTGATATAAGGATTGCCACCCCAGCTTTATTTTGATGTCCATTAGCACAGTAAATTGTTTTCCACCCCCTCACTTTAAATCTGGAGGTGTCTTTGGGTCTAAAATGAGTTTCTTGCAGACAGCATGTCAATGGGTCTTGTTTTTTTAATCCATTCTGATACCCTGTGTCTTTTGATTGGGGCATTTAGCCCATTTATATGTATATATATTTATATTTATAAATATATATTGTAGTGGGGGGTATATATACATATAAATGGGCTAAATGCCCATTTTTAAATGGGCTATATGCCCAATATTTCAAACTCTTGAAAGATATGAATTTAGTGCCATTGTATTGCCTGTAAGGTTACTGTTACTGTATATTGCCTCTGTTCGTTTCTGATCTGTTACTTTTAGGCTCTCTCTTTGCTTAGAGGACCCTTTTCAATATTTTCTGTAGTGCTGATTTGGTTTTTGTTTGTCCTGGGACGGTTTTGTTTGTCTCCTTCTATTTTCACTGACAGCCTAGCTGGATATAGTATTCTTGGCTGCATATTTTTCTTGTTTAGTGTTCTGAATATATCATGCCCCTTTCTGGCCTGCCAAGTCTCTGTGGATAGGTCTGGTTCCAATCTAATATTTCTACCATTGTATGTTACAGACCTCTTGTCCCAAGCTGCTTTTAGGATTTTTTCTTTGTCACTGAGACTTGTAAGTTTTACTATTAGATGATGGGGTGTGGACATATTTTTATTGATTTTGATGGGGGTTCTCTGTGCCTCCTGGATTTTGATGCTTGTTCCCTTCACTAAATTAAGGAAATTCTCTGCTATAATTTGCTCCAATATACCTTCTGTCCCTCTCTCTCTTTCTTCTTCTTCTGGGATCCCAATTATTCTAATATTATTTTGTCTTATGGTACCACTTATCTCTTGGATTCTCTCCTTGTGGTCCAGTAGCTGTTTATCTCTCTTTTTCTCAGCTTCTTTGTTCTCTACCATTTGGTCTTCTATATCGCTAATTCTCTCTTCTGCCTCATTTATTGTAGCAGTAAGAGCCTCTGTTTTTTATTGTACCTCATTAACAGCTTTTTTGATTTTTTGATTTGGAATAATTTTACTTTTTTTTATTTCTCCAGAAAGGGATTTTATTTATTCTCCAGAATGGAATTCTCTAGTATCTTCTATACTTTTTTCAAGCCCAGCTAGCACCTTAATAATCATCATTTTGAACTCTAGTTCTGATAACATACTATTGTCTGTATTAATTAGGTCCCTAGCCATCGGTACTGCCTCTTGTTTTTTGTTTTTTCGTTTTCTTGGTTTTTTTTTTGAGGTGAGGTTTTCCAGCTTGTCATTTTATCCAGAGAAGAATAGATGAATGAGAGAACAAAATACTAAAAGGGTAGCAATGACCCCAGAAAAATATACACTAACTAAGTTGGAGGAGACTCAAAACTGGGGGGAGAAGAAAAGAGGGAGAAAAAAGCAAAAAAAGAAAAAGAAAATATATATTTTAGACTAGTTAATAGAACAGAGCCACAAACTTGATTTGGGGTGTATTTTGGTCTGTTAGAAGAAACTGCCTCTCAAATTTTTAAAGGAAGAAAAACTTATACAAAAATAAGGATAACACAATGAAGGGATGGAATGTAACTGTAAAGAAGAACATTAAAAAAGATTCTAAAAAAGGAATTGATAAGAAGTTGATTGAAAAAAGAAAAAACTTTGGAAGACTAAAGAATCATGGTTAAAAAGCCATGGAGTCTATGTGGTATATTCCCATAGCTCTGAAGTTTTGCAGTTCTCATTGATCAGTGAACTTGGTCTTGGCTGGATGTTCTTGCTGATCTTCTGAGGAAAGAGCCTGTTGCCATGATTCTTAACTGTCTTTACTGGAATTGCCCTGCCCTTGCCAGGGGCCAGGCTAGCTACGTAATCTGCTTGGTTTTGCTCTTGGGACCTTTTGTTCCCTGAATGCTTTCCATTCAGTTTTGGAGGACAAGAATGAAAATGGTGGCCTCCCAATCCCTGGCCCCAAAAGGAGCTGAGAGTTCAGGGCCCCTCTCCTCAGTGAGCCCTCAGAGAAAATCAGTCAATCATTCTGGTCTCCCTGATCTCTGGCAGTGCTCCAAGCTCACCCAGCCTGTGACCGAGCGTTTCTATCTCTGGTGCATAGCCCCGTTTGGAGTCTCCCAACCCAGCAGATTCCTCCAGCGCACTCTCATGCCACTCCTCCTGGAGGAAGGAGGTGTTTTCACTGGATCTGCCACTTGTGGGGTCCTTGCTTGAAGAGCAGTGGCCTCACTGTGCCTTGGATCACGGTTTAAGATAATCCCAAGCTGAGAGACAC
>CM053608.1:61733176-61756432 GCA_028646535.1 Procyon lotor | reverse complement strand
ACAACACTGTCCCAGCAAGGACTCCACCCCCCAACCCTCCTACCCCCACCCTCACTCCCTCCCTTCCCTCCACCCCCACTTAGCCTCTGGAGCAACATCCCTCAGTGGAACAGACTTCTAAAAGTTCCAATTTTGTGCTCTGCTGCTCTACTGCTTGGCAGGAGCCAGCCCCTCCCCCTGCAGACTATCTTCACTTCTCTGATTCACTTCTCTGCCCATCCTAACCTCCAGAAAGTGGTTGCTTTTCTGTTCCTAGAATTGCTGCTTTTCTTCTCTTCAATCTCCTGTTGAGTCTGTAGATGTTCATAATGGTTTGATAACTATCTAGCTGAACTCCTGGGACTCGATGATATTTAGGTCTCCTATTTCTCTGCCATCTTGCTCCTCTGCCAGAAGTTTTTGGTTTTTTTTTTTTAAAGATTTTATTTATTTGACAGAGAGAAATACAGCGAGAGAGGGAACACAAGCAGAGGGAATGGTAGTGGGAGAAGCAGGCTTCCTGCCGAGCAGGGAGCCTGATGCGGGGCTCGATCCCAGGACTCTGGGATCATGACCTGAGCCGAAGGCAGACGCTTAACGACTGAGCCACCCAGGCGCCCCGTGCCAGAAGTTTTCTTTGAAGAAAGGTTTTTAACTATGAATTCAAGTGATTGAAAAGATACAAAGTTATTCAAGTTCTATATTTTTTCTTAAATAACCTTTGGTAGTTTGTGCTGTTCAAGAAACTTGTTCATTTCTTCTAAGATTTGGAATTTATGAACATAAGATTTTTTTGTACCATTCCCTTATTATTCTTTTAATGTCTATTATCTTTCATGGTGATCCCTTTTTATTCCTGAAATAGGCAATTCATCTCTCTCTCACTGCACTCTGCTAATACTAATAATAATACTAAAATGTTATTGGTTTGCAATTCTTTTAGGAGCTTCCCAGGTGAAAACTGAAATTGGCCCTTGTATTCAGAGGGTAGGTAGAGACAAAAGAAGAGAGATGCAGGTCACTCTATGTTGGTATTTGGCAGTTTTAGTAAGCAGAGGGAACTTACATACAAAGCTTGTATGTAATACCAGTGGATCCCCACACCTATCCACAAATCTTAAAAGTTTATAAAGGGGCCTTAACTGGATTCAGTCATGTATACCATGCAGGGGCTCTCAACACCACATCACTATCTCAAGGAACAGCCTGTGGGAGCAGGAAAAGTAGGCAGAACCCACACTCCAAGGGCAGGGGAGAGGGTGAGGAGCCTCTGATTCCCCAGATACAGCTCACAGGTCAACTGGCAGTCATATCTTTCCAACCACCATCCTTGGTAGAGGTTAACAATCTTGTTTATCTATTCAAAGGTACCTCTTTTGGTTTTATTGATTTTCTATGGTACTTTTCTGTTTTTTCATTTCATTGATATCTTTTTCTCTTATATTTATTATTTCCTTTCTTCTGTTTACTTTGGGTTTAATTTGTTCTTTTTATTCTAGTTTAGGTGGAAATTTATTTCATTCATTTCAATCTTTCTTTTTTCTAATATAATCATTTAAAGCCATAAATTTATTTCTAAGCACTGAACTATTTACACCTCATACATTTTGATGTTGTGTTTTAATTTTCATTTAGCTAAAAAGTATTTCTTCATTTCCCTTGTGATTTCTTCATTAACCTAAGGGTTATTTAGAAGTGTGTTGTTTCACTTCCAAATATTTAGGGTGTTTTAAAGATGTTTTCTTTCTTTTCTTTTCTTTCTTTCTTTCTTTTTTTTTTTTTAAGATTTATTTATTTATTTGACAGAGAGAAAAAGATCACAAGCAGGCAGAGAGGCAGGCAGAGAGAGGGAGAAGCAAGCTCCCTGCTGAGCAGAGAGTCTGATGGGGGCTTGATCCCAGGACCCTTAGATCATGACCTGAGCTGAAGGCAGAGGCTTTAACACACTGAGCCACCCAGGCGCCCTAAAGATGTTTTCTGTTACTAATTTATAGTTTAATTCCATTATGGTCAGAAAATACACCTGCTGATCTACTATGATTTCAATACTTTTATATTTATTGAGACTTATTTCAGCCCACAGAATATGTTCTATTTTGGTGACTGTTCAATATAAATTTGAAAAGAATGTACAGTTAACCCTTGAAAAATGCAGGGGTTGGGCCCCTGACCACTATACAGTCAAAAATCCACATAACTTTTGATTCCTCCAAAGCCTAACTAGTACTATCCTACTATTGGCCAGAAGCTAAATTATAACACATCACAGTTGATTAGCACATATTTTACATGTTATGTATATTATATATTATATTCTTACAACAAAGTAAGCTAGAAGAAAGAAAGTGTTATGAAGAAAATTATAAGAGAAAATACGTTTACAGTACTGTATTTATTGGAAAGAAAATCCTTGTATAAGTGGACTCACACAGTTTAAACTCACATTGTTCAAGGGTCAACTGAATATTCTTCTGTTTTTAGGTAGAATAGAAATCCTTAAGAAAATAGTCACAAGTCAATATACATGGTTATATAACACACAATTATATAAAAAGGATAATATATCAAAAATAAAGTGGGATTGATCCCTGGAACACAAAGTTGGTTTAACATTCAAAAATCAATTGATAGGTCACTTTGGTTTATAGTGGTTGGTAAAGTTTTCCATATTTTTAGTGATTTTCTACATTTCTGTCCTATCAGTTACTGAAGGAGTGTTGAAATGTCCAATCTTCTTGGTGGATTTTCTTACCTTTTCTTTGTGTTTTAAGTTTTTAACTCAGGTATTTATAAACCCTATTATAGCTGCATGCATAGTTAGGATCATGTTCTTCTGATGAAGTGACACTCTTATCATTATGAAATGTCTTTATCCCTGCTATATTCCTTTTTTGAAATCTAATTTATGTGATGTCAGTATAGCCACTCCTACTTTCCTTTGACTAGTGTTTACATGGTATGTCTTTTTCTATCTTCTCATATTGATTCAATCTCTGTCTTTAGAGTTAAAGCTGATTTTTCTGTAGACAGTTTATAGTTGGGTCTTACTTTCTAATGTTATCTCTGCTTTTTAGATTGTAATATTTAAACTATTAACATTTAGTATAATTCTTTGATGGTTGAAATTAAATTTACTATCTTGCTATTTTTAAAAAATTTTTTCATTGTGGTAAAAAAAATCCCATGTAACATTACATTTACTATCTTAAGTATTGCAGGTGTATAATTCAGTGTATTTAGTATATTCTCATTGTTGTGCAACAGATTCCTGGAACTTTTTTATCCTACAACCCTGAAACTATACCCACTAAGCCCTTATTTCCGCTCCCCCACTTCCTATTCCCTCAGGCCTTGACAACCATCTTTCTACTTTATGTTTCAATGCTTTTGACTACTTTAGATACTCATATTAAAGAAATCATATAGTATTTGTTCTTAGATATTTATTTTTTATTTTCCCCATAAGGTTTTGGGTTTTTTTTTAAGATTATTTATTTATTTTTTTGACTCACAGAGAGAGATACAAGTAGGCAGAGAAGCAGGCAGAGAGAGTGGGAAGCAGGCTCCCCGCTGAGCAGAGAGCCCAATGTGGGGCTTGATCCCAGGACCCTGGGATCATGACCTGAGCCAAAGGCAGAGTCTTTAACCCACTGAGCCACCCAGGCACCCCCCCCCCCATAAGGTTTTAATTTCCTGTCTTTGGGGGATTAAGTGAACATTTTTTTTTAAAGATTTTATTTATTTATTTGACAGAGAATGAGACCACAAGTAGGCAGAGAGAGAGAGAGAGAGAGAGAGAGGGAAGCAGGCTCCCTGCCCAGCAGAGAGCCCGACGCGGGGCTCGATCCCAGGACCCTGAGATCATGACCTGAGCCGAAGGCAGAGGCTTTAACCCACTGAGCCCCCCAGGTGCCCCTAAGTGAACATTTTTAAATTACTTCATTTTATCTTCTTTATTACCCATTATCCATACCGCTGTGTTGTATTTAGTTTTTTAGTTGTTGCTTTAAGGTTTACAATGTGCGTGTTTAACTTATAATCTATATTAAAATAATGTCAAATCATTCTACATATAGTGTCAAAACCTTACAACAATATACTTTGACTTCTCCCTCCCATCCTTTATGCTTTTTTTGTCATATATTTTACTTCTATATAAGTTACAAACTCTGTAAAATACTGTGTTTTCTTTAAACAACCAGTTGTCTATTAAAGAGATACATTCATGAAAAAAGTCTCTTATTTATCCATGTATCAGTCCTCTATGTATCCATCTTGTATCATTTTTCTTCTGTCCAAAGAACTTCTATTATTTTTTGTAATATATAGGTGGTTCCAATGAATTCGCTCAGGTTTTTCCTGAAAAAGCCTTTATTTTGCTTTCACTTTTGAAAGATATTTTCTGTGATATCAAATTCTCAGTTGACAGGTTTTTTCTTCAAAACTTCAAAGATTTTGCCCCATTATTTCCTAGTTTAATTAGCTCCTGATAAGACATCTGTTGTCTTTCTTAACTTTGTTCCTCTGTACATAATGTGTATTTTCTCTGTCTGAAATTAAGACTTTCTCCTTAGCACTGATGTTTAGCAATTTGATTATAATTTGACTTAGTCTGGTTTTCCTTATATTTTTTTCTGCTTGAGATTTATTGGATTTTTAATAATCACGTTTATTGTTTTCAAGACATTTGGAAATTTCTCAACATGATTGCTTCAAATATGTTTTGTACTCCCATAATCCCCCACTCCCCTTTTCTGTGACTTCAATTACATGTATATTCATTACTTGATAAAGTTGTATAGGTCATTTTTTTATTCATTTTTTTTCTCTGTGTGTTTTATGTTGGATAGTTTCTATTATGTATTTAGCTTTGTTGATATTGCCTTGGGCAGTGTGTAATCTACAGTGTTTATCCTATCAAGTGCATTTTAAAAAAATTTCATATACCACATTTTTCATTTCTATATACTTGTTTAGGTTTTTTTAATCTTTCATTTTTCTCCTCATGAAATTCATTCTTTGCCTATAGAACACTTTAAATCATGAGATTTAATAAAATCTGTGGAATCTCTAAATAAATAAATACATTTGTTCATTGAATAGGTCTAAATATTAGAAAGTCCCTCTTATTAGGATTCAGACTTACATGAAAGCCCTTTACAGGTTTGAAGACAATTATAATAGCTAATCAAAAGCTTTCTTTCCTCCTCTCCTTATGTGTCTCTTTCCCCAGACTCTTTGTCTTCTTTTTCTACATATTCTTTAGGTATTTCTCTAGATTACTGGCAATCAACTTAAAGTAAAGGCTCAACATAGAACACAATGCTACAGGTTTCTTTCAATTATATCCAAGAAGAATAGGATTGTCTTCTTCCATATTCCAGACTAGTTACATGTAAATGTAATTTACGATTTCATTACTTTTTCCCAAAACTTATTATATTGTGAATCACATTGTACTTGAAATAAACTAAAACCCTTGGTCCTTTTTCACACATGTAGTTATTTAGTGATTTCTCTTGTACCCTGTACTTGTGCTTTTGAAATTTGTTCATTCTGATTAAATTTCATTTTCAAATAGGCTCCATCATTTCTGTTTCTGTTGAGAACAATTTATCTCCAAACACTCCAGCTAAGGTTGGTTCCTGTTATTTGTGATCCCTCAGATATCAAATACCATTGACAGCACAGCAAATTGCCATTTTATCTCAAAATCTGTTAGTCTGTAAGATCCCTAAAATCAGGAACTGCTCTCTCTCTTTTAATAAATCCCCAGTGCCCATGAATCTGCCAGACATATATTATGTGTTCAATAGATGGTCTTTGTTTACAAATCCTGGAAGTTGAGTCATTCAAGGCAGGGGAAAATATCATTCAGAGCTGCTAAATTCTTCTCTTTGTGTCTGTTTGCTTATGTTTGCCTGCAATTCCCTCATATCAATGTTAATTTTGCTCTTTCTCATGTGATTGACATTTCTTCTTGACAGAGAAGACAAGCAAAATAGAAGTTAAGACATTTTACTTTCGTTCTGTCATTCATGCTATTTCATGTCATTCATCCAGATCAGTGAAACAATGTTTTACTTTGTCTTTTTGCTCCAATTACAACTTTAAACAGTCTTTTTGGTTGTTATGAACAATATCTACAAGACTCAACTCATTCCAGTATTTCGCCTTCTTTACATTTGTGGTAGATTAAAGATAAGTAAATTCTTTGTCAATCCCACCAAGATGAGGTATTTATTTCTCATAGTGCCAGAAACTGAGCTAGACTTGTGACTGCTTGAATCATAGGGTCTCGATAGCAATGATAGACAACAAAACTGAGAGAGTTTGGATCCCTAAAAATCTTATTGAGCAGATTCAGTTGCCCTCAAACCTTTGAACTTATAGTTTAGAGTGAAACAAACTTCTATCTTGTTAAACCACTGTTATTTTGAGTCTCTGTCTCATGGAGCTGAACCTAACCCAAGGGATAGAACTAAAAAAAAACCCCAATAAACAAAAAACTAAAAACATCTTTGTTCATCATTAGATCCCGAGTAGCAATTTCTAAGTAAATTTCTTAATTTTGAATGTTATCATTCTTTCATTTATGTTTGTCATTCAAACATTGAAAAGGGGATGGAGGTGGGGTGCACAATTAACTAAGCTACGGGGAAGGTATGCCTCCGAAACACAGGACTTAGGTCTACTGTAAGAGTTCTGAGTATTTACTGATTTTCTTATTCTCATAATTATGATTTCTATGTCTTATTTTCTTGTAATATTTCTTTGGAAATCATTAAATCTTGTGTAGAACACTAGACCCAATAGCACAAGAATTCAGGGTTATATTTTTCTTTATGTCTTATGTGTTAGCCTTGTTTCTTTAATATAGTAAATATTATAAGGAAAAAGAACATATCGTATACTTCCTATAGTACTCATAGTGTTGAGAACCCCGTGAGGCATGAAATAAAATTGAATTATGTTCAAACGTCTGATATAGAGTCACTGGAAATATTGTCCTTAGATTGGTTTATGTGTTTCCTTTATATATATCCTTATAAGGCTCAGTGATTTTTGTTTATAATCTATTCATCATTTGTAGCAATCTTTTTCAAAGTGTATCATTCATTTATTATTAATTTGAGTATTTTTTTGGTGATACTCATTATTATTTTCCCTCTAGAATTGTAAGCATTATAAATGGCTACATATAAGGAAGTCATCACAATATTTTGATTAAAAATTATATTTCCTTGAAAGAAGAATTACACTTATCTAAGAATTTTTTTTTAAATATCATGTAAAGTCATATACTTTTAAGGGACTAGGCAATATTAGTAATCATCTACTCTAACCTCTATATAATACAGACAAGTAAATGGAAATTCAGTATGTTTTCCTCCAGCAAAATAAAATATATGGCTAAAAATATGTGGAAATCATGTCCTAATCAAAATTATGCATTATTTAAAAAACATTTATATATATAAATCTAAGTTCATTCAAAATCTTTAAAAAAAAACTTCAATAGAATGAAAAAAGAGATTTGAAAAATAGAATCATAAATGTTTTGGGTTGCTTCTGGCAAATACTAAATAATCAGATACTGCTTCATGATTAATATGTTAAAATGTACTTCAGTAGTGTTAATATTATGACAAAAAAACAAGCTTAGCCATATTCCTGGTTATTATTTATTATTTTTAAAAAACAATCTTCACATCAATAATTGGTGATGTGCTAGAAGGTGCTGTGGAAAGATACAGTTACTGTATTTGAAGTCAGGTCAAATAAAACCTGGTTTATAGATTTAAGCCTATTAGATATAAGTGATAACAGTCAAATTCATAGAAATATAAAAATTAAAAAGTTTAAGCTCTTTTCCTTTTTACATGAAATTATTTTTCTTTCTGAGCACTGTCTTAAGAATTACTGGATAGTAGTTTGGGAACTAATCCAAACAAGGGATTGCACCTGAGAGCTACAAGGTTAAAAACTCAGGTTACTCTTTTCTCTTTGCATTTTTTGAAACCACAAGGAATTTTGACTCAATTTCTCTCTGTGCTTCTACTTAATTTCTACCATCCTGCACCTCCTGCTCCCTGATTACCATTTCTTGGGGCTTCCTCTGCTCCAATGGCATAAATCCTGCCGCGGCTGCTCTAAGCCAGTGTTATCCTGACCCTTGTGTTTTCATGATCTGCCAGGGACACGGCTTGTAGCTAACTTAAGAATCTATGTTGTGACTTCAGGCACAGTTCAATTCATTAAATAGAGTTTAACATTCAGTTTTTGCCTCTTTTATTCCCTTTCTTTTCTCACAGGCATCTCTCCTAATCATATCGCCTCCTCTCAGAACTTAGGTCTTCAGGGTGTTCCTATAGCAGAGACTCTTTTTCTAGTTAAACAGGGACAGGTATCCAGTTACTTACATCTTGACCATCTCATTCACACCAAGTGTCACATTGCTCTGCAGATTCACTCTATTACCTATAGCAAAAAAAAAAAATGTTGGGCCTTGGTTAAAGAATTCTGTCTCCTTGGAAAAGTGCTCAGGTGTTTTTTAAGCCAATCAATTCTCCAACAGGTTTTCAAAGTTGAAGCATTTAAAAAGCTAGAGGAAGCCACGTAGACTCCTGGTCGCCTTCTTTCCTTGATTCATTTTTCCTATTGCTTTTACCCTAAGCTCAGTTCTGACTTCCAGGTACCCATAGTTCCAAGCTCAGACTCACTGGCCCTCCTGACTCTCCTCGTGCGACTTCTGGTCAGCTTCTTAATATAAATTACCCATCTCGCATTTGAGATCACCTTCTATCTACTGCACTGTCCTGCCCAGAACACCTAGCTCCATGTCCTCAAGCCCAAATTTCCAGGTAAGACGTAAGCAGAGAAGGCTACAGAATCTGTTAGGTTGGGGATAAGAGAAGGAATGGTCCTAGAGAGAGGAAGGTCCAGGGTCCTGCATGTAATGCTGTGATAATGGTGGTGACAGTGGTGGGATGATAATGATGGTTATGATCATGATACTGGAAAGCCAGAATACATAAATTCTGGGAAAATTTTAATAATCGGGCAGGATAACTGACAACATAAGATGAGAAAAAGAAAACTAAAAATCAATCTGGTGGTATAAGAATACAATAAAAACTCACTTATCTGGATCCCTTAAGGATTAATAGTAATAACTACTTATTGAGCAATTGCCAATGTGGTAGACATTTTGCTACCTTCAGAATAGAGCAGTGGAAGTTAACTATGTCTACTTCTAGTAGCTTCTCTCCTGCTAATGTCCTAGTAATGTTGGTAATAATAATGATATCTGTTGATGTTTACTGAACTTGTATTAGGGTATTGAGGTATGTACCGAGCCTTATCTTATTTAATAATAGCATCACAACCTCATCTGCCAGTAAAGTGGATACTATTGTTATCCCCACTTTGCAAATGAGGAAGCCAAGGCTTAGAGTTGTTTAAATTATCTAACATTTACAGGTGATATATAGTAAGCCAGAACCTGAGCCCAAGTTCTGTTTGATTGCCTAGCTCATTATATGCTGGACTTTGAATGCCACAGGGTAATACATAAAACAGCAGGTTCTGGGTGAGTTATATTGGGGTCAAAAAACAAAGGCTACATGATGAAATTAATGGGGGTTGGAAATGGGATGTATGGTTAGAAAACTTGACCTAAGACCAACTATTACAATGGAGATAAACCTAAATTCCAAACTTTTTGGCAATGAAGTATAAAAGGGATCATAATTTTTTTTTTGAGGGGAAGTTTTCATTAATTGACAAGAGCCCAAAAAGCACATTAAAAATTTCACTCATTCGAGCATGTTTTTTGGTGTGTCTGCACTATGCTCATTATTTTGTGGGGCAGTGGAAATAAATATAGTATGACCAAGTTTCCTGTTTTGAAGGAATTTATAGATTAAGGAAAAGATAGCTATGTAAACAAATATTATCAATATAGTGTAATGAGACAAGCAGTGGTGTTTGGGGAATCTGGAATAGGAGGTTATAGGCCATCTTGGAGAAGTCAAGAAGGTTTTCAGGAAGAGGTTATTTCTGAGTCAAATTATCAACAAACCAATTGGATTTTCCAGACAAGGAATGGAGTGAACATTCTGAACAGAAAAGCCCAAATGAGAACGCCTGGTTATGAGACTGTGCATTATTCTAGAACATGACAGAAGCAAGGTGTGAGATGAGGATGAGGAGGAAGGTGGGAAGCAGATTATAGAGGGCTTTTTATGTAATCCAAAAGTTTAGATATTACTCTAAAGACACTGGAGAAGGCATTGGCAATTTACAAGGAAGTGAATAACCAGGTTTTTGCTTTAGAAAGCTAATCTTAAAAATCGTGGAAATGAGGGCGCCTAGGTGGCTTAGCTGGTTAAGAATCCAGCTCTTGGTTTTTGTTCAGGTCATGATCTCAGGGTCATGAGATCGAGCCCCATGTTAGCCTCCATGCTCAGAGGAAAATCTGCTTGATTCTCTCTCTCCTTCTCCCTTTATCCCTTCCCCCAGCATGCATATTGTGCTTGTTCTCTCTCTCTCTCAGATAAATAAATCTTTTTTTAAAAAATGGTGCAAATGCGCTGGGTGCCCGTCAAATCCCTCCTCTAGGATCTCTGTTGGGGCGCAATGATCTGTGCGTGCAATCGCACCTCCCCCTAGTTGAGGGACTGGGAGTAGTCTGCTCACAGGCTCCTGCTGAAGAGGTGAGCGTTCGGACATTGCCCAGAAGGCTAGGGGGCAGATGACAGGCGAGGACAGTGTGGGACGAGAGGCCATTGCCAATCCGAACACTGGTGACACAGGACCTCTGCTTAAAGCAAGCAAGTAGCACCATCCCTGTGGTCTCCATGTGGTAAAGTCTGGTTGGGACCCAAGGAGAAGCAAGTTGTATTGTTTAGGAATTGTCATTGCGTAGGAAAGAACTTAAAAAAAAAAAACCTGTAAGATCATTTTTTCAATAAAGTGTATGTGTTTAGAATTTGAAAAAAAAAATGGTGTAAATGATTTAAAGAAAATATAGCCATAAATATTCAGTTGGAAGTCCTTTGCAGGAATCCAGGCCAGAAATTTGAGCCTGAAGCCAGGAGATAGATGTGGGTAGAGAAAGAAATAGATGTGAGAGGTAGCAGAGGATGATTCCCCAAAGTCCCATCTTGGGTAACTGGAGATGCCATTCGCTGAATCAAAAGGAGTCTCGGATCTATGAGAGTGTGAGTTCTAATGATGAGTTCAATTTGCACATGTTGGGCTTGAAGGGCTAGGAGCACAACCAGGTAAAGTTGTGCCATAGGCTCAGGAGAGAAACCTGGGCCCAAGACGTACATTTGGGAGTCTTTGACCGCAGGTGGTAGTGGAAGACACGTGAGTGAACCCTGGGATTCACTGTCCTTAGTGTAAGCAATATTGAACCACGCAATGGACAATATTGCCCCAAAGAGTTTCACAGATGATGTCAAACTGTTGGTTACACCTACATTCACCCTCAAGAATAGGTGGCAACAGAACATTAAATCATGGTTATGTAAAGATACTTCTCCTAGAAGCTAAAATAATACAATTTGGATATGTAGTTTTCTGGTCATCTAATAGTATTTAAAAATACCTGATGGCCCATTAGAATCACAGCAAGTTTTTGTGAAGAATATTAACATGTTTTAATTCAGCTAGTCTGGGGAAGGGCCTATACACACACATACACACACACACACACACACACACACACACACACACACATATAATGAAATTCTACCATGCACCTAGAAATAATTGATTGGCATGATATCCCTAGACAATTCCTCCTGAATATCTGATGTCTCTGCCAGGTTTTGGACAAGAGCTTTAAAGCAAACAAGTCAAGACTAGGTGAGTCATAAACTTTAGATTCCAAGCATCTAGTTAGCCAAGTGATATTTTTGCATAAAAATTAAATTTCTGCCATGAATTCGTCCTTAGCCAGATGGAACATGTCCCTCTTCTACATGGAAATTCTGGTGAGCAGACAGTCAGACCAAGACATTTTTAAGAAGCACCTTTAGACTATTCAAGTGCTTACATAGCAGAATTGATGCTTCAGGGCTATGCCGCATAAGGCAAAGGAGGGAAGACCTTGACAGGAATACTTTTTAAAATTTTTTTAAGATTTTTTTATTTATTCATTTGAGAGAGAGAGAGAGCGTGCACGTGCATGAGTGGAAGATGGGGGAAGAGGGCAGAGGGAGAGGGAGAAGCAGACTCCCCACTGATCAGGGATCCTGATATGGGGCTCAATCCCAGGACCCTGCGATCATGACCTGCACTGAAGGCAGACACTTAACTGACTGAGCCACCCAGGTGCCCCAACAGGAATACTTTAAAGGCAAATTCTCATATACAGTAATGATAGATTACCTGTAAAATGAATTAAACTTATCAAATATTTTAAGCACTTGAATTATTTTTATTCTAATCATTGATGATTCAGAAGACACAATTAGGATTGGAGTGTCACAGGTTGGTATTATGAACATCAGCTATTATATTGAAACTATGTGACCGTGCTGGTTAAAAATACCTGATAACAAAGTTTACTGTACAAATACCATTTAAAATTTTGCTTCTGGCCATAAGGAACTAGCTTGCAGGAGATCAATTCTTCTACCAAGAACTAGTAGAAAAGCTGGATAACAAAACAAAACAAAACAAAACAAAAACCGAACACCCCCAAACCCAAAAACCAAATCAAAACAGAAAAAAGCAAAAATAAACAACAACAACAAAAAAAAAACCCAACTCTTTGAAAGGCACCAAAAAGGCAGCCAGAACTTAGAGTTCAAGATCATGGAGAAAAGGAAAATGCAAGGTGAATGCAACATTTTACATTGCTTTCTCCTTCAGGAATTTGCTGATTCATAAGTGACACTGGGGGAGAGAATGAAGAGATAAATAGAAAGTAGCTGCTAAAGGACAGAGAATATAAGTAGAACTTTCAGCAGATTCACGGGGCTAAGATGATTAAAAACTGAAGTTCAAGGCTAGCTAATCAAGCCCTGGAAAACACCCAACCTTTCAATGGACCCTGAAGGAGTGTCACCTATGAATATGGCCAAACTGGAAATAGACCACGCCTTCCATAAAACCTGGTTTCAATTAGCTCTGTCCCTGATTGGATTAAAGTGATTGTCTCCTATTCTAACTGCCACCAGAAGCTATCGAACAAACAAACCAAACAAAAAAGCTTCCCCAGATGTAGATAACATCACCTAGGTTTGCAGGGTCAATATAAAGAAAATACAAAGAAAACTACATTTAAACACATCACAGTAAGATTGCTGAAAACCAAAGATGAAGATCATATTAAAAACAGCTAGACAAAAAACAGAAAGACACATTGCCTTGAAGAGTGCAATGTATAACACTTAGTATTGACTTTTCTTTTTTTTTTTTTTAAAGATTTATTTATTTATTTATTTGACAGAGAGGAGAGAGAGATCACAAGTAGGCAGAGAGGCAGGCAGAGAGAGAGGGGAAGCAGGCTCCCCGCTGAGCAGAGAGCCCGATGTGGGGCTCAATCCCATGACCCTGAGATTATGACCCGAGCTAAAGGCAGAGGCTTTAACCCACTGAGCCACCCAGGCGCCCCAGTATTGACTTTTCAATAGGAAAGATAAAAGCCAGGAAACAATGGAAAGATGTAAGTAATGCGATGAAAGAAAAAAAAAAAATGCCAACCAGAGTTTCTTAAACTATCTGAGAGTGCAATGGCAAAAGTATGATCTTTTTAATAAATGGTGCTGGGCCAAATGGATGCCTATACCAAAAGAAGTAAATTTTGCCTTCTTCTTCATATCATATGTAAAAATCACTCCCAGGTGGATGACAGAGCTAAATGTGAAAGGGAAATGTTTTCACAACCTTTGAGTAGACAACTATTTCTTAAACAGGATACAAAATGTGCCAACTATAAAGGAAACAATGGAATCACTGCAGTCAATTAAAACTAAGAGCCTCTGTTCATCAAAGGCCACCATGAAGAGAGGGAAAGGATAAGTCACAAGTAGGTGAGGATATTTACAATAAATATGACTGGAAAAAAACTCATGCAGAAAATGTAAAGAATTCTTTCAAATAAACAAGAGCAACCCAATAGAAAAATAAGCAAATAAATGACTTGATTGTCAGATCATAATAGTAGATATCCAATGGTCAGTACTCGTATGAAAAGGTCCTCTACTTCATTAGTCATCATCAGGGAAATACAAAATAAAGTCTCAATAATATATCAACAGCCACTCCCTAGAATATGTAAAATGAAAAAAAAAAGGAGGGGCAATACTAATTGTTGACAAAAATAGAAAGCAATGGGGGCACCTGGGTGGCTTAGTCGTTAAGCGTCTGCCTTCGGCCCAGGTCAGATCCTAGGGGCCTGGAATCGAGCCTCGCATCGGGCTCTCTGCTCGGCAGGAAGCCTGCTTCTCCCGCTACCATTCCCTCTGCTTGTGTTCCCTCTCCCACTGTGTTTCTCTCTGTCAAATAAATAAAATCTTTAAAAAAAAAAAAATAGGAAGCAATGGAACACCACCCAGCTGGTGGGGGGGTAAACTATCTGTAGTGTAGTGTAGCAGTGTTGAAAACACTGTTGGTGTCTTGCCTGTATCTCTCAGCATTCACCACTGGCATGTACACTAGCCTGACAGCTTCTAACAGCAAATACCCATAACTCTTACCTGGAGAGTTCCCTTGGGTGCCAAAAGTTGCTTGGTTGGGACATGAGACTTTCTGCCAAAAGAGCTGGGGAGTTAAGATCCCCTGGAAGAAGGCCTCAATAAATGACTGTTGGAGTTAATAGATGAATATCCCAATCTCTCACCCCTCAGCTGAGATAACTCAGGGTCGTACTATATCACCTCCCAGAGTTTCATAATAGGACTGAGGCTCAGCTGTCGGCAGCAAGAATCTGCTTCATAATTCTAGAGTTATTTCAAACCCACTTCTGCCAGCATTTCAAGGAATTTCACTGATCCTGGACCAGTTTCTGATGTGCCTTGATGGCTTAATACTCCTGTACCATAGAGTATTAATCTAGACCCCACATCTGTATATGGCACTGGCCTGGAGTTTGAATTTCTCATGGACAAGTTGTCCCTCTCTCCAGCTAACACACTGGGCAAACAAGCAGGCTGCTTTTTGTTTCAATCTACTGAACATAGTTTTTTAGATCTCATTCTATGAATAAGGCAGATCTTCCAGCTAAGGGTTTGGTACAAGGAATTCACTTCCAGCCTCGCACAGGCTCAAGTTCATGTCTTTTGCCCCAGCCTCTAGACTTTAGAGCTCATATCTTAATCTGAAACTCATTTGGGCAGTAGTTCACTCCTAAGAACCTTGGTTTTAATTTGACTCTTCATTTTTGTTATATGGAGTTTTTCTTTTCCTTTTTGAGCTCAGCTATGACAACAGATACTGCTGGCCCACATCTTCCCAGCACTAACTCTACATGGGCAAAGCTATTATCTTTTACTCTGACTTCTGACTGTCTGCTTGAGAGCTTTATATTGGATGTGAGCACACACACAACTTTCAGATGAGGCAAACAAAAATGCCGGAACATTAATGCTCCCCGGCGTACCTCTTAACCAATGAGAGATGGGGATTTGGTAGATAAATACCTAGTTTCCTCACCCCTCAGTTGGGACAACTCAGACTTGGTCTATTATGCTGTAGGTTCTCACAATGGTGACTTTTTCAATAACACACTCATTAAGGGCTTTATTTCATTTCTTATGTCTTCATTTCTACTACTAGTGCTTCCTGGGATTACTGCATAAATAAACTATGCACTCGTGACTTTGTTTCAGGGACTTCTTTTAGGGCATAGACATCATCAACTAGAGCTAACCATGTGTATGTACTGTGACCCAGCAATTCTCCTGAGTATATGTACAATGGAAATGCATACAAATATATGCTAAATAACATGTACAAAAAAATCTGTAGACACACATTCATAATGCTCTAAGCTGAAAATACCCCATATGTCCATCAACCATGAGATGGGTAAATAGATGGTACCATATTCATAAAATGGAATATTACACATCAAAGTGAATGAATGAACTGTCACTAAACATAACAACGTGGATGAATCTTGCAAACATAATGTTGAGCGTAAGAAGCCAGACACAAAAACATATGGCCTGTTTAATTCATTGGATTCCTACATCATAGAATTGGTGCTATATTGTTAGGAGCAACAACATGCAACTCAGAGTAAAAACTAATAAATGAAAAATGGAGTATCTTATGCTGTAATTTGAAAAAATAAAGAAAAGCTAATTTGGGTTTTCTTCTCCTTAAACGTGATCCAAATTGTTAGGTGATCATATATATGAAGATATTTATTATTTTACTATACAAGGCATAAAAATCCATAATATTCCCTTATTCATTGATGTGCTTTATAATGTTAATAACTTAGTGGACTTTTCCTCAGCATCTGATTAATTATATGCACACAGTGACATCTATAGTATGCATGTGACTCTCATTTTAACTGATGCAATTAAAAATAATATGGCACAGATTTTTTAAGTTTATCAAGTAGAAATTAATAAATGGATGGTTCACATTTTAAGTCATCAACATATCAAAAAGCGACCAGTCAACTGTAGGTAACTTTTGGTTGAGATAATTGGTTTGCTGCTCCAAATTGAACCCTTTGGGGTCAACAATTTCTTCAGTAACCCTATTAGCATATTTTAATACCTGTTGAATCCAGAGACTCACTAATACGCTTAGTAAATGGAATTGCTATTTATAGTTATTAGCATATTCAATCTCCTTCCTAGCTACAAGACTCTGAAAGCATTATTAAAATCCCACTGCAGTAACAGAATCTCCGTGAGTGTTTGAGATCGTTCTGCCATAGAGCAAACAGGAAAATATAATCTTTCCTTTTAGAGAGAACTTTTTTCTTTTAGTCACGGGCTCCTCATGTGGACTTCTTGAGAGGCAGAAATGTGGGCTCTGAAATCACATTGCATGGCTTGGAATTCTGGCTCCGTTACTTAGTAGAAGGGGAGCCTCGGGCTAGTTATTAACCTTTGGGCCTCACTCATCTGTAAACTCAGGATAATAACCATACAAGTTATCATAGGGTTTAAATAAATGCAATGCTCTTTGAACTGTACCTGGCATAAAATTAGGTACTTGGATTTATTTAACAAATATTTATTCAGCACTTACTATGTTCCCGGGAATATCTAGGCACTTAGATATGTCAGTAAATAAAACAAATACTCCTGCCCTCATGGAGTTTACTTATACTTCATTCAAAGAGACAAATAATAAACATAGTAAGTCATGTATATAATATGTTGGAAGATGATGAGAACTATGGGAAAAGGCACATGTAGGGTAGGGTCAGTGAGATCGGCATCCCGGAGGAACCAGATGCTTACAGTAAATAAAGTGGTCAGGGTGGTTCTCAGGGAGAAATTTGAACAAAGGTTTGAAAAAGGCAAGAGAGTTTAGCTAGTGGATATCGAAGACAAGAGAGTTTCAGAACAAGAAACAGCTGTGTCAAATAGGCTTGGTGTATTCAAAGAACAAGGGAGCCAGTGTGGTTGGGCAGATTGCATGAGGAGTTGTAGTAGCATGAGTAAGGGGATGGATCTGCTAGGTCATTTCAGGCCACTATAAAGACTTTGGCTTTACTCTGGGTTAAATTATTGTTGTCATTACCTATCATTACACTTTCTGAGACCGGACATCTTTGCTATAGGTGTTCAAGGTATTTCTGTCCCAGATCCATGCTAGCCACGTGACAACTAGTGGAAGATGTGAGATTGGCCAGGGCTCCCTTTAAGATTCCGGGACTTGCCAAGATTGCCAGGGATAAAAGTCATCGGTTGTTTGGCCAGTCAAGGTAGTATCAGATGCAGCCTATGTGAATGTGTGTCCAAGGGCAGGATCAGCACTGTCACTTAGGAGTGACACAATGGTGGTGGATGTTGGCTGAACTGATCTCTCTTCAGAAGCATATCTATGTGAATGTGAGGAAGCCAGTCACCAGCCCTGTGGCCGGCAGTAATTCAAAGAAGAAGATACCCCAGGCACTTCCACATCTCATCAAGCCACTTCCTTAGGCTGCATTAGGGTAGAAATAGGAAATCCCCTTAAATGAGGAAGAAAGTGTGAGAAAAATGAAGAAAGCTCTTTGGTTCTGTCTCCTCTCTGTGTGTTCCAAAACCCTGTCCTATCTTTCCAAAGCATATTCCTAGTATACATATGGTATACATGGGTTGCCTATATGTGTACAATTAGGCATGTGTCTGTGTACTTGTATGAGTTTTAAGTAATGCCCACTATTGGAGCTATCATGTCTTTGGTCAGCTGTAAGTGAAATATATTAGCAGTGGTTTCAGCAAATTATAGGAATAAGTTAGCCAAAGAGTTCATAGGAGTCTCCAGAGGGCAGAGAGAAATTTAATTGCCTCTCCTCGCCTGTGCCTGGCCTTTGGAGAATAATCTCAGCTGCTTTTTGAGTAAGAAGCATTCCTCACTTCATGATTCTCCAGGTAACTGGCCAGTTTCCACTGCTGAATTGATTTTGTTCCAAATTTTCTGTGCATATTAAGTGGAATGTGGTGACTCATTGTCTCCCAAGTTCTTTGGGGTTCATAACTAGGGTAGATTCTTCAGCTCAAATCAATGTGATTCTATTCCCTGTCTCTCCATGCTCATGGCAACATTGTCTTTTTGTGCCACACATCTGGAAAACTGCAATCTTCCTCTTAGCCTTTCCTGCTTGCATCCTACCCTCCTTCAAAAAATTGTGAAGAGTTTGCCAAATGTACATGAACGCAAGCACTGAAACGTTTTGTTGTCTCAGCCATTTACAAATAATTTAACAGCCTACAAATTATTTAAAAGCAATCTAGCCAGAGTTCTCAGAACCTCCAATCATATTGTAGCACTTGCTGCTATGACAATCTTTAGGTATATTTTTCCACTCCTCCAGGCACTTCGTTGGCTTTTTTTCTATTATCTCTTGCATCAAATTTATTTGCCCACCCAAAATTTTGTAAGGAAATTTTTCTTTCCTCTGACTTTCCTGTTCCAACCAACAGAAAGGAAGAAAGGTTATTTGGGTTTTGTTTTGTTTTTTGTTTTTTTTTTTTTTTTTTTTAGTTTTTCACCTTTTTCATGGCTAGTCCCTCCCTCCACCACCCACATACTTACTGAGCCTCAACTGTGCATTAGGTTTTCTCCCTTCTAATCCTCAGAGCAAGTCTTCAGGGTAGGCATTATCAACCTTTGGGTACCAGTGAGGAAGCCAAAGCATGAAGGAGGAAAGTTATCAGCTCAGGGTCACACAACTACCAAAGTCCAAGGACTAAGATTTAATCTAGATCTTCTTCTCCATGCCCCAAGCCATTCCTTGCCTTGCCTTTTCCACCAGATGGCTCATTATTCTCAGAATAGCCTTTATCCTATATCCACTGGATGTCTCATTTGCTTTGTCTAGATCTCTAGACTTGATTCTTCTGGAGTCTACTTTAGCCTATCCCAACCATATTTGTGAGTGGAATAATGAAGAATGCTTATGCAGCCTCACAGATGCAACACCAGTCAACCCCTTCTAATGAAAGTTCTGTTATATCTTAATGTGGCTACGCAGCTAGTGTTTTGTAAAGAGGACAGTTAGCCCAGTGAGAGTTCAAGGATCAGATATCTCCACATCAAGACAGAATTAGCTCTGCACCCTGTGGAGTGCCTGAGAAAGACATCTTCCTCTATCCTAAGCCAGGGTCTTTGGATGTTAGCAACACTGAAGGACATGAACTAAGGAGGCTAGCATTTACACCTCTGGGAGGTTGACTGAAATGCCTTTCATTTATTTGTTTGTTTGTTTGTTTGTTTATGACAGCAATGTCTTTCATTTTTTTGTTCATTTGTTTGTTTATTTATTTATGACAGCAATGTCTTTAAATGAAGGAAATTCAGGGAGCCAGGCCCTTCATTTTTTTGTTCATTTGTTTGTTTATTTATTTATGACAGCAATGTCTTTAAATGAAGGAAATTCAGGGAGCTAGAAATCTAATTTCTCATGTTCTTAAAATGCCAAAGCACTCACTCCACTTTTAAAATTACTTACGTTTCAGTGGGAGCTTGTCTTTGTATGGAGTGTATGTGTGTGAATGTATGAAGAAAAGACTGTGTGTGTGTCTACAGTGGTAGTTCTCACCCCCGAAGAGTGGAATTTGTGCAAATCCAACAATTGGGAAACTCAGAGCAGACCTGCAGGCTGTCTCTACATCCATGCTCTTCATTTTCTGTTGATTCAAAGGATTGAGACCCTCATTTCCAAGGCACCCTTCCTTCCCATGCTCCTTGCCTCTACTTGATTGACCCACCACCCTTCTCTCTCTAGCATCCTCATTTTCTCTCTCTCTCTTCCTTGTACATGTCATCCTTTCCTTGAAAATGCTTTTATTTGTGATGCTGCCACCCTCACATTCTCTCTTGCTATATTCACAAACTTAAAAAGAAAGCTGTGTACAGTTCATAACAACCCTCTTCTTCCTCTCTTCAGATAAAATTACTCTCTTAAACACTGTCATAACCTCTTAGTCACCCCACCTGATGGTTTCTGCTCATTATTTCTGGACTTGCTAGTTTTAGCACCTTGACAATGCTCTTGCCCTTGCTTTGAGAATCTCTTCATCCTTACTTTCCAACATTCCCCTCCCCCAACTCAGATCCATCTGTCTCCCTCTTCCATTCCCTGAAACTCGTACTCTATGTGAATCTCTCTCCAAGAGACTGATTCCTTCTCAAGAACTCAAAGTGGGATTATTGTGCAGATGGCTTTGAAATTTACATGCCTAGGTCTATCCTTTCTCTTGACTCCCGACCTACATATGTAACTATTAAATATTTCCACCTGGATGTCACATGATCACCCTAAACCAAAATGTCAGAACAAAGCTATCATTTTCTCCAGAGTTAGTCCTTCCTGATGTCCTTGTATTTGGTAATAGCACAGTATCCTGTATGTTACTACATATTTTACATATGTTACTACATAGTATATATGTTACTACATACATACTACATATGTACTACATACATATTTTCTTATTCTTCAGATGATGTAGATTTTCCTTTGTGACATATTTTCTATGAATACTTTTCTTTCTATTTTCACTCATGTCTCTTAGTTCTTTCTTGACCTGTCCATAATCTATTTTCCTTTTAGTGCTAAATTCTCTGTACTCTAGGTACAATTTCTGCCACTCTTTGTGTGTTACTACCAAACTAATCTTCCTGAAAGGCTTCCTCTCAGCTCTTCGAAACCCTTTTCTGTCTCCTCATTGCCAACAAAGCAGAGCCCATACTCCTTAGCTTTACATTCAGAGTGTCTTCACCAAACTAAGATTGCCTCACCCACCTTTCCAGCCTTATCTTCTACTTCTTTCCCACGTAAGCCCTATTCACCTAAAGTTTCTCTGCCCTCCACTTTCCAGAACTACCTTGCATACTCCTCACTGATCCTTCCTTCTAGAAATGTGTACCTTGCATCCTTCTTTCCTTACCGCTCCCGTTGATCCTACTTCCTCTAGGAATCCTTCCATAATTCCCCTAACTGGAGTGACTTAAGCCCCCATGGGTATCCTGGGGTATTGGTGTCTGTATTTCTTATGTATTATTACACATATGGTTCAATTTTTCTCTTTGCAATCCCATTCATTATTCGTAGGAGTGTTTTCTTTCTTCCCAATTACACTGTAAGATCATGTTTATGTTCCCTATGACACTTAAGATTGAATCTTTCACCTTTTTTATTAAATAAGAGCAATCTTCTTGTGTGTGTTTGTGTGTGTATAATGTAAGGGGAAAAGTGGAACAAGAGAATTCATTGAGATATGGGAAGAAAATACTAAAACTTTAATTTCTATTAATGTTTTCCACATTTATTTTAAATTTATATTTTGTGAATGTTTTATAGTGAAATATTTGAATACAAGATTCATACATCCAACATTTTTTTTAAATATTTTTTTTAAAGATTTTATTTATTTATTTGACAGAGAGCATTGAGATCACAAGTAGGCAGAGAGGCAGGCAGAGAGAGCAGGGGAAGGAGGATCCCTGCTGAGCAGAGAGCCCGATGCGGGGCTCGATCCCAGGACCCTGAGATCATGACCTGAGCCGAAGGCAGTGGCTTTAACCCACTGAGCCACCCAGGCGCCCCCATACATCCAATATTTAAAAGCAGTGCTCATTATAAAAATATACTTGACAGTTGTCTTACATTGGATTCACTAGAAACAGACTCTGAGGTAAAGAGTTACATTTCGTAGTGACTGTGGGAATTCATGAAAGATACACCTGCCAGCAACAGAGGTAGGACAGGGCACAGGGAGAAGGTGACCTGCCATGTGTTTGCAGCTGAGGTCTCAGCAGATCCTACTACGAGCTCTGGAGCTGGGAAGGCCCTTCAGAGTTTTCTTGAATTAAGGGAGGGGTGTAGGCATTCTTCCCTCCTCACCGGCCAGTTATTAGGCGTAAACCACTCACCCCACACCGTCCCCCCACCCTACCCCACCCCACCCCACCCCAGGTAGGAGAGCAACTTCCACTGAGGGCAATTCCTGGTGAAGGATGCAGCTGTGGCAATCAGCAATGCATATTTGTAGGAACAGGGTATTATAATGCATCAGCCCTGAAGACAGGGATCTAAAGAGAGCACCACAGTATCCACTACAATGGTTCAGTCTGAGATTTTGCTCTCTTTCTCTCTCTCTCTTTTTTTTTTTACAATATAAAATTCAATTTCTTGGAAACACTCAGCATACATTCTTTATAAAGATATCAAGCTCACAGTAGCTGTCAAATTTACTAGTATTTTAGGACAAAGACAACCAAATCCAAACCATTAGGAAGGAATAAAGGAAAAAGGAAAGAAAAAAGAGAAGGATGGTTTCTGTTAACACGATGTATTTGAGGACCAGCTAAAAAATACTTTATGAATCTCTAATGCATACTGGAAAGAGCTGTAATATTTGATGTACTGATGTTTCTTTCCAAAGACTGATAAAAGCCAACCAAACACAAAAATTAAGGTAGATTTACTTAGGGATTAAAAGAAAATAAAAATTTTAAAACTTACTATAGATGCCACTAATAGAACTAAGAACTTTACCCGTCAAAGGCTCCATGTCCAATGGAAACCAGTCTTATGCAGAATTCTATTCTATTCTATTCTATACTAAAATTCTA
>CM053608.1:61598102-61732676 GCA_028646535.1 Procyon lotor | reverse complement strand
CTGGATCGTAGGGTAGCTCTATTTTCAACATTTTGAGGAACCTCCATACTGTTCTCCAGAGTGGTTGTACCAATTTATATGGAACCAGAAAAGACCACGAATAGCCAGAGGAATGTTGAAAAAGAAAACCAAAGTCAGCGGCATCACCATTCCTGACTTCAAACTCTATTACAAAGCGATAATCATCAAGACAGTGTGGTACTTGCACAAAAACAGACACATAGATCAATGGAACAGAAAGAGAGCCCAGATATGGACCCCCAACTCTATGGTCAACTGATCTTTGACAAGGCAGGAAAGAATATCCAGTGGAAAAAAGACAGTCTCTTCAACAAATGGTGTTGGGAAAACTGGACAGCCACATGCAGAAGAATGAAACTGGACCATTTCTTTCTCTCTCTTTAACTGATAGGAGTACTATCAAAAACCTTTGGAGACCCTTGGATCAAAGTACTGAGGGAAAGCAGAGTAATAACACCAACACTGCTTAAGGCCTCTCTGCTTTAGGCACTTTGCCAAGTATTTAACATACTCTTCATTTCAAAACATGCAGAGCAGAGAATAATAAGTGATTAACATCCTTCATGCATGTTTCATGCTGCCAGGAAAGTGGACTATGCATTGAATTTGGTTTTCTAAAGATGGAGCTATATGATTCACATGATGATAACTCAGGAATGAATAGTATTTAAAGAAGGACAGTATCCATTTCCATCAATGGCCACCTCCCAAGTTGTGAGAAAGAATTCTACCCAATTATATTCCCTTTAATGCTCAGTAAAGGTATCAGTCAACAAAACTGGTTATTTCCACTCTGCGGGGGGACAGACACTGAGCTGGAAGATGTCTTCCCTGAGAGTTTGTTTGGAAAAATTATGGAATCCTTTCTTGCTAATGAATAAAGTCTTTATCTCATATCTGCAATCTCTTCTAAAACGCTCAGAGACTGAGAACATTCACTTCCTCATCCTTTTCTCTTGGGTCCTTTTAACTTAGGTGGCTCTTCAATTCCTTTTCCAGTCCATATTTGAAGAAGACAGTATAGCATCATGGTGGGAGTTAAGACTCCAGGGTTGGACAGATTCAGGTTTTTCTTGTCCAGCTATATGCCTCCTGGGGCAAGGGACTATCTTTCCTTGAGCAGTAATTTCTTAACTGTAAAAAAGAGAGAAGATTAGTACCCATCTCACAAGTGATTTATTATTGGAGATCCACACTCATAGGGTTGTGGTAAAAATTCAATAATAAAAACTATGTAAAGTTCTTAGCCTTATACCTGGTTTATAGAATGTGCAAATTAAATATTGGCTATTTTTAAATATCTGATATTTCTTTACTTTCCTCACACTCTTTTCTATGTTTCTCCCTATTCCCCAGAGGACTGTGGCATTATGAAATCTCAGAGTAGAAGGGACCTAAAGGGTAACCAAGTTGTATTTCATATCTCCATCATTAATTGCCTTTCCCACACATTTATCCTTTGCTCTCTGCTTCACCTCCCAGCACCATTTTTGTTTTTGTTTTGTTTTGTTTTCCCCCAAATATGTTTATTTTATTTTTTCAGTGTTACAGGATTAATTGTTCATGCACCACACCCAGTGCTCCATGCAATACGTGCCCTCCTCAATACCCACCACCAGGCTCGCCCAACCCCCCACCCCCACCCCTCCAAACCCCTCAGTTTGTTGCTCAGAGTCCACAGTCTCTCATGGTTCATCTCCCCCTCTGACTCCCCCCATTACCCCTTCCGTTCCTTCTCACAATGCCCTCCATGTTTTTCCTTATGCTCTATTTTTAATTTCTTGAGGAATCTCCACACTGTTTTCCAAAGTGGCTGCACTAACTTGCATTCCAACAGTGTAAGAGAGTTCCTCTTTCTCTACACCCTCTCCAACATTTGCTGTTTACTGTCTTGTTGATTTTGGCCATTCTAACTGGTGTAAGGTGGTATCTCAGTGTAGTTTTGATTTGAATCTCCCTGATGGCTAAAGATGATGAACATTTTTTTATGTGTCTTTTAGCCACTTGTATGTCTTCTTTGGAGAAGTGTCTGTTCATGTCTTCTGCCCATTTTCTGATGTGATTATCAGTTTTGTGAGTGTCGAGTTTGAGGAGTTCTTTATAGATCTTAGATATCAGACCTTTGTCTATAGTGTCATTTGTGAATATCTTCTCCCATTCCGTGGGTTGCCTGTTTGTTTTGTTGACTGTTTCCTTCCAAAATGCCCTTCAACAGATGAATGGATAAAGAAGATATGGTCCATATATACAATGGAATATTATGCCTCCATTAGAAAGGATGAATATCCAACTTTTGTATCAACATGGACGGTACTGGAAGAGATTATGTGGAGTGAAATAAGTCAAGCGAAGAGAGCCAGCACCATTTTTCATAGCCTCCACCTTTACCTACTCAGTTTGAGCATCAGATTGCACCAGACGTAGATTTCTGTTTCTTGCTACACAGAGAAAACCCAAAGGCCAGCCCACTGTGGAGTGCCAAGCCCTGGGAATGGCCACCTTTGAGAGGCCAACCTGTTGCTTGTCATCTAGTGCAGAGTAAAGCCCCAGCAGTATCTGAATCCTGTGCTTAGAGCCAAGTTAGTGTTGATGCCAATGAAGTAATTCTTGATCACTGTGACCACCTTTCCTAATACAGATACAGTGTGGGCTGGGGCCAGCCAAAAGGGAGCCATTTTTCTAATGCAAAGGGAAAGGGCTAGAGGGGAAACCATGTGAGCCAATAACTTCTGGTTGCCTTGCCACTCTAAAGCTATTGGTATAAAATTATTCAGGTTTTTAAAGTTCTAATTATCAATTCCTTGTCTTGGTTGCTGACAACTGCTGAATTCCTCACTCTACAAATACCGAGTTAGTTGCCTCTCTTTCACATTCAACTTCATGCTTTCATTTCTTTTTCCCATATTTTTCATAAACAAATAGGCCAAATCTCCTCTCATGTTGTCTTCAGGCCAAGTTTCAAAAGAGGGCAAGTTTCTGCCTAAATCCCACAGCTCACAAAAATACACACACACACACACACACACACACACACAGAGAGAGAGAGAGAGAGAGAGAACAATCCCCAAATCATAAGGCAAAAAGCTTTATGATCCACTTGATCTTGGGGCCCTCCCCACCTGTCTGCATCTCTTTTCTATACCCCACTTGTCCTGCTCCTCTTGCTGTTTTAATTTGGAGATCTACTCCTAGAGCCCATTCTGGGAAGACTCAGGGTCTATCCAAGTGCCAGATTCTTCCCAAGGTCTGTCAAAGCCCAGTTTCCAAGAGGCTGTGGGAGTTTCCCTTTTGAACCTCCCCAAGTGACAGCAGCCCAGTGTCACTGCTAAGATTTCTTATCTTCCTGGTGCATTTATCATAATCCCTGTCTATTTCATTCAGGTGCGGGGTAAGAGGTTGGAAAACTCCATTGTGAAAAACAGCTGTTAACCAGTTCTTCCTGACTCCTTCTGGCCCCAGCTCACCCCAGAACACGGTCCATGCAGGTGCAGCACGCAGAACTGGTATATGCATCTGTCATTTTCCCAGAGGAGGTATTCAGACCCTTTGAACCAGAAAACAATCGTCTGTGTCATTTTTTTTTTCTTTATACATTAGCTTTCTCAAACATGCGTTCCTGTGTAACATGTATACCTTTTTCGTTTGTGGTTATTTTACCAGTAGCCAGAGCTATCATAACACACAGTTTCATAGCACCCTCCATCCAAGAATCTCATTGCACTTTCTAAACAGTAGCTAATTGGAAAGGGATTGCTGGGTATTTATTTAATAATACAGTTGTATCTCCTGTTTTAACAAAATGTTCGGTTCTTTACTATTTATTGTCAATGTAATTTCCTCCACATAATACGAATTAATGAGGAGAGAAAAAAGCAAATTTGTTTTTCATTAGTTACTAATTTAAGGATTTCCAAGCTGATTAATCAGAGTTCTTCCAGCCCATCCCCCCGGCTCCCATGCACTCAACTGATCAACCATTTTTCTTCCTAGGATTCTCATTGTAATTCAGTATTTGTTTTGAGTTCTTTTTTGTTTTTTTTAAAGATTTTATTTATTTATTTATTTGACAGAGAAAGAGAGATCACAATTAGGCAGAGAGGCAGGCAGAGAGGGGGGGGGGAAGCAGGCTCCCCGCTGAGCAGAGAGCCCGATGCGGGGCTCGATCCCAGGACCCTGAGATCATGACCTGAGCCAAAGGCAGGGGCTTTAACCCACTGAGCCACCCAGGCGCACCTGTGTTTTGAGTTCTTAAACCCATGCAACTTCCCATTTTATCCATCAGCATTTCTCACAGGTGTCTTTCTCTTCCCCTCTCCCTAGCAACCCACATGCACATGACACAAACATGCACATACCCTTTCTCATTTCTCTAGCAACTCCGTCTTCTTTATCATCTACTCTCTCCAAGTTATGCCTTTCTTCTTCCTTTTTTCCTCTTTCTTTCTTTCTTTCTCTCTCTCTCTCTCTCTCTCTCTCTTTCTCTCTCTCTCTTTCTTTCTTTTTTCTACCTTTGAATCTAACTCTGTGGCCTCAAGGGCTATATCTTTCAATTTGGAGTTAATTCCAAATACCCACACAGACAGAGATGATCGCTTTCTGCTGCTGGGGAGATTATGAGCTGCTCGTACAACTTTATCACAGAATATTTGTGTTTGACAGTTGCTTATAAAATTTATGTTTTTCCTCAAATTCTCAAACAGCATGTCTATGATTGTCCTGTGTCTTCCCTTTATTGGGCCCTCAGGCAAAACCCAATTATTAATTGTGAAATAAGTAGCTCTCCAGCAGAAAGAGACTCTCTCTCCTTTCATAGGAGCCTCCCAGCAATGTTGTCATTATGGGCGTGTGACCTGTGGAGTTGTACAGGGTCCCATGCTTAGAAGGGCCCTGTGCCTGGTTTATTGCTTTGTCATCACCAGCTTGAAGTTCTTCGTAACATTTTAGTAAGGGGACCTACATTTTCATTTTGTGCCAGGCATCATAGTTACGTAGTCAGTCCTATTTCCACAGTATTTGCTTCTTCCTTCGATTTATAGGTCCTGGAACCCCATGTAAAGCCAGTGGGTTTGGGCTGGCCCTTTGATGTTTGTTATTATCAAGGAAGAAGTCACAATAGGCTTCTCTCACAAGTAGGAAATTTCCCCCATCCCGTTTATCTCCCCGAAGAGAATTTCCTCTGAGTCTCCTAGGTCATGTGGTGACTTTTACCCCAATGTATTCTTCTCCTCTGTCTTAGAACTCAGTTTTTCTCCTCCTAAGATTCCTTGGCTGAACTTTTTTCATCCTCTTGCACCTTCAGCATGAAGTGATTCATCCTAATCAGGTGACTGGGGGGTGACCCACCTCTATGATTCAATGGCAGAGACACTGAATCTGGTATCTAAGATCCTCTGGACCTGAAATCTGAGCTCAGATAATCAGCCTGGCCTGAAAAATGGCTTTCCTGATAGTAAAATGCTATCTAGAAGCAACAACCACCAAGAAGTGGACTGAAGCGAAAAGAGAGAAATGAGCACTTTGAAAGAAAGGGATAAGAGGACCATAGAAGGAGCAATAGGAATAAAAAAAACAACTGGTGTAAGGAAGAGGCACAGGTTCATCTCTTATGAAGATATATGCAAACAAGATGCAAAATGAAGTGAAAGGGGACAGGGTTGGTCTCCCCACGAGTGTAAAACTGATTGAAATGTCAACTGTCATCTGTACATAGGGGCCTATTGTGAAGGAAAAGCTGAGACTCTGCTGGAAAACAAATCTGCAAGAACTAGACCATGTCTTCCTCTTTTAGACACACACACCACCATCACCGCGACAATGCCAAGCATGACAGTATTATTCTATTTTACTTGACTCGTTCCTTTAGGCAGCTGTTCTTAAAGATTGGGGGCTTTATCTTTTTTGCTTAGGCACTGCCATTTGTCACAGTGTCTAGTGCTTGGTGGGTATTTTCAAAATTCTAGCTCAATTGATGGCTCTCCTTTTCAGTACTTAATGTGTTTTGCATTGACAATGATATTCAGTGTAGATTCAATAAGATTTAAAGAGTGAAAGCATAGAACACACTGCTTGGACTCAAATTCCCATTCAGCTTTTGCCAGCTCTGTAGCCTTGGACATGGGGCTAAGCTTCTCTGTGCCTCAATTGCTTTATGTATAGATGGGTTCTCGAGAGGATTAGATAGATGAGCTAATATACTTAAAGCCCGTAGCAGGCCTCGTACTAAGTACTCAATAAATGTCAGCTCTTACTATTGTGGTTCACCTTCCCCTCTGCCTTGTGAGAAAGCAGAGATGGACTGTGCAAAGTTTTTAGTGACGCCCTGGTCTCCGGAGCTCCAGAGCCACATTTCCTGTTCCAGCCAAGGGCTAGACTCCTCCCGGGGCTCCAGAGCATTCTCACCTCTCATGGCAGGAACAAGGCTTGATCTGAATGTACAACTCAGGATCTTCTTCCTTCTCCTTCACCTTCTAGGCAAAGGTGATATAACCCATGTTTATTTCCTGAAAAAATTTGCCAGAAAGAATGTTTCTGACCACACATATAGAGCAAAGCACAGATATATAACCGTACTGTATGGATAATGTTCTTTCCAGATATTGATAAAGCTCATGCAATGGTGACTGAGACGGCTAGATGAGGATGATATATCGAATGCACAAGTAAGAAAAAAACATATCACACTTGGTGAAAACCTCTCTGGGAAACCAGTGGGACCAAGTAGTAGAAATACTAACATAACGGATAGGACTACAGCACCTGAAGAAAAGCAGTCACCTTTCTCTCTAAATCTCTACAGCCCCTACAAAGCAATAATATCAAACCAATTATGCAATAAAATATTTAGAACATATTATCTAGTTCAACCCGCAAACACAATGATAGACCTTGGCATTTCCATTGCTTATAGTTTCTTTGTGGAAAGAATTCGCCCCATTGGGTAACAGCTGTCCTTGATACTAGAATAACATTCAATCTTTCTTCTTTCTTTTTTGCAGATGTAAATGAGAAACATTTGTGACTTGCTTTCATAGTGTCTAAAGCACTTGGGTTTTTAATTGATTATTTTTTAGAACAGCCAAGCTTGCCATTGGAGAATTCTTTGAAATTTCAAACAAAGCCCAATGCCACAAAATCCTGCAGAGTCCCCGAATAAAGCAATATTATACTCTGAAGAAAGCATTTGATTTCAGGAGCAGTTGTGCTAACATTCATAAACAACATCCTTCACTGCCCCCAGTAGATGCACATAAGTGGACTCCTGGTGGACAAGATTGTCATGTTCTGCAACTCTCTACTTCTCTCTATATAAGTATCAAGTTCGCAGACTGCAGGTACTGACCAGGGTCAGAGAGCCCACAAATAAGTCAAATTATCAGAAGGCAATAGTTCTCTGTACAGGGGCCAAAAGAGTAGAAAAACAGCCTTTATGTGCTAAGCTGGTTTCTTTAACATCTTCCATGTGAAGGATCTATGTGACAACATTGGGGAGATTATGATGGCAAGATAGAATCATCTAAGTCACCTTTGTCCCCTGAACATTGTGCATTGTCTACAGTGCACAATTGCCAATTGCTTAATCTAAGCTTTTTGAGTGCTTTTCACTGGTAAAAATAATGATGATGATGATGGGTTAAAAGACTAGCTTCCTATCCTACCACGTCTTCAGATCACAGCTGGGTGACCCTTTCATTCTTTTTTGGTGCAGCAGCCTATAAGCACAAAGGGACAATAGAGATATAACATGCTAGAAGAATGTCCTTAATCCAAAGTGCTGTGACACTAATGGAATACATCTCAGACATGGTAGCGATATTAAACTATTTGCATTAACTCTCCCTTGTTGCTGGCAATCACGCTGTGACAAGTGTCATCTTCAACAAGAAGATAACCTTAAACATTCCATTTTGGCACAAACATCTCTTACTAGCAATAACTAATCCCAGAAAAACAAGTGCTTCTGCACATATTTCCCTTGTATACACTGACCTAAGGTAAAGAGATTAACAAAGGCTGACTAATTAATAAGATGTTTTGAAGCTAATATTCAAGAGTGCCTACCCTTCTGATTTCCATCTGTAAATATTTTCTTTTTGCTTGTAATAAAGTTTGGAGCTAGTGAGACTTTTGATTGGCTTTGGTTGGTTTTTCGGGGGACTGGAGGGGGACAGAATTTCCCTCAATCTAGTATGAGGATCTGACATTTGCTCTTAATTTATTCAGAATGTGAAATAAAATGTTTGGTGTAGGACTTTTTTTTTTTTTTAAGATTTTACTTATTTATTTGACAGAGAGAGAGAGGTCACAAGTAGGCAGAGAGGCAGACAGAGAGAGAGGGGGAAGCAGGCTCCCTGCTGAGCAGAGAGCCTGATGTGGGGCTCGATCCCTGGCCCCTGAGATCATGACCTGAGCCAAGGGCAGAGGCTTTAACCCACTGAGCCAGCCAGGCGCCCCATGGTGTGGGACTTATATATACATTTGCACTATCTATCCTATCAGTATTTCATTGGTGTTCAAAGACTGAAAGAGTTTGATCTCTCTTCCTGGGAGAGAGATCTGAATGGAGAGAAAACTGAATGGGAAGAAATCAGAGGGAGACAAACCATGAGAGAGACTCTTGACTCTGGGAAACAAATAGAGTTGTGGAAGGGAAGGTGGATAGGGGGATGTGGTAACTGGGTGATGGGCATTAAGGAGGGCACATATTGTAATGAGCACTGGGTGTTATACGCAACTGGTAAATCATTGAACACTACATCAGAAACTGATGATGTTTCTGGGAATGGAACACTCTGAAATCCAGCTACCAGAGTATTTCTTATTGTCACTTGAGGTCTGTGACAAAAAATTTCCAGAACATGCTTCCAAAGGACCAACATAAACAGTCAGAGGCAACTCACTCAATGCAAACAAGTCTAAACAGAACAAAACAAAAAGCTAAAATGCAAAGCCAAACATTTCAGGAACCAAGATGATTCAGCGAGAGAAAAGATTTGAGGTAGAAGAAGGTAGGTAACCCAAGTGATTTCTCTTATTTAGGATTCTGATCCTTATTCTTGCTTTTTTTGGGTACGTATGGCTCCTGGTCTGGGTGTGTTGGAAGGTGCCAATTCCAAATGACCAAGACTGTCTTCTATATGTAGGCTTTGTTATTTTTACACGAGACCCAAACATCTCAGAGCACACTGGATTTGGAGATAGTTTTTACCCCATGGAGAGCCGAGAGTATAATAATACGGGTCAACAAAGAGAGACAAGGTACATAACTTTTATAATAGGCATATAATTCATGAGTAGATCCACAGGTCTTTAAATTATTATCTTGCAGTTTAAATTTGACCTATCTTCCTACTTTCCTCCATTCACTGGTGGAAGAATGATGTGTGAGCATAACAGGATGGAGTTGAAACAGAAAGATGTATGGTGGAAAGAATATCTTCACAGTGATTAGGGAAGGGAGAATGATTCCTATGGACAAAGAATGTTTTGGGTAAATTTACAAGGTTTGAGAAAGAGCTTAGAAGATAACTGGGTTGGAAAGATTGTTTAGTGTATTTGAAAATGGTAAATATCCATAAGAATGTTCAGGAGAAATGGTGCATGTGGGAGAGAGGAGTGGAGCGAGGTAAGATTCAAAAGAATAAACTCAAATCTAGAGCCCACAAAAAGAGCACGTTGGTGGTATTCTTAGGACTGCCTACTAAAAGGCTCCATTTGCCTTCACTAGGTATTGATTGAATTCTTGGACCTTATTATTAGGCTAAAACTAGAAGACCTGAATTTTTCAAACCGATGAGACAACTTACTATCTAAGAGTACTTTGGTAAATCTCTATTTATTTATTTTTTATTTAAATTCAATTAGTTAACATGTAGTACATCATTAGTTTCTGATGTAGTGTTCAATGATTTACCAGTTGCATATAACACCCAGTGCTCATTATAATATGTGCCCTCCTTAATGCCCAACATCCAGTTACCACATCTCCCACCCACCTTCCCTTCCACAACTCTATTTGTTTCCCAGAGTCAAGAGTCTCTCTCATGGTTTGTCTCCCTCTCTGATTTCTTCCCATTCAGTTTTCTGTCCCTTCCCCTATGATCCTCTGCACTATTTCTTATGTTCCACATCTGAGTGAAATCATATGATAATTGTCTTTCTCTGCTTGACTTATTTCATTTAGCATAATACCCTCCAGTTCCATCCATGTTGATGTAAATGGTAGGTATTCATCCTTTCTGAAGGCTGAGTAATATTCCATTGTATATATGGACCACATCTTCTTTATCCAATCATCCGTTGAAGGACATCTTGGCTCCTTCCACTGTTGGGCTGTTTTGGACATTGCTGCTATGAACATTGGGGTGCGTGTGCCCTTTCTTTTCACTACTTCTGTATCTCTGGAATAAATACTCAGGAGTGCGATTGCTGGATCATAGGGTAGCTCTATTTTTAACTTCTTAAGGACCTCCATACTGTTTCTAGAGTGGTCATACCAGCTTGCATTCCCACCAACAGTGTAAGAACATTCTCTTTTCTCCACATCCTCATCCACATTTGTTGTTTCCTGCCTTGTTTATTTTTTGCCATTCTAACTGGTGTAAGGTGGTATCTCATTGTGGTTTTAATTTGTATTTCCCTGATGACAAGTGATGTGTAGCATCTTTTCATATGTCTGTTGGCCATTCATACGCTTTGTTTGGAGAAATGTCTGTTCATGTTTTCTGCCCATTTCTTGTCTAGATTATTTGGGGCTTTTTTGTATTGAGTTGGAGAAGTTCTTTATAGGTCTTGGATACCAGTCCTTTGTTGGATATGTCATTTGCAAACATCTTCTCCCATTTCATATGTTGCCTTTTAGTTTCATTGATTGTTTCCTTTGTTCTGCAGAAGTTTTATCTTGATGAAGTCCCAGAGGTTCATTTTTGCTTTTATTTCCCTTGCCTTTAGAGACGTGTCTTGCAAGGCGTTGCTGTGGTGAAGGTCAAAAAGGTTACTGCCTGTGTTCTCCACTAAGATTTTGATGGATTCCTGTCTCACATTGAGGTCTTTCATCCATTTTTAGTCTATTTTTGTGTGTGGTGTAATGAAATGGTCTAGTTTCATTCTTCTGCATGTGTCTGTCCAGTTTTCCCAGCACCATTTATTGAAGAGACTATCTTTTTTCCTTGACTATTCTTCCCTGCTTTGTCAAAGATTAGTTGACCATAGAGTTGAGGGTCCATTTCTGGGGTCTCTATTCTGTTCCACTGATCTATGTGTCTGTTTTTGTGTCAGTACCATGCTGTCTTGATGATTACAGCTTTGTAATAGAGCTTGAAGTTAGGCGTTGTGATGCCCCCTGCTTTGGTTTTCTTTTTAAACATTCCTCTGGTGATTTGGGGTCTTTTCTGGTTCCATACAAACTTTAGGATTGTTTGCTCTACCTGTGAAAAAAGTTGATGGCATTTTGATAGGGATTGCACTGAATGTATAGATTGCTCTAGGTAGCATAGACATTTTAACAATATTTGTTCTTCCAATCCATGAGCATGGAATGTTTTTCCATCTCTTTTGCCTTCCCCAATTCCTTTCACAAGTGTTTTGTAGTTTTTAGAGTACAAATCCTTTGCCTCTTTGGTTAAGTTTATTCCTAGGTAGTTTATGGTTTTTGGTGAAATTATAAATGGGATTTAACTTCTCTTTAATTTCTCTTTCTTCAGTCATTGTTAGTGTGTAGAAATGCAACTGATTTCTATGCATCTACTTTGTATCCTGCCACATTGTTGTTTGAATTCTTATTTGAGTTCTAGCAATGGGGTGAGGGGTGGAGTCTCCTGGGTTTTCCACATAAAGTATCATGTCATCTGCAAAAAGTGAGACTTTGACTTCTTTACCATTTGAACACCTTTTATTTCTTTTTGTTGTCTGATTGCTGAGGCTAGGACTGCTAGTACTATGTTGAACGATAGTGGTGAGAATGGGCATCCCTGACCATTTCAATCTACAGAGTCACCTAGTGTGAAAGGGCCTACAACCTGGCTCATCTTTCCTGGGAGTTTTTAGATGGATCACATGAAAAATCAGGTATGTAGTTAAGAGTCCAGAGATTGGGGCCCAGAAACATAGCTTTGTATCTGTGTGAGATTAGAGGTTGAAAAACAACTCTGTGCATAGAGCTTGAAGTATTAAAAAGCTGCCCTATTTGTCAAGACATTGAGAAAAATTTTTCCTACCAGCTCAGAAAGACAGAAATAAAGCTTACTGTTTGTCTAAGGTGTCAGGGGAAGGGGAAAGAGTTGCTTATGAGAAATTTAAAGCCACATGTGGGTTGTGCCAAATGTAGGTATAGTCTGAATGTATTTTACTAGGTTGGTACAGAAAACTTAAACCATGAAATTAGCATTAGAAACTGATTTTGGACTATCAAATGACTTGAAATCCCCAGTGAAAACACAACTGAAAGGACTAAAAAGTGTTTAATTTTTTCTCCCACATTCAGGGCAATCAGGATCTCCAGGGAAAAATAAGCTCTGCAGAAGATGAGTTCACAAATTAAAAAATTACAAACCACACGAGGAAATGAGTCACCATGAAGGAGAATCAAGACATAAAAACAAATGAAAACTAGCTACCCAAGTCTTGAACATAATAAATTTTAGATGATGTAGATTTTGAAAGAATTAAATAGAACTTCTGGAAAAGAAAGTGGAGATTAAAAATTTTTAATGCCAAAAAACGATAAGTATTAATATGATGAGAGGTTAGGTATCAAATATAGATATTTTTGTTTTCTACTGTAATGGTAAATATTACGAGAATAAGGGAACTTTATGTAATGTTTATTAATGTCCAATCAGAAGACCTATATTAAGTTCTGAAGATACCAAAACAGTTAAGATGCAATCTTTGACATTGCAGAGGTCCTATTCTAAGGAAGACCACAACAGTGCAGAAAAGCAATAAAATGTTAGAGGTGAATAAGTTACAAAGAAGGTATAAAAGAGGCAGTGGTCAAGTCTGTTTGCTGGGTTTGGGCAATCAGGAACGTTTTGTACCATTGGAGATACCTGAGTTGTGAGTTGAGAATCTGAGTTAGTTGAGTATCTGAGTATTTGATACTCTGAGTTGAGTATCAAAAGATGGGTGGATGACCACTAAAAGCAGAAGGTGCCTGCTAAAACAATGTGGCATGTCTGGGTTACTGGGTGTAAAGGTGAAGGAAAGGGCAGACAGGTAGATGGGGCAGATCATGAATAGGATATGGTGATTTTTATAGAAAGTTATGAGGAAAGCATAGTGATAAGTAGTTAGGAACCTGGAATCAGACTTCCTGGTTTAAATATTGGGCATAGAATTTACCAGTAATGTAACCTGTCTCAAATTACTTATATTTCTATATTTCAGTTTCTTCAATTATAAAATAGGGAAGAATAATACAAAATCTTCAATAGATTGTTGTCATAATTAAATGAGATTATGTATGTCAACACTTGGCACAGTTTGTAGGCTGGACATCAGCCTTAGTTATTATAACTCCCATTCTTATTAAGATACGGTTTTGAAAGAGAGATGGAAGCAAAAAATAAAGTAATAAATAACATGTCACTTATTCAGTCTACAAATATTTGAGACACTGTGGAAGAAACTAGGATTATTGTAATGAACAAGACAGACTTTGCTCCTTACCTCAAGATAATTACATTCAAAATGGGAAGACAAATATTATAAAGATGCAGAGAGATATTAAAATATTAAAAGGAGGCAGAAAAAAAGTGATCATCACAATTAGCATCACCTGGGAATTTGCTATAAATACTATTTTTCAGATTCTATTCCAGACCTACTGGATTGAAAACTTTGTGACTAAATCCCAGCAATCCGCATTTGAACAAATACTCCAGCTGATTCTGATGCAAGCTAAAGTTTGAGAATCATTGCACAAGGCTTTTATTACAAGTTTAATGGAGGGAGTTCTTTACTGTAGTTTAAAACATCTCAACACCACCTGGAATGGACCCATTGAAAATTACTCGGCTCCAGGTACTCATATGGAGCTTTCAGCTTTTCATGTTTTTTTTCTGCAGACTAATTTAGGTTTAAAAGACCATTTTTTAAATTGAATCTTGGTAAAATCTTGAGGAAGAAATCAATAGCTAATTACAGTCTGTTTGATTTCTCCTCTTCGCTACCCTCAGGGGGATAGACTATGGGCCTCTTGCCTCCAGGAGGGGGTTCCATATTTATCCAAAGGGGCAAAGAGAGGTCCCTATCCAAAGACCAGGAGTGAAGGCCAGCAGTACACATGGGCTTACTCTACCAAGAATACATTCTGAGGATTGTGCCCACTGTCCAGCTACTTACCTGTACTTAAAGTACTTGAGTACTGAAAGTACTTAAACCTACCAAGGAAAGTAGATTCAGTTAATTGCAGAGCCTTTAATTTTGTGATTAGTTGGGCATACAAATTGATACAGTGCTATCTGTGGCCTTCTTTCTGTCCCTCCTTCTGAACAATACTCAACTTTTATCTTGAATATATATTGAAGAAATATTTAATGAAGATACATTAGAAGAGATGTCAAAGGGCACCTGGGTGGCTCAGTCTATTAAGCATCTGCCTCTAGGTTTCAGGTTAGGGTCCTGGGATCAAGCCCTGCATCTGCTTGAGGATTCTCTCCCTTTCCCTCTGCCCCTCCCTGCCACTCGCTAAATCAATCTATCAATCGGTCAATCTTAAAAAAAAAAAAAAAAAATGAAGGAATAGCAAATAGTTAGCTTGCCCAAGGCTACCACAGATCCAAGTCAGGCCAGATCAAATGGATAATTCCAGGGGCGCCTGGGTGGCTCAGTGGGTTAAAGCCTCTGCCTTCGGCTCAGGTCATGATCTCAGGGTCCTGGGATCGAGCCCCGCATCAGGCTCTCTGCTCAGCGGGGAGCCTGCTTCCCCCTCTCTCTGCCTGCCTCTCTGCCTACTTGTGATCTCTCTCTCTGTCAAATAAATAGATAAAATCTTAAAAAAAATGGATAATTCTAGGTCACAAGTTGCTGACAGACAGACTAGTGATGTGTTCGTGTTCTTGGTCCATCTCTGGGACCGCCCACCTCAAAGGAAAGTCAAACTGCTGACGTCACTGAAAGTTTAAGCAAGAGTTTCCCATAAACACAACATCTTTGAGACTGAACCTAATCTAGAGGAAATTTTCATCCTCTAGATGAAAGTTTGTTCATAAGGTTTTTGTTTAGCACTTGGAGGAAGTTTTCCTATAGACGTCTTATTGTCTATGGTCATTAGGTAACAGGGTCAATCCATGCTCTGCCTGTGGAAGAGCATTAATAGTGCTGCTTTTAACTAGACATAATCACTATCTGTAAAGGACAAAGAAGAATACATTTGGATGCCAAGAATACATCCCTCTCTCTAATAACAGGGTCACTGAAAGCAACATTTGCTGGCTGAGCATTGGGCCAGAGGAAGGGTAGAGGAGAAAGGATGAGGTATTCCTTCAATAAGGATGTAGTACTTTTTACACTTCTACCTCTCTATAGTGGATGAAAATGCTTGATATCAAATATAAGAAGGCTTCTCTTAGTGTTCTATGCTGGGGACTACAGGCATTTTGGTGGGTGGGAAGAGACAGAGGAGTAGATTAAGCTCTGAGACATTTTAAAATCAAGGGTTAGGGGTGGGGCTGCTTGTTAAGCAGCGTTTGAATGTGGTCCTAAAGTAAATTCCCAAGTGGAGACATTGACCTTTTCTTTAGATGAAGGACGAGAAAGTGATTGACAGCTGGAAAATCTTTTGTATGTATAGCCAGAATGTAGGAAACCTACATGGGATCCCTAATAATCTAATGTAAATTCAGTAGCATGCCTGGAGTTTGTTTGAGAACCAATCCATGGTAAAAGTGCTCCCGATGACACTTTGTCATGAGGAGTAGAGGATTTCACAGGTCCAAGGTCCCCTTTGTTATTTGACCAAGGTTAGACCATGTTGAAGGCAACAAGGGTAGAGGTTATTTGCCACAAAGCCAAGAAATACCCCATGACACAGTGGCACTCATTGAGGTAGAAGGCATCTATCTCAATAGATTTTTCAGTATGGGAAACCTTTTATTTGGGGGAACAGATGTTGAAGATAATATGGAGAGACGAGAATTACTAATTTTCAAGCTTCAAATGGTTAATTCATTGCCCTTTACGTATGTTTCTTATGAATTCTCAAAATGGTACAATGGAGAAAACTGGAGATAGAGAGAGGTTAAATGACTTGGCCAAGGTACCACAAAGTGGTAGAGCTGGGTTGTGAGCCCAGGGACTCTGATTCCAGAACCTCTACTCTTAATCAGCTAAACTTCCATAAACTTAACTGTGTCTGAGTCTCTGGATTTATGGACAAGAGAACATATCATCTTTTTGCAGCCAGACCTCCCACAGAGGGAGGATCCTCTGCATTCTAAACTTTGCATTTAACCTCAGTTAATCAGCAAATTCAGATAGGCCTGCAGTGAGTTTGAGGGAATTTTCGATGCGTTGGTTTAATTTGGAATAATTCTGTTGGACTCTATTTCTCCTCACTGCTCTCTGCTTATTTTTTCCACTTAACGTGACTGCATCACTGAAAGAGGATATGTGGCTAAGATAAAGTGGCTGGAACACTTTAATTCCCAAACCTACTATGTATTTGTACATGACTTCAAAACAAAGGAATTCTCAGGTGATTCTAGTATCTATATTTGTAAATGGCAGAATCTACATCTGCAAATGGCAGGTAATGACTATTGCCTGATGGGTTTTTAAAAAGCAATTTGTTTGTAAGTGACTTCTGACTCCTTGGGTCAAAGAATTATATAAATTAAAGCAGAAATGAAAGATTCTGCCGTAACACCACTTATTACTGGGAAAAAGAAGAACATGCTTTCAATAAGAACCATGGAGATCAAAGGACAAATGCATTCAATTGAGTGAAACTAATAAATTATTGGAAAACACTTCCCAAGTAGAAGAAAATGTCACGTACATAAACAATAGCTTTATTACTAACTTCAAAAGAACACAGAACTTCTCACATTTTAGCCTATCAAAATCATCTTTCAACCATTTTTATTTAGAAACAATGACTTACTGCAATGTTTACTTAGAAACTGAAATTCCCAGGGCAGAATAAGTGCTTATTTCATTGATGGGACTCTGGAAGTTTAAAAGGCATTGGCCTGAGATGGTGCAAGCAGCCTCTTGGCCTTCTCACAAATGAGATCAAGACGTTCCCAAGAGAATTACCAGAAGAACGGATGTCTGATCTGAAGGGGAAGTTGACAATAGATCAGAATCTACATAGTAGACATATATTTATTTAAAGCTTGGGTTTTATATAGTATCATAGATTTTAGGCTCTCCTCCCTAAGAACCAGAACCATGTGGCTTTTAAATCCGACCAGCGATATCCTAACAATTGATAAAGAAAAGCCCTCTCATTTCATATTCAGACAGATTAAAAGAATCGAACACTTCTTGCTACCCTTTGATTGTTCGAAGCCTTTCACCTTCCTCCAAATACTTCATGCTCCAAAAGTCCCTATCCTGTACACTTACCAAGTCAAATCTCAGCTTTCTGAAGTCAGACATTTCCAGCCAATGTACCAGAAATACGTTACAGGTGTGTTGAATGACTGTGTCTTTCCTCAGTCCTCAACATGGCTGGGTAGGGTCCCACAGCAGTAGTTTCCAGCCATGAGCTGCTTTAGCAATCAACTCTAGCGTAATTAATATACAAATACTATTTTCCATGCATGAGGTGACATTTTCTTTAAGTTGTTGAAGAACTGTCCTGAGGATTGCAGAAAGATGCTCTTATTATGAGTTTATCTAAAACTGATTTAGGAACCTTCTGGAATAGTGGCTAGTACCTAGTAAGTGAAGTGAAAGTGCTTATTTAAAAAAATACATAGAATTGAAGCTATTATTTAAAAACATTTACACTAAGGTATGAATGACTGATAAGTTCAATACAACATGAGGACATTTGCAATCTAATAAAGGATATTGTTAAGCTGAACTCATTTCTAATTGAGAAACCACAGCTTCTCTTCCCCTGGCAATCGCTCATTGCCCCCAGCTATGGGGTCAGTATCCTCCACCATTCTCTGCCTTGCAAATTAGTCTCATACAGTGTGAAATGCACAGAATCAATATTGCTTCTTAGCAGGAAGTCCTGTGTCACTTATATTTCTCCATCCTAACACCTTTCCAAGTGACTTCATATCTCATATGGCTTGGTAAAAATAGCATTTTTGGAGGGAGAAGTGAATGTTGACAAAAACTTAATAGATACTCTAAATCAAGGAATCATAGATCCCTGACTGCAGAGGATTGCTTATGTATCATCAATTATCACAGAAACACATAACCTCTTAAGAGCTTCAAGTTATTTTCCCAGTGTAGGCAACAGATTTGCACAAGTGTTTGTTGAATGGATAACATATAAATCAACAAATAATCAAATTCTGGTTGGTTCATGACAACTATCGTTAAGGAACAGAGTAAAACAATTTGGTCTTTGCATAGTGCTTTAGTCTGGCTAAAAAGTTAAAAACAATGTAGCAATCAGCAATTATACCAAAACATCATAATGTGATATTTGAGAGCTGGGAATCATGGCATAGTCCTGTTTTGGAAAGTCAAATGTACAAGTTTTTCAATCTATGTTCCCAAAATGAATTCCCAAAATTAGATCTAAAATTGGTACTGAATTAAATACTAGTATCAGTTACATGAAGAAGCTTCAAGTGTGCCTCTAAATCTACAGAGAATCATCTATTTTTTTTATTTTCAGTGCCTTCAGTTTTTTGCATATATATCATCTCTAGAAAAAAAAATATAGCAAAGAGTTTGACTTTATATATGAATTCTGTGCACAGATTAACTGCTCCTGAGTCACCCAGGATGCTCTGGGGAGAGCTACATGGCACTGAATTTGATCATAGAAGACAGAATCATATTTTAAAAAGAATTCTCCCAGCAATGCAGCTCCATAGCAGAGGTTTGCCACTTTTCTTTTCAGTGTTGGCTGCAAACACTACACTCCCTTTCAGGGTGTCAGTGCTCTTGGAGCGAGGTAAGGGAGGTGAAACAGAACAAAGGGACTGTACCCTATTGGATGCTCGTGTAAGACACAGGCCCATCTGACATTATTGCACCGCTAGCTCATTTCCTAAATCCTCCCCCAAATAAAACCTTCCGCGAATACAGCCCTTCTGAGACTCAAGGTGTAGCTACCAGCAGTGATGTCACGTAATCACAATTCTAATTAACTATTTTTTTTTTTTTAAAGATTTTATTTATTTGACAGAGAGAAACACAGCAAGAGAGGGAACACAAGCAGAGGGAACGGCAGTGGGAGAAGCAGGCTTCCTGCCAGGCAGGGAGCCTGATGTGGGGCTCGATCCCAGGACCCTGGGATCATGACCTGAGCTGAAGGCAGACGCTTAACGACTGAGCCACCCAGGCGCCCCACGTAATCACAATTCTAAACCATCAGCCCTACAAGGAGCCAGGAGAGGACTGCTATGGCCTCATCTAGGGGGCAGGGAAGAAGTACGGCCAAGGGCGAACTCAGCTATTAAGTCAGGCCTTGAACCCGGCCTTGCATCCCTTCCACTGCAGAATGGAGCCTCTCTGAGTCTCTGCGGTGTTAGGGGGCTACTGTGGGAGGAGGCAGCCCAGTGCCCACGGGCATTATGAAAAGCTGTGGAAGAGGGTCCGGGGTATGACGCTAGGCCGAGGTGCTCAGTCTTCTTGACAGCCAGTGGGCATGGACAAATTCATTGCTAAATGGAAACAAAATCCCCTCTGGCTTGCTTTTGCCTTGTTTATGGTCTTTTCCTTGTTATTTAGGAGCTAATTAGACAGTCTGCCCAGTGTCTCTGTTCCCAAGCCGGGTGCTGCCTGCTCTCTGACCATTTGCCTGCCTGCTATTTCTGTCAGCAGACAGAGGTCAGCGAGAGAAGGCATCAGACTTTAATAGGCCTCCTCTCCCACTTGTTAGCGTCAGTGGAAACATCTTTACAGAATGTTTCATATTTGGCTATTGAGGATTTGGACATCTGGGGATTATTTATGGATTTCATTACTCACTTTATTCCATTCGCCCTTATTGTGAAGAGCTGGGGCCTGCCTATATCCTGAACACAATTTCAAATTTGCGGAGGGGTCTTCTGCCCTGAAGAACCGAGCACATTCAGCTCATCAATCTGTCCGTGGCCAACAATGGCAGGTTACCGAGTACAGAAGGAAGCCAAGAAGCGCTTATGTGGAATTAGAAAGTAGGATGGGTGGAAAAGTGTTAAATTGTAGGAACATCTCCCACTGAACAATAGAGCTATATCTGAAAAGTTCTTATAAATAGATTTCTAAACAGCCAGTTACGTTTTAAACCCACCAGAGGAGTTGACAATTCAAGACATGCCCTGTTATGGGCTCTTTCGCAGGTGCAAAGTGTTTTGGGGAGGAAATAATTCCCTCCCAAATTCATCTTTTTTATGAATATGAATTTGAATATGTTGAGTTGTCTTCAAACAGCTGTGTAGCTCAGTCTGCCAAGACGCTTTTCATTGACTACCTGGTAGATGAACAAACTCATTTTTAAGCTGAGAAGTACTTATCGTAAATTGGACATAAGTTTTTAATTGGCCACACCTGATTAGTTCCCCACACTTCTTGAACACTGGTCCTCTGTATACAGGAGAAAAGCAAATGGGCCAGCTCATACAGCCAGGTTTAGAAGCTTCTGCTGTATGTAATATTAAATCTATTGATTATTGTGTTTCTGTATAGTTGGGTGTATTTGTTTTAAGTCTCTAAATCGAATATCTTTGCAAACACTTTAATCAACTGCCTACCGAGTTTTCATTTAGACCCAACAAGTTGGAGTAAGCTCATTTTCATTTATGAATTTCATACTCTTTTCTGCAGGTTATACCTTCTCTCTGCTCTTCTATCCCTAGACAAAAGCTAGTGTTTTTAGTTCCCATTTTCCAGATGATTGCTCTGTCTCTGTCTTTGCTGCCACTTGTGCAGATGGCTTCAGAATTCCAGCACAAACATATAGTGCCATGAAAAATAAGCCAAAAAAAAAAAATTGCAAGTGTTGAAGTATCGTAAAGCTGATTTTGCCTACAGTTTTAGTTTCTCTTGGCCCACTGCCTGACATCCATTAGGTATACTCGGAATATTCTAGCCCTGGACACAAAGGCGAGAATTTCCTTTTTAGACTGGTTGTAGTATTCACTGTCAGAGATGAGCAACAAGAAGAATGGCATCAAGACTTGACAAGGCCCTCGGTTCATGACTGTTCCCTGGCTTTGGTATTCATTCTTACCCTTTCACCTAAGATGAGAAATCATATCCTGGCTACCCGCCTAATCCCCTTAGAAGCAGACCTGGTTCATCTTCACCCTTAAGAAGGCTAGCTGTGTGCCTTTTAGAAGAGGAGAGCCAAAGAAGCTGATGCCATTGGTAAGCACTGCATTTTAACTATAGCACTATTTGTTTCTAGCTCCAAACTACCAAGGGCAGTCTGTTAGCATGCTCACCAAGCCTCAAGAATTTTCTGTTCTACTGCAAGCATCTCCTGAGGCCACCTTGTTAAAGAATTTAATTTCATAATCAGTTTCCCAGAATCAATATTTCTTTTCCTATTTCCCTTTGCTTGGACATAATGTGATTAGAACAAAGAGCTCTCATGCTTTGGGACTTAGCAGAATTGTTGCTAAAGAAAACACTGTCCAGCAGTCCTCCTCCCACATGTGAATTCTGCTCCCCCCCTTCCACATGGGCATCACAATGGCCGTGAGCGCTAGGGACCTCATCCGAGCAGGCTTGGAACTGGGGCTCTTGGGCAACAAACGTGCCCCCATGTTCTTGAGGGGCCACTAGAAGGGGCAACTGGTACCAGGATCTACGCTGCTCCATATCTTCTGTAACAGGCACATGTCCATCTTGCTCATCTCTGCCTGGAGACTTTCTTTGGGAGATAGAGGCATTATGCAGTAGGTGTGACCTATTCTGGGTCATTCCGAGAGATATTTGGATTTACCTAATTTCAGTGAAGAGGGCTAACATTCTTCAGGGTTTTCCTTCTGTTAGGAAACAAAGGGCATCCTGTAAGGCCTTTTCTCTGATTCCTCGATCAGTGGGAAAAGGTTAATACTTGAAAATATTTGCGTCGGATGACCAGGTAAGAGAAATTGCTCGTAGCCACCCAGGTTAGAAAGATCGGGATTTTACAAGACAAGCAACCAGAGGCTGAATTGGATGGCTAAAGGGTCTCCATTCCTTTCTAGAATAATCAGAGATTTGAATGAGGCACGAACCAGAAAAATTGTAAGAAAAGAAAAGAAGAGAAGAGAAGAGAAAAAAAGTACGGCAAGCCGCCCCCACCTTAAAAAGGCACAAAATTTCTTTGTATAGATTTTGTGAATATATGTATGGTAAGATCTTCACCAAAACTGTGAAATAAGCAATTAATTTGGGAAAAATTAATGCCGGAATATTTTAAAGCTTTACTCCACTCCCCACAGTGTCACTCAAAAACTGTTTCTGCTTTTTTTCCTTCCCTTTATAAGCTCAAATTCTTAATTGAAACGCCATCTGTGTTATTCAGTATGAATGAGATAATTACACTTGGGTCAGGTGTAGGGCTGGGATGCTTTGGATGGTTTTAAAAGATTCTCCATCTTAGTTCTTATCTCTTTGTTCCCTGAAGGATTTCTGTATCTCTTTGGGCAAACTAGGCAGAAGCAGCAGCAATAATCTTATTTACAAAGGGGGCAGGAGGGCAGAGGGTTGGAGGCCTCAAGGGCTGGTGTTCAATACCATCTCTGTCATCCTGAGATCAGAGGGTTTGCCCCAGCCCAGGTGAATAATGACCAGCAACACTTTGTGACTGATGACTGCTCAGTTTCATGAGCTAATTGATGTCCCTCAGTTCCTAGTGAATAATGCTCTTTCTAGCAGTGACAGTAATGTCATCAGGAAGGAAAATATGTGGCCAGCTAATGGGGAAACAGGATATGGATCCCCCCACACATACACTGGGTGCTCTACTGGGCCAAGCAGGAAGTGATACTCCTACATATGTATACAATGCTTTGTAAAAATCTCTTTGAATACACAGAATTAAGGAGAAGGTTTCCTAAATGTTGACCTTTTTGCCTAATATTATAAATCTGCTCAGGCCCCTGAAAATCACAGTGAGGTGCATCAAGAAAAATAAATCTCTTTGTATTTGTGGCCCTTGGTGATGTGGCCCCCTGGCCCTCATCTTCATTACTCTTCTATGGGTACCATGGGTACCATGTCCTAGCCACATAAGACTATGTGTCATTCTCTGGACATATCATGATCTCTTAAATCTCTCACCTGCCTCCCTCACCCGCCATAATTTCTCCCCCTGTAACATTCCTTATCTCCATCTTCTCTATAACATTCTTTATCTTGCCTTTCCTCTTTTCCTGGATAGCTCCCACTTGGTCTTCAATATTCAGCTTCAGTATTCGATATTCCTAAGTCAGTTATTTGTGCCCTTTCTGGTTTCCCATAGACTCCTCTGTTTTAGCACTGATTGCATTGCACTGAGATTACCTGTTTAAGTGTTCACCTTCTTTCATTAGATATTAAGTAACTTGATGACTTATCATGAAGACATAGCCATTTTAATCATGGCATTGTTGCTTGAATTGAACAGAATAAATTTACAGTACATTTTGCTAAATGGAAATTGCCTTGGGGCTATCAATTCAGTAACATAGTAAGTAACTAAGTAACTAAGAGCAAATCCAAACTCTACTACTTAATAGTTGGGTGGCCTTGTGCAGATTGCCATCTGTCAAATGGGAATCATGATACTTCCCAGTCTGGTTAAGTGGTTTAAATGAGATGATGCACTTCATAATAAATGGGATATATGCTAACAATTATTATCGGTGCCAAGTACAAGGTAGGTTCTCAGTAAATACTTGCTAACTTATATTTTACAATTTTAACAAGTCACATTTCATTGACTGAGAGAGCATTATTTCTTAGATGCCTTGTTCTATGTACAAGTTAAAAATAAAGCAAGGGTTTTTTTTTTAATTAAAAGAATTAAAATGAAAACTTTGCTCAAGGAAGTGACCAAAGAGCTGAGAAAATCACTATAGTCAGTGGGATAAGGAATATATTTGTAGCACCCAGATCTGGGGATAAAATAAATCAAACTTCTCAGCCACTGTTTCAGGTAACCAAAGTGAGTGATGAATCTTACTAGGCAAGTAATAAAGAACACAAATTTAATTTATTTTGACATCCAGAATAGATTTGATCAAGTTCTCCAATTGCTGCCATCTGGACAATGAAAGAAAGAAAATGCAAGTACTGGTTAGAGCCACACACTTCATCACATCCCATGCTCCCTTGCAATGTGGTGTGATGGAAAGATCCAGAATTTAGAACCAAAGACCTGGGTCTGAGCTCTAGCAATTCAACTTACTAACTACCAAAGTGAGTTTGAGCAAGATATTTGACTTCCTACATGTGTGAAAATGCACTGCAAAATGGTAGAACTTTGGGCATTATTTTTCCTAGGCATTCTGGTAAGTAATGGTAATGTTCCTCAACTCTGCATTTTCTAAAACATGGAAAGTTTGCAGTAAATACTTGCAGGCTATATGGCTCTAAATGAATGATGAATGAATGACTGGAGTCACTGTGGGCTTTGGAAGCAAGAAGACCAGGGTTTTAACCTTGGCAATGTGCTATTTACTTCATGCAGTTTTTATCTCACCTATATTATAAGGCTAATAATATATACATCATAAAATTGCTTGAGGATTAAATAATATATATAATGTATATATAATAATATATATAAATAATATATATGTGCATATAAATGCATTATATATGTACACACATATATGTATAGTGCCAATGTAAAGTGCTAGCACAATGTAGCTCCTTTATTCCTGATTATTAGCTCAAGGACTAGTGTAGACGGTAACTGAATCACTAAGATAAAATGAATGAGGGGCGCCTGGGTGGCTCAGTCATTAAGCGTCTGCCTTCAGCTCAGGTCATGATCCCAGGGTCTTGGGATCGAGCCCCGCATCAGGCTCCCTGCTCAGCGGAAAGCCTACTTCTCCCGCTACCATTCCCTCTGCTTGTATTCCCTCTCTTGCTGTGTTTCTCTCTGTCAAATAAATAAAATCTTAAAAAAAAAATGAATGATCTGAACATGGACTAATGCTAATACTTTACATTAGTGTAGCCCTTCACAGTTTTCAAAGCTCAAGACATCTGATATCATCGGATGCTACTGATGTTTTCAGAGCTGGCGTTTTTACTGCTGAGAAAAGCAGATCAGAGGTGGTAGCTTATCCAAGGCCAAACAACTAGACAGCGACTGATCCAGAACTACATGCTGGGTCTCATAATTTCTTCCCCAGTGTTCTTCGTAGCACGATAGCTGCCTCGTCAGTCAAAACTGGGTAACTTTGAGATTTACCAGATTCTGATATTGGTCAAAATGTATACCAGATAAGGAACATTTGAACATTTTCAAATGGATCAGGTTTACCTAAGGATGTTAGGAATTCTAATATTATTATTGTGGTTTTTGTTTTGTTTTGGTTTGGTTTGGTTTCTTTTTTTTGAGAGAGAGACAGAGAGTAGGGAGAGGGGCAGGGCAGTGGGAACGAAAGAGAGAGAGAGAGAGAGAGAGAACCCCAAGAAGGCTCTATGCCCAGTGCAGAGCCCGTCATGGGGCTCCATTCTACAACCCTGAGACCTGAGCAGAAACCAAGAGTCTGATACTTAACTGCGCCACCCAGACACCACACTGATATTATTATTCTTAAATAACTGAAATGCTACATAAGTCATCCGTTTCTTAGTGGTAAGAGAAAAGTTATTCATTTGCTCCACAAATATTTGAACACCCATGTTCATAGCAATGAATAAGCTGCTGTGGTCAGCACTGGGAAGTCCCAGAATCTCATTTTTCTGTTTATCCAAGTCTACAGCTGTATTATTTTAATCGCTCACCCCATTTCATTCTTCTCTGTCATTCTCTTTTCCTTTGAATGTCACAGGGAACCATGTCTCTTATAATCCTATATATCCATTCCTTAATATTACCAGAAACTTCTGAAAAACAGGAGCTCAGTGACCTGTACTTCCAGATGTTCAGAGACTTCTTATCCATTCTTCACATTTCATCAACTTCCTAAATTAATCAGATATGCACACTCCAAATTTCCCTCACCAGCATTCAGGGACAGGGAGTTGAAGAACAATCATACTGTGTATTGTCCACTTTCTATGTTCCAGTATGGGGCCAAAAACTTCACAGGCATCACCTCCAATCCAGGAGAAGCTCTTATAGAATGTTCTAGAGGTAAGGCTGGAATTTTTCCAGCTGGAACCATCCATGGGAGCACTGTGGAGCCTCTTGCATACCTCACTTAGTTTTCTGTTTCTACTTCGTTCTGAAGATACATTTCACTAATGATGGCAACCCATACTATTGATGGAAGATCAGTTTTGAGTTTTGCTACATGAAGATACTAAAATGAGTATCTTATTCCCGTCAAGTCCCGATGTAAAACTTAAGACCTAGGAACACATGGCATTTGCTTTTTTGTTAGAAGCATTCAGCTTATGCTGTTAACCACAGCGTTTACTAAAACAGACGGAATGATAGATTTTTATTTTGTCATTAAAATAATAAAGAGAATCTATTTTCAAATATTTGCCAATATATCATTTGAAAAATTTAAAACTTTCAAAATTAACTGTAAATATACTTTCAGAGAATAATATGTAAACTTCATTATAATGCTTTTTTTACTTCATCATAAGATTTCCAAACTATTTTTTCTTCTTGTTCAAATAAAAATTATGTTTTTATAAGTTATATTGAAAAGTAATTATCTCTCTCACATAGTTTGAAATGTTTATAAATTTCTCAGATTTATATATTTTGCTAAATCTGCTAAATTCTGATTTCATTATTCATTGTGAACAGTACATTTGTTTTAATTTACTGCAAAATCACTAAACCCTTTAATGAAATAATGCTTTAAAAAGGCATGGCAGGCTTTTGTTCTTTATTATATAAATGATGAGTTTATGTATGTTTTTCCTATGTTAAAAATGACTACATTAATCCAATCTGTCCTCATCTCTTAAATAAAGTCCTAAGTGCTTTTTGGGAACAAATCAGTTGTTCAACAATCTTTTGGAACTTAAATCCTGAGTGTTTTAATGTTAGGCTGTGAAATAAGGCAGAATTCAAAGGCATTTTATGTTCTTCATGAGAATCTAGAATTTTTATTGGATTCCAGGTAACTTTGGACAATAGACATGAATGGGATGTTTTCTCTTTGAATAAATAACAATTTAATTATATCATTGAAATAAAATATAGTGTGGGCTTAATACATTGTAAATATTACGAAAGTACTACTTTGCCTAGTAATTTAATGACTGAAGCTACATTGAATAACAATCTTACCAGTACCTGTGTACAAAGTATTATACATATTACTAACGAAGATATTGCGGCAGTTGCAAGGGTGTTACCAGCTCAACGAACATCTAACGATACGATATTCTTCTAAGAGGAAAAGGAGTAATGTTAGATTTACAGACAGTAAAGAGTTCTGTTTCCCAGTTGAAACATTGGAAATAAGAATCCAGATAATCTGGCATCTTGAGTCATACTATCACAAGAAAAGGTTTCCTCTCTTGGGGACTCTGATCCCCTGCAAGCCTAGTACACTAAGTTTACGTGACAATAGGTTGTAGGATGCCACAGCAATGTAAAGAAACCCTTCTATCTGAAAATTACTGATTTGTAGGCCACTGCTTAGACGTCTGACTTTTTTTTAAAACCTATTTACATACATTCACCCCCAATCAGTAGATAAAATGTTTTGTCTATATTACAATAGGCATTGTTAACATTTCATCAGAAGGCCAATGCAAGACAACTGTTAATAGCCATTGCCCAGCATTTAGGAGATTTTAAAATATCATACAAATATACAGTTAGATTGTGAGAAATCTAATTTTGCGCATGGTATCAGTGGTCTCTTTTACAGATGTGGGATGGCGGAAATGAATCAACAGGACAGTACCTAGAGAGCTACTCATCCAGGGCCTAAGTCTCATCTGGTGGTTGGGCCTGGTTCCTGCAACATGGGTTTAGGCAGCCAAAATTCCTTGACCCTTAATGCCAGATAGACTTGACTCAATGTGGCAGGGAGGCTTGGGAATCATCTCAAGTGTAGGCATATGTCTGGCGCTGCTCCCAGATCCATGTTTCTTTTCTGTAAATCTCCTATATAATGGAAAATTAGGGTTTCTTGGAAACAGCCCTCTTTGTCTAAATGACACTATTGGTATAGGGCTGAAAGATTCTCATTACTCTGAAGAAACTGAACAGGTTAGGAATTTGGCCCTTTCTGAAGACATATGTTATAGTGAAATGCACGGTCGGGACAACTATGTTACCCTCAGAAGAACGTAGGTAAGTCTAAAGTCAGACCTTATAAGACTTATTTGAAATTTAAATTGTATTTAAGTTAATGGGCCTAATTAAGGGACTAGGTAATGAATGATACTGATGAATGGTAATTCGAATAAGTATCCTCATTAGGGAGAACATTTGAGTCTCTTGGGTTAGGAAATGATATTAAAAGCATCAAAGTGAATCAAACTAATTGAAGAGTTTTTAAATGAAGGTAGTGTAACACATATGTGATGGTATTTCACAGATATTTCTTAGAATATCAATAAGCACCAAGTTTAGTGCCATCAGCCCCATTGTCCCTTAATTTATTATATATGATTTAGATCTTCAAAAGCACAACACACTATAAAATCTACATTGCATACACACTGATACAGTTTCGAAAATGAATCCTGGAGTTTTTCTACAAATAACGAGAATTTCGTCTTCACCAGGTCTTCAGAGCTGTGAGCAGAGAGTTGGTACTGCCCGGTGAGCTCTGAGATGTGGGGATTAATATTTGGGATCGTGCGGGACGAAAGAATGGCAATTCTTCAGGGAAACCAGACCTTGGTGAGTTTTTGGAAATGATCTTTTCTTTTTCTCCTAAAGAGAGCTTATTCATCCTTCAGCACCCAGAGCGCCCCTCCCCCCCTCTGCCCCCCCCCTCCCGCATATCACAGAGAGATAAATCGAGGCAACCAGCAGGCAGATTTGGGCTGTACATTCAGACAGTTAAATCCATCCCAGCTTGGCCCACAGGCCACATTCAGCTGCAGACCATGCACTGCACGAAGGGACACTGCCCCGGTAGACTGCTCATCTATCTACAGAGCTAGAAATCACCAGATAAATGCTAGTTCTCCACTTTAATTCATGCTATGCAGGTCTCTGGGTCCTGTAGGAGCCATGCTTTATCGGTATAAGACTATTTGTAAGTAAGACTGGTCAGGGTCAAGTGACTTCTGAAGCAATATTAATGCTTATTGGGAAAAGGGCCTAATTCTGAGCACCCATGGCACCATTAATGAGTATGAGGCTGGGGCATAAGAAGAAAGCAAGCCATGCTCAGCTTATACTTTAGCAGATCTTGCTTTCCAGGAGCAGAGGAGAGGCTTATTTTTTAGCCCAAACCTACCTAGTCAAAGCTGGGTCCTGGGTTGTCACGGAGGGCATCTGGGTGAAGCACAGAAGCAGCTATATGTCATCCAAGCCTCAATCACAAGTGTGTCTGCTCCTCACTGCCACTCCCCACTGTCCGCCTGGCCTCCTCAGCCACAAGGACAAGACTGGGTAGTCCTCCTTCAGCAGGCGGGGTCCAGTACTGCTTAAACAGGATCACACCACGCCACGCTCCACTGACAAATGTTACCATGGGGATTTTCAGAACCACTTCCCTTTCGATGATTTACCTCCCCATAGGCCTGGTTGACCTTAGGTGCTCAGAAACCAAGACACTCATTTCCCAACACTGACATGGCAAATACAGACCTTCACCTGCATGTTTGTCATTGATCATTTCTTGCTAGACATGGACGGGTCTTATGAAATATCTAAAGGTCAGTTTAGTAGTACTTGGCCCAATCTCTTAAGGGGTGGGGGGAGAAATTTTCTGAAAGTTTATGGTATTTTTATCAACCAGCTTTCTGGAAGAACTCAATTTTAGAAACTGAATTCATGTGCAAGTGTGCAGCAAGTGGTACAATTTACACTTGATCACAGTTTTCTCACTTTACGACACAACTGTAACAGTTACAGGAAACACACACACACACACACACACACACACACACATTTATATTCACACTCACACACGGTATAATTTTACTGATCCAGACAATACTTCTATTCAATTAAGGAAAAATGAAGACTCATTTGGCCACCCAGGCATGAAATCTACTGAAACCTGGAATATAAGAATGCAGTACTCTTCAAGTAAACAGCAATTGCACAGTGATAACAATATACATTAAGATTGACACATGCTGTCTTAAGAGGTCTAGTAATAGCTAAAGACTAAAGAAAGTCAGAGATGTCAGCCAGAAAAGTCAATATGCCTTCTCTCTTCCATTCTGCTTACTCCATCGCCCAACAGAACGGTCGTAGTCTAAAGATAATAAATGTCCATGTATGAAAATGCAGGGCTAACAAATTTTCAAGTGTCAGTGAATTCTGCTCAATGCTCTAGATAGTCTTCAGATTCTTCTTGTTGTGTTAACAGAAAAATAAACCTTTATGGGTATCTCAGTGTCAAATTTAAATAGACTGGAAAAAATAGTAAGGTTTCTAAAGTCACGGGCGATAATTCTTTTAAAAAGTGGTCTCACTGGTGTATTATCCACACTTGTGTCCCACGGTTCTCATGAAAATCTACCTTCTGGTTTTGCTGAACTAGACAAATATAAATAACACACAGTAAACACTGATCCACATCTCACATGACATGACACATTTTACAAAGGAGCTCTACTTTAGTACTGTAACTTGTAAAAATGGACATCTCTGATACTTATGGACAAATACATTTCACATTATAACGAGAGTTGTGGTTACAAAGGCATTACTCATTTGATGGTGTTTTCCTACGGGTCCTTAAACTTCAGACTGTGTAGCCACAGGTGTCTCTTCCCGTTTCGCTGAGACTCTGAAGAAGCTCCGGCCATATCCGCAGCAGGCTTTCCTCACTGTAAACCCCTGAAGAACTGAGTTTCAGTACCTACACTATTAAAATGCTAGAGAACTGAGAACCGATCCTGGTGACAGTCCCCTTTCACTGAGCATGGTCAACTTAAAAAAATATAACCGATGAGACAACAGACTCTTCTAGATTTTAAGCTTTAAAAAAAAAAATGAATTTCTTTTCCTGTGCTGCCAGGAAGGTGTCAGGCTCACAGAGCCTCGGCAGACGTGTCTGTGGACACAGACATGGTCACCTTGGCAATCTTGACCGTGCTCTTGATGCAGCTCTCTGCGGCTCTGTGAACACTGGCTGCGTTGTTGGCGTGCTTGTGCAGGCAGTCCGAGTCCCCCATGCTGTTGTCAAGAGGCTGAGCGGTGCCTTCACACGAGGGGAACATACTCCGGAAAGCATGTCGCAGGTCCTTGCTCCTCAGAGCGTAGATGATGGGGTTCACGGTGGAATTCAGCAGGCAGAGCATACTGCAGAACGCAAATACCGTCTTAATGAGCTTGTTCATCTTCCCAAAGACGTCGTACACCATAATCGCAAGCAGAGGGCCCCAGCAGATGATCAAGACCACAAGGATCAGGACCAGGGTCTTGGCCAGCCGAATGTCCATGCGGGCTTGGTCGGGCCGCGTCACCTGCACCTTGCCGTCCTCTGACGTGTGGATGATGATGCTCTTCTGGGTTCCGCGCTGAATCATGCGGACCGCGTGGCTGTGAGCCTTCCAGAGAATATACATGTATGCATACACGATGAACAGCAGCAGCACGCTGGTGACCCCAATCCAGAACATCAGGTAGGTTTCGTCGATGAGCGGGAAAATGTCTGAGCAAACCGATTGCAGTTTCTTGCAGTTCCAGCCCAGGAGAGGCAGCACGGCAATCACAATCGCTATGGTCCACATCAGGCAGAACGCCACCACGGCCTTGGGCCTGGTGACGATCCTCTTATAGGCCAGGGGCCTGTGAATAGATATGTACCTGTCAATGGCCGTGAGGAACAGGCTGCCTACGGAGGCTGTGAAGGAGGCGGTGACCCCACCCAGTTTGAAGAGAAACACGTTGGGGCTGTCCTTGCGGTGGAACACATGGAAGTCAACAAAGCTGTAGACGAAAATGACACTCCCCAGGAGGTCGGCCACGGCCAGGCTGCCGATGAAGTGGTAAGAGGGCCGGCAGCGGAGGCTGCGAGAATGGAGGATGACACAGAGCACCAGCAGGTTCTCCAGAACCGTGAAGGTACCCAGCGTGAGGGACAAGACGGCGATGGCCAGCTGCTGGCTGGGGTTCAGAATCATGAAACACTCCATGTCCATGAAGTTCTCTCCACACTGGATGTTCTCCTCATTCTCCTTGTAGGATGAAAGGGACTTGTTGTAAAATTCGGTGATGTTCACCTGGTCTGCCGGGACCAACTGGGCGTTGTCTCCTGCAGTCATCTTTTCTTGGAAGGGGCTTCCCCGAAAGGAAGTTAAAGGAAATTTCTGTGGGAAGTACCCTAATTTGGATGCCATGTCACCTTTGATATCTTCGTACTGAATGTCATTAGAGCCCACGTAGAGGAGGTCTGTTGTGATGGTGCGGAAGGTGGTATCGGCAAGGCCATCTAGGATAGACTTCATAACCTCCGTCTTGGATCAGGCCAAACTCAGAAGGACTGAGAAAGAGACCCACAGCAGGGAGTCCTAACAGGAGAGAAAACAAAAAAGCTCAATGGTGAAAAGACGGGAGAATCATAATAATATTTTTAAAACCGACTGTAAACATCCCATACGTGTACCACCATGGTATTTCATTCCTGTCTCTGAGCCTACATGAAATCCTTGTCACATTCAGTCAACAAAATGAGTCAGTCAGTCAGAGAAAAGCCACCCAGAGTTGGCGATGTGGAGGCGCCCGCTAGAAACACATTTCTTTCATTATTGAAGCTGTCTGGATTTAAGTCGCTGTGTGATCCTGCGTGGACCTCTAGGGTCTGACACTCAAGTGGAAGGAAGTGTGTCTTGGGCGTGGCACATTCCTCATAGCTGCCTTAGGAAGTGTCTGCCAGCTGGCTTCTACCATCACAGACACACAGCGTCCTAACACTGGTGGGGACGCGGGAGAGCTACACGTCACACAACTTCTGCTTTTTTTTTTTTTTTTAAATATTTTATTTATTTGACAGAGAGAAACACAGCGAGAGAGGGAACACAAGCAGAGGGAATGGTAGCGGGAAAAGCAGGCTTCCTGCAGAGCAGGGAGCCCGATGTGGGGCTCGATCCCAGGACCCTGGGATCATGACCTGAGCCGAAGGCAGACGCTTAACGACTGAGCCACCCAGGCGCCCCACAACTTCTGCTCTTGAAGACTTTTCACCTTGTCACTCAGGTAAGACTGAATGCACAGCACAACCAAAGAATGAAGTGGTATAGAATCAGGGACTGTGTGCGGCCTGTGTGCTGAACACACCTCCTATCCAAGGAGAAGGAAGAGACTTCTGAGAACCAGAGGAACAGATGACCACGGGAAAAGATCTGGACGCTGGCCTGTCTCCTCCCCCGGAGGAGACATTTGGTCCAATCCACCGTTGAGGTGAACTTCGAAAATGTCTACACCAACCAAGAAATATGTCACGAAGGGCAAACTTGCACTGAGGCTCCTGGGAGGACCAAGATCCTGAACACTGGTAAGCAGTGACGAAGGAGAGCGTTTCCTGACAGTGTCCCCATGAGCGATGCGGTGACACAAGCATTCTGGGGGACAGGATGCAGGCCTTGATGCTGTATCATCTAGGCTTCCACGTAGATGGCACCAGAAAGAAGGATGACTGAGAAAAGGGGGCCAAATTTTAAGGGCTCTTCAATTCTAAAATAAGCAATTTGGTGTTTATTTTTCAAAATAAACAGCCAGGGAATTGATTTTACTATTTATAAATGTCTGTTTAAAACGCAGCTACTGGGGCACCTGGGTGGCTCAGTGGGTTAAGCCTCTGCCTTCAGCTCAGGTCATGATCTCAGGGTCCTGGGATGGAGCCCCACATCAGGCTCTCTGCTCAGCAGGGAGCCTGCTTCCCCCTCTCTCTCTGCCTGCCTCTCTGCCTACTTGTGATCTCTCTGTCAAATGAATAAATAAAATCTTTCAAAAAAATAAAATGCAGCTATTAGGCTCTTTTGCTTATGATGACATTAGAATTACTAAGTGGTACCTATAACAATTTTAATCACAAAAGCTAACATTTTACCTCCTAATTGTATATTTCTTTCTTTCTTTTTTAATATATCACACTGTATAGGGTGTGGGGGGTGGGACAGTTATTATCTTGGAACAAATGAAAACGTTCTGAGTTCTGCTAAAATTCAGAAGTCCTACCTATCTGAAGTCATGATTCACTCATTCATTCATTTGACAAATTACACAGCACCCAGTATGTGCCAGACACTGTGGTAGGTAGGCACCAGGGGCTGGGTGTGATTGGTGTCAAGCAAGAGTCCCTATTGCATGAAGAGTACAGTGTGGCAGAGGACAGACAGCTGACCCCATAGTGATGATGAAGTGTGGTGACAGCTATGACTGGAGTTATACCAGATGCTGTTGGGGGCAGCCAGTCTCAGGGGTCTGAAGGAGGCTTCTCCAAGGAAAGGATGTCTATGCCAAGAGTATGTAGGATTAGTGAGCAGAGACAGAACATGGAGGCAGAGAAGAAACATTTACATGAAAACCTGAAGTATCACAATGTGTTTTTTTTTTTCCTTCTGTTTATTTAGTAACTTGGCATAGGGACAGGGTGCTGAATGTGGTCCACCTTTCTACATCCTGCCATCCTTGGGTCCAGGCTGTCTTCTGAGTCAACTCCACTCTCTGCAAACTTACATTTGCTAAACAACTCCGTTTACATATGAAAGTTTTCATCCATCATCTGAGGACACAGAAAATAGCCACAATTTGTGAAACAGCTCTTCAAGGTCCTGGCATATCCTCATATCCGACTTTGGCCTCTCAACTCCCACCTGCACTCAAACACAGACCTCACTGACCCTGGGAGACACACTGTTCTTTGGGTTGCACACACCTACACACCTTCCTCCTTCCCTCGGAGCCTCCCCCTGTCTGAAATACGCATTTCCAAGATCTCTGTTCCACTGGTCTTTCAAGGCCTGGCGCCAAACTTACCTCCATTTCTGACATCTCCTTGGCCAGCCCTTCCCACCAGGCAGAACTAATTCCCCAGTGTTTCCCTCTATCACAGGCCTCACTGTATCATTTAATCATGAGCTTAAATATTTACTTCCATAACTAGAAAGTGGTTTCCAAGCACAGGAATGGTGTCTTTTTTTTCTTCTCTGTTTCACCAGCCTGATAACATGACAGCAGAGAAGAGAGGGCTGGTCTCCCTTGGAAATGTTCACATGAACCTAAGAGGTGGCAGCTGAAATTTATTAACTGGTGCATAAAAGCAGTGATTTAATAACATTTATTTGCGGGGCGCCTGGGTGACTCAGTGGGTGAAGGCCTCTGTCTTCAGCTCAGGTCATGATCTCAGGGTCCTGGGATCGAGCCCCGCATCAGGCTCTCTGCTCAGCGGAGAGCCTGCTTCCCCCTCTCTCTGCCTGCCTCTCTGCCTACTTGTGATCTCTTTCTCTGTCAAATAAATAAATAAAATCTTTTAAAAAATAATATTTATTTGCCTTTTCTAAGAATTAGAGAAGAGAAAGGTAATTAATTCAATGGGTATTTGGCCTGAAAACACCAAAACTTGAGCCCAACATTTCCTACTGGGAGCCAGTCCAGGACCTCCAACCCCTAAGTCCTCTTATTTCAAGTAACTAACTTGTCCTTCACATTTCCCAATTAAAAACTAACTTACTTGAAATTTTGATCATTTATATGCATATATTACATCCAAATGATTCCAAATTCAAAAGGAACAGAAGGATATACAGCAAAGTCAGTCCCTCCCATCCCCGTGTCTCAACCATCCCGTTTTCCTCCCGAGTGGCAAGAAGGTCCATGTTACTCTTGATACAGACATTCCATGCACACTCAAGTAGATAAATAAATTCATTCTTTACTTTCTTTTGAACAAATACTAATATACCATACATACTGTTCTGCACCTTGCTTTTCCATTTAAAAGCATGCATGAAGGGGCACCTGTGTGGCTCAGGTCATGATCTCAGGGTCCTGGGATCAAGCCCTGCTTCGGGCTCTCTGCTCAGCAGGGTGCCTGCTTCCCCCACTCTCTCTGCCTGCCTCTCTGCCTACTTGTGATCGCTCTCTCTGTCAAATAAATAAATAAAATCTTAAAAAAAAAAAAAAAGCATGCATGAAGACAGTTCCATGTTGGTCCACAAAACCTCCTGCCTTTAGCAGGTGTCTTAAGTATCCGTTAGATGAGTGTGACCAGCCTCCTTCTGATGCAGATTTAGGTTGTTTATCATCTCTTGCTGTTACAAATAGCGCTGCAGCAAATTACCTTCAGTCCTGTCTTTTTTCACATTTCTTGGGGAATTATGACTAATCATATTAGTTGTCCAATTTCATACTTTGAACTTACCCTGAATGCCTCTTCTTTCTTGGTCTCTATAATCATGCAGACCCGAAAGTCTTGCTGATTTTCCCTTTTTACATACTTATGGGGAGCTTATTATGTGTAGGTGGCCTCCTGGGCCTCTTACATCTATGGAATTATTTATTTTTCACAATGGCCCTATGGCGTGGGTGCCGCTCTTATCCCCATTTCACAGATGAAAGGCACAGAGAGGGTAAGGAATTCACCATTCACACAGCTAGTAGGTGGTCAAGCCAGAACAAACCCAGATGTTTTGGTTCTAGAGCAGTGCTGTCTAAAATGTAAAGGCACATACGCAATTTTAAAGTTTCCGCTACCTAGGTAAAAAGAAAAAAGTAAAAGGTGCAATTAGTTTTAATAATATATTTTATTTAAAAAAATAATAATATATTTTATTTAACTCAGTGTATCCAAAATATTATTACTTCGACATGTGGTACTAGCCACATTTGAAGTTTTTAATAGCCACATGCCACTAGTGGCTATCATACTGGGGTCCAGAGCTGCTTTTAACCTTAGTGAACCACCATCCCTTTAGCCTGAGCCAAGGATGCTACCATCTCCCTTCTTTCTCCCACTGATTCCAACCAGTCAAAACACTAGTAATGAGGAAAACGTTGAATTAGGAGTCAGCAGACCAAAATTACTGTGCAACTTGTACTTGGGCAAGGAGTTAATGTCGCTAAGCCTCGGTATTTCATCTGCAAAATGGGGACGAGGAGGATAGTGATGTTGCCTAAGTAATATAATTGTTCTAAAAATTAAATGAAAAAAAATCATATCATGCACCTAACACAGTGTCTGGCACAAAATTTAAGTCTTCAGTAAATATTAATTATTAATCATTACTTAGTACTGTGACTCTTGCCATATATTGTTTCAAGATAGCACATTGCCTTATGAGATCATAGGCTGCTTATTCAATTTTTATTTTTGTCTCAGCACTTAGAGCATGAAGGAAAGAGAAGATGCACACATGGGTGCATGTGTGGAGGAGGAGACGTTACGAGAGGTCTGTTATATAATTATATAATTCCAGAGACCTCACACATATTCTATCATCCAGTTGTCATGACAACTTTATTAGGTGCTGATTTATTAATCCCCATTTCACAGATAAGGAAATGGAGGTCATTAGTTGTTAATACAAATTGTCCAGAAGATGAAGAGTTTGTAGCTGCCCATGTCTCTCAGACTCTTGGACTTTATGTACTGTTTCAGGAAGTAACAGTAACTAGAATAAAGCCATTTTGCTTTTTGTATTCTATTCAAGCCTTCTAGCTTCTTACAAACCCAAATTAAGGCATTTTGTCAATAGTAATTAAGAGTAGCTCCTACTAAATCACTCTTTTCTATCCCAGCCCATCTAGGTAAATCTGCCTACTGGCATAGCCTCAAGGATTAAAATTTTAGTATCTAGAAGAGCTATAAAGCTTCTTCAGTGAAGACAAAGGATCGCAGACCTTTTTTCAGCAACGCAAACCTAAGTGTGCCTGAGATTTACTCTGTATTAAGTAAGGTTACCACACATGTGATCACAATTTCCCACTTAAATGCAACCAAGCACTTTCATTAACACAAACTAACCTGTTAAATCTGAGCTGGAGCATGGTGTGGTTATGAAATATAGACTAATTTCTGTCCAATATCAGGCAACTTTAATTAAGGAATAGAGTTTTAAAGTATACATGGATTTTGTGCAATTCAAGGATTTTGCTAATGTCAAAGTACCACTGTGCGCAGGCAATTTTAACAGTTAATGGGATCATGGCGGGAAAGCAGTCCTCTGCCTTTCTGTAATTCTTTCCTTTATTTCTACCTTTGGATTATTACAGTAATTTTCACCTGATTATTTTCTGCATTGAGAGTTTTCTTTGAGAGTTCATTAGTAATACGGTTTAGGCTTTGGGGGATGCAACTGCCATTAATTTTGTTTTTGTTTGCTACTGGGGAAATCATAATTGGAAATTTCTAGCAGCATGTGTAGATGCACCTATTAAAGAAGCAGTTGGTTTTTATTACTGTTAGAGTAAAACAATGATTGAATGACATTTAAGGGGACTTTCTTAGAATTCTGTTTCTAAAAATATAACCAACTTATTCTAGTAATTTAAGTTCTTATTTAAAAAAAAACTTGAAGTTTTTGCATTGATATTACCTGTTCTGGTTGTCCATCTCACTAAATGCACACTTGATTCTCCATCTTCCACCCCTCAACTTACATAACCGGCAACTATGGTAACACATCAAAGAAATGTTCTCGGTACATCAGCAACATGAAGGGTTCTAAAGTCTACCTAGAGTTGACATCTTTGTTTCTGTGACCACTGAGGGTATAAAATATCCATGTTCTGACTAGGGTGAGCATTGAGTAACAAAACAAGACTTCAAATAAAGGCTTTTCTATATGAATATGATGGATAGCAGGTTATTTTAGTCTTCACTGCCCTACTGAAGACATTCTTTGTTTTAGAGAGACATTTCAGTAAGTTAGATCTTATCACTGTTGTACTAGAGTCAAAATCCTTGCAGTTCTGGACCGTGCAAGCATCTCTGGGTATCCCTGCAGACTGTCATGTCTAGTTGGGCAGAAAACCCTCTAGAAGCATCAGAAGGACCAGTGCTCCTGATATAGTTATAGACTGTCTCAGCTCCCCAGGCTCCTTCTCTAATATCCTGAGTGTAGAAATGCTTTAAGGACACAATGACAAGTTCATGGTTTCTAACTTGATAGGAGTCCAGGATATCAAATGCAGGGGTGCCAGGCCCTTGCTTAAATGAACCCTGTTGTTCTCCCTTATTTCTTTGTTGGCTGTGTGTTGTTCTGCTCAGATAGATTCATGAAAGAGCCTTGTGAAGAGTTCAAGAGAATGAAGGTGCCAGTGGATGTATTTGTTATTTTCCATTCATTTCTGGGAACAAGTCTGGTTTCTACTAATTTGATCAAGAAAAAGTATTTCTCTAAAGTTAGTAGGATAATTTTAGTTGACCCTTATAATTGCATTATGTCTAAGACATATCCTCAATATACATGGCAGGTCTCGTGGGCCAACACCACAGCTCGATGAATGATGCTTCTGTTGTGGTTGAATGGGCAACTAGGTCTTTTCTAACTCTTATATAACCATCAGAGTTTTGGAATTATTAAAGTTGTTTGGTCACTTTTTGCATTATCTTCTATAGCAAAGAGAAGTAAAGGATTGACTTAATTATCCTGATAATTCAGGCAAAAATACATAATCCTTCTTCCTTGTATTAATGTCAGTTCCTTTTCCCATATATAAAAGAAAATTCCATTATGTAGGTAATGCTCAGTTGGTTCTCAAAGCTCTAGCTTTCCATATATTTTGTAATGTGAAATAGAAGTTATTAAACACATCATTTTCTCTGGTCTTTGTTAGTAAGAAAATATATTTCATGAAAATATATCAGTTAATATGAACTAAACAGACATTAAGGCACTTATAAGGTTGTATTTCTGTTCAAATTTAGCTTGAAGTATGCCTAATTATTTAACATTTAAAAACCTGTTAAAATTTAAAGAATTTTAGGGCTTAGAAAATGATGACTTTAAAACTACATCAGATTAAATATTCACTATTAGGTGATCATGCTGTAAGAAAAGCCCATCACAAAGGCAATGATACAAGTGAAATGATTTGTCGACTTTTATAACCAATTCCTTCTCTCCATTTACCATTTGATTTTGTTCTACTTTTTTGATGTTTCCTCGTACTAAGTGCCTTTGTCTCTTTCTCTCTTTTCTTAAAGAAGGCTACTTTTTCTACATATCTGTAAAGAAAGCAATCAAGCATAATAGATGTAGCCTTCCCTTAAAAAAGAACATGCAAAGTTTTCAACTCAATAGAAGCCACAGTCCATATACAAAATATTCCATAAACTTGTCCTTATTATGTCTGTGAAGTTTGCTCATTAAAAGCCAGCCCATAAAATACACAGAACCCAGTAGAGAGGTCATCTGACAGCTCATTGCCAAGGACAGCAATAGGTCAAGGTGTGCTACATGTTGTCCAGTGACACAGCATCCCTTTCCGTTTATTCCTTCATCTTTCAATGAAGCAGTACATTCTCTTTGAATCCACAAACATACGAATTAAGCCCAACAAAAAATTAAGTCTTGTTTCTCTAGGTTCATATCTCAGAGTGATTGGGTGTTTTGGGTGATTAAATAAATGCACAATAGAGAAGATTCCAATTCCCAAACATTAGAATGTTTATGTGATAAGAATATATATTTATTAAATATTTACATGCATTAGGTGCTATCACAATCCCCATTGCACACATGAGCAAACTGAGGCTTGGAATGCTAAAATAACTCTAGGTCTCTAACTAGAGGAGCAGAGCTAGAACTCAACCCCGGGCTGTGTAATTCGAAGTCCTTGCTCTTAACTTTGAGGTCCAGGAACCATAGAATAGGACCCTTTTCTTGGTTTCTAAGGGGGAAGAATTGATTTGTGAGGAAGGAGGTAATAAACAGTACCTGATCATTTTACACAGCAAACAACTAGAATTTGAAGGAAGAATCTGTTGACAGCAAAAAGATTGCCCGTAGTGCCTGCAAATCATCCTTGCCCCATGGTCTTCAGGGACTAAGTATGATAATTAACTACATACTTCCTAACCCTGGATTAGCACCTTATTTTCAGGGACTATTGGCAAAAAATAAATAAAATCTAACTTGTCTTTGCTGCCATTTTTTTAAATTGGATTTTCCCCCTTCATTTAGTCAATTGTAAGGATCATGGACAGTAATGAGAGTTTCCACAATACCAGCGGGCAAAGGAGAGGACACCTTGTTCAGGGCTGAATGGGGCATGGTGGTTGTTAGTAAACAAGAGCTTGAAGCTTTCATTCTCATTTGGAGAAATTCAAACTCAACTTGAAATCACTCCATTTCCCACCATGAGCAGTGGGGTTTTGTCAGGCCCAGAGAGAGGATGACTCTTTGCGGCCGCTCCTAAGGTGCTGGCTGGAATCGAGGCCAAAGAAATTCTGTAAACCTTCGTAAGGTTCCAACAAGGGCGTGCTTGTGACAGATTCCTGGTGCCCAAAGAGCACAAAGCTGTGTCAGGACAGCAATGTGGCTGACAGATACAAAGTTACAGACCCTCACCTGCTTCATGTATCACATTTTTATTGGGCACATACTCTGTGCCTAGCACTGTAGACATGAAATACACATCCATGTGTTACACCTGTGTAATTGGGATGAGTCAGGGAAGCAAGAGAAAGGACTTTCTGTCTCCCCCACTCTGTCTAAAAAGGGCCACCTGTCTTTCTCCTCCCACAGATGACAGAATAGAATAAGACATGGAAACATGTCATAGGCCTATGTTATTGCATCCTCCATTAGCATGGGGCGCGCAGCCCAGTGACTGCGTTGTGTAATCCCCTTCCTATAGATGCTTCTGAGTTTTTCTCCCAGGAGAGAGGATGGGCACTGCTGAGTCACCCCATGACAGTCTTTCTTGTGTCTAAACCCTTCAAGTTGTGAACACCTTGAAAGGAGAGACCTGTCTTCTATGCCTCATGTGTCTTCGGCCTCCACAGGGCCTGGCACGGGTTAGGTACCCAATACCTGTTCACTAACTGGATGTTGGTGTTCATCAGCGACACGATAGATCTATCTTAGCCAAATGGCATCTAACTGTGGATAGTTTTCCTTGGCATGAAGTCCGTTGGTTATAAGGGAATTAAAATAGAGTTTTGGTCTCATACAAACATCCACCTGGAAAAAAAAAAAAAGTAACTGCCCAAATGTAAAGGTTACATAAAAGGCATCAACAATTATTCATCCCAGGATGTCTTATCTCATTATTAACCGCAAGTTATATTGATGGCAAGTGGAAGCCAAGCCTGAGGTAAAGATTAGGAATATACTTTTGATTCCGATCATTGTTGAGCCTGGGTGTGTGTTACGAACCTCATTGTTGAGGCACACGGCAATGATAAAGAGATTTTTGTGACACACACAACTTTGAATGAATACTGATTACATGATGCTGGTAGACCGTTAAAGACGATCTATGAAGTTATGATGATAATGAAGTTTTTCCTTCCCTTGAATGCCCGTTATTATGCATTAATCTTTCCCAAAGGGGTTTCTCCACGTGCAAGTGTGTTTTCAAAACCACTCATCAAGAGAAGTTATGTGAAAATTCAACCACTAGATGGAGTGGCTTTTATAAGCCCTCAGGAATCAATTTGTTATTCTATTCAGTGGACATACTTCTTGCTTTGGTTGAGCAACTTCTCCTCCTGCTACAACATTTTATGTATTTTACAACCAAATTAATTAAAACATAAATAAGAAAATATGTTATGGAGGGTTAAAATGGGTTATTATTACTGCCTACAAAAACTACATTTTTAATTGCTTTTCTAGGGCAAAGGGGCATGGAGAAAATTTAATATATTGATAAAATTAATTGTGAATATTTGGAAGTCTGCCTCAAGAAAGTAATTAAGGATGAGTAAAGGAAAGTAGTTCTACTGGAAACAAATAATATGTTTATGCCAAGAGATGCTAAAAGTAAGATGGGACTATCTCAGGAGCCCAAAATCCATTCTAATAACAAACCCAACTCATTTCTATTTTATGAAACATTTGTCTTTCTGATTTTCAAATTCAAAATCACCAACACAGGCCATAATTCTAGAATGAAAAAGAATGGAAAATTATTTATCAGTACAGGGGCTAAAATGGAATGTTTAGAGAATATTCACAAGAGAAGTAAATATTTGTGTAAATACTCATACAAATCGAGGATAGGTAGCTTTCTAAATCATTCCATTTCCTTCCTATCATTTTCTCACTGGAATAATTTTAAATAAGTTTTTATTGTATAAATCCAGGATTCCCTTCAAACATGATTTTATAAATTTGGAATGTGCCATCGACTTTACCAGAAATTTTTAAAGAATTCAGTGTGTACTAACATGCAAGATACAAACATAAAAATATTCTTTCAAGATATGATTTGAAAGATATTGAATATGATTATGTACAAACAGAACTGGAAGAACTAGGTTTCAGTAAAGATGAAAAATGTGCTTTGGAAAGGTAGTTTCAATTAAGACGGAAGCGTGCAAACTGGATGCAAGTATAGGATTTTGATGTCACTGAAGCCATGAGGTGGTTCTGTTGTGCTCGTTCAAGGTCAAACCCTTCCCAGGTTTTGTGTGGAGCAATTTTGTGATTATGAACAGAGCTGAGGAACTGCAAGTTTTCAGAAAAAAGTGACGTGAAGATGAAGAATTAGGAAATAAGATGGGTGAGAACGGGCCAGACATCCTGGGTAAATCCATCTCAAAGAACAGTCGGAGATGTCTCACAGTGGTCTGTGAGCGGATGCACAGTGATTTTATAGGCCAGTTGTTCTCAAGGGGTGGTCTCCCAACTAGTAGTATCAGCATTACCTGGGAACTTATGAAAACTGCAAATTCTCAGATTCACCTCGGACCTACCGAGGAACTTTGGGGTTTGGGGAACAGGTGTGTTGTCAGAAGGCCCTCCAAGAGATTCTAACACACTCTGAAGTTTATGGAGACCAATGAGAAAGACTAAATGCTTGCGGGGTGGATAAAAATTAACCTTTAGGAATTGAGGATAGGAAGAAAGAATTTTCTGTGAGTGTAGGTTGAAATGGATTGCTAAGGGAGCTCAATGATGATAAAGTAGTTTCCCAAAGAAGATGTTTAAAACCAAGGTATTTCTATGTGACCAAAATAGAATACTGTGGTCTAGCCTGAAAAGAAACATAATGAGTGGGGAACCTCTCAAGGTTTTTCGGTCCACAATTCTGGGCCTCTCTGCACTTTTTCAGCAAACTTACTGTTATATTTTTGACCAACAGAGAAAAGTGGCTTCAAGATATAATGTGTACTCACCCAGCATGCAGACATATATTAAGAACTCCACACATCATTTTCTCCTAATTCTATTTACAAAGTCTATGCAAAGCTCTCTAGGCCTGCTAACCATTGCTTTCAATGCCACTGAGAAGGAACCCATGATAACTGAGAATAAAAGAACGGGAAACCAGTAATGGTAGTTAACATTCAGCTTATTTTTTTAAGCTGGAAATGTTTCTGTTTCCGTTCATCTCTTCCTCCAACTGTAAAACAATGTGTCACAGGAGATGCACCCAGAAAACAACAAACTAAAATGGAAATTTTGCAGTAAGGCCCAAGAAATGCAGATCTGCAGCAAATTAACTTACAGAATTAAATGATGCAACCTATTACTGCTTATAGCTGGCATATAGCTTGCAAAAATACCTAAAAGTTATAAATATATGGAAATGTATCCCAAAGTACTTAAATGTCTGACTTTGGGCAGACTGTTTCCTCTCTAATTATTTTCATCAATAAAAATGGATCATAGATTACTCATAGTTTCCTTAGCTGAGGACCACAATCATCCAAAGGTTTTCCCTTTTCTGGTTGTTGTTTGTAAGAACTTTGGTGTAACTCCTGAAACTAGTTAGCTGTCTTCTAGAGACAAATTCCCACATAGACAAAGACACCGAACTCTCTGGACAATCTTTTGCTTACTTTGGTTATGTATTAAATTGCTCAGCTTTCCTTCTTCTCCACATGCATCCTGCTTGCTCACCACAACTTGTACAAATGCTAGAGAAAACATTTACACATTCTGGTAGTAGTGCATTGAAATGAGTTGGAAATCTGGTCCATTTCACAAGCCACACTGGAATAAACCAAAATACACAGATCATAGTGGCATTAAATAGAGTCTCTTTTCTAACGAATAAATCAGGTTGGGTACTTTTAAATATAGCTGAGTTAAAAGCAAACACGACGGACAAAGGCATACTGCTTATGGCACTGGTTCACTTGCTATGTTAAAAACATCTTGTTTAGCCTCTTGGCCTACAGAAATCAATGTTATAAAATTTCCTAGACGAATATCCAGGAGAAACTTGTTTTTAAAAAAGCACACTGGAATTTATCACCAATTTAAATGTAAAACTCCTTATAACTTAACTCGATTTATGGAACTCATAGTCCAATTTTCTTCTCTAAATAGATGGTCTAAAAGAACAGAGGAAGAAATAATGAGGAAAGAAGGGAACCCTCCCATTTGAACATAAACTTTGAAAAACATTATTTCCTAATTATATTTTATTTTAATTATATTTAAATATACTACTGACATACACAGTTTGTGAAAGCATTTGCCAGTATATTCAACTACCACAACAGATTGCCTGGCACATCTTTGAAAAATGCCTCTGCTTTTCTTTAAAAAGCAATAGCACGGAATTTGCTAGTAGGAATTAAAAAAATAGATGTTGCATTGTCGAATTTAGGAAACTATACTGCACTTTATCTCCTGAAGTCAAAAACAAATTTTCAATGCTTTTCAGGTTGATAATGATGGTAAAGAATCAAGCCAAAGATATCAAATTTCTACTCAATGAATCCAAGCTCTACACAATTTAAGAATCCAAACTCGAGGGGAAAAATAAGAATTAGATAATAAAATATTGTGTTCTTAGGAAAAATGATTTGCTGTCTGTGTTAGGAGAAAAGGAACTTAAATCCCTCGTTGCAGTCAAATAATGCAAAACCTACCTTAAGAAGCTCATTCAAAACTACAGAATATAATGCAATAGCACAAGAAGTTAAAAAAGAAAGGAGTTAGCTAAGAAATATTGGTTCCCATCTAACCAGTCTCAACTCACATATTCAAAAACAAAAGAATACAAAACAAACAAAGCCAAATTTTGAAAGCTTTCCTAAAGTGCAGGTGTGAAAATTTCTCCAGCTGGGGCTGCAACAGAATTTATAGTATTTCCGAACAACTGCTATGACTCCGCCAGGCCCGTTTGCTCAGGTTTGGTGAGTAAACAATTTTTCCTTCGAAAACCCATACAAACACAACAATGAACCTCATGCTCACTAAATTATGAATTTAACCTGTGCGAATGAGACTTTAAACTAGAGGATATTCAGCCGTTATTTGTTAATAATCCATATGGAAAAAGACTTCAAATATATGGAAAAATATCAATGAAAACTGGCGCACGAATATATTTGTAATGGTAACTGTGCTAGAAAAACTATTATAATGAAATGTACTTTACTTTCCATAAAGCACCCTTTCGGTGAAGAAATATGACCCAGGAAAGCTTTTAGTAAATATTTTCTGTTAAGAAGTAGAGGTAATCACAGATTACTTTATGTAATGGCTTTGACCTATTATCACTGATGGTCATAAACATACCTATTATCCACTGAGGCCTGTTTGAGATAGGAGTTTCTCTAACATCAAACTATTTGAGTAGTACCAAGAGAGGCATTGGAAAACCACTAAAAACCACCTTCCCTCTCCCCCCTCACATATTTTCTATAGTTTAAACTTATTTATGATGACACTGTAATGTGCTGCATATTACAGGTACACTGGTATTAATGTGCATTCTGTGATATAGTAATAACCTTGTATTTTTTTTCTCCCAACTTCCTTTCCAAAAATAATAAACAACTAGCAGGACTGGTGAAAATTGTATCAAACGCATCAATCAGTGCTGATGAGAAAAGTATAACCAAACGTAGTTGTGCTCATCCTGGCATCTTTGCAAGATTCTTACAACACCTGGGACTGGAACAGATAGATCTCCATGACCCTGGAGACTCAGACCAGCCTTGTTTTGATGCAAGGTGGATACTTCTTTTGCCTTGAGTTTTTTGCATCCACCTGCACCGCTGCCTTGAGTTTGGACATTTCCCCAAAGTTGTAGCATTTATTTAAAATCTGAATTATATATGGAGATATATAAAGACAATGGGTCTAAATTTTTATGTCAGCCATGACACACATCTATGAAAAAGTTTGTTCGTATATATGTATACAAGTGTGTTTATACACCCCAATCATCTAAATTATGTGGTATATAATTTGATGTTATATATTTTCTGGATGACATTTATTCTTTCTTTTAGTCCAGGACACATCTGGGAGAAATCTGAGTTGACTTGTAATATGTTATATAGTTAACCCCATCTAATCCAAGAAGATACAGATCAGTGAATTAAATGATTATCAAAAACTTTAAATAATAATTCAGTGGCCAAGTGTAGTTATCTACCAAACCCTCAGAAACAGCCTTCATGCAAAAAGAAGTAAGAAAGCACTGGATATGGGGGAGGCATGAAGTTAAAATTTTGCCAATACAAAGTGTATCAATTGGTTTTGATTTCCTCTTATTCTTTAGGTTCTCTACCAATCTTCAATCAAGAAAAGAAAAACCAACAGAGCTTGCAGTCCCTCAAAATAAAGATATGCAATATGTAAACTTGGCCCCAGGAGTTTTTCAAACAATGTTAGGTCCAGGTCTTTTCAGAGGCAAAAGCAGAATTATAAATAATTTAAAGCCAAAGGCTGGTTTCCCTCTAACTCATTTGTCATTTCAATTAGAAAATGATGAATACAAAAACAGAAGAGACAGATTACACTGGTGAAGACACAGCATCCCCTTTTTTTTTTTTTTTGCAGGAATGAAAGCTCTCATCTGTGTTCTTCAAGGCAACTGAGCTAACATAATTACCCCAAGAAAAACAGTCAGCAACCTCAAGGACAGGCTCCATCTGACTAACCAAATTCAAGACTCTATAACCAAATCTTGTTTTACTCATCACGTGTTGTTAGGTATCTCCAAATTGAATTTATTACCTTTTTTTTTTTTTTTTTTTTTTTTGCAGCATTCCTGGACAGCTAATTATGGGAAATAATCCCTTTTCTTATTAGGCCAACTGTTTTCTGGGAAGAAACATTTGGTAAGCGTGGTGAACTATCAACAGCCATTCTAAGTTCCATTTCATCATATTTTATTCTTCAATAGCCAAGTATTCCAATTCCACTTCCAACACTAACATGCAAGAGAACCAAGGAGCCGGTCTCAATTTCCTAATGGTTCATGTTAATTCTGAGCCAAAGCAAAGAAGAATGTCATGAGATTGTTTTGAAAGAGTTTTTCAGGCTTTGCCTTAGTAATTAATAAGCTGACACTGCATACTAAATACTTATCAACACAATCAATGGGGCTGCTTCCTTCTTGAGAAAATAGGTAGGACCGAATCAAGGAGTTTTCTTTTGGAATAGACTGTAATATGCCATAGATAGAGTGGTTCTTCCAGAGAATTTCATTCCCAGCAGTTTCATCTTGGTAACATTTAACAATTTCACTATTTTAACATTTTGAAATGCCAAAAAGAACACACTGATCCTGCAGCTAGGCTTATTAGAGAGGAACGATCTCACAGGCGACAGGGAGGCACAGAGTCCGCTGGGAAAAGGGTAACAGAAAAAGACAGAAAACAGTGGATAACAAACAAAGCCAAGCACTACAACGTGAAATCAGATTTGCACCAAAATGCAAAACTTTACACGCCACATTAAATAATATCATCTGTGGTTTATTTAAGGGACTTGGCATAACGTTCTTTTTCATAGGCATCTATATCAAAGCTATACATTAAAATTGGGGGGCGTGAATATCTAATTTGCCTTCCTAACAATGAGTGTGCAAGCATAGTAATTTTATTTTTGAAAGGTCAGAACTGAGCATTTCCCCCCTGGGGTATCATGTTACCCCCACAGAGACTTAGGAACACAATGAGACCTTTCCCAATCAGACACTTGATACATACCTCAGCCAGGATTGCTCCTTGCCTGGAGTGGGAGACATCTTTGGAACAAAAAGAATCTGTTTACAATAAGTTCTCTTGGTAACCTAAAATGGATTAGTTTTTAAAAGCCACGTCCATCCTCTTGCCTCTTGCCCAACTAACTACACCAACTGCTGTTGTACCTACAAGTAACTGCTTGCAGTACGCAACGTTTAAAAATCTGGAGGTATGTGGATTCTGTTCCTGTATGGATATAATCAGAAAATTATTTGTCTCACTAAAGAAACTATGCGTGGCCTTTTATTTTGATAAAATAGCTTTTAACTGAGTTAGAGATGTTGGCTGGGGAGAAGGTATACAGAATGGGGGGGAAAGGACAGAGAAAAATCAATCAGTATATCTTCCTTTGCAAACTGTCAGTAGGGTGGGATTAGAAAAGCAACACTTTAAATCAGATAAAGTCCTCTGGGAACCTTAAAGGTTAGTTGCTCTGAGCTTCTCAATATTCTACAAAATAGATTGATGGCAGTGGTCACCCCACTGATATTCAATGTTCACGGAGTTTACCCTAAGAAATTGCATTTCCCCCATTGTTGAAACGATATTAACTTGGTAATAAAAAAATGAGGCGAAGTTATGGGACCCACAGAGATATCTTTCAACACCTTTAAAACCAGTAAATCGGTTTTAATCTCTTATTAAATGCCCAAAGATGCTTAATATATCAAGAAGCAACAACAAAGACAAAAATAGCACTTAATTTGAAGGAAAATAAAGAAGATGGGAAGCAAAATGATGAACGGATAACTATTTTTTCTCATTTGTTCAATTTAAAACTAAAATTAGAAGCATGCATGTTGCTCTCAAACTTTCAAATGACCAAATGACAGTTTCTCCTGTCTGTCACTGCAAACATTTGCACTGGAGAGGCGATCCATTTAGGATTGTGAACCTTACCGAGAAATGTCTTTCAAAAACACAGCAACTTTTTTCATCTGATGGCTCGTTCTGGGTTAAATGGTTCCATCAACATTCAAATTTAGATGTTAAATGCACGTTTACTTTTCCTCAAAAAGGGTGGCTCCTGCAGCTATATTTTCTACACCGTAAGTTTATTATCTGACATACATTTCTTTATATGACATTTAATATTTTAGACAGTTTCTAGGTTTGGTGCAGAGATCGATGTATTTGGGAACACTTTGTTGCTGATACGGTTTATAGACATTCAGCACCACCTCGAGCGCCTATTTTTTTTCAAACATGCACAATTACACGTTCCCTACAAACACACATCAGTGCACACCGAGGTGCACACACATACAGTAAGTAGTAAATGGCAGAAACCTCCGGTAGTAGCCCAGACCACAGTTTACAAGCTGGGGCTATACAGCTAAGTAAACATCGACGCACGATCCGCTCACACGGAATAAGAACTCCACGAAGGACACTTGGGGACTACACTGGTCAGTACCCGAGGGGGCGGGAGGCGGAAAAAGTATTTCCAAACGCAACTCTGCCAGGTCTTACCCTTCGCATCCCCCGGTCCTCGGGGAGAAGCTCCCTCGGCACCTCTCGCCCGGCGCAGGGGCTGCTTCTCTGCTAGAACGAAACGTTCCTCCCGACTCTACGGAGCTCTGCCCGGAGCTGAGGCGCCCCGCCCGGGCCAGGGGAAGGCACTGGCGCCGCCGCGGGAGCCAAGAAGAGGCGGAGGCGGAAAAGAAGTGCAGAAGGAAGGGGTGGCCGAGGGAGTAGCCGGAGGGAGGCGGCGCCGGCGCGGGGATGCAGGCGAGGCGGGGTGGGGTGCGGTGGGGTGGAGCGGGGTGTGCCTCCGTCGGTCGGTCAGTAAGTCAGTCGGTCCACGCCGCCCGCGCGCCGGCGTCCCCTGCCTCCAGCGCCCGCCCGCCCGCGACCGCGACAGGGACTGGCGACCCCTCCGCTCCCGCCGCCCGCGAGCCTCGCCCCTTCCCCGGGCTCTTCAGTGGGTCCTCCCGCTCGCCCCGCCTGGCTCGGCGTGGGGCCGCAGGTCTCCGCCAGCACTGGCGCCCGTCGCCTCGCCACGCTCGTGCGGTCCCTGCCTCTGCCTCCGCTGGCGCTCTGTCTCTGGCTCCCTCTCGCTCCAGTCCCATTTATGAAGCGCGGTCCCATCACGTGTTAATGAGCCTTTGTCCTGCCCTGGCAGCGGCGGCGGCACAGACCCCACCGAGGGAACTGCTCGGGGAGGGACCCGCGCACCGCGCAGCGCGGCACCCGTGGCTCCAAACTTTGCTGGCGCGGGGCACCTGCCGTGGCGCCGGCCCTGGGGCCGGAGGGGACAAGCCTCTCCGGCCCGCGTCACCTACTTCTCTTCCTCCTCCTCCTTCTGCGCCGCCGCCGCCGCGGTCCCGGGGGCTCCCGCTGCCAGGATCTGGCTCTCCTCCCGGATACCCTCACACCCCAGCCCAGCCGAGAAGGGTCTCGTGCCTGCGCCGCCCCCGACCTCGGGGCCATTAATCACGCGCGCCCTGGCTGCGCGCAGCGCCAACACCTTGCGCGGGGGTCACGTCTGGGGCAGCTGGTTGAGCCGGAAGGGAGAGGGAAGCAGGACGCGAGAGGCCGAGGAGCGCCGGGCCGGGGGTGCGGCCACCGGCCGTTCTGCTCGCCCCAGGTCGCCCCCGCAGCGGGCAACAGTGAGCCAGGCCCGGGGGCGGACGAAGCGTCGGGACCGCGCTGCTCAGCCCCCGAGCAGTTTGCTACCTGGCGGTGGCCACGCAACCACCTGTCCTCCGCCCTCGGGGCACCGGCTGGCTTAGCGCTGGGCGCCTTCTCCAGCCCCCACCGCCCCCGCCCGGCGCGAACCACTCGGGCGCGCCCCACCCGCACGCCCGGGCTGCAAACAGTTGGGCTCCGTAGGCGGCTGGTTCTGCGCCTCCCTGTCCCGCGCACCCCCTCCCCAGCCGCCGGGGGGACCCAGCGCCTCGCCCCTCCCTCACGAGGAGGAGGACGCCCCCCTGCAGGGCCAGGCTGGAGGCGCCCGGGGGCTTGGGGACAGCCGCCACAGGCGCCTGGGGAACCGCGGTGCGCCCGGTGGCCGCGACAGGAATTAGGGTACATGCTCGTTAATTGGTTCCACTATCAGCCGCCGTCTGCCTCCCGTGTGCACGGATCAAACCTTAATTGGTCTTTACATTTATCATGGTGAATTGCGAACCTACAAACAAGCCCTAGCGCTGCTTCAGCAGAAAAGGCACTCCCCCTCCCTCCGGGGCCCAGGCAGAGTTGTGGCGGCGGCGCTGGTGGTTGATTAGACATCTTTATCTCTCGTGAGTTGGGTCGAGGGAGAACTGCACTGTTTCCACCTGATGGAGGGAGCCACGTCACCCCGGGCCCCAAGAACCCCGCCGAAGGCACTTGGTTCGCTTCGTAGCCCTCCTCTCTGTGGTTTTTATTTTATGACACCTCGCCGGGGATCCAGCAAATTCCACCCCAGTCCTCCTGCCGCATGCGCTGGGGTAGCGACCTCCACATTCCTCTCGCCTCAGGCCCGAGCCCAATGGCTCTTGTAACATCTGGGCCCCATATTTGGACTACGTGGCAAGAATCCTGAAAAGCCAGCCTTCCGAAGGAAGAGGGAAGATTGGTGGGGAGGAAGCTGGAGGGTGGAACCCTGGAAGCAGTGTCTTTCAGCAACATCAGGCCCATCATAGACAGGTTTCCTGCAGAGTACTAATTCAGTCTTTGAAAATCTCCCCAGATTACTCTAGGGTAGAAGGAGCATTTCCCATTTCCCCCATCAGGGAAATAGCCATTTAAGAATCCACACCTGAAATGATCGTTTTCTACTAGGTAGGTAGATGGAATAGGTTATAAGTGAAGATCTCACCGACCCTTCAACAGATGAAGGAGTAACTGCCAGGGAGGTAGAAGTGGGATGAGCGCTGGGCATTAAACCTAGTGCCTGGTACAGGCTCTACCCACAGCAGAGGAAAGCATCTCCAGGCCGACCTCCACTGAGGAGACAGCGTCATCTAATGATGTAAAAGGCAGGTAGGGGGGCTTCAGCATCTGTGGCTTCGGTTTTTCTTTTAGGGGACACGGTTGTTAGATTTTTACCTTCACCTACACCCTTGGCAGGAGGACATAGGCACAGTTTTGCCCTCCTTGTGACTCCCAGACTCTAATTTCCCAAGTAAGTTGGTGCCTTGACACCAGAGTGTTGCCACTTCCCATGTAGCCCACGTTCGAGTGATTGTGTTGAAAGAAAGGCTCTAGGTAGGTCTTCTTGCTGGAATGAGCACCTCTTTCAGGTGACAGGAAAACTGGAGCGCTCATGGAAGGCTTTCCAGCACCAGGATTTCACACGGGCGCTGCCACTCTTCCCCGTGGGCTGGTGATCTGTGCTCTTGGGGTGGCCCACGTGTTTAGGATCCCTCACTCCACAATTCCGACACACCCCACGGGTACCCCTGATAGAGCATTCTCCACTCATCAACCTGCCCATTAGTGTTCCAGTATCAAATCTAAAGGTGAAAAGCATTTGCAACCTACAAAGGGTACTCCATGGAAACGTCATATCTCAACTCATTCACACCAACTGTTGCTTTTTCATGAAGAGGAGCAATCTAATTACCTTAAGGGTCTCTGAGTCATCCTGAATCTCCTTTGGTTCATGGTGGATTTTTTTTTTTTTCACTGAATTCTCTGAAATTCCAAGCAGAAACTTGGAATTCAAATAGCCTGAAGTCTATTTGTTGAGTGACTGGCTGAAGCGACCTGTGGACAGAGCCAATCATTAAGAGCTTAATCAAGTAGTGATTCTGGCAGCTATAACTATTTCGCCTGTGATTCTGTTCTTGTTCAGGGCTGGGCGAAGGCTGGAGCCTGACAGCTGGTGAATTGTACTGACTTTCCATTTAGAGCTCAAGGATAATGCTTAGTAACGGAGTCAAAATTTGACTTGTGACCTGGCATTTTATCACCACATGTGAAAGCTTTGTTGAAACTGAAAGAGTTATTTTCTTGTTTGGAAAATGCAGTTTTGTGGGCATGCTTGAACATGTTTAAAATTTAAAGTCCGTCCTGGATCCATCAGGATGTTAGACACCCCCCACCCCGCCCGGGTCAAAGGGTTGATGTACTTTTCCTTCAGACTTGGAAGAGGAGCAGGCAGCAAAACAGCGTGAAAGCAAGATGCTTTTTAGTGCCTCAGAGTTCACCCAATGCAAGGATCACCTTTAAATGGGAGGAAATGACAGTCTCCCCATGTGGTTGGCCAGCCACTATCCTCCTAAGAAAGTCAGCAAGAGTGACAAATGCAAGCTGTCAGCATCCCTATTAGGAACATTATGTTTAGGGCACACATACATTCAACACAAGACATTGGATGGTTCTTGGTCACCACCAACCCAGGTTGAATTCAAACTCATGATTGTCTGGGGAACGAGTATGACAGCCTTTTATTGGGCTTCACTAGTCCCCACACAGCTACATGTGAGGCTGTCTCGTTTTCTTGTTCTTTATCCTTTTAAAATTAGAACAGGGCTATGATGAGCCAATTTACTGCCGTTCTGTGTAATTTAGGTTATTCACTCAGTGAAATGTAGAGGATGAGAGCACAGTTAAGGCTGCGTATTTCAACTTCAAAGAAAGATCTCAATTTATTTCTGCCAAAATGTTAATAGTTTTACTGGACACAGAACATTAGAGAAGCATGTCCTGCCTCCCTGAGATAGCCGTTGATCCTAAGGGAAGTGTGCTTCAAGGTTTCTTTTTTTACCTATGGTTGGCTGTGCCCCTCTCTCCCACTCCCCACAGGAGTGGTCTGTTGGGACTGATGCGTAATGATTCCCTGGTTTGGAAACTGGTGAAACAAAAACATCGCTCACTCTCAGAGTTTTGAAAGCTCTATCCAAGTTTGACCCTCGTGTTCTCTTTGGTATTTTCAGCGTGACGCTCACACCGCAGGGCTGGAATGCTCGCTGATTAAAGACATTTTTGGGAATGATATTATGACTGCACGATTTCATTCTAATTCGGAGCATTGCTTTAGAGTTTCGACAGCTATTATTGGCTCTCCTTTGAAGCATTGAAGCATTTTGTTTTTTCTGTGCTGGATGGGAATTTGCTTCCTCACTCCCAGTCTAAAGGGTAAGTGTCAGGAAGCCTGCAGCCGGACGCGACTGGGGCTCTGTCATCCCAGGCTTGAGATCAGAAATGCTTGCTCACAACATGCTCTACCAGTGATGCAGGTAAACCCAGAGAACATCCTGCATCACTTTTGCGTGTTTCGCAAGAGCTACAAGCTGGAGATGAAAATGACATTCTTTTTAACTCCGCCATCAAAAATAAAATCTGGTCTAGGTGGAGGAGCAGGTTGCCAGGGTAGGGAATGAATAGGTGAGGAAGGACGATGGGCTTCCTTGACCTTGGGGGACACAGCGTTATGTCAGGCACAAAGAAAATCACTGCAGCTTCTCCGTGATCTTCCCATATAACTAAACACATGCTCATTAGGGCGGTTTTTTTTCACCTTCTCACCTTCTTTCATTAAACCCCACTCTTTAACAGCCCAGCTGAGCAGCTGCAAAGAAGGCTGAGAAATGACAGGAAGGCATTTTTCCTTTGTTCATATGTTTTGTTTTGTTTTTCATCACCAAGCAGTGGATCGGTAATGAGGAGACAGATCATCTTTTCACATCAAACTGTATGAGGAGTATGTGCTAACCGATAATAAACAAACGCAAAGTGCAAATAAAGAGAGTGAGGAAACAGGTTAATAAAGCTTTTGTTCCCCCCTTGATTAAACTCTTGCAAAATAGCCATCGAAACTCTGTAATTAAAAAGGCTACAAACATTCCGTGTCTAAATATTTCACTTTTTTGAAAAATTGGGCAAGCAGCAGTATGAGAATGTCAAAATATGGCAAATAATGAAAAAAATAGTACGAAAAAACAGGTACTTCTTAAATAGTCACTTGGCCTGTCTTCTGAGTGAATCCTCTTCCTGATGTCCTTCTTGGGACTTCAGGTGGGAGCTTAGAAAGGAAAATGTCTACCCGTCTCCAGTTACAAGGATTCAAAGCTGTCATAAACACAAAACTCCCAGCCTGGTGCCTGCAACTTCCACTCTCTGTAATTGAGAGTTGTTTTTCTTTCTCCTGCCATGACTGCTACATTGTAACTGTGTCTGTATTAAATATCTGGAGAGAATCCGAAGAATGGCCAGAGGATCTTTCATTCTTAAAGCGGAGGGCCAGCAACCGGCTGATTTGTAAACAAAGTGCACACATTTTGCGGGTTTCTTGGGGCTCAGCTGTGACTTCTTTGCTGTGGCTCCCATTCTAAACAGACGCCGTCGATTATCTGCTTTACACAGGGGTCTGGATGTACTGATACCTTGAGAAGTCCGCATTATCTACTCCCTGCAGTTCACCAGCTTTTCCTTGAAATGCAGCTGCCAGTAAAAATGAGAATTGGCAAAAGCCATTGGGGTCCTGATTAGTCTGTGGGTTTGTTGTCTTATCTGTTGTATCCAAAACATGTTAAAGACACAAGTACAGCTCAGACTATTGTTTCAACAGCATGGAAGGATTGGAAGAATCACATTGTTTTTGAATTGGTGTTTAAAGAATTATCAGTTTAGACAGGTCATGTGATTTGGGAGCAAATCGCCAGCTAAGGCACGGATGGATGACCCAGGCTGTAACTTACCATTTCTAGACCTCACTTTTCTATGCTGTGAGATGGGAATAACACCAATCTGTCTAACCTTTTTTTTTTATGCAGTCTTGGAGCCTGTCTAATTAAGATATTAAAGGTAGAAATACATTGGAAAGCTTCAAGAAAAATTCGATGAAGGATTTTATTACCATTAATAATTTATCTGGTATAATGGTCCACTGATTTCTTGGTTGTATCAAATTACATGGAATATTTTAAATATCCTGCTCATTTCAAGAGAGAAAAATAAAAGAAAGTAAGAAAGAAAGAAAGAAAGAAAGAAAGAAAGAAAGAAAGAAAGAAAGAAAGAAAGAAAGAAAGAAAGAAAAAGAAAGAAAAAGAAAGAGAGAGAAAGAAAGGGGAGACTCTTAAGAGCTTTGAAGGCATTGACTTTGTATCCAAGGCCCAGGGAAGAGCACCTAGTGTGCTAATAACCAAGTTGAAGACTCCTAAGCAAGAATACTGGACGTATGTAATGGATGATTACGGATATTGAAAGGAATTTCAGCTTGTGGCCTGATGGAATGTCTCTCTAACCTGGTAGAAGGGCTGATCCACCCCTGGTTTTGCTACTGCATGCTACAAATTGTTGCCCACTCGGGGTTACCTTTTCAATTCAAGGGGACACAGTTTCCTTATACATAAAAATCTGGGAAATGTGCTATTTATTATTTCTTTAAAAATATCATTTCCCTCGGGGCGCCTGGGTGGCTCAGTTGGTTGAGCATCTGACTCTTGGTTTTGGCTCAAGTCATGATCTCAGGGTCATAAGATTGAGCCCCACATCAGGCTCTGTGTTCAGCATGGAATCTGCTTGAGATTCCTTCTCCCTGTTCTTCTGCCACTCCCCCTGCTCTCTCTCTCTCTAAAATAAATAAATGAAATCTTAAAGAAAATTTAGATAACTTCAGTTCTGAAATTTTCTATCATGATCTATTATAGGGAGAATCCTAACGGCAAGACCACACCTCCAATTGGCTGAAATATTCTCTCCTTCATCACCTTCTGGAGGAAGGCTTGCTTTTCCCTTTCTCTAGTTCTTTTTCATTCTAATAGATGTTTTTGTTAATAAGGAACCCATTGGGTGGGTGGATGGGAAATCCAGAAAAAGAAAAAGAAACAGAAAGAAAAAAAACGAACAGGAGGAAAGTAGAAAATAAGGAAGATTTCTCCAGAGTATCTGTATCTCCTGGTGTCCCTTAAATACTAAAAATGAGAAGCTTGAGACAATATATGAAATTTGTGAAACTGAAACTTTGCCTACTATGAAGCTCATCTTTCATAAGCAGCCCCCAGGATCTGACTTTGGAGAATTCTTGGCATATTCTGTAAGGGTAGCTCCCTAGTAATTCATTCTGCTCTAAAAGACCTCAGAGAAATGAACTGGTTAAGGAATAACCCTGAAAGAGCACATTGAGACAAAGTGTGGATATTTAATTTTGTTTGATTAAAAAAGGATTCAAAGATAATACAATGTCAAGATGACATTTTTTAGTGACATCACAATAATACGTTGGGGCTAATGTGCTCAGCTGTTTGAGTCACTGAAGCAAACCATGGGTTCAACACTCAAGTTGATCATTTCATTCTCAGCTTAATTATTTTTGAGTAAAAATAACATTTAGAAACTACTGTTTTAATAAAACTAAAACATGCTCATCATAATGAAAAACTTGGTGATGGCACCTGAGTGGCCCAGTGGGTTAAAGCCTCTGCCTTTGGCTCAGGTCATGCTCTCAGGGTCCTGGGATGGAGCATTGGGCTCTTTACTCAGCAGGGAGCTTGCTTCCCCCTCCCTCTGCTGGCCTCTCTATTTGTGATCTCTCTCTGTCAAATAAATAAATAAATAAATAAAATATTTAAAAAAAACCTTGGTGATAAAAAGTAAAAAGTCAAAGTCTCTTCCTCCTACCCCCATCTCTCAACTCCTTACCCAGAAGGATTTGCTGTTAAGAGTAATGTATGTCCTATTAATACATTGTTTGTATGTATAATTGATTGAGAGAATTAAAGGACAAATTCCCAGAAATGGAATTTTGGAGTGAAAGTTTTGTGTATTTCAAACATTGACAGAAATTGCCAATTGCATACTGAACCCTTTGTTTTATTTTATATTTTTAAAGATTTATTTTATTTATTTTAGAGGGAGAGAAAGCATGAGCAGGAGGGGCAGAAGGAGAGGTAGAGAAGGGGAGAGAAAGAGAGAGAGGGAGGGAGAGAGACTCTCAAGCAGACTCCACACACAGTGTGGAGCCTGACACGGGGCACAGTCTCTCGACCCTGAGATTGTGACCCTGAGATCACAACCTGAGCCAAAACCAAGAGTTAGACAGTCAATCAGCTGCACCACCCAGGCACCCCATACTGAGCCCTTTAAATGGTTGTGATCATTCTAGGGTATAAAATGAAAAATGATCACATGATCATATAAACACATGGCTGGAGTGAAGTGAAAACCCAGTCTAGCCTCATCTCTAAGGCAGCACTGGGCTAGCTCAAAGACAGTAAAACATACTGTCCTCCGGGAACTTTGGAAATTGTTGGAGAAGGGGTATTCTATTGTTACCATGGTTGGGGGGATCGAATGAAAGGCTGGGATGTTAGACATGCTGCAATTCACAGGGTAGTTTCACGCAATTAAAAACCTTTCCTGTGTCTCATACCATTTACAAATGTTTTGGTGGGCATTCATGTTGGTGAAGAGCCTTTATTATTCTGGGCTCAGAGCCTAAACACCTTCTTAATGCATAAGTCCATCCAAAGTTCTTTGTTGTTTCTTTGTCATGTTTTTAATACACATTGAATTTTCCAGGAAGACAACCACCATGTTAAACTGAAAGTGAAACATTTTGAAAAACTACATCACTATGGCATTTATGTCCTAAATCGACATATCTTTATCGGTCTTTCTGTATAACTAGTGCATTCACAGTAGTTCTATGTATTATCTGACTATGCCACCACGATGGCCAAGCTTATACAGAATGATATATATGTATATTACATAAATCGCTTCTTTTTGGTTCTTTCTGTATTTCATTTAGGCTGTGATGTTAGGTTTTCTTCAAAAAGTGGTTGTGTAGTAAATTATATTATTTATGAATTTTATTTTGCTTATTATCACCTTATTAGTTAAGGTGATAGTACAAAATATTTGTTATCAAAAAAGGTACTTGTGCCTGAAACTCATCATTCTAGGGAAGATTCCTGCTTCCTGATTGAGATGGGTCATGCTGGCTTGCCTGACTTCAGTTCTCAGACAATTCTGGGCTTGTCAGGCTCAGGATCCTTTCTTCACTCTCCAGGCCCCTGCACCTACAGGGGGAGTGTTACTCCAACCTTACACAGCTGTTCCAGAGAACCAGCCCCGTCAGAGCAATTTTGTCTGGTGTTCATCAAAGAGACTGGCAATTTGTGGATGAAAGTTCTTCTCTCTATTCCCGGGAGAAAGCAGATGGGTTAACCTAGTGACAGGGAAGCACACTGATGAGAAATAAAAACATGAAGACACTCACTTCCCTGAGGCCTGCCAAGTATCTAGAGAGTGTGTATCACTGGTCACCTAGGGGACAAGAAACTACATAGATCAGTAATAATTCTCACCAGTACCGCAAGTAGGTCCATAGTAAGATCTTCACATATAAGCAGAGAACATTGTTGTTGCTACAATTACTGTTTTCTTTTCTTTCCTTTTTTTTTTTTTAAAGATTTTATTTATTTATTTGACAGAGAGAAAGAGATTACAAGTAGGCAGAGAGGCAGGTGGAGGGAGAGGGGGAAGCAGGCTCCCCACCCAGCAGAGAGCCCGATGCGGGGCTCGATCTCAGGACTCTGAGATCATGACCTGAGCCCAAGGCAGAGGCCTTAATCCACTGAGCCACCCAGGCACCATAATTACTATTTTCAATTGGAAATACTGCTATAGGCCTCTTTTCTTATTATAAAAGTAGAAAATGCCTATTATAAAAATGTAGAGTGTTGGAAAGCATGGACAATGAAAGTATTTAAAATCTTATTGCCCAGAAATGATTATTAACATTTAGTGTATATTTATCCAAACTAGTTATTCTACCCATATACATAATTATGTATATGTATTTTACAAGTGTGGGTAATATACAATCTGATTTCACTTTAAAGGGAATATATCACCCAAAAATACATCCTGGATATTCATAAAATTGTATTTTGTCAGTGCTACTAATGCTACTGTGTTAGTTTTTCTTTATTGTTGCTTCAAGTCCATTTCATGTTTATTATTTAATCATTATTTAACCATGATTTTCTTTTTTTTTTTAATTTTATTTATTTATTTGACAGAGAGAGAGCAATCACAAGTAGGCAAAGAGGCAGACAGGGGGCGGAGGGAGCAGGCTCCCTGTTGAGCAGAGAGCCCGATTCAGGGCTCAATCCCAGGACCCTGAGATCATGACCTGAACTGAAGGCAGAAGCTTTAACCCACTGAGCCACCCAAATGCCCCTTAACAATGATTTTCTACTAATTTCTTGAATAGCACATTTTTAGTGCAGAGAAAATTCCTTTTGATTTGTTACACTCCACTAGAACATAAGTTTTCATATGATGGTAGGAATTTTGTAACCTCAAAGCCTAGAATAGAACTTGCTAGGTTGATGCTCAGTAAAAATAAATGGATTAATATATGTATCCACCTATACCCCAAATATTAGAAATTGCATGTATTATGTAGGAACATAAGGAAATGTTTTTTTCTTTTATTTTATATAAGAAAAAACTTATGGAGGGCCCTAAACAAATTCATATATATTTTTTAAAGATTTTATTTATTTTACAGACAGAGAGAGAGAGAGATCACAAGTAGGCAGAGAGGCAGGCAGAAAGAGAGGGGGAAGCAGGCTCCCCCCCAAGCAGAGAGCCTGATGCGGAGCTTGATCTCAGGACCCTGGGACCATGACTTGAGCCGAAGGCAGAGGCTTTAACCCACTGAGCCAACCAGGGGCCCCAACAAATTCATATTGTATGGAATGGGTTAGGATTCCATCAGAGAGATAAAAAGCATGATGTGGAAAGGAGACTGGACATTCAGGTTGGCAACACCTTGGATCCCATGGGCTGTAATCTGACCCTTAGCTCTGCATGATAAAAAACACCATCTTGTCATTGTGTCCTTTGACCTAGATCTTCTAACAGATGCTATCTTACGGTAACCAAACTCACAAGAGACTGATGTACATAAGCTGAAATGGTGATGAAGGATGAGTGCTATACACTTGTGATTCTTCTCATCAGCATAATCTCTGTCTATGCATAGGAAGTTAAATTACTATCAGAAGGTAGTTGGTAGGCATGGGAAGGAGAAGGAAGGTTGATGACCTTACTAGCAGCTGTCATGAAGCTGTCATGAAGCTAAGCCATCTCCCATCACAAGGACCTACTGAGGGTGTGGAGAAGTCCTAACAGCTGCTCAGGGCACCCTTCTCCTGAACCGCAGTGACAGAATCAGTCCTCCTGTAGTCACCCACATGCTGGTAACAGAAAAAGAATATACATAAGTTAATTATGAAACAATAAAATGAAGACTCATGAACATAATTGCCCAACTTAAGAGTCAGGAGATTTCTACTATTTTTAAAAATGTCTGTTTATACTCTTCTAACCTATACACTATCTTCCCCATCAGAGTAACTGACCTCCTGAAATTTGTATGATGATGCCTTGCTCTTTTTTTCAAAATAAATTTTATCACCTATTGATCACCAAAATACTGTTTTTAGTTTTTATAAAAATGATGTTGTACTCTAGATTGCTTATTTCACTTAGCCTTCTGTAGATAAGATTCATTCTTTTTTTTATTAGCTGTATTTGTTTTCACTTCTAAATGGTCTATCTTTGTGTAAATATATATGCAGGATGCTTGTTGTTATAAATACTCTTGTGGCTATCTCTAGATCAGAGACATGAGTTTCTAATGGATAAACATGCCTACGAATGGAAATACTGGGTTACAGTGTATGGGCATATGTGACTCAGGTTTATAATGCCATTATTTCCAAAAATGCCTGGACACTTTATTCTCCTGCCTTCAGTGGAACATACTTCTGCTTGCTTCACGTCACCATCAGAATTTCATGTTGTCAGACTTTCTTTTTTTTTTTTCTAATTTACTAGGTATAAAGTGAAATCTCATTTTGAGGCAAAACTGTCTGGGCTTGGTGTTTCCTATGTAGGAAGATTTTAAACTACTGCTTCAGTTTCTTTAATGGTTACAGACATTCCTAGTGTTCTCTTTCTTCTTCCTGTGGATTGGTTAAGTTGTAGTCTTACAGGAATTTGTCAATGTCAAATTACCAAATGTATTGGCATAAACTTTCCACAGGCTTTTTATCTTTTAAATTTCTAGCATATTTGTACAAAGTTTGCCTGTTATTTCCTAGCATTATTTATTTATGCCTGATTTCTTTTTTCCTTGATCATTCCTGCAAGAGGTTCATTTGAGAGATATTCAGAGACCAGGAATTTTTAGAAATTCTACAAAGAGCATCAATGTGCCCAATCACTGATATTTGCTCTGGTGCAGTTATTTATATCCAAGAATTTTCAACTGGTCAACCAAATTATTATTACACAATATGCTTGTGCTACTAACAGAAAACCTGTTAATTTTTGTTTGTTCTTCCTTTTTTTCTCCCCTTTCTTCTTTCTCTTTCTTTTTCTTCTTCATTTTTTTGATAAAAAAGAAATCTTTGCTATTGGATAAAAATCACTTTTGGATTTTTTCATTGTGAAAGAAATATGGAACATAGAAAAATTCTAGGGTATAAAATGAAAAATCAAAATCTTCCTCCTTGTCCCGAACCCGCTATCTCTAGAAACAAGCATTTGTTGTCTTTTGTTTCCCTTTAAAGATCTATTATACATATAGATGTATCATCTTACTTTTTACATAATCTTGGTCATATTATTGATGTGATCCTTCACATTGCTTTCTATTTAATAACATATTTTAGAAATTTTTCCTTATCAGCAATTGTAACTTTATTTTTGTGTCTATCTAGATAATTTCATTAACGTCTGCTCTTACCTGTATTTGTTCTTATCTACTTGACTTTATGTTTTTCAACTTCTTTAAAGTAGATGCTTAACTTCTTAATTTTCAGTCTTTTATTTCTAATATAAGCCTTTAAAACTATACATGTCTTTTGAAATACATGTTCAGTGTACCCCATAGGTATTGTTATATTAAATTTTCATTTTTTATTATTTCCATGTGTTTTAAAATAAATTTACATTTTTGTTTCTTTTTTTGCACTGTGAACTTTTAGAACACTGTTTCCTTACCAAATACCTCTGTGAAGACTTTTTACAGTGATCTTTTTGTTATGGATGTCTAACTTAATTGCATTGTGGTTAGAGAATATGATTATGTGATGCAAATTCTTTGAAATTTGCTAAAACTTGTCCTGTGGCTAAGGACATACTCCTCATTTGTAAATGTAGTAAATGATGGGTGCATTGTATCATATAAGTCCAAGAGACCACGTTTGTTAATTTTGTTGTCCAAATTTTCCATAGCTTTACTAATTTTTTGTCAGCTTGCCTTATTAATAATTGAGATGGCTGTGTTGAAATTTTCCACCATGATGATAGATCTATCAATTTTTCCTTAAAGTTCTCTAAATTTAAAAAAAATTGTTTTATTGTAGTCAGAACCTTAACCACAGAAATATAGTTAGAAATGTACCCTGCTAATAGATTTTTTTCAGTGCACAATACAGTATTTGTTGCTAACTACAGGCACAATGTTATACAGCAGATCTCTAGTACTTATTCACCTTACATAATTGAAACTTTATACCTCTTGGTTAGCAACTCCCTATTTCTCCTTCTTTCTGGGCTCCTGGCAACTACCTTTCCCTCCTCTGCTTCTATTAGTTTCACTATTTTAGATACCTCATATAAATGGAATCCTGCAGTATTTGTCCTTCTGTGACTAGCTTATTTCACTCACGTAGTATCCTCCAGGTTTATTCATGTTTTCACATATGGCAGGATTTCCTTCTTTTTAAAGGCTGAATGACATGACATTTTCTTTGTCTAGTCATCTATCAATGGACATTGAGGTTGCATCGATGATGCTACAATGTATATGGGAGTCCTGTTACCTCTTTGGGATCCTAATTACAATTATTTTGGATAAATACCCAGAAGTGGATTGCTGGATCATGTGATCATTCTATTTTTAATTTTTTGAGGACCTCTCCATACAGTTTTCTGTAGTAGCTATACCATTTTTCATTCCCACCAACAATTTTTATAAGGATTCCCATTTTTTATGTTCTTTCCAACGCTTGTTGTCTTCTTCTTCTTCTTTTTTTTTTTTAATAATAGCTACCACCAGGTGTGAGGCAATATCTCACTGTGGTTTCAGTTTGCATTTCCCTAATGATTAGTGACAAGGAGCATCTTTGCATATAACTAATGGCCATTTGTATGTCTTCTCTTGAGAAATGTCTTCAGGTCCTTAGATCTTTTTTTTTTTTTTAAGATTTTATTTATTTGTTTAATTGACAGAGAGAGAGAGACAGCAAGAGATGGAACACAAGCAGGGGAGTGGGAGAGGGAGAAGCAGGCTACCTGCCAAGCAGGGAGCCCAACACAGGGCCTGATCCCAGTACCCAGAGATCATGACCTGAACCGAAGGCAGCTGCTTAACGACTGACCCACCCAGGTGCTCATTTTACCTTAGCTCATTTTTTAGTACTTTTTTTGTTGCTGTTGAATTGTAGGAGTTCCTTACATATTTTGCAAATTCACCCATGATTAGATAAATGATATGCAAATATTTTCTCTTTTTGTGTAAGGGGTCTTTTCACTCTGTCAGGTGTTTCCTTTGCTGTTCAGAAGCTTTTCTATTTGATGTAGTCACACTTGTCTATTTTTGCTTTGGTTGTATGTGTTTTTGATGCCATATTCATGAATTCATTGCCAAGATCAATGTCATGAAGTTTTTCCCTACATTTTCTTATAGGAGTATTAAAGTTTCAGGTCTTAAATTTAAGCTTATATTCCATCTTGAGTTGACTTCTGTATATGGTATAAAGTAAGGGTCCAGTTTCATTCTTGTGCATGTCAATATCCAGTTCCCAACACCATTTGTTGAAGAAACTATCCTTTCTCATTGTGTATTCTTCACAGTCTTATTGAAATTAGTTGACTGTATATGTGTGGAGTTATTTCTGAGCTCTCCATTCTGTTGCCATTGGTCTTTGTGTCTGTCTTTACATCGGTAAATACTGTTTTAATTATGGTAGCTTTGTAGTCAGGGAGTGTGTTGACTTCGGCTTTCTTCTTCTTATAATTGTTTTGATTATTTGGGGTTCCTTTTGGTTCCATGTGAATTTTAGAAGTGGTTTTTCTATTTCTGTAAAAATGCCATTGGAAGTTTGATAGGGATTGCATTGAATCTGTAGATTGTTTTGGGTAGTGTGGACATTTTAACAATATTGTCTTCCAATCAGTGTACATGAGACACCTTTCCATTTGTGTCTTCTTTTATTCTTTTCATCATGTTTTATAGTTTTCAGTATATATCCTTCACCTCCTTAGTTAAGTTTATTCCTAACTATTTTATTCTTTTTGATGCTATTGTAAATCACATTGTTTCCTATTTTCCTTTTCAGGTAATTCATTGTTGCTATATAGAAATGTACCTGATTTTTGTGTGTTGATTTTGAATCCTACAATTTTACTGAAATTATTACTTCTAACAGTTTGTGCATGTGTGTGTGTTTGTGTGTGTGTGTAATCTTTAGGGAACATATATATAAAACCATGTCATCTGAAAAAGGACAATTTTACTTCTTCCTTTCCAATTTAGATGCATTTTTTTTTCTTGCCTAATTGCCATGGGTAAGACTTCCAGTACTATGTTGAACAGAAGTGATGAGAGTGGAAACCTTGCCTTGTTCCTGATATTGGAAGAAAACCTTTCACCAGTTAGTGTGAGATTAGCTGTGAGCTTTTCATATACGGATTTTATTGTGCTGAATTAATTTCCCTTTATTCCTAGTTTGTGAAAATTTGTATCATGAAAGGGTGTTGAATTTTACCAAACATTTTTTCTGAGATGATCATGTGTTTTTTCCCTTTATCCCTTAATGTGATTTATCACGTTAATTGCTTTTTTGTATGATGAACCAGGCTTGCTTTCCAGAGATAAATCCTGTTTGGTCATGGTATATGATCTTTTCACTGTGTTGTTGAAATCAGTTTGCTAATATTTTGTTGAGGATTTTTATATCTTTATTCATCAGGAACATTAGCCTATAGTTTTCTTTTCCGGTAGTATTTTTATCTGGCTTTCGTATCAGGGTAATTCTGGCCTTATAAAGTAATTTTGGGAGTATTCCTTCCTCTTCAATTTTTGGAAGAATTTGAAAGGGTAAGTGTTAATCCTTTTTTAAATGTTTGGCAGAATTCAAAAGTAAGTCATCTAGTTTGAGGCTTGTCTTTGTTGGGAGATTTGTGATTATTTCTTCAATCTCCTTGTTATTGGTCTGTTCAGGCTTCCCAGTTCTTCTTAATTCAACCTTAGCTAGCCATATGTTTCTAGGAATTTATCCATTTCCTCTAGGTTTTTCAGTTAGTTGGCATATAATTGTTCAATGTGGTTTCTTATGATCTTTGTTGTTTCTGTGGCATCTGTTATAATGTCTCCTCTTTCATTTCTGACTTTATTTATTAGAATATTCTTTTTTTTCCCTAGTCTAGTTAAAGGTTTATCAATTTTATTTATATTTTCAAAATACCAACTCCTACTTTTGTTGATTTAAAACATATTTTTGTTCTGTCTTTGATTTATTTCTGCTCTAATCTTTATTATTTCCTCCCTTCTGCTCACTTAGGCTTAGTTTGTTCTTTTTTTATCGAGTTCCTTGAGGTGTATAATTTTGTTGTGTACTTGAGATCTTTCTTTTTTTAATGTAGGAATTTATTGCTCTAAACTTCCTTTACAACTGTTTATGCTACATCCCCAAAGTCTTGAAATGTTATGATTTTGTTTTCATTTGTCTCAAGATATTTCCTAATTTCTCTTTCAATTTCTTCTTTGATCCATTGGCTACTCAAAAGCATATTGTTTAATTCCCGCACATCTGTCAATTTTCGAGTGTTCCTTCTACTATTGATTTCTAATTTGATTTCATTATAGTCAGAAAAGTTACTTAGTAAGATTTCAGTCTTCTTGAATTCATTACCACTTGTTTTGTGACTTAACACATTATATCTGTCCTGGAGAATGTGCCATATGCACCTGGGTAGAATGTATATTCTGCTACTATTGGGTGGAATGTTCTGTATATGTCTGTTAGTTCCATTTGGGATATAATATTATTTAAGTTCACTGTTTATTTGTTAATTTTCTGTCTGGTTGCTCTCTCCATTATCGAAAGTGGGGTATTAAAGTCTCTTACTTCATTATTATATTGCTCTCTATTTCTCGCATCAGATCTGCCATTATTTGCTTTATATGTTAGGCATTTGATGTTGGGTACAATTATATTCATAATTGTTATATTCTTCTGGCAAATTGACCATTTTATTATTATATTATGTCCTTCTTTATCTCTTGTGACAATTTTTGACTTAAAGTCTATTTTGTCTGATATAAATATAGCCACTGTGGCTCTCTTTTGGCTACCATTTACACAGAATATTTTTTCCATCTCTCCACTTGCAGCCTATTTGTGTCCTTAAATCTAAAGTGAGGCTCTTTGAAATAGCATATAGTTGGATCTTATTTTTTAAAATCCACTCAGCCATTCTACGTCTTTAGTCATAAGCAGCAGCCTTTTTCAGAAATCATGCGTACCACTCTAACATCTATTCTTAAATTAACAAAGTCTAAAGTTAATTCATTTCTTACTATCATCTTGACAAATAGACGTTATAACAATTTATACTTAGAACATAGACTTAGAACACTACTCCCTTTGAATTTATATGCAGTTTTTATCGATTTTATATGATTTCTAACTCTACAGATTAGCATTATTATTAGTATTATCATTTTATAAAGACAACATTAGTTTATAATTACCAATATATTTACTGATTTCTTTTTCCACTATTTCTTCTTGAATCTCAGAACTTTCCAGTAATATTTTCTTTTGTCCTGAAATGCAGCTTCATTTAGGCTTTTACTTAGACTGAGTTCAAACCCTGGAGTTGTTATTTACTAACTGTGTGACCTTGGACCTTAAACCCTCAGTAAAATGTGGATAATGATAGTGCCTACCACATAGAATTATTTTGAAGATGAATTAGTTAATAAATAAAAGGAACCTGGCATGTAGTGAATGCTATTTAAGTGTTAAATAGATTTTTGAAGTTTAAAAGTTCCTTTACTGAAAGTCTGCTAGTGATAACTTTCTCAGTTTTTGTTTTTCTGGAAATATATTTATTTCACTTTAATTTTTGAAAGACAGTTTCCTTGAGAGATAATTTAGTTGAGTACACAATTCACTTTAAAGGTAAATTATACTGTTGCTGGCTTCTATCATTGCTGTTAAGAAGGGTGCTTTGTCTAGTTGTCATTCTCTTTTAAATGGTTTATCATATTTATCTCTTCTCTCAGGTTACTTTTAAGATTGCCTATTTTTCCTTGATATTGTGTTAGTCAGAGTTCTCCAGAGAATGCAGAACCATATATATACAAAATAGGAATTGGCTCACATGATTATGGAGGCTGAGAAGTCTCACAATCTGCCATCTGCAAGCTGGAGAACCAGGAAATCTAGTGGTGTAATTCAGTTTGAGTCCAAAAGCCTGAGAACCAGGGGGTGGAGGGTGGTTATGGTGTAAGTCCTGGTCCAAATTTGAAGGCTTACCAAACAGGAGCACAAATGTCTGAGGGCAGAAGAAAATAGATGTCCCAGCTCAACTAGAGAGAGTGACTAGCCCTTCCTCCACCTTTTGATCTGTTCAGGTCCTCAGTGGATTGGATGCTGTCCAACCACCCTGAGGAGGGCCATCTGCTTTACTTAGTTCATGAATTCAAATGGTTATTTCTTCAGGAAATATCCTCACAGATATACTCAGAATATACTCACAGATATACTCTCTTTCTGTGAGATTCTAATTGGATGCAAGTTAGACATTCTATTCTATCTTCCAAGTCTCTTAACTTCCCTTTTGTATTTTCTAGCTCCCTTGTTTCCCTGAGCTGCATTCTGAGTAAGCTGCACAGACCTATATTTGTGTTCACTCATGTTCTCTTTAGCTGTGTCTAATTGAATGTTCTGCCTATTCAAATTTGTATTTTTAATTATAATTTTCATTGCTATGCATTATATTTAGTTCTTTAAGTGTACCTGATTTGGGGATCATCACTTGTTCTTTGCTCATTTTTTATTCCACTTCCATTGTTTAAACATATTAATTATAATTATTTACATATGTTATCTAATAATTCTAGTACCTGAAGTTTTCAATGGTTGATCATCTTTTATGCATTGTTTTTGCTCACTTTTACTCATTGAACTTTGTTTCCTGTGGCTTGGGGATTTTTGATGGGGAGCTTATATTTGGTAGTACTTAATCTGAGGAATCTCACAGAGAGAGAGAGAACAGAAGTCATAGAAAATAGGCAATATCTGAAGTGAGAATGTTAAAGAAATTTCCAGATTTGATGAAAGACATTAATCCACAAAAAAAGAAGGCACGATTCATAAACAAATAAATCCATACCTAGAGGCATTGTCATGAAAGTGTAGTATATTGTGGTGATTAATTTTATGTGTCAACTTAACAGGTTAAAGTATGTCCAGATAACTGGAAAAACATTATTTCTGAGTATATCTGTGAGGATATTTCCTGAAGAAATTACCATTTGAATTCATGAACTAAGTAAAGCAGATGGTCCTCCTCAGTGTGGTTGGGGGAAGCTACTGATTTGGATCTACTTAATCCTCTTCTAAGGTCCTGGCTTCATATGGAAGTTTTGGGTGCTGCCTTCTCACTTCACAGGATGTCAAAGTCTCAGTCTTCAGATGTAAATGTATATCCTCATGTATAAATATATATGTCATGTATATGTATATATGTATGCATATGTTTTTCTTCAACCTATGCTCTGTAACTGATTTTTTTTGTAGTTTTAGGATAGAAGGAGAGTGCAAGTGCCAGATACAATTGGTTTACTATACAATGTGCTAACCATAGCTCAGGCTCTCATAATTTCAGAATGAATTTAACTCTTGTGTTAAATGACACAATTAAAATTTTATTCAGTTGCGCTTTAAATAGTTTTCAGTTTCTTATTCTTTTAAGATGATTTATTACTGTTCTCTGACTTTCATTTTGCATAATGTCACAATCCTTTCTCCAAAATGTTGACTATAGTATCTCCAGAAGACCTTGAAATTTAACAAAAAAGGAATTAAAAAGTCTGTAGTCATCCCTAACATGTTGGCTCCATCCACCAGAATTCAAGTTCTATAAGTGCAGAGTTCTGTATGTTTTGTTCATCTTTTTCATACATCACTTAGAATAGTACTTAATGTATTCTCAATAACATTTATTGAATTAATGAATTGATACATTCTGTGAAGAGTGAATTCCTTATTTTGAGTTTATAGGGAGATATGCCAGATGTAACTCTTATTTCACCATATAATTACACATAGGTTTCAAAGGTCAGAAATATTTTTGTACAACTCTTTTTGTTTAACCCTAATCTACTAATCTTATGGCTGTGAAGAACTAGTATTCTGCTGGATCACTGTTACAGAGGAATATTTCACAGAGTTATGCATGTTTTTCTAGGAATCATGAAATCTAGGAATCATGAAATCCCTCTTATGGCATTTCATTCTCAATACTAGTTTTGGGCATTTATTTACATATATTTATGTATTTATGTATACTATGTATTTACATATGTATTTATTATGTCTACATAAATATATCAAATCTGTTGCTCTTGGGTCTCTTCTAAAGCAATGTGAAAAATGGAGTGTTGTTTCTATTTGTTGACATTGATAAGATTTCAGACCTGGGGTTTTGGTCCATCAGCTTTGGTACATGGGCCCAAGATTGCTCTGCCCTAGAGTATGCGAGGCAATTCTTCAACAGTCTATGTTATAACTGGTGCTTTTTACAGTTGTATGTATGTAAGGAGATGGCAAGTAGCAATAGAAGGATAGCTTGACAGTGTGCCAGGCTGCTCTGCTTTGTCAAAGATACATGTTTGAAAGACTGGTTCTCCATGCCTATGATACGTAACATACCCCACGGAATATCACTTACCCAATCAAAGAGGTGGTTCACAAAACAGTATTTATTGTTTCAAGAAGAAATGAAAAACAAAAGGCACTCTTCCTGTATTGCTTTATTTATTTAACCACCTTAAGGGGATGTCCATTGAAAATTATGTATTCTCCAAACCTTTTACTAAATCACAATGTTGAGATAATCATCACTTTAAGAACTGAGGTAGATCCAAAAATTAATTATATGGAGCCCCTGGCCTTGAAGATCTTACAGTGTAGCAGGGGAAAACAGACATGGATACATAAACTTATATGCAATACAAGTCCTAGAATTGGGTATAGGGTGGCCGTGAAGCATAAAAGGCAGTGCAAGAGACATTCTAATCACAGAAAACAACTTACATAAGGCTCAGAAGTATAAATAAGGATGACAGGTCTCCCAAATGGAAGGTTTAAAGTGCCTAAGGAGATGAGTGTGGAAGCAAGGAAGTCTAAAAAGGGAATTGGGGGAACAACTCTTAAAAATTTGGACTTAAGGACTTACCAGATTCATCATTTGTAAGATAATAGAGTGGAGGAGAGATAGGCTGAAGACAAAGAGCCCAGTTAGAATGCTTTAGGGAAAGCTTACAAGGAGCAATAGCAATGGCATCAGCTTGGACCTTGGCCTTCTGTTGAATTGAAAACCTCAAAAGCCTCGAGGGCTCTGCAGGTAGTCTGAATGAATAGGGGTTGGGTATGAGAGGACAGAAGGTTGTGGGGACTACAAAAACAGGAAGACTATTCAAATTCAATGTAAAAAGTCACAACAACAACATCTTTGTTGGTCAAATCAAGCTCATCCACAGCACAGATTTGGACTGCAGTTGTCACTTTGCCACCCCTCAGTCAACACAAAACGGCCTATTTATTCTCTTTTTGATTTTATTTTTTTGGAAGAGAGAGCTACCTTGATCTTCTCAGGTAGATTGAGCTGTATTCAGTCATTCAATCATCTTGAAAGGTAGGGACTTTATATCAGGTTTGAATCGGCGGTGAAAAAGAGGAGCAAGGTGAGTAGAATGGAGGCAAGCTTTAATGGAAGCGCTCCCGGGCAAGGTTCCTTGGTCCGGATTAGGACAGGGCCAAGGAAGTAGCCCTCAGGGGTAGGGCTGAGGGGTTTTTGATTAGGGGCCTTAGGGTGTTGGTTTGCTGGGAATCTGATTGGCTACGGTTTATGTATATGAGGATACAAAATACACCAATCAATTGTCAGCTCATTATACAGAAAAAGGAATGCAAGGTGGACCAGTCAGATTGCTCCTCGTCATTGTAGAGTGATCTGGAAAGTCTCTGAGACAAGAACCCCCCTGGTGGAAAGTCCCGAGCCACCATCCTGTGAAACTCGGTGGCCATCTTGTCCACTCTCGGCGTCCCTGGGCCCGCCAGCCTAACACTTTATTATTCTCTCAATTCTGCTTCTCACTGAAATTCACTTCCTTTGGTTCTACTTCCTTGGCAGCCACAGTCCAGCTGGGTTTTTTCCTCCCAGTCTTGAAGTTTTTCATATTCTTCTATCTCAGAGAACATTTTGTTTACAATCGATATAGTACATGAAATTATAATAATAAGTACAACTGAGATTTGCATAGTACTTCACAGTTAAAATACACTTTTGTCCGCTTCTTTTGAGATAAATAAAACAGGTTTTTTTCAGATAAGAAATCCAAGAGTTTGTTTAAGTGGCACACCCAAGTCAGATGGCTGGAATAGTGGAAGTGGGACTTTGGTCTACTCTCACAAATCAGTTTGCTCTTTTCTTGACACCATCGTTCCTTGCATGGCCTATTTGCAAGTCAGATGATTCATCTGCATATTTGTTCTCTCCAAGTACAGAGAGAAAGACTATTCATTCAGGACTTAGAAAACAATGGCATTTAAATAAAAATGACACTTTGGGACTTAAAAACATTAAATTAATTTCTTCTTTAAACCCACAATTTGTTGAGCTGACAGTGTGTTAAAATAATGAATATTTAAAAGTTTATTTTTTAATATGGAAATTTCTTACAGTGACTACTTTAAAAACTCTTGAACTTTGAACTCATTCATTCATTCATCCATCCATCAAATCTTTTTTTTTGTACCAGATATTATGCTAGGAATACGAAGAGTAAAACATGGTTACTGGCAGCAGCTCAAACTCCAGGTCATTTCTGACTCACTCCCCGCAGGCTTCTGCTGATATCTTCTGAAGCCTTTTCCCCTTATTTCTTTAACCCTGACTCAGATGCCCCTCTGAATTACGGGTTTGGACAGAAACTCACAACAAAACTCTGACAAAGCCTAACTCAAGTTTTACTTAATTGTAAGCAAAACTTGGGAAGTATATAGCACCCTCTGAATGACGGGTGAAGACAAATATTATATTGCCTACAAATGTATTTTTAAACCAAAGAAAAATAGGGGTTAATCCATCTCAGAGAACTGTGATTTTCAGTAAACTGCTTTGAAAAATATCTGATTTGTCTTCTCATTAAGATGCAAGAGAGAACTGCATTTATATAACTTGAATAAATAATTATGAAAATCTGAAATAATGAAGGATTGCTTGAATTTGAAAAACATGACTGCCAAGTTTAAAAGAGATGGAAATAGCCAATAGAAGAATATTGTGGAAAATCAATTAGTGAATAGAATTTGCAAAACTCGGAACACAGAAGAAATGGATAAAAGTTTAAAGTGATGAGGGAGATAATTTAAAAACGGGGAAAAGATCACTGAGATCCAACTAAGGAATATAGAATTCCCAAAGGAAAAAATTGAATAGATGGACCAGAAACAAAGATCAAAGACTTAATGGAAGAATAATTGGATGATTCAAAGAAACCCAATCTAGAAATCTAAACATCAAAGCACGGATAATATTCCCAAGCAAGTGCCATAACAAAACAGCAATACTCAATAATATTTGAACATTTTCAGTTATTAAGGATACGTAAAAGCCCTAGCATTTTTAACACTCCCACTCTCCTTCCCACTTTCCCCCACAAAATAAAACCAACAACTCGTCAAGTTATTTACTGTGTCAGTTATGATCCCTGCAGGCAAAAGGAACCACTTCTGATGGTTCGGTGAGGAGATTTTAATAAAGGCATCAATTACAGAGAAGGTTCAAGGTCCAAAAAAGGAAGGTTAGGTACCCAGAAATTAGTGGCAATGGGAAATTGTTGATACCCACTGGGCTGAAGGAGTAAGAAGAGAAAGTAGAGTTAGCAGAATCTAATAAACTAGAACCTGGAAGGAGGGGCCTTGTGTGGATTCCAAAATTACAAAATTGCATTACTACTAGAGATGCTGGGTGAATGCAGAAAATGTAAATTTGACCTCTCTCTTCCCCCTCCTGCCCTGTGATCTCTTCCTGGTACCTCCCATTGGCCAAACTCAACCAGGAACCAGCCTACCAGAGTGCTACATAGGCAGAAAAGAACTGTCAGTTTCCTAGTGGTTAGTGAAGGGTAGGAAAACATGGCATGGATCTGGAGGGTGGGATAGGGATATGGATAAGGAGAATAATTGGTATATTCAGCAAGGATCAAATAACTAGTTTAATTAAGAAATATCCAGTTAGCTTTGGCAGAAAAAGACTATTCTACATGAATTCCAATTCCAGTAACTTTGTTGTTCTGGTGCGAATGAAGTGAAATAATAGTCAAGGATAAGCATCTGCTTAGAGAACCTTCTGGTCGGGAGTCAGTGAGTGTAAGACAGACTCAGTCTCTGCTTTCAGAGAGTTTATAGTTATGGTAAAATCAGTTTGTAATAAGCAGTGCAATGTGTTTGGAGGAAAACTTCTCTATCAACTTAGGTTAGACTGGTCAGTTTAACTGACATGGAAAGATTAACAGGAGAAAAAATGCTACACACACAGGAGTACCCTATAGAGATAGTAGAACCTGGGGTAAAGTTTTTATACCAGCTTAACAAAGGCTGGAAGGGAGGGTGACTTTTAAGGGTTTCAAAAGATAGAAGGTTCTGATAAGACTTGTTTGCACTTTTTAATTTTTTTCCCCAAGGTCAGTGTATCTCTGAGTAGAGACCTGAGGTGGGGGGCAGATTTATGGCAGCTGACTCTCATCAAGTTCTGTTCCAGTCAGATAAGGAAAGCCCAGGTAAGAATTCCTTCTACATCTTCCGTAGCTCAGATACGTTCACTTTGAAGTCATCTCAATACCGGTTTGGTGGGTTTTTGGTCTCCCAGTCAGCTCTAGAAGTAGAAACACAGGGTACTATGGGAACACCTTGGAGAGGAGCGACGTAGTCTAGGATGACCAGGGAGATTCCTGATCTTAGCTGAGACTTCAGGTCTTCGTTGAGACAGAGGATGAATAAATGTTAATGAAACAAAGCAGCTCAGAAAGAATACCATCAGGTTGGCCTTCAGTAGGTACTAAGCAACCATGAAGCAAGAGTTAATTTGAAGAGTCGAATTAAAAGTCCTAAGAAGATTTTCCTAGATAACTGTTTAGTTTGTGCAGATTCTTAGAACAAGATACCAGAAACTGGGTGGTTTATAAAGAACAAACATTTACTTCTCAGAGTTCTGGAGGCTGGGAACTCCAAGGTCGTGGCACCAGCGGGATTGGTGGCTGGCGAGAACCCACTTCCCAGACGGCCATGTTTTCTCTGTAACCTCACATGACAGAAGGACTAAGCTAGCTCTCTGAGGTATCTCTTATAAGGGCACTGATATCAGTCAGGAGAATTCCACCCTTATGCCCTAATCCCCTCCCAAAGCACCCCCCCACCACCACCCAACACATCACAGTGAGCATTAGATTTTAACATATGACTGTGGAGGAGAAATAAACATTCTGGCCACAGTAGGAACTAATGTCATATTTATATTTAAGAATTTACTGATCACCCATTAAAGAGCTGGCACTGGGGACACGAAAAAGAGTAAAGTACATTCAATCCCATGCCTTTGACTGAGCAATACCAGGGGCAAGTGGTAAGCTGAACACCGAAGTTCTCAGGTGAGAACTGTGTGTTCCAGGCAGCATGGGAGAGAGCAGGTGCAGGGAGGTGCCCCAACTTTTCACTTACTGGCTGGCAAGAGGTTTGCTCTAGGTTTGCTGCATTTGGCCCCCAAATCATCTCGTCCTCAAAACTTAATGTCATGTTTAGAGAGACTTTAAATAGTAAATTTCATTTTAATATCATCCTTGACAATCAGGATCATATTCTTAAAGGTGTGTCAACAACTTGGCAATACTAACTCTACTGTCTCTACTTTCTCTTCTCTTTTCAATGCTGAGATTTACCCCAGTTTAAGAGAAGTACAGCAACTAACAGTAGGTTCCCAGAAATTTGAATAAGTTACCGAGAATGTCTTGTCAAAAGATCTTTTTTTTTAAACCATTTATTTGAATGAGGAAAACATTGAGAGTTCTTCAAATAATTCTACAGAAAAAGTATATCATGTATTGGCACACATTTTTGTAGACATTCTTAGTCATTTTTTAAGGGACATACAAATGAAAAAAGCACAAAGAAAGCAAATAATCACAGAAATGTACTTGGTAGTAAACTACATATAACCTGAAATTTAGACTGGTAACTAATTAAAACTGTTCAGTTACTTCACCCGTGGAAAAACAAGACTTTTATTAGATTTATAATTAAATTTATAATTAGTACTCCATGCATGTCACGTATGAAGGCATATTTATACAATGTAATTTTAATTATTGTTATATTACTGCTCAAAAAAAAGGTAAGGAGACTACAATAGGTTTCCATGTTTGATACACAGAATCTTCGCTCTCACATGCTGTCATTTTTGTGGGAAAACAACCTGGTCGGATAAGAAATATGCTGATTTGGCTTATTTTTAAATTATGAAAATAGTGTGACTTTTTGGTAACTCTGAAAAATAGAGTAATCTCTAATGAAACATATGCATGAAGGGAGCCATTAAGTCATATTTTATCTTCTTTATCTAGGCTTGTGATAAAATGTTCCCTACTGGTAAAAAAGAAAAAGAAAAAAAAAGCACTGTGAATTGAAGAGCTGAGCTCTCTCTGTCAAGGGACTAATGATTCTTGCGTTAAAATGTAAATGGGGCAGTCTTGAGTGCTTTAAAATTTGTGAGGAAAGACTGTGGAATTGTCATTATGGTGTCATTACTGTGGCTCCCCACCGGAGTGATTGTAGAATGGGGGTGGGGTGGGAGTCTGAATGAACCTCAAAGAGCCAGGGGGCTTCCTGCAGAGTTGAGTCGGTCAGGAGGAGTCTGCCCTGACCAGGACTGGAGGGTTCGGGAGAGAGCAGGTTAGGACGAATGGCAAGGGAATGCATTCTAGAAAGTCAGGCTGGAGAGACAGGTAAGACTGGGGTAGAGGCCCATGGCCACTGGCCTGGTAGGTAAGGATGGGAATGAAAAGACTGTGATTGGGGGTGGCGGCAGGGGGAGCTAAACTGGGGCAAGGCTCAGTCTGAGGACTTGATTCTTCCAGAAGCAGAAAAAGGCTCAAAGGCAGAAAGTTTTCCTTGGACTGGGAAGTAAAACTGGAATGAAGCAGAGTAGAGGTCCATGCCCTTCTGAAACTGTGTGTAAAAATACGTGTGTTTCAGCATTTGTTTTCCTGGGGAGATTGGATCCTTAGCAGGCCTCAGATTCTCAAAGGGAGCAGGGACTCCTTTCCACCACCTGACCGCCTTTACTGTTTTAGATTTATGCTAAGAGATTCGGTTAAACCAGGATTATTTATGTGTGATCTGCCCCTCCCCCCCCCAGACTATGCTGTTTATTCCGAAACTCCTTCACACTGCAGTGAAATTTAATTGTGCCTTGGAAATGAGTCTGTGTTAAACTAATGGGTAAGATGAAATGAAGGCATGTGTTCCGAGAAGAAACAGAAATCCAGAGCTTAAAAGTTAGACTTCCGGTGGATTCTTGCACCTCCTTGTCGCCTCTTTCCATCTCCAGCCCCTCCGCCCAAGTGCAGTGCCAACAGAAGCCCGGTTTTTCCTACCAAAGTGCACTACCCACATCCCTTTCATCTTCGCTTGTAAGATTCATTTTCCATATTATATAAACCCTCCTCGCTCTGTCCACGTTCTGTCTGGCGTGGAGTGACAAAGCCTGGATACACACACGGGCAAGACGTCATTCTCACTGTGGCATTTGCTGTCCTCGTCAGGTTGGGTTTGCCAGACAGCCTGCAGTTCAAGCATCTACCACGGCTCTTTGTGCAAGGTTCCATCCATACCACCTTCTCAGGAGGCCAGAAGCATCAGAGGCCACACAGAAATGGAAAGGGTGGGCCCTGAACTTGGCGACTGGGCCGTCTTTTAGATCAGTTGAGGATTTATTCATCATCTAGCTGGAGGGGAAATGTGTACGTGTTCTCACTAGTTATGAGTTAAATGCCAAAATATAGGCACACATTGCTGGCAGTCCTTTTAATGATAGGATGAAAAGCTTTCAGAGATGAGAAGGTAATGGTGGGGAGCAAGACTGTGACAAAAATAGAGACTTCATAATTTGTCTCTCCTCCACACTCCTGAATTAGAATGTATGGGAAATTGACTCTGGGGTAAAGCTATTTCTGCTCTTCTCTGCTCTCATCCATTTGAAAATGGATGAAAATGCATTGTACAGATGAAAACGCTGAAAAATTATAAACCCAGAAATCTTAATGTACTATGATGTAACAGAATATAAAAGAAATGAACCAGGATGTCTAAAAAGTATTTTCCTTAATACAAATCCGATATAATCAGGAAATCTGATAGGGCTGAAAATTAATCAGCCCATTATTCTGGAAACAAAACTAGTTAGGCTAAGGATACAGTAGATAATGTAGAAAAGAGGACTACCCCCCCCCCCCGGAAATACTGTTATTCAAAACAAGTTTTCAAACTTCTAAAGATGAGATTTGATACAAGAATTTTATGTACACATATCTTTGACATGGTAAGAATTTATAGAAAAAACTTAAAATACTTCCTGAATTTTATATTTTTTTACAAAGGATGTTGAATTAAGTATATTTATTTTCAGTGGCATCATGCTTTTCCAAAATCATTTTGTTGTATATGCACTCCCTTTCTCTATGTTATATTTTTACAAAATATAATATATAGTATAATATATATTATATATAGCATTATATATAATATTATAATATAATTTTATGATCAGCTCTACTTTTCATAAATTCATTTGTAAGATTTTGAACATACCTTTCAACTGAACAGTTTATTTAAAGGAAGGGCCTCATATCCAGAAGAACAATTTTTCAAGTGGAATCTTTTCTCATACATTATCTCCAACTATTATAGTCTGAAGTTTGAAAGTTTTTAATAATGTCACTCCAAGAGTATACGTTAAAATAGTCTGTTCCAAAAGTCAGACAGCTTGAGTTCATAATGACATTGGGAAAAAACTTCATTGGTCAATTTGGAGAAGAATCAATTCATTATTTTTGAAAACCGGCAAATAAGGGGGAAAAATTGAACCTGACTCCATTCACTGTCCACATAAAGCTACCAAATTATAGAAAATACATAGAACAGAGCAATATGTCAAACTACCTCACAGAGACGCGATTGGCAAATCCAGAAACTCTACAGGACGAACAAATAAACCAAAGTTCTTTGTAATAAATAAATTGCAAGGAGAAAAGGAGAGAGGCATCTCTAAATTAAATAAGAATTGAGACACCAACAAATAGCAGTGCATGATCTTTCTTTGATGCTGATTCAAATGTACGATTTTAAAATTGGGGGGTAAAAAAAAATTTGAACACTAACAGGTTATTTGGTGATAGAAGGGAATTATCGTTAATTTGTTTAGGTGTGATATGGTATTATACATTACATCTTTAAAAAAGAGGTCTTATCTTTTAGATATTTACAGATCAGCTTGGCTTCAAAACAGACTAGATGGCCAGCAGAGATTGGAGACTTGAGTGAGGTTATAGATGAGACAGGTTTAACCGTGAGCTGGAGAGAGTATAAGCTGGGCGCTTGTCCATGAAGAATCACTATTTTACTTTCTTTACCCTTGCATGTGTTTGAAATTTTCCATAATTAAAAGTTTAGCAAGTATTTTAAAGAGTTTCTTAAAAATTGTTCTCCTACCTCTTTTCACCTCTGTAGATTGAAGTAAAAAGGGAAAAAACCATGACCAAGTAAGAAAATCTCAAAGAGAGATGACTCAGAAATCTTACTTCTTATAATTAGAGGAGTCAAGCTGAACTCTGTTTCTGAAAATCTTCTTCCTCTGCCAAGACTTCTGTCAGTCATTGTCAACCCCAGCAGTTTGAACAAGTATGCATTTCTGCCCTTTTCCAAAGGGAGGTAAGCTCAGTTGCAATATTGCTGAGGCCTGAATCATAACTCTTTCTCTCTGGGTAATCTCTCAGGAGGTTCTGGATGGTAAGGACAATAAGTTAATAATGTACATATACTTAATAAATGTCCATTTACTTAAAAGTCTTCAGAAGAAAATTTTCAGAAGGAAGTGTAAATAAATATGCAAACCAAACTCAAAATTTCAAAATGTCATAAAGGAAAATTTTATGTATTTATTTATTCATATTTCTAACCACAAACTTTCTTTGCATCCCTATATTTTGGTAAACAAAATCTCTGTCCTCAAGGAATTCAAAGTCTTAAAATGAAAAAGAAATCGATGATTGTGATTTACTATTATAAATATTATAATAGTGTCTGCTTTTTCACCATTTTGCCTTTGCACCTAGCAATATGTGGCATGTAAAGAATCTGAGTAAATATTTTATAGGTGGATGAAAGTTCTTATGGAGGGATGTGGTGGAAGAGACAGATGAAGGTCAGCCTCAAGAAGTGCCAGGAATACCTTGCTAGAGAAATACTTTTATCTTGAAGACTAGGGCTTGTTTGTTGGTTTTTAACACATATTATTTTTTAGAGAAGTCTTACATTCACAACAGAATTGAGCAGAAGGAACAGTGATTTCCCATATACTCCCTATCTCTACATTTACATACACTCTTCCCATCAGTATCACAGTGGTACATTTATCACAATTGATGAACCTACGTCACTATTACCCAAAGTTCATAGTTTACATTAGAGTTTACTCTTGGCATTGTATATTCTGTGAGTTTTGATAAATATATGATGGCGTGTATCTACCGTAGTTGTAGTGTACAGAATTGAGGCATACATTGAAGAGACTGTGGGCTCAGTTCCAAACCACCACAATAAACAAATATCGTGATAAAATGAGAATGAATTTTTTGGTTTCCCAGTGCATATGAGACTGTGTTTACACTATATTGTAGCCTATTTTGTATGCAATAGCATTACATCTTAAAACAGTGTATCTGCTTTAATTAAAAAATACCCGATTGCTAAAAAATGCTAAACACCATCTGATCTTTCTGCAAGTCATAATCTTTTTGCTGCTGGATAGTCTTGCCTCAGTGTTGATGGCTGCTGACTGATCAGGGTGGTGGTTGCTGAACATTGGGGTGGTTGGGCAATTTCTTAAAATAAAACAATTATGAAGTTTGCTGCATTGATTGACTCTTCCCTTCACAAACAAGTTCTTTGTAGCCTGTGATGATGTTTGATAGCATTTTACCTGCAGTAGAACTTCTTTCAATATTGGGAGTCAATCTTTTCAAACTCTGCCACTGCTTTATCAACTAAAGTTGTGTAATATTCTAAAACTCTTATCATTTCAACAGTCTTCACAACATCTTCACCAGGAGTAGATTCCATCTCAAGAAACCATTCTCCTTGTTCAGCCATAAGAAGCAGCTCCTCAGCCCTTCAGGTTTGATCATGAGGCTGCAGCAATTCAGGCTAATTCTAGTTGTCTTGCTGTTTCCACCATACCTGCACATACTTCCTCCACTGAAATTTTGAACCTCTCAAGATCATCCATGAGGGTTGGAATCCATTTCTTCCAAACTCTTGTTAATGTTGATATTTGAACCTCTTCTCACAAGTCACGAATGTTCTTAATGACATGTAGAATGGTGAATCCTTTCCAGAAGGTTTTCAGTTTACCTTGCCCAGATCCATCAGAGGAGTCATATCTATGGAAGCTATAGCCTTACAAAATGTATTTCCTAAATAGTAACACCTGCAAATCAAAATTAGTCCTTGATCCATGGGCTACAGAATGGATGTTGTGTTAGCAGGCATGAAAATAACATGAATTTCATTGTACATCTCTATCAGAGCTTTTGGGTGACAAGATACATTCTCAGTGAGCAGTAATGTTGGAAATATATCTTTTTTCCTGAGCAGTAGGTCTTAACAGTGGGTTAAAATATTCAGTAAACCGTATTGTAAAAAGATGTGTTGTCATCCAGGCTTTTTTGTTCCATTTATAGAGCACAGGTGGAATAGATTTAATAGACTTAATTCTTAAGGGCTCTAGAATTTTCAGAATGGTAAATGAGCCTTGGCCTCAACTTTAAGTCACCAGCTCCATTAGCACCAAATAAGAGAGTCAGCCTGTTCTTTGAAGCTTTGAAGCCAGGCATTGACTTCTCTTCTTTAGTTGCGAAAGTTCTAGATGGCATATTCTTCCAGTGTAAGGCTGTTTCATCTACATTGAAAATCTGTTGTTTAGTGTAGCCACCTTCATTAAGCATCTCAGCTAGATCTTATGGATAACTTGCTACAGCTTCTCCATCGGCTTTTGCTGTTTCCCCTTAAACCTCGTGAACCACCCTCTTCTTCAAGGGTGGTTCAAACTTTTCTTGTGCAGCTTCCTCCCCTCTCTCAGCCTTCATAGACTTGAAAAGAGTTAGCCACCTTGCTCTGGATTAGACTTTGAGTCAAGGGAATGTTGTTTTTTTTTGTTGTTTTTTGCCTTTTTAATAGGTCTATTCAGGACATTAGAACTTCTCCATATTAGCAGTAAAGCTATTTCACTTTCTTTCTTTTTTTTTTTTTTTAATTTATTTGACAGAGAGAGAGATCACAAGTAGGCAGAGAGGCAGGCAGAGAGAGGAGGGAAGCAGACTCCCTGCTGAGCAGAGCCCAATGCGGGGCTCGATCCCAGGACCCTGAGATCATGACCTGAGCCGAAGGCTGGGGCTTTAACCCACTGAACCACTCAGGAGCCCCCATCTTTTCATATTCTTCTTTGCTATCTGTATATCTTCTTTTGTAAGGAGTCTACTAAGGTCTTTTGCCAGCTTTTTATTTCATTTTATTATTTTATTTTATTTAAAAGATTTTATTTATTTGACAGAGAGAGCGAACACAAGCAGGGGGAGGGGAAGAAGGAGAGGGAGAAGTAGATTCTCTGCAGAGCAGGTAGTCCACATCCGGCTCGATCCCAGGACCCTGGGATCATGACCTGAGCTGAAGGCAGAAGCTTAACCAACTGAGTCACCCAGGTGCCCCATTTTGCCAGCTTTTTAGTTGTTTATTTATTGTTGAGTTTTAAGATTATTTGTATATTTTGGATAATAGTCCTTTATCAGATGCATCTTTTGCAAATATTTTTTCCCAATATGTGGCTTGTCTTCCCATTTTTTTGACATTGTCCTTCACAAAGAAATTTTTAATTTTAATGAAGTCCAGCTTATAAGTTATTTCACTTATGGATTGTGACTTTGGTGTTTTTATCTAAAAGGCTATCTCCATATCCAAGGTCATGTAGATTTTCTCCTGTTATCTTTCATGAGTTTTGTAGTTTTGTATTTTACATTTACGCCTATGATCCATTTTCAGTTAATTTTTGTGAAGAGCGTAATATCCGTGTCTAGATTCACTCTTTTTGCCTGTAGACGTCCAGTTGTTCTAGCACCATTTGTTGAAAACACTTAGGAGGGATTTTTTTTTAAATTTTAGGAACAAAATGATATTTCTTAAGAAGCCAAAGGAGAAACTTTTAAATAGTCTTTTATTTAATGTTCCAGGATAAATACATATTTTTCATAATAAAAAATATGAACCAATTACCAATATTGAGCATTAAAGCAACTAATTTCTCTGCCCCAGTCCTCCCCAAATAATTATTTATGTATTCTATTATCCTCAAAACAGGAGGAGCCTCATAGTTTTCAATTGTTATATGAAACTGAAGCATATTATTGTAAATTTAAAATATATAATTGATTTAATGAGGAAACAATCACATATGAGATTTCTAACTCAAACAATAAAATATTTTTTAAAAATAAAGGAAAACTGAATTCACAATATGATTATTTTTACAATAACTGTTTCGAATAACATAGGTTTTTTATTTTATTGTTTAAAAATGCAAGCTGTAAAAGATAATTCATTCCAGTAAAATTATTATAATTAATAGCATAGAATTATTGGTGCCACTCAAAAATTACAATAGAAGGAATAACTCCATTACACTAAGGAGAGACAAAGACAGACAATACCATTAAATACAATTCAGATGGTGCCTTGTATTCAGATTGCAAAACTTGAAGTTCACATTTACGGTGACCATAGGTGCAATATAGATGAAGCAAGTTTGCAAACATATCCAATTCTTTTCACTAAGATTTGGGAACAAAAAGAGAAAGTAAGATTCTTGCACTCATTCATTCAATATTTATTAAGTCCCTACTAAATAAATGAAAAGACAGTATTATAACAGATACAAAGATGTATTAGAGTTCTACTCTCAAGGAACAAACATGGTGTTACGGTGGATACGAACCTACCAAAATGACTTAGAGTTAAAATAGAAAATAATCTGGAGATAAAGAGACACAAATTAGTTGCGAGAGATTTTAGGAAAGAAAGGAATTATTTCCAGCTGGGAAAATCAGGAAATGATTCACGAAAGAGAAAATATTGGAGCTAAATCTTAGGAAAGAAAGAAACCCTACTATCTCTAACAACCCTTTAATGGAGAGTCTGCTAGTTTCCCAAATCTCAAGTACATGGGTGTGAGGAGGTTAGTGTCCTGTTCTGGCACCCCCATTCTTGCTTCTATACTATTAGCACTCCTGCACTTCATGAAAGCTCCGTTCCTCAGAGATTTACCCCCTTTGACTCTCTACCCCTTCCCCTAGTAATTGCTGTCAACCAACAGCCTCTGGTTACTTTCTGTTAATTACTGATGACCTTGGTTCCTAGAATTTCTTCTTCTTCTTCACTCTGACCTCCTGGTATTCTTGAAGTATTCAACACACATACAGACAAGGCTGCCACTTAAACTTGTGCAAGTCTGGGGGATCCACTCCACCACCATCTCTACCATTGATCTGCATAGTTATTTTGACAAATTCTGGCAGGTGATGGTAAAACATCTTGTGACAGAGGTGCCCTTTTCTAACTTGCATAAAGCCACCACACTGGCTACCGGCAGGGTTGCATATAGATAATTCATTCCATATCTGGGCCCCTTTGTTTTTTGACTTCATCCCTACCCATTACCTTGACCACCATATTGCCTCAGCTATATGATCCCAGAACACACCCTAGATATTATCACCCGCAGAGACTAGACTACCTCACGATGAATCTAAAGATCCTGCTTTCCTGCATTATCCTCCTGTCTTCCTAGCTCTCTTACTCAAGTATTTCTTTGAAACAATTTTCCTAGCTAGTGAATGCCACTAATGCATTCTCTCTTCTATTTTCTCTCTGCCCATTAGTTCCTGTCATCTTTTATTCTCTCCTATGTAGCTTAGATTTCATGATTTTTTTTTAAGATTTTATTTCTTTATTTGACAGAGAGAGACAGGGTGAGAGAGGGAACACAAGCAGGGGAGTGGGAGAGGGAGAAGCAGGCTTCCTACCAAGGAGGGAACCCAGTGCAGGGCTCGATCCCAGGACCCTGAGATCATGACCTGAGCCAAAGGCAGACACTTAACAACTGAGCCACCCAGGTGCCCCAGATTTCATGATCTTTCATTAGAACCATTCTGTTACAAATACTCCCAACACCCTTGCCCTCTCTTCCTCTTTCACATTCTCTAGAGGGAACCCCCTCGCCAAAGTCCTGGATGAATCCAACCGCTGCCTTCTCTGGCTGGTACTCATACAACTGGGCATCGCTAGAGGAAGCCCACAGCCACCAGATGGTTACTTCTTACCCCGTCCCATAGCAATCTTCCTCTCACTCATGCAATTCCAGCAACACATTTCATAGACTCTGTAATAAACTGAGCTCTATTACCTTTGCACATATTGTTCTCCCTTCTTGGAATGCTTTTCCCCCAAACTCTTGGCATGGTTTAACCCCTCCTTGGCCATCAAGTCTCAGTTTAATAATAATTAATAGCTGATAATCTATTGAACACATTATTTATGGGGATTTACATAAATAAGTTCAATCTTCTCATTATCTTTAGGGTTAGATGGGGTTATTATCTTCATTTTACAGAAAAGAAAGCTAAGAATTAGGGTAAATTAAGGATGAGAGCCCAGTAATTTATTCATGAATGGACATAGAGTAGTACCTGCAGAATTTGGACCCATGCTAGCTGACTGGAGGTCCTGTGTACTTAGGTAACCTATTCTGTTCCCCTGCTTGGGGCTGTCTCCCCACTCTCTCCTGTTACTCCTCCGTGATATGTCTTCCCAATGACACCCTAAAAATATTTTCTAATAACTTCCTCAATGTGAAATTATACATCTATTTGCTTAGTTATGCCTTGCATCTTCATTGTTTCCCTCCTCTAACTAGACCTAAGTTCCATGGAGTCATATGTCTATTTCACTTCCCACCATGTCTTCAGAGCCTAGTAACATGCCTGATCTATAACAAAAATCAATCAATGCTTGTTAAGTAGGTGGAGAACACTGAGTAGCAGACAAGTAGAGTAGAGCATACCTGGCAGAGCTGAGCATGAACAAGGGCGCAGGAGGAAGACCTGGGGCACACTAATGGGATGGTCTCACGTGGTTGTGAACTGATAGACTTTCCATCCTGTAGGTTGGCATTGGCAAGATGAACAAGTCTAGAGAACTGACGAATACCAGGGAAAACTAAAAAAGGGGGAAGGCATCCTATTTTCCAGGGCTAAGGATCACTGCTATTTCTGGGGAATATGGGGCTGGCTCACTCCGTTCTGAGTTGTCCACCAGAGTGGACTCTTGCAGCCCTCCATGTGGTTTCCTGTTGAGGCTCAAGGACACTCTCCAAACAAATAAGGATGGAGCTATCAGGGCAGAGATCACCACGACAAGAACTTCTGTAGAGTAGGCAGGGAGTATGAGATAGATAAGTAAGGCAAGATCAGTAAGCTGCAATTGGGTAGAATTTTATTATATTTGACCAAAAGTCATTCCAAACACTTAACGTGGCAAAGGGCAGGTACATTCAATCTTTAGAATAACTTACAAAGATCAAAACAGAACGATGCTAAAGCGAAATCCTGAGTGTACAGAAAGGTAACACTCACAGCATTAATTTTATGAAGGGAAACTTCAGGGCAATGTTCTATCACTGGGTCATTTTAACTGCATTGTCTAACATAGCTTGTACGCTAAATTTTAAAGTAGCAAGTGCAAAGAGAGAGTGTCAAAAAATTATGACATTCTTACGTGTTGCAGTAAGTTACTCATTTTTCTGATTGTGTTTAAGAGTTATGCATTACAATGTCTTTGAGGAATCTGCAGCTTCACACCACACATTCAAGGCAGAATACAAGGTGCCCGGGAGGTGTGGGCTTTCTAGGGTAAGGAAACTGAGAACTGAACTGGAGTTGTCACAGACTGTAAAGCAAGAAAGACAGCAGAATGTGTCTCATAATTGATTAAACCAGAGTTCTCACATTTCTACACACATTCTGTGCAGAGCAGTAAGTTTTGCCATGGAATCCAGTGCTTGTCTTGGCTACTAAGACATCTTCGGTGATAATGAGTCCAGACGATTCTAATTTACCTTGGCTTTCAAGAGGTGTTAATGAAGAGAATCAAGAAGGTCCAGAGTCCAGGGCAACTCAGCATAGGTCTGCCTACCTACCGCTGACCACCAAGTAACATGGGAGGTGGACAGCTCCTCCTGAATGCTGCCTCTGGGCTGGTGTGTGCCTGGGGGATGACATCAGGAGCACAGAGGACCCCACTGGTGTCCAGCTCCATGGAGTCTTATTCCTACAAACATTTGCAACTTCCCACAGGAGTGTGTTTGACCCATGCAGGACAGTGCTACGGAACAAATGCCGTTGGGAGCAGTCCTAAGACACTGGCAGCTAGAAGGTGGTGGATGAAGGCATCTCTCTGGGACATTGCTGAGGTGTGCTGTACCCTACAGGACTAAGAGCCCATCTACTTCCCGTAGGGGTATCTAGAGTGATTATAGTAAAATGAACAGAAAGTTGTGGAAATGACACTCATCCTCTCCTCTCTCTTGGGTATTGTTATGCAATTTTGCAAATATGAAAACTAAGGCTTAACAAGGTAGAGTGACTTAAATTTTTAAAACAGCTTTATTGAAGGATAATTCATGTACCATGAATTCACCCATTGAAAGTGTACAACTCTGCGGTTTTCGTATACTCACAGTTATGCATCCATAACTGCATAACCTACTTTTAAACCATTTTTGTCACCCCAAACAGACTTTGTTTTTGCCAGAATAATAAAAAAAGTTTAACTTAGGCACGACTTATGCCGGGATCTGTGGCAGGCACTGGCCACGAAGGTAAAGAAAGATACATTCCAACTCTCATGCAGCTTAGATTCCAGTGGGGGGACAGAAAAATACATTCAGACGTATGGTAACAAGATAATTGTTGGCTGTGGTGTGTACTGTCAAGGGAATAGACAGGGTGAATGAGAAAAAGAGAAATAAGGACAAAACTTGGCATTGTTAGGTTGAGGACAGCCTCTCTGAGGAGATAGCATACAAATGAGACTAAAAAGTAATGTAGAGGCATCAGGCAGATGCAGAAGGGAACAAGAACATTCCAGACTCAGGGAACAGCAAGCCTAGAGGCCCTGAGGGCTGGTTGGGCAAATGGCCTGGATTGACATCGGACAAAGAGGAAGAAGGGAGATCCTGTAGGTCTGTGTACACCATGAGAAGGTGTTTGGATTTTAATCTAAATACTTCAAGATACCCCTGACATATTTTAATCATCAGGTGTCATAACCTAATTTATGCTTTTAAAACACTTGTCTGGCTGCTCTGTGGAGAATGGACACTAGGCAGGCAAGAGCAGAAACAGGAGGACTGGATAGGAGCCGGCTGCAACTATCTGGGCAAGAGATGGCGTTGACTTGGACTTGGTGGGAGCAGAGGAGGTAGAAAGGAGTAGACAGAGTCAAATGCATTTCAGAAACAACAGGAGGTGAGAAAGTCAGTGCAGTGTGTAGAGTTTTCTGAGAAGGAGAGCAGAGAAATTGCGTGGTAAGCTGGGGTCAAGGGAAGGACATTAGAAAAGGAGAGATACGAGAGTATGTTTGTGGAGTGGGGAGGGTGAGAGAGCACTGATGCCAAGAGCCAGCAGGGGAGAGCTGGAATGGCTGGGGTCCCCAGTGACGCAGCGGGTCAGCGGCAGAGCCTGTGGAATCTGACTTTCCTGTGGCTGTCCGTGTTCTCTGAAGACTCCTGAGGGAGCCTCAGACCCATTCAGTAGTAGGCCTCCTACTCTTGCTTTAATTAGAGCAGTCTCCATCTTATTTGTTTTATATTTGGGCTTACACTTACACTGTCATTTGAAGAAAGTGATTTGGGTTCAGTGAACTTTGAAAACCATAGCGCTGTACTATGCTACTTGCCAAAAAGTCATTTGCTTGGCAAATATCTCTTTAATTTTGAAGACATTCAAAGTCACACCTAGAGGAAGGCGTGCTGCCAAATCATTGCATTATCTAGGACTTGCAGATTAGCCAGGACTGGTGGAAACAAGTGTTTGGCAGAGTACCCTTACAGGTCCAGGAGACGACTCCAGCCAGTGGGTTTGCAGGGCAGACTCAGGCCGAAAAGCTGCTGGTATCTCTGGCCAGGGCTGTGGGTAGGCTCGACGGTGACTGGGGTGACCTCTACATGTAGGCCATGGAATCCACTTTGGAGATTTACTGTCTCCTCCAGGAAATTTTTGACTCCCTGACAGCTCCTACAGGAGGAGACTGGTCTTTCCAGAAGCATCATTTCTAAACTGGCTTCTACTCAAGTTCTTCTGTAAAAGTGAGTCCAACACACGTGCAGGTCACTGGGAGTAATGCTGTCACTTCCTAGAACATCCTGACATTGACTTGGATGGGCCCTGGAATAAGACTCTGCTCTTCCTGCTCCGGGGCCCTTCTCACCCTCGTTCTCTGAGAGAACATTGTCTTAGCTTGGCGGGCATTATGAGAGTATCTTATTATTTTACACCGTGAAACAGTCTCGCAACTTACACAAATGATCAGCATATACACAGCTACGTTTTAGCATGGTAGAAATAAACAAAAAATAAACCACCTAGTTTATAGACAAACATTTTATTAATGCTTATAAATTGTATTATTTACAAAGAAATATTTAATAATTTATTCAGTGAATATTTAAGGAGCATATCATTTGCCAAACACTGAAAGCAGCTGACATAATAAAAAAAGAATATGATTTCTACTGTCTTCTGGAAGAGACAAATAATTATGACAGTGTATAATGCATGCTGTAATGGAAATAATTATAGAGTTATGGATGCAAAAATCAAGTGAATTACTTTGACGCAGAAACTCAGTAATGGGGGCATCTAGGTGGCTCAGTTGGTTAAGCATCTGCCTTTAGCTCAGGTCATGATCTCAGGGTCCTCGGATCAAACCCCGCACTGGGGCTCCCTGCCCAGTGGAGAGTCTGCTTCTCCCTCTGCCCCTCCCCCCTCCATTTGTATTCTCTCGCTCACTCTCTCTCTATCTCATATAAATAAAATCTTAAAAAAGAAAAAAAGAAACTCAGCAATGGCTTCATAGGAGAAAGTTGCAAGAAGGATGCATAAGGGTTTGCTAAGTAGAGAAGTGGCAGAAGGGTTTTCTGGGTTTGTGAGAAAGTATATAGAGCCATGGAGACCCTAAGGGACTTGACAGGTCTGGGACACAAATACTTCAGTGTGCCCAGGGTGTGGGGTGGGCCCAGAGACTGGGGCACGTGCAGGTAGGAAAGGAGTATGGATCTCGATCATTGCTTTCTGTGCTAAGAGGACCACTGAATATTTCTAAGCAAAGACAAAAGCAGGGTCAGGCTAGAATTTTAGGAATCTCTCTGTTGCAGCAGCAGCAGAAAGTGAAGCTGGGAGATTTCAAGGAACACTGTCAGCAGCCTGAAGAAGACATGAAGAGGGCTGGGAAGGCAATGGCAGGGTGACAGGAAAAGGATAGAGAGGGTTGCGGACCGGTAGGGGTTAGAAGTGAAAGGTCTGCGGAAGACTGGCTATGGAGGGTGAAGAATTGAGACTGACTCTAGTTTTCTGATCTGGGGACGGAGTAGATCAAAACGCCACTGAGAAAGGTGATCAGGGTAGAGGAGCTGGGTTTGAGGCAGAAGGGAAAAAGCTTAGGATTTAATAATTATATGCGCAAACACAAGAGCATAGGTGATTCATTTACTATCTACATGTAGATGTTATCAAGACGATTACGTTTACCTTGATAATCCTTTTGCTACCATTGACGTTGAGTCCATTTTCTAATAATAAAGACAGATTTGCATTGACTCCTCTATAGTCACCTGTTCTTCTCCTTCTGTAATTACATCTGTGCAAAATCTGGGACCAAGAGGTGGGTTATAATCCACAGAGGAGAAAATCATCATGCAGGATGGAATCTCCCCCTTTGAAGGATTTTTAACAGTGTCTCTCACCAGGGGTTAAACTGACTATGGAGAATACCACAAACAATGCATTCCTATTGCCACTGGGTCTTTAAAAAATACTCATTCTGCTATTTCCACATCAAAGCTGGTAAGGAAGAAGCTGTAAGTGGGTTTCACACCATTTAAGAAGCTCCTGACATTTTCGAAGTTCCCCTGGGGTTTGCAGTCAGAGTCTTTCTAGGAATACTGATCTCTAGGAAATGAGAGGAAAATTCCTTGCAAAATTTTATCTAAATAAAATAACAAAAGGAACACTTGATATTCACAGTCTTTAAGGGAACTGCATTTTCTTAAAAAAATAAAAGAATAACAGAGGTTGCAGTTTGCAACTTGCTTTTTGCTTTTGATTTTGTGGCAATGTGCGTGCTGTGTGGGGAATTTGATGAAGAGGGGTTGAGCATAATGAGCAGAAAATTGCAAGTGATCGATCTGTTATATACATTATCTCTGTGCCTAAGTGAAGAAGAAGGTGGTGAAATTGTCCTTTGAATTCAAAACCATGCTAATCATCAATCTAGATAATTTTTTCCAGCGGTATGTTTTGTTTGCTTAATTATCCAGACTGGCCATCCAGTGACTTCAAATCCATTACTAACTGTACAACCCCCTGCTTTGTCCTTTTTTGGTAGATAAGTATTTCATCTCTCTTTTTAAACAATGGTGAGCTTTTTATATGCTAACTTAATACTTCCCTGTCAGTGTATGATTGAGTAGACAAAAGAGTTACAATGTTTTACCAAGTCCTTGAACTAGGGAAAAATATGGAGAGATCTATAATTCATCTGTGGTCTGTATCTAAGAGTAGATTTGTTAAATTGGTTGTTTTTCAGGAAAAAGTCCATGAGTGTTTCTGTGCTGCTCCTCAGTGTATATCCAGCACTTAGCACACTGCTTGGCACATTGTAGAACCTCAGTAAACCTTTGTGAATGAACAAAGAAATGAATAATAAATGGATGAATGAATGGTAACTTGCTTTTCCTCCTCTCTACACCCCAACTGCCCCACAAATTATCACCAACAAGAGATGGTCATTCATTGATTTTCTTCATATAGTATCTTTATAAGGTGATCACATAATTTATAGTCCAAACCAGGACACTTTTGAGAATGAAAGGGATGCTGTTAGCAATTACACCAGGACAATAGGCACAAACTACCATGACAGGCAAACTGGGACCTATGATCACACTATACATAGAGGATTACAAAGAGACTGAAGGACCAGAGAATAGTTTTCCTTCTTGTAGCTCATGTCTTACTATTTTCTTGATGCCTTTGACTTGGCTTGATATAATTGTTCTGACCTTCTGAGCTGATTACTGAGTTTCCTTAGACTTAGTAGTTTTTCTTTTTTTGCTTTCTAACTCAAATTTTGCATTAAAGTGGCAGAAAAAAAGCTCTATGAGGAGACTATCCTCTCATGCCTACTTGTGCTTAACACATTTCAGTTCAATAAGTGTTTGCTTAAAAAAAAAAAAAAAAGAAGAAGGTCCTGGTTTCAAAATGGTAGAATGAAGAACTAGTAAACACTACTCCCACCCAAAATCCATACAAATGAATAAAAATGCATATAAAAATTATATAAAATTGTATAATTTTATTTATATATAATAAAAATTGAGGGGAAATTTTGCTTAACAAGAAATCAATGAAAGCTTGAAAAAATGGAAAGCACATGGTTTAAGATGAAGTTGGAAAATCACTTCTCAGAAGATGCATAGAAGTAGCACCAAAAGAACTCAATTACCAGAGGGGTTTAGAAAGGAGATAATTAGCAAGTATCCCTGAGTGGCAGCAGCCAGACAGATTGAGACACACACATGCACACACACACCCCAGGTATATCCATCTCTGCCCAGGAGCAGTTGAAGCTTGGGATAGAGTAAAAAGGCAGTTCCTCCAGTTGTCCTCAATCCCCAGAAGAATCTGGAGCATTGTTACCTCACCTAGTGTCATGGCGCATTCTTCCATCACTCTCCTTGGAAACAGCAGCTTCCCATCCCCCACCATGCTGTACAAAGACAGTTAACAGAAAATCTAATAGAGGGGTACCTGGGTCCCTCAGTCTGTTTAGCATCTGCCTTCAACTCTGATCATGATCTCAGGATCCTGGGATTGAGTCCCAAATTGGGCTCCCTGCTCAGCAGGGAGTCTGCTTCTCTCTCTGCCCCTCCCCACCTGGTTCCCGCCCCACTCTCTCTCTCCCTGTCTCAAATAAATAAAATCTTTAAAAAAGAAAAGAAAAGAAAAAAGAAAAGAAGAGAGAAGTTCAGCTACCAAAACAAACTCATAAGGGGTTGATATCCAAAATATATAAAGAACTTCTACAACTCAACACTAAAAAAATAGATAATCCAATTAAAAATGGTCAGAGAAACTGAATACTTTTCCAGAGAAGACATACAGATGGGTTCCCTACTCTTCCATTAATCTCCTTCTCCTTCTGCCCCTCTCCCATCTCATTCTCTCACTCTCTCTCTTTCACTTTCTTTCAAATAAATAAATAAAATCTTAAAAAGAAAAAGGACATACAGATGGCCAACAAACACATGAAAAGATAACTATCACTAATCATTAGGGAAATGCAAATTAACACCACAATGAGATATTAGTACACACTTAGCAGAATGGCCAAAAGCAAAAACACAAGAAATAACAAGTGCTGGGGAGGATGTGGAGAAAAAGGAACCCTTTTGCACTGTTGGGAATGTAAATAGTCCAACCACTGTGGAAAATAGTAGGGAGGTTTCTCATGAAGTTAAAAATAGATCCAGTAATCTATTAATCACATGATCATATAATCCAGTGATTCCACCACTGGGTATTTACCCAAAGAAAATAAAAACACAAATTTGAAAAGATATATGCACCCTTATGTTTACTGCAGCATTATTTAGAAGACTATAGAAGCAACCCAGTATTCATTGGCAGATGAACGGTTAAAGAAGATGTGATATGTGTAGATAAATATATAGATATATAGATAGATAGAGATAGTGAAATATATATATATATAGTGGATGTATATATTATGAAATATATATATTATGAAATATATATTATGTATATTATGTATATTATGAAATGTTACTCAGATCTAAAAAAGAATGAAATTTTGCCATTTGTAATAATATGGCTGAACCTAGAGGGTATTATGCTAGGTGAAATAAATCAGTCAGAGAAAGACAAATATCATTGGTTTTACTCATGTGGAATTTAAAAATGAAACAAATGAATAAACAAAGAAAAAAGAGACAAACAAGCAAAAAACTCAGAATCTTAAATTTGGAGAACAAACTGGTCATTGCCAGATAGCAGGTGGGTTAGGGATAGGAAAAATATATAAAGGGGATTAGGAGCACACTTATCACAAAGAGCACTGAGTAATGAATAGAATTTTTGAGTCATGATATTGTACACCTGAAACTAAGACTACACTGAATGTTAATTAAAAAACTCACAAGAAAGAAGAAAATATTCTCAAAGTTTGAGGAATACCAACACTGTAAAAGGGTAACTTTTCTCAGAAAAAAACAGAAACTAGACAAATGAAAGGATTTACACTATCAGAAGTAGTGTGGGACTATAACTTAAGCTTCTTTTATGTCATCAGGGAGGTAAAGAAACATACTGCATTCAAAATGCTTATGGAAGAACGATTATGAAATAGAACTGGTTAGTTATTACAAAAGTGAAATAAATAAACCTTTGAGATGAGAAATTCTTAAAAATGGGCAGAATAAACACAAAGAGTAAATTGGTGATCTGAAAGCCTTAACCAAGAAATTATTCCAGAATATAGCACAAATGGAAAAAGTAAAGAAACAGTATAAAAGAAAGTTTAAAAAACAAGCAAACACAGAGAATAGGGCTAAAAATCAGCATCAATCCATTAGAGGCCCAAATTGAGAGAACATGGAAAATGCAGAGAAAACAATGCTTAGTGACATAAAAATCAAAAAATTTCTAGACCTGAAGGAAGACTTGAGTCCTATAACTGAAAGGACAGCCAAGGAACAAACACAGCAACAATGGCAACGATGGTAACAAAACCCAGTTCTAGACATTTCATTGCTAGGTCAAACCTAAATGGAAAATCCTAAAAACTAAGAGACAGAAAAATAGCAGACTACCTACAAAAAAAATTGGAATCAAAATGACAGCATACTTCTCAGAAGGATCATTGTACACAAGAGAACATTAGAATATCCTCTTCAAAAAGCTGAGAAGAAGTAGACTTGAGCCTCTAATTTATATACAATGAAATTGTCACTCAAATAAGAGCGTAGACTAAAACATTTTCAGACACACTAGTCCTCAGAAAGTTTATTGTTCATAGATGTTTTCATAAGAATTACTAGAGGATATACTCTAGGAAAAAGAAAATAAATTCCAGAAGGAAGAAGCTGGATGCATTAGTTGTATGATTTGAAATTGATAATAAAAATAGTTTTTATTTCTAGGGAAGTAGTTTGATTTTTTACCAATAAACATGAAATTAGATATAATTAGAATTTTGTAATTTGTTTCAAGTATACAATATGTCACAGCCCATAAAGGTACAAACTGAGGAATAATCAGAGTCCTGGAATCCTTTCATAAACCAGACTGTGGCTGTTTGTGTTTTTTTTTGTTTGTTTGTTTAAGATTTATTTATTTATTTGAAAGAGAGAGAGAGAGAGAGAGGTGGGGGGGCGGAGAGCGAGGGAGAGAATCCCAAGCAGACGGCCTGCTCAGTGGGGAGCCCCAATGCAAGATTTGATCCCAAGACCCTGAGATCATGATCTGAACCAAAATCAAGAGTCTGATGCTTAGCCAACTGAGCCACCGAGGCACCCTAAACCAGACTGTGGCTCTTAGAAGAAGCCCTGGTTATCCTGATGCAGAGGAGGGGGAAGCCAGAGGCCAGAGGCCAGGACCAAAGGAAGATCTAAATTCCCTATAGTGAAGATAGGAGAGCCAATGTATGACAGAATTTCTGGCAAAGAGCCACCTCTAACCTTTCATGTAGCTTCCTGAAGATTTGTATCTTCAATTTCTGTCAACAGTTAGTTCATTCTCTATGCCATTTTCAAGGACTCTTCAAAGGTTAGCAGGATTTTTATAGAGAGAAAATTTGATAAACCAAATAAAATTGGGTATTAGCAGAACATTGAGATTCCAAGAAATTCTCTGACTTGCACTGTATCTCTTTATCTAACTTCCCTTTTACCCAGTCAAGACACAAGGAGTTCTGAATGATGTGGGGTTTTTTTCTTCTTGGGCATGGCTCCCCACTATCCAGGTGGCAGATGGCCTCAAGGAGTGAATTCTTTCTCTTGGCAGCTTAGTGTAAAAGTGGAAGTTTGTTAAAAGAGGTTGCTTGGAATTATTACCTAATTCAGGAGAATGTTAGGTTTCCCTTTCATTAATGTCTTGCTTGTTTTCATGCCTTTGTGGACATCTGTTGTGGGGACTGCCTGGCTCACCTCCATCTTCCTGGAAGCACTGTCCCATATCTCCCTTTTCCATAGCAGAAGCTGCCCTGATCCTGCCCATCTGGCCTCAGTGATTGGCCCAGAAGATGAGCTCATTCTTTTTGGACCAAAATCTTTCTCCAGAACTTTCTGTTCACCCTTAGAATTGAGAAAGATGGAGGCCCTTTCTGTCAGAAATCTGTGAGGATCTGATCCTGGTCATGGCCTTATCCCCTGTCTATGGAAGAAGAAAATTTGCAGATGAAGGTATGAAGCCAGAGAAGGAGAGATAAGGGGCAGAGGTATAGAGAGTCCTGGTGGAATGGGTGCCTGGCTCCTGTGGCACTAGTTATACCCCTACCCATCCTGGATCTTGGGCCAATAAATTCACCCTTTGCCTAACTACTTCAAACTGACTTTCTATCATTTGCAACAAGAAGAGTCCTGTCCAGTTCAGTACCTTTCTCAGAACAGGTGCACAATAAAGGTCACTGGATCCAGAGAAGCAGGCCAAGAATTAATTCAGCATGAGATCAGGTTCCGGAAGAGGGAGGTGAGTGGGCCAGGCCTGAACATCTTTGTGGGGACAGAGCACATGTGTGGGGGGGAGGGGTAGACCATGTGGGAACAATTTTACCAACAGGAGGCAAATAACCAAGCACATGGCTACTGTTCATGCCAACAGAGCACAGCAGAGGTGACAGTAGGTCCCAGTAGGAAAAGGTCCTTTATCCAGAAATTGAAAATGACATTTGGGGAATTATTAGGGGAATTATGTTTTGTGTAGTGTAAGATTTGGGTCTGCTGTGATCTTTCTGTGTTCTTATACCTGATTTGCTTTGCTTTGCTTGTTTCTTAATAACTCTGTTTTTTGTTACCTTGTACCAACATAGTTATACGTGAGTTTTTGTGTATTTAATCCCAAAGAGGAAGGAAAGAATTGATGTGGCAGCCTGTTGGGCTTCCTATCAAACAGATATTCTCAAGGTTCTAGGTGAGGAATCAAGCCAAGAAGAAAGTAACTACCTGAAGGGTAGTCCTAGCCCTTGAGAGCACAGGACTCTCTGACCAAAGGTCACCTCTAATCTTTAATGTTGCTTTCTGTAGAGCTACAATTTTCATTTTTGTCAACTAATACTTCCTCTTCGTCAGTTTCAAGGGTTACTGAAAGGTTAGCAGAATTTTTATAGGAGGAACTTTGTATGAATCAAATAAAATTGAGAACTATTTAGATTCTAGATGTGTTTGACTTGTCATATATTTCTTATACAGATTTTTGGCCTTAGATTCTTCATTTGTTTATGGGTGGTGATAAGCTTTGATCTGAACCAGGAGCAGGGTATAGAAATGATTATTTAACAGGATGTTAGAAAGAAAGTCCTCCTGTCTCAGTTTTGACTGAATTGCCAACAGAAAGTCAGAGTGTGAGACAGATTCTCATTGGCAAATTTACAGAAGAAATGATGGAGACCTACTTCGAAGACATGGGGACTTCCAATAAAATCAGAGATAAAAATAGAGAGAGTGCATGAAATGGGGAGAAAATGTGGGGATGACATTTCCTTGAGAGAGCTGCTGCCACTCTGAATGCTCTAAGATGAGGATGGGTTTTAGCTCCACCATCTCAGCCTCAAGGGATGACTTGGAGAACCTTAGAAGTGCTGGGAGCTGGAAGACACAAAGAATGATGTCTAAGGAATCATTCAATTGACATTGAAGTATCCCAATGTCAACAGGGCTGTACCAGAAGCAGCAGGAACTTCCAGAGTTTGCTGGGTCAACAGATCCATGAGTATTTCCTGTGGACCTGAGATGAGTCATGTGGGAGACAGAATTACCATGGGGTCATCTTATGTCCTGTCCCAAAGGGCCACACAGAGGAGCAGAGGATCTTAGTAACAACTGGAGATAAATTCAGAATTGATAAATAGCCAATAAATTGGCTATAAGAAGAGTTATAAATGGCAGCCTGGAATAGAGATGCATCCATCAATGTCATGAAAGTGCCATCAGAGGGTGAGGTCTCTGAAGAGACCCTGAAAACACCTCTTGAGAGAAAGAGTTGGCTTCCCTCAGCCAGGTCCAGAAAGCATGAAGCCAGCTTATAACAGAGCCAATGCAAGTAAGACCTTTTCTATTCTCCCTCCACTCATCCTCCTCCAACTCTCTCCTCTTTTCCCCCAGAGGGGTCAGGAATTGGCTAGTAAGTATGGATGAGAGAAGGAGAAGCCCAGTGTGGAAAAATAAAGAAAACTCTATCTTACCCTTCTTTTCCACTGCAGGCTTCCAGCCTTAAGTAACTCTAAGCTAAAGAAGGGAAAAAGATTTTAGTGCTAAGTAACATTTAGTGATTTGAATAATATCTCAGACTGGATGGTGTAATTATTGAATTAAGATGATTTGGGGGATGTCAAATGACTATGGAGCTGTCCATTAGTTAAGAGTGAGTACAAAAGCCAGGGGTCTTGACCAGGTTTCTAAGCTCAGGCAGACTAAAATTAACCCCATTTAACACGTTTTAAAAATAAAGGTGCATTTTGAATGCATCATCACTTAGATTTGTTTAACATGGCAATAGAAGCAACAAGTAGGAAATCAAACAAATGTAATACTCCCTGAGATAGGTGAACAATCTTGTCAATAAGCATAAAGAGCTCACTTTAATTATTCTCAGAATTAGTCAGGCATTCCTGCACATGTATTTACTCCTGGGCTTTATATTTTAAAACAAGTTTGCCTTTAGAAGCTTGAGGAAAGTTTAGAAAATTAAGGCCAGGAAGAAACGCTAGAGGACTTGGCTTATATGACAGGAAGAAATGAAACTTCTAATGTCACCATTTCTTTAAAACTTTCTGTCACTGGGGTGCCTGGGTGGCTCAGCTAGTTAAGCGTCTGCCTTTGGCTCAGGTCACGACCCTGGGGTCCTGGGATGGAGCTCCATGTGGGGAATCTCTGCTCAACAGGGAGCCTGCTTCTCCTTCTCCCTCTGCCTGCTTGTGCGCTCTCTCTCTCGCTCTCTCTCTCTCTCTCTGTGTCAAATAAATAAATAAATAGAATCTTAAAAAAATTTTTTTTCTGTCACCTACAGTTAGAAGCACCAAAGCAATGTGCCCATATGTCACAGGTACACTTCAATTAAATTCCTAATATAGTGGAGCACTAAACAATCCAAAGAGCTCCGGGTCTGGCAATAGCGAGGGAGAAAAAACATAGAAAAAGAATCAAGTATCTGAAGATCAGGTAACTGATAGCTTGTGATTGGTTGGCATCCAACATTCATTAGTTGACCTATATTGAGCAACTATTATAAGTCAGGCTGTGTAGTTAAGGAGGCAGAAAAGTATAAGGTAGCTTCAAAGGGTCAAAAAGGAATAAAAGTAAATACATGAGGGATGAGTCTGCCATGGGCACGGTGACAGCAGTACAGGGGAAACAAGCTGTCTTAATCCACCTCTGTTCAACTAATCAGCTAGATTTATAGGCCCTCGTATGTCCTCTGTGAAACATGCAGACTGAGGCCTTCAGTACTCTGAAATGCTTTCAGCTACTCTCTAGAAATACCTGTGCACTTCTGCTCTCATCTGTTGGTTGGTTGTTATTGGCATTGCTGACCAAGAGTTAGTTGTGTTCCTTTCTCAAACTTATTTATGCCAGTCATACTTATTATGGTAATGAAGGCATTTAAACAAATAATATAAGATAGAATGAAATATGAATATTACAACAAGAACTGCTATTTCTTTTGAAAATTAAATAGAATGCTTTGGAAAGATAGAATAAGGCCAAATTCTTAAAAAATTAGTATTTCATAATCTGGTTTCTTCGCTAGCTTGGAAGTTTGTAACTAAATGGAAGAGTGCCTGCTGTTCTCTCACCTTTTCTACCCAAAATGCTATGTGAATGAGACAGTTTTTCAGCTCTATTCAATATTAAAACAGAACAAAATTGGCAGAAAGCATACTATCACTTGCTCACATAGAGGAGTATTGTCATTCGCAAAGCTATTGTCTTGGCCACCAGCTAAGAAAAGTAATAACCTCCAGAACTTCTATCCTTTGTGTGCCAGTAGGGCCATATGACCACTGCAAGGCAAGTCTTTCAGCATCACCCACCCCATACTTCATGTCAGTTCGCTCATTCATTCAATTGATATTGATTAAGCTCCCACAGGGAGTCTGGCAGAGAGACAATGTCTCTTAATAAACAAACAGGGAAGAAGATTGAGTGACTCACCTGACTGAGTACGCTTCCATGGAGGAATCTTGAAAAAGGACATAGCTTGTGATGTCCTCTCTCTTCTCATGAAACTCACCGTGCTGAAGGGTTGCTAGCCCAGGACTGGCTTCCCAGGTTTAGCATTCAGTTATTTATATCCAGTCTCACCTGTTTTTGGTGAGAGGCTGCACTCCACCACAACACAATGCAGTATTGATTACACATGGAGTGGCTCCCAGCCTGGTTAGAGTGTAGAACCAAGAAGCTCAGGCCAGTAGTGGAGAGGTCCTTTGGTAATCTGAGTGTGCAGGGAGAAAACTGATTCTCAGGCACAAATCATCGATTTCTATAGCATGGATCAATTTCTGTTGAATACGCTAATATTAAAAAAAAATTTTTAAATTAAATACTAATTTTTATGACACTCAATGTTTATGAAGTTTTGAGAAATTCTGATACATATTTATGACAGAGGCTCTATGATTACTGACTTCTAGGTAACTTTTTTCTCTTTCCAAAATGCCTTTGATACCATATAAAATTATAGATCAATGCCTTCCTATATGAGAGGGGTGTTTTAAAGATTCAGACCTTATTCAGATCTTATAAAGAACTTATAAACTTATTTAATAAAGGAATTAAGTAAATGAAAAGTAAATTGATACAAGGATTTGTAAATATTCTTGATAAATTGGAGAATTTGAAAATAACTCTCCCTCTGCGTGCTGTAAGTTTCTAACTCTATGAAATGCAATGGCTTAAATAGGCATTGAGGATATTTCCCGTTCATCTCACATTATGTGTCTATAAGCTTTTATTTTGAGCAAGCATGATTAAGATAGATGAAATTAAAATGGATGTTCCACCAACTCTGTGTTCTGTCTCAAGTTAGCTATTAGAGAAGAGTAAATTGAATCATTGTAATGTTTTCTTTCTATTAATACTAATTAAAAATTCTCTTAGTGTTCTTTCTCAGTTTGGTGGATGCCAATCTGTATAGGAATGAACTTATTTGCAAGAACACTGAATTCTTACCAAGCATGTATTTGGTGATGGAAGGGAGGAAAAAGTGGGGATATCCAGATATTCAGTACTCCTGGTGATTGGCAATCTCCATACTGCCCCTCTCTCTGCTTATTGATGGACTCATTCTGTGCATGTTCCTTAAGGAAGAGAAATAGATGACTTGGAGAATTCCTCTAGCTCATTCCTGAGTCAGCCCTTCCAAAACAGCATGCAAACATAAACATGGGACATTAGGCCATGCTTTGTTCTGATGGGCTGGCACCTCTACTTGCCCTTGTCCTATGTCTTTCCTGGGTAGCATCAAAGTTACTATGAAATGTAGAGTCCCTATGTTCCTCCCTGTCCCCTTTTCTGGGTTCTTCCTTCTTCTGGGGTGATCTCAAAGGCACTTGCCATGGTGGAGAAGCTCTGAAGGGGCCCAAGAGGGGCATGTCTGTGCGTTCGCCCCCCTGAATGGAGTAGACCATTCTGGTAGGAGCAAATGCATCTGCAATATGCACATGGAGGACATGAAAAAGTTGATTAGGCAAACTCTAGGCAGAATTTGGTTACAAACGGTGGTTTCTAGTGTTGTTGTGTGGCAGTCAGCAACATTTGCAAGTGAGAAGAAATAATGTATAAAACACCATATGGGGACATTTGACAGATGCCAGGGACAATATTATAAGTATTAAATACATGATCACATTGAAGTTGGTATTATTTCTATGGCCATCAGAAACTGAAGAACCAGGCAAACTACTTATGGCCTCATAACTAAGAGACCAAAGTACAGAAAAATTGTTTGAATTCAAAATCTGCCCTCTTGACCTCTACTAAGGATTATGACTAGATGGGAGGGACCCTAAAAAGCAACATTCATCCTTGAAAAGATTTTCTAACCTAAAACTACGGAAGAATTAGTAGGTTAAAATATATGAAATTGGCAATAGTCAACTGTCCTACAAAAATGACAATTTCATATGGTTCAGTCATATTTATTTATAACTTCTTTCACAGAAGAGATTCACAGATTGGGGAACACACTGAATGACATAGTCATATTAAGAACCCCCCTACGCCCCACATTTCCTATGACACACAGACTTCTATAGTGTAAAGTAAAAAGGAAAATAACCATATCAATATAAAGTCCAGTTAATTTAATCTGTATAATTGAGGCAGAACATTTTTATGTGTTAAAAATTAAAGTTTTACCACTTGGAAGCAAAAACTGGGAACTCTTTGCAGTGAATATGTTAGCTGTGATAAAAGCTGAAGGTTTGATATGCACTTGCCCTGAATACCAAAGCAAGACCACAAAATAAGATGATCTAAACCAGTCCTAAAAGAAAGTTGCTTTTCCAGCCACTACTGGTTGGGGTTATTCATTATCTGCTGTTTTTGTTTCTGAATAACTTAGCTATTTAGCAACATTCTATTGTTGCTATATTGACCAAACATGTCAAATTTTCTCTCAGACTGTAAAAAAAATGGGGGTGGCATTTCTTTCTTTCTTTCTTTCTTTCTTTTTTAAGATTTTATTTATTTATTTGTCAGAAAGAGAGAACAGAAGCAGGCAGAGTGGCAGGCAGAGGCAGAGAGAAAAGCAGGCTCCCTGCTGAGCAAGGAGCCCAATGTGGGACTCGATCCAGGACCCTGGGATCATGACCTGAGCCAAAGGCAGCACTCAACTGACTGAGCCACCCAGGCGTCCCAAAGGGGATGGTATTTCTGAGGCCTCCTGTGGCTGGGTGAGGCCTGTGATTTGTTCTGGCCAGTGACTTGTGAGCAGAAGTAACATGTGTCACTTCAGGGCTGAGCACTGAATTGGTGGTGTGAGACCTTCCAGAGCACTCTTTTTCCTCTGGCATGGAGACTGACAGTATTTGATACAAGGAGTACTTTCTCAGCCTAGATCCTGGGAGGGGGAGATTTGGAGTATAGCTCCTTTCCCATATACACAAGAAAGAAACTTTATTATAAATAAATCACTAAAATTTGGGAGTTGCGTGTTATGGAATCACATCTTAGGCTATCCTGACTGGTACAAGTGTTTTGAATGGCCCAACTACATTTTAATCCTCATTCTGAAAATAAGGGTTTTCTTATAACTATCTGGTTCAGCTATTTCTGCTAGTTCTGATGGACAAACCAGGTACCTGACTCACAAAATTGTGCCTGAAAAGGGCTTTTTTTCAGGGTGGGTGTAGCTTTCGTTTCTATACCAAAGAAAGATCATTAATATTCTAAGACCAGTTCCCCAAATGACATGCCCACTGACAGAAGCAAAACCTTCACAAATATAGTAAGACTCTACAGCTTCATAAGAAATAAATTTTAATAGGAAACAGAAGCTCCATCTGGGAAGGAATATTGGAATTCCTTCTACCCCATCTACCATGGAATCAGATTACCTCCATTCATATCTCTTATGTAACTGGCAACATCAATACCAAAAGAGGGTGATAACAAAGATGATGCCCAGAAAAGTTTGAAAGTCCATCATAACTCATTCATCTAATAGCAAGAATTGTTTATTAACTAGAAATCTAAATTAACTAGAAAACCAGACAAAATAGTTTATCTTACAGATAATTTTTTTTTCTTTAAGTTTAGTTATTTATTTAAGAAATCTCTACACTCAATGTGAGACTCAACTCAAAACTCCAAGATCGAGTCCTGGACTCTTCTGACTGAGCCAGCCAGGTGCCCCTCTTACAGATAAATCTTAAGGCAAGAAAGAGCCACCAAAAGTCTAAAGCACTGGAGGTTAGCCCAAATGAACCAATACCACATTGCAAACAATAACACCAGGGATATGGAGGAGCAGAAAAAAACCGATTTTGCCAACTTCATAATTTCATAATTCTTCATAAGTTCATCTTGGAGAAGAGCCAGTTTTAACACTGATTCTAAATGAGGTTTTCTTGAGAAAAATCATGGTAATTGGAGACGTAAGTCAGTAATATCATACGAGGAGAAATGTTTTGCTATTAAGATCTTGGAGTCTCTGCAACTAAATTTATACCCTTTCTCATCAAACAGGTAAAAATTTGCCTATTTGTCAATTGCTTCCAAATATGTTCTATTGATTTCAAGTTATAGAAAATTTTTATTACAATGTGCAGCCTTAGGATTGCCTATGTAGTCTCCTCACATTTCAGCAAATCATTGAGTCTTATCATAATGCCTTGATATCTGCAAGATTCAAAATACTGTTATAGGTCAGGCCATGCCTAGCAATCTTGTGATTAATTGTAGCATATCCAAAAAACAAAATATATATAAAGACAATATTCATCTCAAGAAAAAACATGAAATAAAACATGACAACATATTTTATTGACAAGGAAAACAGAGGGAGAGCCTCCCTCTCTCTTCCTCACACTCACCATATCTGCCAGCAGATCTTTGAAAGAGCTGGCCATTGCAATAGGTAATTTATGCGGCTCTTGCAACACCCAGACACTAATGCAAATTCCCTACTTAAGAATGCTGACCTTCACAGCACCGAACCAGGACCCAGCAACCAGGAATTTCCCTTCAATCTTGCATGGAGGAGTCACATTTTAAAGGCTGTCATTCTGCATAGGGAACTACCATTTAGCTGTCATTAATATGGCTTTTAGAATTTAAATTGAATAGCATATAAAATACTTCTTAGCAGCAGATAATTGTAGCTTATAATTTGTATCCTCCTTTGAACCCTCCACTACAAGATTCTGAGTCTTACATACTGGTTTTGACTGTGATTTCTAAAGTTTTGGGGCATTGGTCAAGAAATAAGGTTTTATAAAGGTTAAACCACTAGATCCTGAAATTTTTTACTTAAATCACATTAAATTTTTAAAAAATGTTTTGCACTTGTTTTTAAGTGCTTTGAGTAGTTTCCTGTGGGTGAAATACCATAAACTGATGGCTTAAGCAACAGACATTTATTTTTTGACAGTTTTGGAGGCTGGAAATCCAAAACCAAGGGGTTAACAGGTTTGGTTTCTTCTGAGGCCTCTCTCCTGAACTTCTTGCTGTGTCCTCTTGCCTTTCCTCATGGTCTTTCCTCTTGCACACATCCCTGGTATCTCTCTGTGTCCTAATGTCCTCTTTCCATGAGGACACCAGTCAACTTGGAATAAGGCCCAAGGCTAACATCTTCATTTTAACTTACTTGCCTCTGTAAAGGCTCTCTCTCCAAATACAGTCACATTCTGAAGTACAGGGGGTACCTAAAATGTGAAGGAGGGCACAATTTGTCCATAACACTTAGCAAGTGGAATATAATATAGCCTTTTCCTGATCATTTGGGATCTGAGTTTTGGACACTCACCTATTTTTCTGTGCCATCAGCATCCCTAAAGAGTTAGGGGGTTATAATGAAATGCACTCTTTTTAGAGAACTCCCTAGAATCACTTTGCCACCTGAAAGTCCTAGATGTTTGCTATTCGATACAGTAGTCACTGACCACATGTGGTTATTTATATTTAAATTAATTAAACGTGAATAAATTGAAAAATTCTGTTTTTCATTTGCGTCAGCCACAATTCAAGTGTTCAGTAGCCCCTTGTGGTTAGTGCTGCCATGTTGGACAGGGCAAATAATGAACATCTCCATCTCTATTATCACAGAATTCTACCAGACTGCACTGCAGGACTGTTGCTGTCATCCTGTTGACAAGAACGCACCCCTTTTGGCCTTGGGACACCCTGAAGAGTGCTGCCCAACGGGAGTTGAGAACAGCAACAACACAGTTCTAGCTGCTAGGTTCTTGTCTCTTCATCACAGTCATCTCAGTCCCTCACTGCCAGTGCTTTTGGTCACTGCCTACTCCCCATCACATTTTCTCCTAGTTCCCCTCTTTTGCCTTTTAATTTCCTGCATTCTCCCCTCTCCTCACTCATCTTTTTCTTTGACTTCATCTTCTCCCATCCTTTTCTTTTTGGAATGGTGTGTTCTGCTCTGAAAAGTATTGCCAAATAGTGAGAAATCACCTTTCTTCTAATCAGTAAATGCCATTAATCTTCATGTCTTTGTCCACTCTTGTCATTTTTGTTGGTGTTCCATTTGGATACACCTTGTTTAAGAGTTCTTGATGCTGGAACACTGATTAAGATGGAGTCACATCATCTATCTGGCAAGCACAGCAATCTCAGGGAATTTGCTTCCTATTATTCCTCTTTTTAACTCTAGTATCATCCCTTGGGAGGTGGATTAGCCTAATAATTAAGTCAGCCTGTCTGAGTTCAGATTGTGGTGTCATCACCTATTAGCTGGTTGGCCTCTATCAAATTTCTTAACTTCAGTTTCTTCATGTGTCTATTGTGAGCTTAAAACTTCATATTTTCTTGCTGCCTTTACATCCTCACGAACAGACCGTGAGCACCTGCCTAGGGGATGAGTGCACCACTGTGATTAGGCTGGCCCCTGCCACAAGTTCCCACACTTGCCCTGATGTGATTATAACCTAGATTATTCCCCTCATGCCTTTTATGCAGGTACCCCCTCCTGACACCCAATAAAAGCACTTGCCCATGAGTCCTTATTCTCATCTCATCCCCACCTGCTTGGTGGAACCTGATCCCTGGATGCTTTCTGCATGTGGCCTCTTCATAGCATGCAGTGACTATCTCTCAAGGACATGTGAGTTTAATAAATTTTGTTTCCCTGAGCCTCTCTTGTGTCCCCTTTTGTGGTCACACACCTAAGTGACCATCTCATGAAAGAGTACAAAACAATCTAAGATGGAGTTTGAGAACATTACTCATCTCATAAAGTTGTTATGATTAAATAAATTGACCTAAGGAAATGGTGCTCTGAATACAGCTCAATAGGTCAGAGCAGTTATTCATCAGGAAAAGTTTTGCTCTTCACAAGATGGCTATGGGCCTTGTCTACTGGACTTCTTGTAGTGATCCAAGGCAGAGGAACACTTATTTGCCACAAAGACTCTTTATCATGCATCTATTTCATGCTCAAGTTCTGCTAGGCACTTCCTCCACTTGATCAATTTATCATCTATAAAGGGAGACAAGACTTATGCAGAGAAAACAGAGATTCATAGGCATAATCAGATACTAAGTTATATTGGACAGACAATATATTCTATAAGCTCTTTTAAAAGAGATGCTTACTTCTGGTTTCTGGTTCCACATGTAAGTAGTTTGGAAGTCACCACTCCAACAAGATTCTTCCCCTAACAACAAGTAAAAATCTGAACAGACTGAAAAATCAACACCTCTTCTAGGATTCATAAGAGAGGCAAGGACACTGGGCAAACCACTGCTGCTAAGATTGAAAAGACTGACAGGTAAATATAGAGAATAATGATTTACTGGAACATAAAGAAGCAGAAAGTACTCCAGGAACAAGTAGGGGTAGGAAAACCTGAACTATAATTGATGAATTCCTGGAGGCTCAGTGCAGACAACTCTGAGAATTAAAAACTCCAGAGGGAACCAGTGACAGAGGAGCCCCACAGCACTGTGAGATTTACCTCTAGGAGTTTGACTGGATTCCTACAGTAACTACTGAGGACAGATCTTCTGTGCTTCTGACATGGGGAGGGGGAAAGGAACTACTTTGACATACAAAAGAGCATTTTTTTTCTTCATAACAAGGCCTGTCCTTAGGGGAAACTAGTTAACCAAAGCCTAAACTGCTGGAGTATCATCAGAACTTCACTGACCTGGGAAAGGAAAATACCTAACTGTAGCCCATGCTAGCTATTCTCTCCCACCTAACAGAAAAAGTACTGAGAAGCACTTGTGAAGTTCACAGTCGACAGGCAAAGGCTCGCTAAAAGACTGAGAATTAATAATAGAACTATAAAACGCTTCCCCTCTCCCAAACCTCACTATCACATTACTTAAAGGTTTATTTACAACAATTCCTTTTACCCAATACATTATATATGACTATGAAGAAAATATTACAAGGCATACCAAAAGGCAAAAAAGCATTTTGAAGAGACAAAGCAAGCATGAGAACCAGACATGGCAGGAATACTGTAATTAATCAGACTAGGAATTTACAACAACTATGATTAATATGCTAAGGGATGTAATGGATAATAATGGATAAAGCAGACAACATGCAAGAACAGATGGACAATGTAAGCAGAGAGATGAAAGAACCAAAAGAACTGCTAGAGATTTAAAAAAAAACATTGTAACAGTAATGAAAGATGTCTTTGATGGGCTTATTGGTAGACTACACATGGTTGAGAAGAGGATCTCTGAGCTCAAGGTTATCTCAATAGAAACCTCCAAAATTAATAGCAAAGAGAACAAAGACAGAAAATAAAAAAAACCCAGAATAGAAAATCCAAGGACTATAGGACTACTACAACAGGTACAACAATGCGTAATGGGAATATCAGAAAGAGAAGAAAGAGAGAGAGACAGATAGACAGAGAGGGAAGGAGGAGGGAGGAAAGAGAGAGAGAGCAAAAGAAAGAAAGGAATAGAAAAAACAATCAAAACATAAAAGACTGAGAATTCAGAGCCATGTGAAGAAAGTGAGCCAAGGGAGGAGACATCAGTGTATGTGGCGGGATGTGAAGAGTGAGGGTAAGAAGCTCTGGAGTAGGGAACAGGATAGATGAATGGAAATGAGATTAGGCAGACCAGCAGGTTCAGAGTTAAAATCCAGGTGAAAACCAGAGGAGGACATTTTAGTTCCCTCAATATGTGTCTGAGTAGTTTTCTTTAGAATTTATATTTTTGATATATGCTATGATGTACTTTGATTGTTTGATTTATTAAGGTCACTTTCAATGACCACCTCCAAGTTAGAACCTTCCAAATTCTCATCTCTCTTCAGGTTACTGTGAATGGTTCCATCTTAGTGTCATTCACATACCTCAGGAAAATTCATCTTGTCAAATATGTCATTAACAAATAATTAAATTACAATGAACACCCAACTAACCAGAAGAACATTCAATAACCCTTGTATAGATATAGATGTAATTGTTCATAGTTCTTCAAGGTGAGTGTACATGAAGAGTGATTCAAGCAATCAGATTATATCAAATCTACATTTATTTTATATTTAGCATGTACTAAGGAAATGTACTTGGTATTTTGAAGTATATAACAGAAATATAAGAAGTATCTTCACCTTCAAATGGTAATAACATACTTATGCAAAGGAAAAAAAATAATACCAAGCTGTTTATGTTTAAATGACAAGTGACTAGTAGACTATTAAATAATGAAAGCTAATTAATTAGAAAGACTAATGGAGTAAGGAATAATTACAAGTAATGTCATAAGAGTTGTTAATATTTGAGTGTAACTTAAAAATATGTCGCATTTGATTAGGTAAAAAGGAAAAAGACCTGCTCCTTTTAGGAGGGAAAAACATCGTGGGTCAAGTGCAGAGACAGGAATAAATCAGGGCTGTCCTGGGCAATATGAAAAGTAGAAGGAAGGGTCACAATGAGAAATCTCAGAAGATAAGATGGGTAGGAAGTTAAAGGAAGGCCTTCAATGCCAGATTGATATTTCTTTCTCTGAAACACAAACCCTTAATAAGCATTTACCCTAGGTGCCTAAATATGACTCTCTGACAAAGTCATAGAGACACTCTAAATAATTCAAAGTACTTATTCTAACACAGAGTATAAATGTTAAATGTTGAAGTTTTGGAAGTGCTCTCTCTCAAAATTAGTGGTCCGGGGTGGAGATTTATATACTCTAGTGGCACCTCAGATACCAATTTGTATTATCCAGTTTTGCTTTATCTATCATAACACTTCTCTTAAATTCTCATCTTTTTTGGTTTTATTTTTCTACTTTTTCTTATCCAGTTGTCTTTTTTTTTTAATACATTCAGTTTGCCAGCATATAGTAAGTACATCATAAGTTTTTATTCTAGTGTCTTTTGATCATATGTCTCCCTAGTACCTAGAAATCTCCCAAGGGCATTTTAGCTCCAAACCAAAGAAATTTCTGATCTCCCTGATTCATTTATTTGGCAAATACTTACTGAACACTTACTATGTTCTAAGAAATTAGTCCAAATTCTTGGATAGATCAATGAACAAAACAGATAAAAATTCCTGCCCTGAGAGAGCTTTCACTGAGGTAAGTAGAAAGGGACAATAAAAGCAAACCACAGGAAATGCTTACTATCATCCCATTTTACAGACAAAAAATCATTCAGGGAGGTAAGTGAATTTCCCAAGGTTATACAGTTATTGAGTAGTAAAATAAAGCTCAAACTTTTCTGTCTCTAACCACGGCTACTTACTGTGAAATAACAGACTGGTAAAATGAAGAAATACAACTCTGTAGTTGACTTTGGGCATCTGAAATGAGCATCTTTTGAACTCACCAATTCTACTCATTCTCTGTGTCTTTGTTTTGAAAGACTAGAGTTAGTGTGCGTTAAAAGTTCACTGGGAAGATGCATTATGATCTCTAAGGCCAGTCTCTTACAAATTCTTACATGTCTGGAAAATAGACATATTGAGAACATGTGTTACTTTGATCTCAGATCGTGAACTCATTGTCCACTTAGCTCCACACCCGTCAGTTCTTGGCTATCAGCACCATGGATAGCTGCTCTTCATCCAGACCCTTTAAAAAGGTTCTACAGCAAAATATTACACACTACCTTCTGTTCCTCTGCATTTTAAGTATCATATGGCTACTATGAGAAATGACAATAATTTAAAATTTTTCCTATAATTCATGTCCAGAACATTTATCACCTTTACATGCTCAATTAGTGAGCAGCAAAAAATGCATAAGGTTGGCATTTGAATTTAACATCCCAAACAAAACATCTTCTGTTTTTTTAAAAGCAAATCAGAGGAGGGCACCTATTGCATGGAACACTGGGTGTGGTGCAAAACAATAAATCTTGTAACACTGAAAAAATAAATAAAATTAATTAAAAAAAAGCAAATCAGATAGTAAAATTTATACATTCTATAGATTTTTGCTATTTTTCATTAGGACACTATTCCTTCTTATTAACCATGGTTGCCTTAAGTGAATTATCAAAATATTAACTTTTAAGTATGTATTTGCTTGTGTAAAAATCAGATGCCACGGAAATTCTCTGAACCTAAGTATACTCTATAAATATGAATGTTCTCAGCATCCTCTCATTGGCTGACAAGACTGTAATTTAGGTAACTTCACTACAGTGAGGTTGTTAAATGAACACTTCAAAAAGGGTGTCTAGCCTCCCATAGTAGAAGGGGTTGTTACAAAGAAACTCAGGAAATAAATGCAAGATAATCTGTTTTCTTCATTTTGGATTAGCAGTGGTGGGGGAATTCTTCATTATTTATAAGTGGAGGAGCAGAATTTCAGGCTGGCATCTTGATAAATGGTAAGAATTAGTGGAGAGAAAGCCTGTGAATGCCAAGCAGGAACTTCCATCAGTTACTGCACGGTCATTCATTTCTGGAAGAAATACTTTTCTGAATAACCCATGCTATGGTCTGACCATTGTAATTAGCCATGGTATGTAAGGTATGGCTTGTACATAGAACAAAAAACATTTGTCAATTTTAGAATCAATCACCTAAATGAAAGTACACGCGTGTAAAATCTTATCAGATAAATAACCTAGTCAATGCAAAAGAAAGGAGGAAGGAAGGAAAAAAGGAAGGAAAGAAGGGAGGGAGGGTGGGATGGAAGGAAGGAAGGAAAGAAGGAAGGAAGGAAGGAAGGGTGGGAGGGAGGGAAGAAGGGAGGAAGGAAGGAAGGAAGGAAGGAAGGAAGGAAGGAAGGAAGGAGGGAGGGAGGGAAGGATCTTATTTTAGTAGAGCTTAGTAGCAAAATTAGTGAAACCAATTTCCTAATTTTGCAGTGTCACTTAATTTCATGGGTTTTATGTATACAGCAAGTGATTTTAAGTACCTACACACACCAGGTACTGTTCAGGGTGGTGTAAAAATTGTATTTTTTTTTTCAGCCCTAAAACCTGTTTCATGTATTAGTAGCTTTGATAGAGTAGACACTTGACCATTTGTTAGACTGGTGATGCCCGTGCATGTGATCAACTTCTCAGAGGGTCTTCTATTGTCCTGTAACCTAAAGGAACCATCTGACCATGAATCAGCTGTGGGATTAGGCTACAGTGTCATGGCTGTCTGTGCACTTGAGTCTTCTTGTAATTAGGGCCAGTGTGGTCTGGAGGCAAGAGCTGAGAAAAGAAATTTAAAAAGATCCAATGTTCAAGAAGTTAAAAGTGTAGAAATCTCCACTGATCCATGACACAGATGTGCTGAGGCATATATGGACAGGAAAGTCATGTGAAGAGAGCAAATGCCTTTGGCTTAGTTTATGGCACTTGGACAAGGCACTTTAACTCCCTGAGGCCCCAGTATCTTCCCCAGTAGGTAGTCATAACTCCTTCAGTACATCACTGTGAGGGTTACATAAAACTGTTTATGTGAAAGCACTATGTAAATTCTAAATCACCCTAGAAATATTATGAGAGAGAGTATATGTCTGTGAGATGAGCAGAAAGGTTAAGATACAAATAGGACAGTATTTCTTCAATTTTTTTGGTCAATTATAAAATGCAGTGCAAATCTAAGGCCTCCATATTTTACTGTGGCTTATATGCAATATGCAGTTTAGTTCAAAAATTTGGAAATGTCAGGACAAAATCTCCATTATAGATTTTTGTTAATGTATACAGTAGGGGAAAAATAATAGAATAATGGAATACTCTGCTGAATCCCTCCCACCTATTTATCTTAGCTGGCAAATGAATGTGTATAGAAATGTGTGTGTGTGTGTGTGTGTGTGTGTGTGTGTGTGTGTGCGTGTGTGTGTGTGTGTATCTGATGTGTGAATGTGTGTTAAGTATAGAGTATATGTGTGGTCAGGTGCACATAAGTGTGTGGTGTGTGTATACATGTGCATTTTCTGTGTGTGTGATGTACGTGTTTGTGTGACTATGATATGTGTGTGTGTGTGGTGTGTGTGTGACTGGGACTGGCGGCATGCAGCTATGTCTGCCTGTGTATGTGTGTGGGGAGGTCTGCATATGGGTATGTGGTGTTGTGAATATGTCTGATACAAGGCTCTGGAATTGACATGTTAGTTAACTCAAGTGTTCTCTAGGAGCAGAATTTCCATGGGTCCACATCATTTCTTTCTTCAGGGGTCACAACTTGAATTCCACTGACTTCCCATGCTCTTGTGCCTAAAGTTGCCTTGACTCAACAACAGTCAACACGCAACCTCTAAATTAAACACAAAGGGGGCACCTGGGCGGCTCCGTTGGTTAAGCATCTGACTCTTGATTTTGGCTCAGGTTATGAGCTCATGATTGTAAGACTGAGGCCCATGTGGAGCTCCTGTCGGGCTCCAAGCTGGGCATAGAGCTTCCTTAAGATTATCTCTCTCTCTCTGCCCCTGCCCCCACCTTTTCCTCTCTAAGAAAAAGAAATTTAAAAAAATTAAAAATGAAGGTTTGATCTTTCCTGTTCCATTCCATAAAGGACATATACAAGCTAAATACTAAGATTGTGAGACTAAAAGCTTTTCAAAGAAGTAATGCTGAATTTGTGTACATTTACGTATTTCTCCTAAGTGTTCCTGTTAGATATCCTAAACTTTCATCACCTTCAAACTTTAAGAGACTGTGTGGCTCAGTGGGTTAAAGCCTCTGCCTTCAGCTCTGGTCATGATCTCAGGTCCTGAGATCGAGCCCCACATCGGGCTCTCTGCTCAGCTGTGAGCCTGCTTCCCCCTCTCTCTCTGCCTGCCTCTGCCTACTTGTGATCTCTCTCCTCTCTCTCTTTCTCTGTCAAATAAATAAAATCTTAAAAAAAAAACTATAAGAGACTTAAAATATTTAATTAATTCCTGCAAGGTGAAAAACGAGAGAATTTAGCAAACATTTGTTTTAAAATATGTATTTTTAAAATGTATACCAAATAAACGTTGAAGTTATTTATAACTCTACCTTTTCCAGAGGATAATTTCTTTTTAGTTCTTCTTTTCTGATTTATTTCCTGGAATAAATAGCTATTGATTGATAACCTCATAGCACAAAGTAGTAAAATGATATACTTAGCATTTCCAGCATGAAAGAAAGAGATTAAAGTTGTTTTTTGATAGTAATGATTATTACTTTTATTCTTTTTGTTTTTGAAAAGTTTTATTTATTCATTTGAGAGAGAGAGAGAGATCATAAGCCGGGGGAAAGGGGCAGAGGGAGAGGGAGAAGCAGACTCCCTGCCAAGCAGGGAGTCCAATGTAGGGCTCTATTCCAGAGCCCTGGGATCATGACCTGAACCAAAGGCGGATGCTCAACTAACTGAACCACCTAGGAGCTTCTATTTTATCTTTTTATTTTTTATTTTTATTTTTTTGTTTTTGTTTCATTTTTCCCCCAAATATGTTTATTTTATTTTTTCAGTGTTACAAGATTAATTGTTCATGCACCACACCCAGTGCTCCATGCAATACGTGCCCTCCTCAATACCCACCACCAGTCTATTTTATCTTTTTAAAGTTTTATTTATTTAAGTAATCTTTACATACAGCATGGGGCTCGAACTAACAACCCCAGGATCAAGAGTCACGTGCTCTTCCAACTGAGCCAGCCAAGCGCTCCACCCCCATTATTTTAAAAGCTGCATTTCTGAAAACTATGTCAGTCTGATCTCAAGTGGCATCCTAGTCAGCTTTCATGCATCAGTGAGCACTAAATTGAGACAGAAAGGACATGTACAGAGTTTAGTTCTTATTAAAGATTTTAAAGGACACCATAGAAAGTATTTGACTGAAATTCTGTCTTAAACTGTGTATTTGTTTGAAACATTAAGCAAACTAAATGAAACTATTTTGCTGATGTAGCCATTGCCCAGACTGGAGGCTTTACTCTTACTGTATTTCAGTGTATAAGATCTTACACGCTTCGGTACTATAGTCCTAGTGGCTGATGTAATATTTCCAGAATCCTCACAGCCTCAATCACGGTCAGAAAATATACTAAAGATAGACCAGTGAAAATACTCCTACCCTAGGATTTCTTTTCAGTTATTGCAATATATATATATATATTGCAATAGAAAATCAGATATTTTCTCTGTGGAATTGTCAAGAGGAAAGGCCAAAAGGTCACATTCCTTCATCCTACTGCACTACTGCATTATCGATTGCCAGTTTATCAGATGTGTGTGTATGTGTGTGCACGTGCACGCACGCACGTGTGTATTTGTGTATGCATGCATGTGTGTTTTGTTGTACTTTTTCATCTTTATTCTTTACCCTGACTCTATTTCTACCACCAAAGATAACTTGAGGTCCAAACTTAGTTTTCTTTTTTCTTTTCCTTTTTTTTTTTTGAGAGAGAGGGAGAGAGAGGGCGTGCGCATAGGGGGAGGGGCAGAGAGAGAGGGAGACAGAGAATCCCAAGCAGGCCTCATGCCTGGTGTGGAGCCTGATGTGGAACTTGCTCTCACAACTCTGAGATCATGACCTCACTGAAATCAAGAGTTGGACACTTACCTTACTGAGACACCCAGGCACTCCCAAACTTATTCTTCAAAACAAAAATATTTTCTATATCTTTTCATAACCATATTGAAAACCTTGTAAAAACTCAATAAGTACATTTTTGTTGCCTTATTTAAATAATGGATTAAAAGTTGGGACAACACAAAAGGGCTTGACAACCTATGGTGTGTACGCTAAAGCTGACATCCTGGCTGGTGAATGGCAAAAGCATTAGCGAGTTCCATCAACAGGACAGAATGTTCAAAAGAAAAATGTTCATTACTCATGCCTGGTTGGCATAGATGAAGAATGTAGGCCACTGGGTGGGGGAAAAAACCTAAGTTTATATTTTCTTTTTATCAGGCCATCTAGGAGTGTATCTTCCCACTCTCCTTCCCCCTGTTGCTCCTTAACATCACCGCTTCTCAGTTTGCCTTCAAAATAATAATCTGATGATAAACACACATAAAACTCTTGGTAAGTGAAGGTGGTTGTAAATAACGGGGCACAAATGTAGTGATTTGTCCTGTGATGAACTGTGTAATGACACGGTTGCTGAACAGATTTTATTCAAGGCCTTCCTCTACATACACAAATTTTGTAATTCCCATGGTTCATGACTTAGAGATGCTTCTTTGATCTTTTTAATGCTTGGGGATCACAAGTGTTTGGGATATTATAATATGATTATTGCCTGATTGTTAAGAACAACAAATTCTTTCTTTCCCCTTTGGGTTTCCCACAATCATGTCCACGCTCATCATTCTTTCCTTAAAGGACCCATATGGCAAAGGTAGATCAGCTGCCCACCAAATCTATTTCCCTGTATTCTTAGGTCGACTGTGTTTCTCAGCCTCCCTTACAGCTACATAAGATTATGTGACTCAATTCTGGCCAGAGGAATGGGGAGAAGCTATAGCTACCAGGCATTATCCATAAATACCTTCAGTATGATGTCCTACTCTCTCTTTTTCCTTCAGGGCTTAGCTGTCTCTTGATCCCAGGTCCATCTTGGAATTCATGTGCTGAAAAAGGCAGAGAATCTGTCAACCTGAGTCTCTGAATGACTGTAGGGAGCAGACTTTTCTGTTGCACATCTGATTCCATATAAGCAAGAAATAATTGTCTATTGTGGTAAGCCACTGAGATGTCAAGGTTTCCTGGTATCACAGCTAATATTAGCTTAACCTGTACAATAGACTACCCTCAAATGGAACTAGTGAATGGTTCGCTTGGTACCTGCTACACAGATGTTTGATAAATTAAAACTATTATTAGTACTATATAATAATTGAAAAACATTATTTTACCTACCTTGTATATATAAGCCTCTATGAGATTGTAACATACTATAATATAGGAAATAGAGGCATGCAGTCAAAGGGGATCCTGCTTTGCTGTTGTCCATGTATGTTTCAGAATCCATTATTCCTGAATGAAAATAAGTAAAAATAGGCATAGTTAGGGAAAATATCCAGCCCCTTCATTGTGCCCTTTGTGTACTAAAATCTTAATAATTGCTTTTCATTGTGCTGATGAAAATAATAATGAATGCCTCCCTTATGCCCCTCATTCCCCTGCCATTAAGTTGTGATCTGGTAACTTCTGCAATGAACTGCAGAGAAGCCAGATCGGCTATGGTGCTGTGGTGAGGCAAGGAGCTTAACTGAAAGCAAGGGCTCCAAGCACATAAGAATAATTTTATATTAGTGGCAGAAAACAGTTGTTTTGGCTGACATTTAAATCGTGTCTAAGTATAATGCTCCAACATACAAAATAGTACATAAAGTAATAATTGAGCAAATGTCAAAATTCATAGCTTATTTTCACTTTGGTATGACATTCGGTTGAAAACCTAAAGTACCTCTTTGGGGTTTGATTGTGTTTAGATCTCTAACCTAAATTCACACAACGTGAAACTGGAGTGTTAAATTGTCCTTTCTTTTTTCAATGTGTTTCATTGGAAACATAATATAGAGCGGCCATAATTGTCTTAAAATACCATCACCGTGTGTTCAAACAGTGTTATTAGACCACAGCTTTTTTGAACAGATGTCTTAAATTCATTAACTAGATAGATGAGAAGAATATTTTGGACAAGTCAAGACTTTTCACTTAAAATAACAAAGCATAACAGAAGGACTCTGCAATGAGGCCATAAGACGCCATTATTTACCATTCCTTGACATAACAATCAACTTCCCAAAGGAAAGTAATATACTATTCTTTGAATTTGTTACAATTAACATGTGTTATATTTTTGTGGTGTAAACTTTTTATTGACATATAACACACACATACATAGAAAACACACAAATCATAAATATGCAATTCAGTGAATTTTGCAAAGCCAATCCACCAGTGTAACCAGTACTCAGATTGCACTATAGGACATTGTCAGCCTCCCAGAAGCTTGTACCTCCTTCCATTCACTGACCTTTTGTCCCAAGGATAAAAGCTTGCTCTGGCCTTTTTTTTTTTTTTTTTTTTTACTCTGGCCCTTTAACACTACAGTTTGCTTTTGGTTTTTTTGAACTTTATGTAAGTGGTTTTATATAGTAGCTTTAATATATACTAACAGTTTTCCAAAATGGTTGTACCAAATTACACTACTGTCAGTCATGTATGAGAGTTCCAGTTGTTCCCATCCTCACCAAGACTAGTGTTCATCAATTACATTTTTAATAATTATAAAACCATCTCAATTCAGAGGAAAAAATGTGAAGTCTAGACCATTTATAAGAAAAAAATCAGTAAAAAATCAAACACAAGACTCCAACTATTTCATTCAAATTTTTAATTTTTTATTATGACTATGTTTTCACAGACACAAAATTAGAGAAAATCACCTATGTTTAATAATAGCATTCTTCCACAATGCTTCAAAAAATTTTTTTTTGCTCAAGTGTTAAGTAAATTACAGATGTCAAGACATTTCAATCTAAACATTTTAGTATACATCTCTATAAAGGAAGAATATTTTCCTACAGAACCACAATAATAGTATGACATATAACAAAATTTATAATTCCTTTAAAACATCTAATATCTGTTCTCTGTTCAAACTTTCTCTACTTATCCAAAAAATATTTTTGACAGTTGGTTTATTTAAACCAAGATTTACGCAACAACCAAGATTCCATTTCATTGTTAGGTTTCTGAACTCATATTCCACTCTTTTTAAATGACATTGACTTGTTGAGTGAACAATGCCAATTGTCCTGTAGGCTATCCAAGTTCTGGATTTACCTCCTTGTTTTCTCACAGTCTGATTAAATTTGCTTTTCTACCCCATGTAAATCTTGTAAACTCAGAGTTAGATCAAGAACACTTCGTGGAGGGGCAATGACCTTCACATTGCATCACCCCAGGAGGCAGACACCATCTGGTGTCTCACCATTAGCAATGCTAAGACTGATCACTGGGTTAAGAGGGTGACCCCCAGACATTTCCATTGTAAAATCACCTATTCATCCTTCCAATCTTTAATTAATCTGGGAGATTATTGCAACTGTTTTTACATTAACAATAAAGTTTGTTTTTAAGGAATACTAAGATATAAAGTATGCCCTTGCAAAATTGTCAGGGAAGGTTTATCTACAGCATATACTCCCCAAACTTCCACCTCTTTGACTCTTTTTTTTTCTTCTTCCCCAACATATCTTATGCCCCCTCTTTGCTTCCTAGGTATATTGCAGTGCTAGACAAAAGATGACAATTGGGGAAGAAAGGTATACTGGAAGATTCCTGGCTCTAAGCTCCTATATACAATTTACACGAGTTGGAAAAAGACTACGAACATCCTTTTGCATTTGTTGCCTGTTCAGTGGCCTCCATTCTCAAGATGTTTTACGAACATTGGCTGTTGGAACAACTGCTTTATCCACCTTCGACAATGTTCTCTAAAAACAATTTATTTCACAGATGTGGAATAAGCTGCTAACTATTAAAAGTAGTTATTATAATTAGTCCCACAAGAATATCACATCTGATGAGACCAATAATACAAGACATAATATCAAAAGAGGGTTGGGTTTTCTTTTTTGTTTTGTTTTGTTTGGGTTTTTTTTTCCCTTAGTGTTTGTTTCAATAGTCTGGAAGAAGTCATAATAAGGAGGCAAGACTGATTCTGCCAATATACATGAGCTGCACAATTACTCAGTGAATATCAGTCTCTTCAATGCACTGTGTCAATCCTTGATGTTGTTTTATTGTCCCATGAGACATATTACTGTGTCTCAAGGGTGGAAAAGTGCTAGAAGAATATTAAGCCCAGAATATGAAGGATGGACATTCACCATGTGCTGAGCAGTCTGGAAATTATTGTTTAATATTAATTTATTAGATGATTGCTGAGCCAAAAGGACATAATATCCATTATGTAAATGTTCAGTCATGGACACTCTGCCCCAATACTTATTAACTCCAGGGTGAATGTAGAATGGCGTGTATCCCAAACTAAGTATGTTCAAATAGACAAGTACTTTGTCATGAAAAAGCAAGACCATTCAGTAAGTAGTACATTATGTCCTACAAATGAAAGAGTGCTTTTTCTTGAACAGTATTAAAGACTCAAAGCCAGAAAAGGAAAGGTGGCGGGGGAAGAAGCGAATAATGTGATAGAAAAGGAAGAGCATGTCATTGCAACACATTAGCTCACATTTTGTCCCACCTCTATTTCAACAAATGGCCTAAAGGTGCAGCGCAATTTTATGTGACGAGGGCTCATGATTATACTTTGCAAGTCTTTCAAAGGTTCAGAAAAGGAATTTTCCATTGTAATGTTATGCCTGACAACAGGTGACTCGTATAATTCATTGGTTTATCTGCTCACCTTAAGCATTTTCAAAAATGAATTTGCGACTCTGTGATGCAGTTTTTTGTGGAGCCTTGAGTTTTGTATGGTTGACCTGACAACCTTTTATATATAGTAGCCCACAGAGAAAAAGATTTTTCCATTTTGTGAGTCTTCCTGTGACTCTGAGGGAGTCCCTGTCACATGGAATTCTCTTCATTGCTTCAAAAACCTACAGATCCTTTAAATGACAAGCGTGGGTAGGACTCTTGCCCCATTTCTCATATCGAAGGCTTATCTTCCTTTTCAGATCCTGCCAGCTTTTAGCATAGGACAGATGTCTATGAAATGGTTGTGGAATGGAATATGAGGGGGAAAAATGTAGTAGCATGTCAATAAGGGTATGTGTTTTGGGGCAAATCTTGAAGCTTAGGTGGTAAGACCGTAAGGGATTTGGCCATCTTAATCATTTCTTGAGCAGTTGAAACTTTCATTCTTCTGATGATGGTTTTCCATGATGGTGGGGGTAGGATATATATAAATAGAGTGACCTAAGGGAGCGGTTTCTATAATTACGTTCTTTTGCTCTTATAAGGAACCACTTCATGTGTGTGAATCTTATATGGGTGCAACATGCTTTCAGAAAGTATGCAGCAACATGTGACCTAACAAGAGAGGGTGGGCATGAGAATTTTTGTTGGTGAAGGAGTTGACTAGCAGACATAGCAGCTAGCTGTGTGACTTTGTTTCTCACATATTTTCCAGGGAGGAGACTCCTGTCCCCGAAACACAGTCCAGGACACTTGCTGTTTTGTCCCTTGAAGACAACTGACTTCCTTTAGTCTGCAAACTCCCAGGGCTCCATCTTTTACTTCTGGGGGAAAACTCTTTCCTGTAACTTTCAGGTGGCTCTCTCCAGGTCCGGCTGGCTCTTGGTTTTGCTGAGAGCCATTCCAACCATCTGCCACAGTTCACACCAGAACTTTAGGTCCTGGTCAGCTCTCCACTTTCCAGATGACAGATTGGCCAGAATGGGAGATAATGCCCACCTCAGGAAGGAGCTACATTGCCCCAATCTACCCTACTTGGGATGTAATTCCTACCTGCCCTTCACAAACCTCAGCACCCCATCCACTCTGCTACACCTGACCACATCACCGGATGCCATCGCCTGCTGGGCCTGCCATCCCTTGACCAATAACACTCTAGGAGCTCCACAGTGAAAAGTGTGCTTACCTCTTCAGGCCCATTTGGGCCCTACTGGTCAGTATCACAGGGGTGTTGGATTATGTGTTAGTTCTGTCCTTCATGTCTTGGATGTGACTATAATAAAATCACCATTTTCTGTAGGCCAATCTTCCAAAAGCAAGCAGGAGGAGAGAAGAAAATGCAAATAAAGAGTCCCTGCAGACCCAGAAATAAATGATGAATTTAAAAATTAAAGGCCTGAATATTATATTTTTAAAAAAATAACAGTGCAACATTATATGTTAATAAAAATTAATAATAATAAAAAAAAATAACAGTGCACAGTAAAAGAGAAACCTCTTGACCAGGGGCCAGTGTCTCTAAAAAGTGAATCCTTTGATGTGAGACCGGAAGTAGAGATAGGAGAGAAGCAGGCAGGGGGACAAAATGGGCAAAAAAATCAATGGAAATGAGCAGTAAAAGGAGTAGTGACATGGATAAGAAGAGGTGATGGAGGCAGTGAGAAGCGCCCTTCTGACCACTGGGAGAACCAGAGCAAATGGTTGGGAGGGAGAGTGAGGGGCCACTCGGGCTCAATCTTGAGTCTTCGAGGAGAGAGCTAGGACAATCTCCTATTCCTGTGGAAGGTCTGAAAATACATCTCTATTTCACAGCATAGAAAAAAAAATAAATTCCCCATGCATTAAGGACTTTAATGTGAAAGGCAAAACTTGAAACTTTTGGAGAAAAATATGGGATAAAATATTTATGACTTCACGGCAGGGAAGGATTTCTTAAACAAGTTATAAAAAGTGTGGAACGCTTACAGGAAAAGACTGATGTTTGGCTTCACCAAAGTTAAGAATTTCTGTTCCTTGAAAGACATCAAGAATGGAGGGTGGAAAGATAAGCCACCAACCAGAAGAAGGTATTTACAATACATGTAAGTAAAGATGTTGTTCAAAATATTTAACAAGTATGACGTAGGCACCACCAAGTAGAATGGGTGTCAACCATAAATTGCACAGCATCAGTCTGTTCCAGCCAATATCGCTATATATTACAAAGGAGAAATAGCTACATTATCTAAACACACACACACACACACACACACATACACACACACACACACACACACACAAGTTGGCGTTACCTAGCATATTTGGATATGCACAGTATTTCCACTCCTAGGTAAAAACCCTGGAAAAATTCTTGCCTGTGTGGACCAGGGTACATGTACAAAACTGTCCTTTAAAGCACTGATTGTAAGAGAAAAATAGAAACAATTCACATACCCCTTGATATTAGAATGGATAAAGAACTCATGGTATTACATATTTATACAATGGAAGTTCTTATATGACTGAAAATGAATGAACTGTAGCCATACGCATGAGTCTTAACAACATATCACCGAATGAAAAAGTAAGTCATAGAAGAATCTATACATTCATTTCATTTATATAAAATAGAAAGCAGCGAAAACCAAATAATAACTCTTTAGGAACATGTGCAAAAAACAGTAAAACTTAGGTCAAGAAATAACTGGGATAGTGCCTAACTCTGGGGAGAACAGCATTGGGAAGGAGCGATACAATCTGGGAGGGGCACACAAAGCAACCCATAAACTGAGTGGAAAGACAGATTATCTTATTATTATTCAAATATGAATATGTGCTGTTATGCAAATATATACACGAATATGCAAATATACATACATGTACTTTAGAATGTCTTCATTTAAAATTGTCCACATTTTACTTTTTTAATGATTTATTTATTTATTTGAGGGGAGGGAGGGGCAGAGGGAGAGGGACAGAGAGTCTTTTAAGCAGACTCTGCTGAGCAAGGAGCCCTACACAGGGCTCCATCTCAGGACCCATGAGATCATGACCTGAGCCGAAACCAAGAGCTGGACGCTGCTGAGGGTCCTGAGATCAAGCCCTGTGTCGGGCTCCTTGCTCCACAGAAAGCCTGCTTTCCCCTCTCCTTCTGCCTGCCACTCTGCCTACTTGTGCTCTCTCTCTGTCAAATAAATAAATAAAATCTTAAAAAAAAAAAAAGCAAAACAAAAAATAAAAGGGTGGTCATAGAAATGTAGATAGATGTAGATAGCCTGCATCTGTAAGATCTTCTTTCTTTAATAAATCTAGATTTATATCCAGATTAATGCTTGCTGCACTATTTTCTGCACTTTTCTTTACATTTTTATTTAAAAAAAAGTACTTCCATTAAATAAAAGTCAATGTGTTGATGTTCTAGCAATTGAATGATTAAGTCTCAATAATTTGGAAACCTCACCTATCTGGAATGAGGTAATGGAGAGAACAGGAAGAAGGGGCTCCTGGCTGACTCAGTCTTGGCTAAGTGCCTCCTTTCAGCTCTGGTCATGATGTCAGGGTCCTGCTCAGTGGGGGGCCTGCTCTCCCTCTTGTCCCCATCCCTGCTCCGTGCTCACTTGTCTCACTCATGCTCTCTGTCACTACCTTTGTCTCTCTCCCTCTCTCAAATAAATAAGTAAAATCTTAAAAAAGAGAGAGAGAGAGAGAGAATAGAAAGAAGGTGTAGGGAGGTAAAGGGCAGTTCTACAGGGAAGTTCATTTAAATATAATACATATTTCATCATCCCATACCTAGAGGCCTCAATTTAAATAAAATTGCAGTTGATTGAATTTAAGAATTTTGTTTGTTTTACACATATTCTCTTGATCCAGACAAATAAGCAAACATGAACATCATTTAAAAATCTGACTTGCATTATTAGTGAAAATATATCCCCATTATTATAAAGTTTGCTTTATAACTAATCATTTTTATTATAATTTTGATTATAACATAAGACTAAAAAGTTTTAAACTTCATTAAAATCGTTTTTTCTATATTTTAAATAAAGAAAATAATTTTTAGCTTTGTGCATTGGGTGATTTTAGTATTTAGTGCATGCAACTATATAACTGTTTTTTTAAGGCTAGAATCCATTTAAAATTAACATTCACAGAGCCCCGCTCCACCCTGTCGCTCCCCCCATCACCACCCTCTCGAAAAAATAAAATACAGTAAAATAAAATTAACATTCACAATTTTATGCAAAACTTTAACACAAATTTTTCAAAACTAACATAATTATTTTTAACTTAATTTAATTTAAATTTCTGGTCTTGAATATTTCATTGCTTTTATGAGACACTTTCAAGGTTAAATTATTTTTAATTAATTGGGTAAATCTATTAAAAATTTGAAATTAGTTTTCATGCTTAGGTAAGTTTACTTTCCAATAGATGACATTTTTAATCTTTTGTATTCAAACATGGAGTGAACTGGCTTAATATAAGACACTCAAATTGCAAATTGATTTATTAAGTATAAAATTAACACTTACTGTGTATCTATTAAAATCAGCTTAAAATCTGTAAGACAATTATTTTTGAATTATCATAAATTGAATAAAAACATGTAGACTCATGCCTAGCAATATCCTTGTAATAATGTTTTTGCTACTTTGCAAAAATTAGGTAAAGACAAAGGAACTTGTATTGCTCTACTAAGGTTGTATGTTTGAATTTTAGTTTTGATCTAGAACAGGGAGAAAGTTTGTAATGCTTTAAAGATTTGAATGAATTCATTTTGAATTTCTGTAAAGTCTTAGATTAATACTTTGTAACTGATCTATAACCATCAACATGCCAAAAGCATGCTATGCCATGAAATACCCCCATTTTAGTTTACATATGATTTTCTTTTCGCATTAACAAGTCGTAGACCATTTGCAATGCAGTGGCATTGTTATATTTCATTTTTTTACATATCGTTATGATAAAAAGGCAATGATCACTGAATTCTCAATTTTCCATTACCAGACAGGTAACTTTATTCCTGCATTCAAGCATTATGTCTCTTCCAGGAGTGTTGATAAACTGTCATGTTGTACCTGCCTTTCATTCTTACTAAGTCTGGCATTTGGAAACTCCAGAATATACTGGTAGTGAAGCTAATATCAAATGCAGAATCAGTTCTCTATAGAAACAGATTGAGATCTGGGACAAGTGAAAGAACGAAGACCTACTGTATGGAAATTAAAATAGCCTCTCAAAAACTCAGCAGTGAAACAGCTCCAATTACATTCCCAGGCAGACACAGCACAAATGGCTCCTGGCACACAAAGAAAATCAATCCAAAAAGATGTGTTGATTTACATAACTGATATGACTGAAAAATGGGCACAGGGAGAACATAGCTTTGAACACACAAAAAGGCAGGCGAAGAATTCCATTTGTACTGGGAGGGAGATGCGTAACAGGAGAAAGAACCCTTCTGTGTGAGCCTTCCCCCAAAAGGGACGTGAGTCTGGAGTGAAGGCAAGGGAGTCCTAGCCTGAGAGCAGCTCCAAGAAACCTCCTCCGAAAATGATGCTTTAAGCGGGATTTGATGAGTTTCATAATGGGCACCCAGAGGTGATCATGAACTTGCAAAGAAAGTCTGTCACTTAGTGCTGGCTTATCACAGTCTCTACACTAGGTGTTATGCAATTTCCCATTCCTCTCGCAGATTGAAAAAGCACACTTTGATGTACCTTTTATTAATTTCACTGGCTTTTAAATTGTCTGAACTGTGGATGCCGCTATAGTGGATCAGCCTGTTCATTACAGTTCTTGTCTATTCACAATTCCCGGAGAATGAATGAAATAGCCTAGAAATTGAAATACGTACATTGTTAAATTACCCATGAGGACAGGGACATACATGCAGCGAGCTTGCAATTCCAGGGAAAGGTGAAGCTGAACAGATCCCCTGCATTTTTTCCTAACAATCCCTACATTTCCAACAATCCCAAAGAACATACGATGGCGTTTATAACACCCTTTTACCACTATGTTTTAGTCTTTTTTTTCCTTGTCTCTTTGATGAGGGGGAAAGGGTGAGAGGTGATTGTAATCAGAGTTGGTGAAGACTGCCATTTCCAACACAGCATCTCCCTCTCGCTGTCACACATACTGTCATTGGTAGACCAAAAGTCGCCACCCATAACTGCTTCATAAAACCTCGGGATGAGAAGTGCCCACGCTTTAGAAATGAAGCCAAGCCCCACATCCATATAGACCACATCCTCATAGCATGATAAATATAACTCTGCGTTTTTTGACTTGGGTTCGAGTCCCAGCCCCAGCACGTACCAGATGTATGGCCTTAGATAAATTGCCCAATCTCCCTAAGCCTGGCTTCTCCTCCTCCCCAAAAGGCTAAATAGCCAACATCCACTTCAGGGTTTCTCAACCTCCGCACTACTGACTTGGGAGACAGCTGAATTTTTTGTGGTGGGGGCTGTCTTGGGCATCACAGGGTGGTTAGCAGCATCAGGGGCTTCCATTCACTTGATGCCAGTAACGTCCCTCCTCCCATCCCGACCCCCACCCCCATAACCCGCCCTACTGTGACAATGAAAATTTATCTCCAGACGTTGCCAAGTGTCCCTTGGGGGCTGGGGAGTGAACAATACCACCTTTGGTGGAGGACAATTGTGCTGTTTGGTATTTTGATGAGTGAAAGAAAGCCAGGCACTCACCTAAAAGCATTTCCAATGTTAATTTATTGGTTCCAACAGAGAGGTGGGAACTGCATTATTTGCATTTCATAGGTGCAGAAAGGGAAGCCCAGAGAAATTAAGCACCTTTCTGGAAGTTACACAGCCTTAGGGGCTGAGCCTGGACAGCAAGCAGGCGTTAGGCTCCAAGTGTGTACACTTAGCCTCCACTTTCTATGACCTACCTTCTATCACAGCGCCAGCCTCATTGAGCTGTTGGGGACACTCAGTGACTCAAAGACTACAGGCTATTGCCATTGGTGTTGCCGTTGTCACCCTCAAGGGTACCACTCATCCGTTCTGCAAGGCCAGGTTTTCTCCGAGGGTTCAGAGCCAGCTTCTGCCCAGCCTTACCCCCAGCCTGTGTCTCAGAGGGTGGAGGAGGCAGCAACCCTGTTGGACTTCCCCTCTCCAGGGGCTAATGCCCACTTTAGGTCAGTGCCACCATCTTGTCATTGTTTGAGTCAAAGATTCGGAGAAGTCAAAAGACACTTCACATTCAGAAACTGCTCTAGAACCAGTGGTTCTCCAGTTGGGCTTCCCGTGGTAATTACCCAGGGAACTTGACGGTAGCAACTGGTGCCCGGGTCCTCACCCAGAGACTCTGGTTTAACTGGACTGGGGTGAGGCCCGGGGTTTTAGGATTTTTCAAAGCCCCCCTTGTGGCTCTAATGCGCAGCCAAGGTTTGAAACCACTGAGCTAAGACATCCTTCCGCCAAAACCTTTCATTCATCATTTATTAATTGTTATGGTTTACTGATTAAATTGGGGTGTTATTGTATGTGACCACAAAGTAACCAACCTAAAATTTACTAGATGAGAATAAGCTATAATCACTGACAACTGCAAGTGTGCAGAAAGTAATGAATGCAGAAGGGAAGAATTAGAGTTCAGATTTGCTATTTTCATGAATGCCACCGGGAGATTGATCCAATTCTAGATGAATAGCCCTTGTTCTCTGGGCAGAAACTCAGCAACACTGGACTAAGGGAGTTTACCAGGCTAAAACAAAAAAATATTAAAATAAAGTCTTTAATGTCAAAAAATAATGGATTGGCCAAATAACTAAAGGTCATATTATGTAAGACCATGCCTCCCTCACAGTGTTTGTTCAAGGTGAAATAAATATACTGACACAGGAAAATGCTCACAATATGTTATCCAATGACAAAATTGGGCTAAAGATTAGGATATACACAAACACCTATATTCTTTCTAAGATAAAAAATGGATATCCATAGAAAAATATCTAGAAGAATGTACCCCAACACATTGAGTGGTAACTGCTAAATGGTGGGATTAAAAATCCTTTTTACTTCTTTTTTGCCTCTTGAGGTCTTTATAAGCTTTCTATAATATGTACGCATGACTTGTGTCATGAAAAATATAATTAAAAATAAAAATCCAACCCTCCTGTTCTAATCTGTTCATGCAAGCATCCTTCCGGTCTATAATCTGGCAGACGTGGCCTCTAACTCCAAACGGAAAGACTATCCTGGCTGGCTTCAGGCCTCTAGCATCAGGCCAGTTAAAACTCCTTGGTTTCTTTTTTTTTTTTTTTAAAGATTTTATTTGTTTATTTGACAGAGAGAGAGAGAGGAGTTCACAAGTAGGCAGAGAGGCAGGCGGGGGGCGGGGAAGCAGGCTCCCCGCTGAGCAGAGGGCCTGATGTGGGGCTCGATCCCAGGACCCTGAGACCATGACCTGAGCCGAAGGCAGAGGCTTTAGCCCACTGAGCCACCCAGGGGCCCCAACTCCTTGGTTTCTTAAAGTGAATTTCTTCTACAGCTAGTGTCAGTCCTTCTCAAGTCAGGGAACCAGGGTGTAATCCCCAGCCTGCATAGTGGGGCCTCCCTGGGATGTGGCCCTTGGCCAGCCAGGTGGCCTTACCCTGTCTCCTCACACCCAGGACTCTACCAGGTGGCTCTGCGTACGCTTTCATTTAGAGACCTCACCTCAGCAAGTGGCTTCGTTAAACCGTTAAACCGTGTGAGGATTGAGGCCACTTCCGCCTGAGGCCGATTTTGAGCTAGAGTCCGGCTTTGCTTTCCTGTTAAAGGAAGTAGTAAAAATGGCTGAAGACCTGCGTCGCCCAAAGCATACAGACACACTCGAGATCGGAAAGTGAGCTTTTGCATCAACAGTCTTTTCTTTTGGAAGCAAAGGCCTAATAAAACCACATCGCCAACAAAGAGCTTTGCATGCAATAAATATTTGATGAATGAATAAATGAACCAATGAACAAACAAACATAATCAAAAGCCATCCATGTAGAATAAAAATGAATCTTACCTAGTGTGGGGCAGGCCCCTCAGTGGGCCAGACCTATCTGTTTTTGCACTTTTCGATTCAGACTTTTTCACAGATGAATGACACATGGCTCCTGTGGTTAGAAGCAATTCACAGACTCTTTGTGCCAGAGTTCATATGGTAAGCCATGTGAAAATACCTTCCGAATGAAAAGAAAATGTGGAGAAAAACCCTTTCTCTCACATATGCGCTTTTGTTGGATTTTTACATCCTTTTTACTTCTTTTTTGCCTCTTGAGGTCTTTATAGTAGCCATTTTTGTGGTATGATAGATTAATGTGCCTTCTGTAGTAATACTGGGGAAGGCAGCACATTCAGGAATTAGAAATATCTTCAGGAAATCATTTACTTCATTCTTAAAACCGCTGCCCTCCCTGCCCCCCTTCTCTGTGAAAAAAAAAAACACCCAACCTCCTCTACTCATGAGGTCTGACTGAATCTCAGAGACCTCCAAGGAAGGAGATGCTATCATTTTTCTTAGTAACCTTTTCCGAAGTCTCATGTATCCAAGTGAAATTAAGGGATTATTAATTTGATCCCAGGTATTTGGGTTTATAATTATCCTAATACATTATCATCCTACTGAAAAAACTAAAAATAATTTCCTTAATATAGTCTTTCTAATCTGAGTCAAATTTAAAATTAATCATCTATAATTACCAAACCTAATTTAATTAAAACTAGCTGTTCACCATCTGGTCTTATTTGTATAAATTTAAGAATCTACCATTTCATAAGAAATTCCTCTATTTAACCAATTATGTTAAGCATAATTATTATGTAATTAATCTCAGTTCAAATTACATTTGTTGTCACTTGACAGAGAAGTAATTTATGGGATAAAAAAAAAAGCAGTTGACCAACTAATTACTCTGCCAAACTGGGGTCTTTTATCTCGATGTCTCACCATTTTTTTTAAAAATGGTATTTTATAGGAAAACATTCTTTTTGCTATGAGACTAGTTATTGTCAGTGTAAAGTAAACATAAGAAATAGTGTTTGGAATGAATCATCATTATGTTTTGTAGTTTCAAGACATTTATCGGGATAAATTAGGAAGCAAGGGAATAAATTAGTGGTGGAAACAGGACACAAATTACAAAACTAAATGCAGTAAGCCCAGAAAATTCATAAGGAAAGAGAAACTAGGTAAGAATGTCTATACTTCCAAAAAGCAAGCTTCCTGTGCTATACTTGATTGCCGACTACTTTCAGATGCCTGTTTCCCTCTCTGTGATTGATAAACCTGCTAACAGAAGAGATGAATAGTTACTGATTATGAAAAAGATACCTCTATAAATAATGCTTATTTCTATGCATTTCCTTTTGAAGACTTCTGAAAAATCAATGATGTTATCGTAAAGAGTCTAAAGAGTACATGTTGTTCACTTAAAATCTTATCATAGGGGAGGGAGCGTGATCATTGAAGGGGTGGGTGAATTTCTGAGTAGGAAGAAACGATTAGACCAGACTGTCTTGCTTGAACAAGGCCTGGAAAGACAATGCAGAGAGTAAGGCAGAAAAACAAACAGACAAAACCCCTAAAACTAAAGCAGTTAGGATTCCTTCTCTAGCTGCAATCTTGCACTAAATACGTGGGCTCAAAAAGAGGAGAGAAGAAACACTTGTAGGGCAAAGGACGAATTTCTTTCTACCAGCCCAGGAAGAGTCAAGCGTGTGGGGTGTGTCTATTTGTTGCCTGTAGTACTTATTTTGTGTTACAAGTTGTGACACATGCCTGGGGCATTCAAAAGTTGTTAAGTTTCCACAGTAGATGAGGCCATAAGATAAGAAGGGCTATAAAAAATCTTACCAACCTGATTAAGGGAAGAAACATGGTGGAGAATTTTTGTAACTTCAGCCCTGGATTTAAGTCTTAAAATTATGAACTGCGTCTTAGTAGTTTTATGCCAATTTTCATCTCCTGAACTTGATAGTTGTACCATGGTTATGTGTAAAAAAAAAAAGTCTTGCTTTTAGGAAATCTACACTAAAGTATTTCAGGGCAAAAGGGGGACCATTTTTAAAAGTAACTCCATCTATATCTATATCTATCTATCAATCTATCTACCTATCTATACATGTATATGTGCCAAATATATATATATATATTTATCAAGGATATATCTTTGATAAATATATATATAAAGCAAATGTGTCAAAATGTAAGCCAGGAATTAACCTGAGTAAAGGATATATGACAGTTCTTTGCACAGTTCTTGTCATTGTTATGTAACTTGAAATGATTTCTGAATAAAACTAACACATAAAAATGATAACCTCCAAAAGTATTTAGAGTCAAAAAAACTAAAAAGTCAGGATCGATGTGTTGGGCTAAATCATGCAAGGTCTGCAGATTCTGT
>CM053608.1:61549162-61598002 GCA_028646535.1 Procyon lotor | reverse complement strand
TCTCGGATGGAATACTCATGACTACAAAGGTGGCATATGGGTCAGTGCCAAGATGATCACTTACACGGCATCTGCAGATGGTGGTCCACCACATCCTGAGGCAGGAATAATGAGAACAACATCCACTTCATCATCATCTGAATATCCAAACAAACACCAGGGGAAAGTTAATGAAAACAGCACCGGGGCACGTCCCGGGGGGTGGGGGGCAGGGGGGTGCTGAGGGGGGTCGGTGGGCTCACCTGAGATGAAATGATATCTGCAGCGAAACATATGCAAAATATTGAGTTTGGTTTTTAATTGAGAATCAAGGATGGATCTAAAAAAGAGTGTTCTGAATGGTAAAGCACTATACAAAAGGAAGAAATTATTTCTGTCCACGAAGCTTAATAATGAAAACAAATATGTTCCTCAAATACTGCAGAAGTGAGTAGAACTTCTCTAAAATTAATAATAGAAGGCTTTCATCAGGACAGGTAGGATGGATTTAATGTACTTTCAGAAACTGGAATGATGGTTTCCATAATGTATACAAGTGATGCAAACGGCCAACAGAAAATGTTATTAAATTAAGCTTGATCATTATAGCTGATTAGCTTTAGTTCTGAGCTACAACATGATAAACTAACCAGGGGGCTACCAGGACTGTAATAAATGATGTAATTATACATCTCCCAACTCGCCTGAAATTGCACACCTAAATGCATCTTGATTTCTGGAGCTGTTTATTCGTACCTCCTTATCCACAAGCAATCAACCTAACTGGAGAGAAAGAATAAAGGGATTATTGGTTAGGTAGATGGATGGATAGAAGGATGAATGGCTGGAGGAAGGTATGGATGGAAGGACGGATGAACTGAAGGATAGATGGGGGCTAAGATGGGTGAATGGAAGGATAGAAGATGGACAGATGAAAGGATGGAAAGATGGATAGAGGGGCGCCTGGGTGGCTCAGTGGGTTAAAGCCTCTGCCTTTGGCTCAGGTCATGATCCCAGGGTCCTGGGATGGAGCCCCGCATCGGGCTCTCTGCCTAGCGGGGAGCCTGCTTCCCCCCTCCCTCTGCCTGCCTCTCTGCCTACTTGTGATATCTCTCCTCTCTGTCAAATAAATAAATAAAATCTTAAAATAAAAAAGGAAAAAGAGAAGATGGATTGACAGAATGACAAATGCTGTGAAGAAAGGGCATATTGAAATTGAACAAGGGCAAAGGTTTCTGACAAATCTGGTTAAGATATTCAACTCACAATTAATCAAAAGTTGTATTTAACTAAACCTGTCTTTGGCTGCACTGAACTGAATTTATGTACCAGCTGAAAGGCTAAACCACTTCTGTTTCCGAGGGAGTTATGTATTACCGTGGTGTCTTCCAGGACTCCGTGATGGTTTAAGGATATATTGTATTCATAACCATGAAGCTATCTTAAGTTTTTTGGCCTATGAAAATAAATACATTACTATCAGCTAAGTCGAGTCAATATGATTTTTCCTTATAATATCACATTGTTAAATGCATATATTGCTTTTAATGTCTGGCCCTCTCCTTTTCCCATCAAGACTGAATCTGTGAATATCTTTTTCTGACTTTTCCCACCTCACCTTGGCACGGCCTCCTTCTTAAGGTACTCACTACATAAAATGTTCTGCGAGTCCTCTGTTCTCTCTTGGTTTTAAGAACATTTCTTGCTGTTTTCCTTTTTTGTTTGTATGGTTTTCAGGTATAGTTAACATTGTAACTGTTAACTTCAAATTTACTGTTCAAAGTTTAATTTCTTTCCAATGTTGGCCCCTCCTCCACCAACCCCAACCCCACATGCTACTTTCTATTCCAGAACTCAGCCTACAGGTTTCCATCACTTAAATCTGCCTTTTACTTAAGTCTGCCTTTAAATCTGGCGCAATGGAAAGACACAGGATTAAGCATCTGGAGACTACAGTTAAATGCACTAGTAAATCTTTACTAATGCGTTTAACATTTTTATAACTTACCTGTCAGATGTAGACAATACCAGTTCTTTCATCGAGCTGTTGTGACAAATTAGATAAAGTATTTTCAAATTCTCTGAAAAAAGATGCTAATTTAACGGATTGGCATTTAAAATGTAATTATTATCTGCTTGTATTCCTTTCCACTGCCTTTCCCCATTTTGAATGAGGGGTTTCAGTAGACTCTTAACAGGGTGACACAGTGCCTACCACCTCCTAGACCCTCAATAAGTAAGAACTTCCCTTCTCCTTCGCTAATAAACATTTAAAGTGTCAACTTTATAATAAACATGGATTAACGGAGTTGATTGTACTAATTCCCTTAAGATATCCCCTGGCTGCAATTTTTTTTTTCTCCTGGCAGGTGGGTGGATAAATATAGTGTTTGATGATAGCCAAACAGGATAGTTGCTAGCATACTGGGCACTTGAGTGTAAATATCATGAAGGTGTCTCTTCCTTCCAGCTTGGCTCTGTGCCAGAGCACCTCATTGGATTTCAGCATCACTAACCCCCAGGCGAGCTCCCTTTGTTCAGTCCACAAACTGCACAACCACAGGTGGCACCCTGTTACAACCTTAGGGCTGAGAGAATAGAAGCTTCTACCATTTAGACATCACTATAATATCATTCATACTGAAAATATTGGCTTGGCTGTTTCTAATCATACACATTTTTCAGACTTTTCTACATCTATTGATTTAAAACCGTGAAACTATATATACATATATATAAATGACAAGCTTGTTTGTCCCACCATGGAACTCTTTTAAGATATTTCTTATCATTTTAGAGTATTATAGACATCAAAATGGTGCCTATCTTAGATGAGTGATTAACAAGTCTGCTCTTCACTTTAGTGTTCTTTCAAAAAGCAAAAATATCTCCTCTATTAAAGTAACAAGAATTTGCAGTGAAGGGATATTACAAGGAGACCTTTAATTTACAAACTTCCCACTGAAAAATATTAACTCATTGTCTGTTTGGCCTATGCTAGGGAAAGGGGTTTCCCACCCCAGAAGTTTCTGAGAGAGCAAGCATCCTAAGCCCTTTATTTCCTCTGGCCCCTCCCTCATGTGACCTAGAGTTTCTTGGATCCTGGACAGACATTCCCTAATGGCTCTAATCTCCTTATGGAAGAAGAGAGTCCCCACAGGAGCAGCAGGAGTGGATGGGATTTTACCATGAGGCTTACTCAAGAATTTCAAATTCTTGAAATACTTTTCAAGAATTTATAGTCAAGGACTCACCACAATCCAGACAGAAGTATAGGTTGAATAGAGAAGAGATAAGGACTCAGTATAACATGTGCTGGCTGGGGAGCAGACGGTTTGTGGACATTCTAAGCGGCCATATTTCCTTCTGATCATGCCCTGAGAACATGGAGAGGACACAGCCACTATCCAAGGTTCCACAAGTCCCTCTTCCCATGTTCCAAGGAGCAGCAAAAGCATAAATGATCTCCAACCTGTAGCTTACACTACATGGAGACACTAGAAAATGGCTAGGGTCCTGGACCAAACTGTGAAAGCCTGACATTTTAGATTCTTTTGAGTAGTCTCTACAGGGTGTGCTGGAGACTTAACCATCATTTATAGCAATATTTTGTGGGAAAATGTGCCATCATTTCAAAAATTAATTTACAAGTGGATTTTTGAACATAGAGCTTGAGCAAATTGAAATTTACTTTTAAAAATAATCCACATTCTGGGGCGCCTGGGTGGCTCAGTCGTTAAGCGTCTGCCTTCGGCTCAGGTCATGATCCCAGGGGCCTGGGATCCAGCCCCACATCGGGCTCTTTGCTCAGCAGGGACCCTGCTTCTCCCGTTATCATTCCCTCTGCTTGTGTTCCCTCTCTCGCTGTGTTTCTCGCTGTCAAATAAATAAAATCTTTAAAAAATAAATAAATAAAAATAATCCACATTCAGGGTAGAATTAAAAAAACCCTTGAGTATGATTACAAACTTATTTGCTATTTCTTACACATCATGTCTGTCAAACTTCTTTTAAGACTTAAGTTTAATTAAAAATGCAGACTTTTGGTTCTCAGCACCTCCCTTCTAATTATTACTGAACATTTGCATAGATAATTTAGGGTATTTTTAGCTCATGGTGCTCTTCGACAGATGTGAAGTTTTTACAATAATCAGGTGAACTGGGTGACTATTGTTAACCCGGTTTTGTAAGTGAGGAAACTGAGGCTCTGTCAGCTTGGCTTGTTTAGGGTTTTATCAGCATTAAGTGAATAGAACTGGAACCCAATCCCAGGTCTGATGGGAAATCCCATGCAGGCTCTTTCTACAACATCCCACGGTATTGCACAAACCTGATGATGAGGGAGTGAGAGCAATCAAATGACGCTGTTTGTCTCAAGGAAAGTCCTTGATCACTTTTTCCAACCTGAAAACTGTTAGCAGGTTGCTTCATTAACTAGCTGGAAGCCTTTCCCTTTTCTTATAATCAATGCTTGGCTTGCTCTCGTACCACATCCTTCCCTTAGTAATCAGCTGCTTGCCTTTGATGAAGAGCTCGGGCACTTTCTGGAAGCAGAAGTGTATTTTCAATAATGAACTACTCAAAACATCATTTAAACCAAAAACTTAAGATTTTTAAACAGAGGCTTAAAGCCACTTACTTCTCTTTGAGCAAGATCCACATCCTTCCCTGGTTACCACTAGGCAAAGAAAGTGGAAGGCTTTGCCTCCAGCAAATGTACTCAGAGGTCACCCACACACAGATTCCAGTGTGAAAACCAGCTGAAACAAGACAAACTGAAGTAAATAGATCAGTAGGTACACTGAGTCTTATTAGCATGATTTTGTTTTGGTCATGAACCTAGTGCTTATTTCATGAATAATCAACCTATCTTATTCTTAAAAATACTCAAGAAAGGAGACTCTATAAGCAATTGTAATACCCTATATCATTATTTAATAGAGGCTGCCTTCAACAAGCTCTTCTTTACTGCATTTCTCTACAAATAAAACCGTATTTCTCATTCTTTTTATATGAAGTTAGCAGATCAGAAACTCAGAATACTTTTATATATTTTTTTAAAGATTTTATTTATTTATTTGACAGAGAGGAGAGAGATCACAAGCAGGCAGAGAGAGAGGGGGAAGCAGGCTCCCTGGTGAGCAGAGAGCCTGATGCGGGGCTCCATCCCAGAACCCTGAGATCATGACCTGAGCCGAAGGCAGAGGCTTTAACCCACTGAGCCACCCAGGCGCCCCTCAGAATCCTTTTAAAGAAAGCCTTGATATTCCTTTTTTTTTTTTTTAAGATTTTATTTATTTATTTGACACAGAGAGAGACAACATGAGAGGGAACACAAGCAGGGGGAGTGGGAGAGGGAGAAGCAAGCTTCCCACCGAGGGACCCTGATGTAGGGATCGGATCGATCCCAGGACTCTGGGATCATGACCTGAGTCAAAGACAGACACTTACACAGTTGAGCCACCCAGGCACTCCTTGATATTCCTTTGTAATGTAAGAATCTTTTGTTTTCCTCTCTCTGTCTTCGCTGACCTTTGTCTAGCACAGAGCAGGCACTCGATGATTGTTGACTGAATGAATGTTAATAGTATTTATTAATTCAGTAAGTATCTATCCATATTATACTAACAGTACATCCCATGGGAGATATTGGAGTTAAATGAACAATAAGAAAGTTATTGTCCCAGAAGCTTCTCTGGAGTGGTGACAATGACAGCCAATGAATGTGAGAGACATTACAAGGTAGAATGACTTGGCAATTGAGATCTAAGGGACAAAGAGTGAGAAATCCAAGATAATCCATCTTTTTGAGCCTGGGTGACTGGGAAGACAGTGATACTGATTGCAGAGTTAGGGAATATAAGATAAGAAGCAGGTTTTGTGATGAAGAGATAATTACGTTTGAAACACCTTCAGTTTGAAGTACCAGTGGGAAATCCCGGCAGAGTCTAACAGGCCGGTGTGAGGCTGAAGCCTGGGAGAGAAGTCAGAGTAAAGCTCAGATTTAGGCCTATCTTCAAGCTGTGTCTGACAGCTTGAAGTTATGTGGGATATCACGCGAAAGAGTGTGGAGAGAGAAGGTGATGTCCAAGCTGAGGCACCAGAAGGAGAAGGGAAGCCCAGGGAAGGAGCACACCGCCAGGAAGAGCCAAGGGCCACAGAAACCAGGGGAGACAACCCTGGTTGTTGCTAGTCAGCAGGGGCCAACAGGGACACGAGTGAGAAAAACCGGCTAGGGAAGGGGCCCCAGCAGCCTTCTGCAGAGCCATCTCTAGAGGTCATGGAAGCCACGGCAGAAAACACGGGATCCAGGGTGAGGAAGTACCAGGGGAACATGGTGAGTCTGCTCTCAAATAAGTCAGAGATTCAGGGAAGAAGATCAAGGCTGTCTCAAAAGTATTATCCCAGAAACCTCAGTCACATCTATCATGCTCAAGGTCTGCTTCTCTGAAGTTCTGCTATAACTTTTACTACTTCCTCTTCTTAATTTTTTAAAAGGTTCCTCTTAAAATCCCTTTTCCATTCTGTTTCCAGGTCACGTTTCCCATTCCTTCCCTGTTGTGTTCTGAAGTTTCTTCTGTCCTCCTCAGCCTTACAGTCAAGATATTCGTCTGTCCCTGTTATTTCCCCCCTTGAATATTGCACCCCCCCAATCCATGATTTTCTCCTGCTCCAGGCTACTTCCTATGAAAATCTGCCCACCCCCTCAGGGACAGAGTCCACTCACAACTATACCCCAACTTCCATCTGGGCTAGGTCTGTATATTAAAATCCAATTCTTGATATTAGTAGTTTAGCCTAGAAGCTCAAGAAAATGGTAAACTTGATTACTGACCTTTGTAATAATTGTATGTGCTTTCTAGACGTGGCAGAAAGAACCACCAAACTACTTACTATGAATAAAATTTAGGCAAACACAACCTCACAAACGCATCAGTGACATCCTTATTTTTTGAATCATCTGATTTTATCTCCTTAAGAATTATTTATAGAAAAATAAGCCTACATGGTAGCATCATCTAGTTTTTAGTGTAATTTTTATCTATTCTTTAGCAAAAAAATAAACTAGTAGACTTGCTATTTGAGCAAATAGAAATTTATCAGTCTATCAGTATTGAACTTTGTAGCATAAAGTTTTCCTTCTTTAAAGACAAAGGCAAAAAAAAAAAGAAAGAAAGAAAGAAAGAAGAAAGAAAGAAAGAAAGAAAGAAAGAAAGAAAGAAAGAAAGAAAGAAAGAAAGAAAGAAAGAAAGAAAGAAAAAGAAAGAAGAAAGAAAAACGCATAGACTATATATTACAGGACTGGAAAGTTCGGGATTGAATTTCTACAATTATAGGAGTTAATACTTTGAATTTTCTCTTCCTTAAAAAAAAATTTGAATTTTGCTTTTAAATGATAGCTTCATTTACTATTTTGTCTTTTCTAAATCCTCACGATTCTTCTTCAGTTCTCAGTAGATTTTAGTCCAAGACATAGGTAAGGATGGTTAGACATAAACAACCTTGAGATAGTAAAAGGATGCTATGGGTAGTGAATATGGTATGTTAAAAAGCACAAAGAATGGATAGATTGTATTATGTAAATTCAGAAGTCTTCTGTAAATGTCTCTGGGGGGACAATTTCACAAAAGCACCCTCTTCGCACTTTGGATTAGCACTTAACAATTGTAAAAGTTGATTTTTCACTTGTAAATGACTCGAAAATCTTCCTTACTTTCACATCCCTAGAGATAGAAAAATGTTTCATTAAAAAATCAGCTGCAGAATTTATTCCAGGCTAATTATGGCTGCAAGACTTTCTGAAGACTAACTTGCAGCTAGGGTTATCGATGGTTCATAGTTTCCTCTTAGCATAAGCTAATGAATTTGAAATAAACCTGGCCCAAAGATGTTAGGAGACAAAGCTCCATTATTACCCAGCTCTAAGCTATCATTTATTCACTGAGAAAAAAAACTCGGGAAGAAGCTTGCCAACAAACCAGATGTCACCATCAGTAGACAATTATGTTCCACGGTTTGGCACCTGGGGCCCACAGTCATCATCCAAGGAGGAGGAGAAATAAAAAGTAGAACATTCTGGCAGACTACAGACTCAAAGATTCCAAATGACTCATGGGAAAAATGGAGGCTGAAGGGTTGCTCCCTTCCTTCTCAACAGCGAGAACGCAGGGTCCCTAACCTGCTCATGTTCTACTTATGGAGGATGGCATGATCCTAAAAGATACCTCTGGGCCTTTGAAAGGACTGAGGAACTCACAGAGGCTGTCACTGAAGCTAGTACATCAGCATTTTGTACACCAGAAGATTTGCCACATCATCTACAAGACATCTTTTTTGGGGGGTGGGTAGACTATCAATGGAATCTAAGAGGTTTCCTTCTCTGGGAAATTTTTTTAAAAATGAAGAGGAGAGGGGCACCTGGGTGGCTCAGTCGTTAAGCGTCTGCCTTCGGCCCAGGTCAGATCCCAGGGTCCTGGGATCGAGCCCTGCATCGGGCTCTCTGCTCTGCAGGAAGCCTGCTTCTCCCGCTGCTACCATTCCCTCTGCTCATGTTCCCTCTCTCGCTGTGTTTCTCTCTGTCAAATAAATAAAAAAATCTTTAAAAAAAAAAAAAATGAAGAGGAGAGCATCTTGATTTATATTGAGAATCTCATCAAGGCCTCTCATAGGTTCAGCTGAGAAAAAGAAAATGAATTTCCTCTTTTGATTGTGTTCCAATGTAGAATAGATGCTTTATGATCCTCTAATGGCTCCAAATAAATGCCTAGATAATCTAACACATATTTTTTACTTTTATGTAATCCAAGAAGTAAATGAATAAATGTAAATTGAAAGAACTAATTTTCGGGGCACCTGGGTGGCTAAATTGGTTAAGCACCTACTTTGGGCTCAGGTTATGATCCCAGGGTCCTGGGATTGAGCCCTGAGGAGGGCTTCCTGCTCAGCGGGGAGTTTGCTTCTCCCTTTCCATCTGCCTCTCCCCAAGCTCCTGCTCTCTCTCACTCTCAAATAAATATATAAAATCTTAAAAAAAAAAAAAAAAGAAAAAGAAAAGAAGAACCCATTTTCTTTAAATTTTCATGAAACACTTCTTTTTAAAAAAAAAAAAAATTTTTTTATTTATTTGACAGAGAGAGATCACAAGTAGGCAGAGAGGCAGGCAGAGAGAGGCTCCCTGCCTAACTGAAAGCCTGATGTGGGGCTGAGCTGAAGGCAGAGGCTTAACACACTGAGCCACCCATGCACCCCAAAACACTTCTTGGTATGTATTTATATTTATATCAGTTTACTCTTACATGGAAATTGCCCATGTAGTTTAGACAAAAATGAAGGGTTGACTTTAGATTTATCGGTTAAGTCTGTAAATAAACAGAACAAACAGAATTCTAGTCAAGTAGGAACTACTTTTTCTACTTTTCCCAGCCTCTCTAAGTCCTCAATTTCTGGATAGTATAAAATAAAGTGTAATTTAAGATTATGCTTATTGTGCCTATCACATATTTCCAAGATCAAAAACAGATTTCTACAAAATCAAGGAAATATTTGTGTTAGTTTTGCATAGTTCTTAATTTTTCATGCAGATAAAGCTAACTGGATCACTTGCTTAGACTAGCTGATGAATCCTTAACTCATTCTTTTCCACAAACGGACTTCACCGTGTTTCTTAAACTATATTACACTTTGGGGAAGGGGCAAGATTTTTCTTTATATATGATATATGTAGTTCCAAGCATCTAATTAATTAATATAAATTTTTTGTATAAATATATATCATATAATTGCCATAAATAATAGAATTAATTATACATTAATATATGTCTAAAAGCTGTGGTTCCAGAGTGTATCTTCCAGGTTTCCAATAACTACATGTGTTATTTCATGATGAGGTAGTACATTAGCTCACTTCTGGAAATGCAGCAGTTTTCAAATGTTTTTGTTTGTGAATAGTTTTGTCAAAGGTTAAAAACAAAACAAGGGGCCACAAATCTTACGACTGCTGCCACCTCCTACCTCCTTTGCCATCAGCCCCTCTCACTGAAACCATCCATGAGCATTGCTAGAAAGAACATTGCTGGGTGTCTAAATGATACACATGAATTATAGCATAAATAATTTTCTAGTTTACCTCTAATGTGATACACATTATGATTCTTGGATGGCTATAAACATTAATGCTATCAGCCTGTGTGGCCCTCTTGATCGATGGGAAATTCCTTTCACAGTGACTGGAAACAAGCAGAGAATCAGAAGTCCCCAGTCCTGTTGGAGGATTTGCAAGGTCAGGTGCAAAGCTTCACCATGCATCTGAGTTCCCTTGATTTACATGGAGAATTGTGATTCTGGCCCCTAATTCACATTACAGAAATAATGAACTCCTTTCTCAGGACTGTGGAGAGCAATGGCCCTTCCTCAGACATGTGTAAATTGAAAAAGCATTAGAGGCAAGCTACAAAGCAGTCTAATGCTGAAACCTCCCACACCCCTTATCCACTCCCTCTGACACCTGTCTATTCTATTCTAAAGTGGCAGGGAAAATGCCTGGAGTTAATGGGCACACTCACCATCAGCTCCCGCTGAACGACTCTTGGAATGGATGGAAAAATAAAGACAGAATGGTTTCTCTCCTCCCCAGCTCTAGTGGGAACTCTGCAGCACTCTCTCAAGGTCAAGAGCAAAGAGGACTGAAGCAAGTGGAGAATTTCTGCAAAACACTTCAAGGCCCTTTGAAAACTGAAAAGGACATATTTTTATAATAGTACATTCAGTATTGTAAACTTCTCTGCAAAGTTTCTTGACAAAAATGATGACTTTGATTGCAATATCTCTGATATACAGTCAAAAGATGGTAGGGAAATGTAAAATACAAGAGAAGAATATGATTTAGTCATTGACGTCAGCTTTTTAAAAATTAGTATCTATACTTCTTGATTTACGGGATTTCTTCCTTTAGTCTGAAGCTCCATGGTGAATTTCCTCATATAATTTAGAATCCAAAATAGTATTATAATGTCTGTTTCTATACAGTTAAGTGTTTTTCAGTATAGAAGGAAAAATCCAAAGGAAAGTTTTAAAAATCTATATAGAGCTGTAGTTCAGTGTTTCTTGACATGAGGAAGATGACTTTCTCAATTCTTCAGTTTCTTACCCTGTAAAATTGAAGTAATTAGGATAAATGAAGGGGATTCTTCACAGTATAGCAGAAAGCAGTAGAAATCAGAGAACTGGGTTTTACTTCCAGGATTCTCATCTACTATCTTTAGGCCACTGAGAAGGCCATATAACCTCTCCAGACCCTAGTTTATTACCCCGTAAAATAAGTGACTCATTTTTTAAGTCATTTGAAAACATTTGTTAGGCATTCACTAGATTGAGACACTGTGCTAGGCTCTGGAAAGAAAAAGCCAAATAAGATGCTTTCTTGGCTTTCAGAGAACATGCAGCCAAGCAGGAGGTAACAACAGCACCATAAAGTAGAAGAAACGAGTAGACGCTTTCATAGAAAAGTTGGTAGGGAGCCAGGTCAGCCAAAAAGACATGTGGATTGGAGTGAGCAGAGAGTGATTTCTGGGGCTAGTAAGTCCAGAGTCAAGGCTTAAAAATAGATAAGACTAGTCAGGAGAGTGTAATAGAAAATTGAGTTGGGGGATGCCAAAGGACTTTGCAAACACAAGAAGCAGTGACAGAAAAAGCTAGGAGGCATGAAACGCTGTGGCCTGCTAGGAAAACCATAGGGGTTCCACTGTGGTCACAGAGGAAGTTAGGAGCCAGATGGCAAAGCATACTAAGAAGTTTAGGTTGTAGCCTATGGGCATAACATTTCAACACAGTCAAGCAGAGCAGATTTGCATTTGGAGTGATAACTTTAGCAACAAATGGAGGAGATTTGAAGAATGAAAAGCACACGGTCTTGCCTCATGCACAACAATTCTAAGGAGAAGCTGCCTCACCCAATCCCCCCACCCCCGCCACTGAAAGGAAATCAGCAATATTACCTACCATGTGACCCTACCTTTCACTAGCTACGCATGATTGGAAAAGGAACAGACATCTGATCCAAGAGTGGCCAATCTGATTTAAAATGATGAGCTTTATTGCAAACTCACTTTGGCAAAACTCTGAACATACTATCATAAGTATTCATGAGGACATAGAGAAAAAGGGAACCCTCAAACACCACAGAAATGTAAACTGGTAAGCCATCCTAAAGACTAAGTTGGCAATATTTAATAAGGTTGATTATGCACATACCTAGCAACCCCACTTCTACACATGTGAAGCAGAAGAGTAATGTCATTGATAGAGAAATAGAATATGTAAAGTTGTTTGTTGTATAGCATTGTTTTGGAAGCACGGAAGTTGGAGGCAACCCAGATGTCTATCATTGTGAGAGTGGATGAGTAAATACGAGAGATACATACCCTGGAAAAGCCTGCAGCAGTCAGAACTAGATGTATATGCAGAAACATAAATTTTAAAAACTGTGTTGAGTGAAAAAAGAAATAGAAAGCAATAATAAAGCATCATTTATATTTCTATCAGAGGCACATGCCATCCGAAGACATGGATTGCACATACTGAAGTCAATGCCTTCGATGCAGTTCCATCAAATGATGGAAAGAGTAAGAATGAGAAATAAGAGAACAAATTAAAACAATTAATTTGGCCTTGTGTAGGCAAAGTATAGTGTGTCTGAGTATAATTAACTCAATCCCATACACTTGAGGTCAGAGAAAAAAAGGTGAATATGAGTTTAAAGAGTCATAGTCGCCTTTAAAACCAAGAAATAAGGCAAGAATTCGCATTTTTAATGAGCTAGAGAGGGGGCGTGGCTAAGTCACATTTATAATGGGCCATCAGAATGAAGATCTGCAAATTTGTTAACTCTTACCTCTAGCCTACAAAGCCCTCTTAATTGCAGAGCCACCCCCTAGCTCCTGTCTCTTTGAGATTTAACTTTGTTATGGCTTCTCTTTCCTGAACTATGAGTAGTTTTCTGTTCCTGTTCTAAAAAGAGCCAAAAAGTTAAAAAGTGCACAAACATGGCCAGGGCAAGAGTACCTATCAGGACTTTGCTGACAATCCAAGGAAGACATAGATTTGGGGATCAACAGGTTACAGACGATTACTGAAGTCCTCTACTGAAGTCCTCTAGAAGCAAAGAAGATCATGGTTGTAAATGTAGAGGAGAAGAGACAGTAGTTTTTTAAGGATTGTGTAGAGAGAGAGAAGCCAGCAAAAGAGACTGAAAAGGAATAGCTTGGTGAGGGGTAAGAACCAGGAGGGAACGCCATCATGGAAACCAAGAAAGAGAAAATGGGTAGCCAGTTCTGTTGACCACAAAACCATTGAGTGTGTTAACAGGAGAAAATGTTCCACTGATCTTCTGGCTGTGAAATAATAGTAACTTCTTCCAGAGTAGTTTTTGCGTTGTGGTGGTGGCAGGAGTCCGCTACCTCCCAGTCCAGGGAGTCATGTATAACTGGGGTGCCACACAGGCCAACTCTCAGGCTGATGTTGGCTTCCCTGACCCAAAGAACAAAAGCCAGGCCTCTGGCTTTCCTGTGATGACATAAGGAAAAAAGTAACAGACCAAATAAAACCTAATGAGGTTAAATTAAATAAAATAAATATACTCGAAACAAAAATAAAGTCAGAATTATTGTGAGGGTGACCAGGAAGTAAAGCATTGGAGACAATAAATGTGGACTGTCCACTATAGGACTTGGCTGGAGAAGTTGCACCTGACCTCTTAAGTCTCTTCCGAGGCTAATAGTGAAGCTATTAGCTGATAGCTCTTAGATGATAGATGATAGCTCATAAATTAGAGTTCACAACTGCAAAAATGACCTTAAATATGCTAAGAACTAACACAGTGATTTACCTCTTTATGCCAGGATGCTTACTGTGAAAGGAACACACGCTCTTTGTAAATCTAAGCAACACAGACACATATAAAGTAAAAATCAAGTTCTCACTTCCTCCTGTACCCCACCCTTGTCTCACTCCCCAGAGCACGTGTATTTTCTAGGCACACACAAACCTCTATATGTATGGACATCATTTCTTAAGAAAGGGAATCTCTCCACTAAAAAATGTGGTATGTATAGCCTGAGTGATACAAAAAATATTTTTTAAATCTGCCTGATGGGGCAGGCACAGGCTAATTGGAATGGGTGCCACGGGAGATAGCTAGGCAGCCCGGTGTGCCATACTGGTCTCAGCAGAGGTGCGGGGCTCACGGCATGGTGGCGAGAGCTGCACTCAGTGTCCAACCACTGTGGTCCCTCCGAGGGAGAGCCGTCCTCCATGGGGTTTGGACATGTTTCTGGCTGCAGATCCTCCCGGCTTCACTCTGATTCTCCAAGATTTTTCCATGCTGTGCATGATAAGCTTCAATAAATTCCCTTTCTATGTAAATTAGCCGGTGCAGTTTGTTTTTTGCAAGCAGAAACAGAGGTATTTTAAGAGAATTAAAAGCCAGATTCTCATCTCTACATCAAGAGTTTGGAGATCCAGCAAACTTTGTGATCTGTAGCCATCTGCAAGAAAGCGACCAAATCCGTGTGATTTGTACTTCTCTTTTCCACATGAAGAGTCTGCATTTTAGCTGGTGATTGTCAGACCCTAGGTGAAGACTGATCTATGATCAGGATAGCTATTTTGAACAACACAATTTCTCTCCTTGAGCTTTAAGAAATATAAAAAATATGGACTGCCTTATTTTAGATTTTTCTTTTGTAATTTAAAAGAAAAAAGCAATCAAGAGATAAGAAAGTAAAATCTTAATTTGCATAAGTCTGCTCTGGAGGAAAAACAGACTCTTTTTTCATGTTTTCTTGATTACATCAGCAAAAGACATCGGGACACAGTGTTTTCGAATTACTGCTTCAGGTCCTGATTATTTTTTTAAGTTTCCATGAAATATTAGTTAAAAAAAAATGAAGAAGGAAAATTCCCGATTTTTTCTCAAATATGCCAACTATGCATATCTTCATGTTAAGAAAATAAACTTTTAAATTTCTGATGTAATGTCATTAAACTGAGAATTGTCCTCTATATGAAGAAAAGGGAAAAGGAATATTCCAAGCGCAGAAATATATTTCATATGTTCCTTGTCTTTGCTTTTGATATATGCTTAACTGTATTGCATTCTAGGAGCAGCTAATTTCCATATAAAGTGTAGCTACTTTCAATTTTACTATGTCTTGTCTGCAGTGGAGGCTTTGATTTGTGTGCCCTAGGCTAGATCAGAGCAATGCATAATTTTCTTTAAGTTCCTTCTGTCATGCACAATCAGTGAGTTCCAGCACCTATTATAACATGGATGTTTAGAAAGACATTACTAAAAAGGGAAAAAATAAGAGAAATGGCATCAAGAAGTTTAGCAAATCAAAGAAAAATTATCAGAGAGAACCTGATGGCAATCCTCCTGAATTGTATGCTTTGGGTATATAGGCTCACTTGCATCTTGGTCTGTTTGGTGATTATAATAGCTATTTCCAGCCTAATAGCAGAAGGGAAATTCTGCAGAGTCATATCAAAGCCCCTGCCACCATTTGGTCCTTAGGTGCTGGCTGCTAAATGCTAGCAAGGGTTTTCTTAGTAGAGCTGGAGGTGGGGCACACCATGCAATCTCTGGTTCATACAAGGTGTGGCTTGTGCAATTGCATAAGAACTCACCCCCAAGTATTTCCTGAGGGCTTTCTTTCACTCAATTTGCTTCTTCAGTTCCCTTTGAAGATGTGTGCTTTTGAAGTAGATTAAGGACTTCTATACCTGAAGGGATAAAATCAACTAGCCACACAATATCAGCCCATACCACAACCCAAAGACTTTTTCTGATTACCATTTAAGGGAAAGAGCTTCAAACTGGAGATGAGGAGATCTGAATTCTAGTCCCAGCTCTGTGGCAATGTGCCTCGGAGCTAATCACTTATCTTCTTTGGGTCTCAGTTTCTTCATCTCTAAGATGACATGGACGCGAAGATCTCTTACGGTTCAGAAACCCTGACTTTGAGACTAGATCATCAACACCCTTGTAACTTAGCACCCTGAAGAAACAGGAATCAGATGAGTTCAATTTCGATGGATTGGGGGAAGAGAGAGAGAAATAGAAGGTGAGTCATTCTCAGACCAGAAGTGAGTAGAGATTTGTTAGGGAAGAGACAAAAACAGTGAAAAAATTAAAATTGGGAAAGAAAACAAACTTTCCTTGCTTCTACGCCTTGAGTCATTGGATATATTTTTAGGTATTTTTCCTTTCTGGTAACATTAAAAATATTGAAATCTGATTGCTTTCCTTTTTTAAAAAGATCTTTATTGGGTTGGGTTTCATTAGTATTATTATAAAAAAAAAAAAAACCCATGTGCTCCCATTCTGATTATCGTGCACTGTACAAGATAATCATTGTTAACAGTTTGGAGTTTCTTCTTACAGCTTTTTTTCATGCCTACACGATATGCAAGGAGATTTATATATATTTCCACATACACACATCTCCCATAAATTGCTTCTCTTCATTTAATACTATAACAATGCGACTGCCTCTGCTATTACAAGGAATACTATAGGTCACATTCGTGTACATATATCTCTGACACATTTTAGTGAGCTTGTCCACGGGAGAGATTCCAGAAGGTGAAGGCTAGGCACAGACCCTCTAAAGCATACTAGCTATTGCCTGCATTAGTGGGGTTCTCACAGAGCTCAAGACAATGCTTACATGTTAGTACCTTCCGAGACTCGTGATCCCAGGAATGAAAGAAGAGGGTGAAGTGGGGAAGGAAGGAGAGCCCATACTAAACTATCTTACGGAGTTAGCCACTACATCAGATGCCTGTTGCTTAAATCCAGAAATTTCTGCATAGCCACAAGAAATGTATTTCAGGACCATCCATTTGGGCAGGGGGTAAGGAGAATGGGTAAGGGAGAAACATTTATTGATGGGTCCCATCCCCCAATGGTCAGAGATTTGCCTGATGGGATGTGCCCTCCCTAGCACTTCTGGTTTGCTATGTGTTGACCCTTCTGCATGTTCCTCAGGAGTTCTGAGTTGTAGGTCATCTGAGAATTCCCGGGGTGGGGTAAGACATAGGTCAACTTGCACCTGTATGATGTCCATCTGAGCCCACACCAAGTCACCATAACTGGGATTTGACTTAGGTACAGAGGAAGTTAAAAATACTTGAAGTGTGCTTAAAAAGGTTGAAATACACCACCAAACTGTCACAGCAAAATGTACACATTCACACTTCCACCAATCACGTAGAAGCGTCCATCCCTCTAACAAAAGTGGATCTTGTCAATTATTCTTGCCACTGGGTAGACATTGGTATTATTTCCTTCTATTTTTTCATTTCTGTATTATTGAGGTTGAATATCTATGCATATGTTCATTAGTCTTTGTATTTTGTCTTCTGTGAAGGATCTATAATAATCTTTGCTTTTTTCCTCTTGGGTTGTTCTTCCAGGCTTTCTTTTCTTTCTTTTCTTTTTTCTTTCAAAATATTTTGTTTATTTTTTTGAGAGAAGAGCATAAGCAGGGGGAACAACAGAGACAGAGGGGGAAACAGGCTACCCGCTGAGCAGGGAGCCCAATGTGGGGCTCAATCCAGGACTGGGATCATGACCTGAGTGGAAAGCAATCAGCTTAATGGACTGAGCCACCCAGGCGCCCCAAGGCTTCATTTTTTTAAATCAAAAAGATTACTTTATGAAGTTCATTTTCATGGAGATTAGTAAGTCCTCTTCCTTGAAATCTAAAATACAAATACACTGCTTCCTATTTGCCCAATTTCCAGCATTTAATGTACACTGATAACAGTACTTAATCACATACACATTCTTTGTATTAGCAAAGTCACTACTACATTTTTCGGTGCTAGAATAAAACACATCATATTTCATATGTAATAGCAGATACAGTTTTTATTTAAGGATGAATGCATTCTACTTACAAATGCTTTCCAGAACAAAGTCCCAGTTTTAAGCTCCTCTTTACATTCTTTGTTCCTTGAGGTAATGATTGCACATCCTTTTTTTTCCTGGCAGAAAAATCCATTATCCTGTCATAGTCCAACTCCACTCTTATTTGCTACTTGTTAAATGGCTTCTGAAAGAATACAAAGACTTTTCTATAACCCGCTCATGACTTCACTTCAGATCTAATAGTGAAACTGCCACATGTGATCTTGTCATTCAGTTATCAAGCAACCAAGCAAGGTCTTCTTGGTTTCATCCCTCGTTCTACAAACCTGACTTCCTGTTCTCATCTGCCATTTCCATTGCTGTAGTAAAGCATTAAGTACCTGGAGTTTCAAGTGGATCGCATTCATTACACTAATATTACAAAAGATAAGAGCACAAGAAGTCAGCATCTGATTTTATAAACTGTGTGTGTGTGATTGTACAAATATTCTAAGATGAAACTGATTTCCTAGCTAGGGGTTACATCAAAACACTAGAGTGGATGATTGTGCAGGTGCCATACATCTGAATAGCACACCTCCTAGGTAAAGCATTCTCTGATAAACAGGATCTGTGAGTAAATCCTTTTCCTGGCCTGAGAAGGTTGCTCCCACTTCCAACTCCAGGTGTCACCTTCTTGGTGCAAGGGTAATTTCCTCTTCTTTGCCTCTTATTACTTCAAGAATGAGCTTGTTTTCTAACTCTAATAAGACACCTTGTCACCATGACAAGGAAAGTCATGCTGAGGAACTTCTGGGAGAAATTTCCTATTCCCTGAGAAAGAACCCTAGGAAAGTACTTTCTCTCTTCTTCTCTGTGTGCTGACATGTCTGGATATTTTGCCTGAAATGGTTGGAGCTGGCTTGCTACCAATTTGAGGATGAAGCCTGTACTGAGAAGAGCAGAAGGAGGACATGGAAAGAACCCGAGTCTCCGATGCCATCACTGAGTCAACGAATCCGTTGACCTTGAAAGCTGTCCTACTTCTGGATTTCCTGTGAGATAATCCATTTCCTTCCTGCAGGAGCCTCGTTGAGTTGGGATTTCTGTTTCTTACACCCAAAGCGCCTAACCAAATCAGCTCATCTTCACACCGGGGCAGAGGGATGTAGGATGAATCTGGAGAAACAGCTAGTTACCTTTTCCTTTTATGGTCTAGAGAGACCATGTAGTGAAACTGACATATAACAAGGCTTGAGGAGGATGGAGTCTTGAGACTTTTTTATGACAAGACCACAAGACTCATACTCTATTACTCAAGGGCCTTGTGTCCCTTCACAGATCACTTTCAGTCTCTAAGCTTCAATTTTTTCAACTGCAACATAGACATAGGGGTCATAATAAATAACTTTATTTTACAATCATAGGTAACATATTATATATTTTACATATGCTGTGATTATTTCTCAGTTGCAACATGGTCATAATAATCATGATAAATATTATTATAAGGTAATAATATAACAATAATAATAAAATAAGCGGTGTTATAAAGGTCTTACCAGTTTGTTAAGAGGATCAAATAGGTTAATATATATGAAAGAACTATACAAACCCAAAGCACTTTTGACTGAATTATAAATATTGTTAATGAAATGTTCCTCTAATTCTAAGATTCCATCAATTACAAAGCAAACTATTAAGAAAGAAAAATGCTGCCAATTAATCTATGCCTTGACATTGTGGAACGTGCATCTTTTGGCTTTGACTTTTTTTTTTTAATGTATTCCAATGGATTTGGCAATATCTCCTTCAGTTGCCCTGGTTGGTACAGAATAGGCAAAACTTATGCACATACTTTGGGGGGGTGGGGGGAGGAGGGGAAAGGCTAGCTCAGCTTCATCTGCTTGTGGGTGCCTCCTTAAGTCCCATAAAGCATTTGGTCATTGATTTGTAAATAAATGGAATTGTGATTATTTCTCTAACAGTGAATATTTGCTTCATCAATGTTAACTTTATGCCTTATGGTTTTGTTTCCATTCATCTCTCTGTACACAAATTTGTATTTCAATTTCAAATTATAGTATAATCTTTAAGTACCTTTGCAATGATACACTCAGCATATGTACTACCAAATGCACAACCTCAATTGTAAGATGTCAAATGTGAAAACTGTGTCTCTATTGATGACACAGTGTGTTGATAACAGGACTACAAGAAAAACAGAGGAGTCAAGGAACAGGAACATAGTCAAGATTTTTTCACTGGCTTTTTTTTTTTTTTTGAGAAGTTTCAATTAATTGTATAAATTAGCAAAAACTAAGAAAATTTAAAAAAATATATATTTAATTTGATGCAGAAAAAAAGAAAAGAACATTTCCATGTGCTTCAAGTATTAATTTTTATAGAAGAAAGATCTGAAGCCTGCCTGACTATTTCTTTTGTACTTGGGTACCTGACAGAATAATTTCTTTGACCTTAATTTCTCTCTCTAATAGAAAATACAGAAAAGTAGAGGTAATGAGGTGGAGAAAAACATGAACAACTGACACCGGAATCTCAGGGAGAGAACCATTTTTGGAAGGTGCTCTGAGAAATGTGTGTGATGGAAGGTCCTCCCCACCCCCACCCCAAGTCCCGCATGTAGGCAGCTGCCCCTGCTCTGAAGGAAGGGACACAGCTCTTTGTGAGGCAAAGTGGGGAATTTTCTGAGCTCTTGAAGGGAGGGAGAAAGTGGCAAACAGAAGAAGGGAGGGAAGCGAGGAGTAAGAGGGAGAGATAGACAGCGGGTATATGGATGAAATTCCATGACTGTGGTGGGAACACAGCATTTTAAGAACAAGGATGACTAATGCTTGTCCTGAAGTTATTTGCTTCTCCTCTCCACGTTCTCCTGGTAATCCTCACTAATGCCAGCTAAACCCACAAATGCTTATTGTTGGGGACTTTGACTAGTGTTTGAAGAAACTGAGTTAGAGTCCTAGGACACGTGAGGATTGCCAGGGTGTGAACCAGGGGCAGGACAGGACAAGGGTGATCAAGAGTTAAAGCCTAGTCCCCCCACCCACCAGCACCACACCCCTTCCCCAACCCCACCCCTGGTCAAAGCAGCAGAAATTGGTGTGTGGGCTCTCCCGCCAGCTAAGGATTGAGTAGGAGTTTGATTCATTCACTGATACATATTTATTGATCACAGGCTATAGTGCCAGACATTGTTCTGAGTATCAAGAAGGGAGCAATAGAGCTTCCATTTCTTTGAGAGAGACAGATAATAAATAGGCTCTAATGTCCTATTTTCACAACTGCTGTGCAGAAAAATAAAGCAGGATCAGAAAATAGAGATTAATGGAGTCAGTAAATGTCTCCCTGGGGAAGTGAGCATTTTGGGCATGGACAGCAAGTACAAAGGCCCTGAGAGAAGGAACGATCTGACTGTGTAAGAGGAAGGTCTAAAAGAAGGTGTATGGGGGCCAGGGAGCAAGGGTCACTGGTGAAAGGCAAGTCAGAGAGAGGCAAGGGCCAGGTAGGCGAAATATAGCCATTGGGTTTTATTCTGAGGGCGGCAGAGGCACGGCAGGAAAGGAATGATGGGGTCTGATTTCAAAGATCGCTCTGGTGTCATGCAGAAAAGCGACTTACGTGACACAGGTGGAAATAGGAGGGCCAGAGAAGATGGTAAAATGATGGATTAAGCATGGAAAGAAGAACCGACAAGGCTTGGGTTAGATACATGAGATAGGAAAGGAAGAAATTTTAAATGACATCCAGGTTTGTCTGCTTGGATCTTTTAAAAGAATAACTTATTAGTTTAATTACAATTATAAAAACAATACAGGTTCACTAGAAAAAATAAAAATGCAGAAAAATTTGGGGCATCTGGGAGGTACAGTTGGTTGAGCATCTAACTCCTGGTTTCAGCTCAGGTGGTGATCTCAGGGTCCTGGGATCGAGCCCAGCATCAAGCTCCCTGCTCAACATGGAAGTCTGCTGAAGTTTCTCTCTCCCTCTCTCTCTCTGCCCCTCCTCTGCACATGTGCTATCTCTCTCTAATAAATAAATTAAAAAAAAAAAAAAAGAATGCAGAAAAAATTAAAGAAAAAAATAAATGATCATAATCCCAGTGCTTAGAAACATTTTAGTAAATAGCGTATATGTGTATGGACAAGCCCCTCCCCCTCTGTTCTCCCAACTTGCCTGTGGTTCCTCATGATTTGCTTCTCTGGAACATATAGCTAGAAAATTGAGATACTATTGGATACATTATTTTAGAACACCTTTTAAAAACATTTATTTTGAACTAATTTTAGACTTATAAAAATAAAAGCAGTTGCAAAAATACTAGAGTTCTCAGATACCCTCTCCCAGCTTCCCTGAACATTCCCACTCTACACACTATAATTATGGAAACTAAGAAATTAACACTGGCACAATGCTATTAGTTAAACTACAGATTTTATTCAAATTTCATCAGTTTTTTTCACTAATGTCCTTTCTCCGTTCCAGGAGCCCACACTGCATTTGGGTATTTCTCTTTAATCCTCTCCAATCTGTGGAAGTTCCTCAGTCTGTCCTTGTCTTTCATGATTTAAGAACCCTGGAAGTGTACTGAAGAGTTATTTTGTAGATGTTCCTCTATTTGGGGTCTGTCTGATGTTTCCCCACGATTGAAATGAGGTTGTGCAGGTCTGAAAAGAACGGTACAGAAGTGAGGTATCCTTCTCAGTACCTCATATCAAGGGGTTCATGATATTTACTGTTACCTGTGACGTTGACCTTGATCATGTGGTATAGGTGGTTTCTGCTGGTTTCACTGTTGGGTTCCTATTTTTCCCTTTATAGTTAAAAAATCTTGAGGGTGATACTTGGAGGTGATGCAAATCCTGTTTCTCTGACCTTTGCCTTGTAATTTTGGCATCCATCAGTGTATCATGCCTGCCAAAATTGTTACTGGGGTGTTTGCCTAATGGTGATTTTCTATTCCTATTCTGATTTTCAATTTTCCGTTTTCTTCTTTCCTTCTATATTTACTAATTGAAATTCTTAAGTGAGGGAAGATCCTTGCCTTCTCCCTCATTTACTTTTTTAAATTATTATTTATTTCAATTTATGTTCATGGACATTCATGTTATTATAGGGACTAAAATTCAATACTATCCATATTTATTTTATTGCTCAAATTTTACCAACTTTGGCTATTAGGAACTCCTTTAGATTGGCTCTTGCGTTCTTTATTTTTTTTAAAGATTTTATTTATTTATTTATTTATTTGTCAGAGAAAGAGAGAGCATGAGCAGGCAAAGTAGCAGGCAGAGGCAGAGGGAGAAGCAGACTCCCTGCTGAGCAAGGAGCCTGATGTAGGACTCAATCCCAGGACCCTGGGATCGTGACCTGAGCCGAAGGCAAAGGCTCAACCAAATGAGCCACCCAGGCGTCCCTTCTGTGTTCTTCAGACAAGTCCTTAGGGTTCTCTTTAAAAGTATGAAATATTTTATGAATGCAACAATAGTTAAGAATACACAGTATGTATATGATATAAATAATATAAGGAAAATTTGTGCACCCAAATCCTAGATTTTTAATCTTAGCGATTAAGTGAGGATATAGAAAAATGGAAGACCAGAAGGATAGGAGGGAAAATCAGTAGTCTGGTTTCAGATATGTTAAGTTTGAGATGCTTGCTAGTTACCCAATAAAGGATGCAGAGGACAGAGTTGGAGCACAGGGCAGTCAATAAAACCAAGAAGCCCAGGCAGACATGTGGATTTCAGAAAAAGAAAAAACACATCATACATAATCCCACCACTAGGATAAATGCTCCTAACATTTTAGAATAATTGCTTCCAACTCATGTCTTTACATGGCTAAGATGTACTGTGTGTGTGTTCTTTTTTTCTCACTTAACATTGTAATTTAAACATCTTCAATTTTCTAGAATATTACAAATGTATATAATATACATTGTAATGTAAACATTTTCAATTTTTAGGACATATATATATGACATAATATTAACACATGTTTACACACCATAACTTATTCTAAAAATACAAAAATTTTACCTCTGTATGTCTTGGTTTTAGACTCTTTTTTCCCCCCAGTTTTATTGAGGAATAACAGACATGCATCACTGTATAAGTTTAAGGTGTACAACAAGATGGTTTGATTTACACATTGTGAAATGATTTCTACACTAGGCTTAGTTAACAACCACTATCTCATATAGACACACTAAAAAGAAAAGAAAATGTATTTCTTATCGTGATGAGAATTCTCAGGTCTACTCTCTTCACTTACCTGTATACCATATAGCAGTGTTAGCTCTATTATTTATCTAGTTATTTATTAATAACTACATGTATTGAACTGTGACCAGAAAATACAGCCTTTAATTATCCTTTTTAATGAGGCCCATTTTCAGTTCATGAATGTTTGTAGTATTAACTATGTTAGCTATCTATCTTATATGTACAGGTGATTTATAGAAGAAACACAATCTCAATTTCTCTAACATATGAACTCTTCTTACAATATGAACATTGTACGTTACATGCCTAGTACTTGTTTACTTTGTAACTGGAAATTCATACTTTTTGATCACCTTCCTCCAACTCCTCCTCCTTTGGTTTTAGACTTTTTTCTCTAGAATTCCCTGGCCCCTGATGGTTCTTTTCAGAACACAGTCTCACTGCAAATATGTTTCTTGAAGACCTTGGATTATTGCTTAAGTTCATTTTCTCTGTGTTCTTTGGAAAATGTGTGATTTGTATGCTCCATCTCTATTATTTATCTTTCAGAGTCGTTATCTTGTCTTTGTTTCCTTTTTTTTTTAAGTTCTTTTTTTTAATTAACTTTTCTCTTTACCTCATCTTTTTTTTTTTTCAAGCCTTTCTAAAAGTTTATGGGCAATAATTATCAGATATAATTGGTGATACATGGAAGATGTTTTCTTTCTTTTTTTTTCAAGAAGATGTTTTCTAAGATATCCTTTATCTCATGAAATAAGACTGGTTTGTAATTTTGATTCTACCATTGCCCTTTCCTATTCCTTTGGTATTAGCTTTATATCAAATCCAGCGATCTTTTCCTTTCAACTCTTCAGAGAAAGCATATCTTTTTGTATTCACCTTTTCACCAAATAGAAATATCTGGAATTTTTTTTTTTAAATTTCTTGTGGCAGATCATTTTCAGGGACTTGTGTTCTCCCTCTTAACTTTTAAATAATGTCCTCTTTCTTAGGAGCCAGGTATTCCACTTTCCTTGTTTCTTTTTTCTAATATCAATAACTTATCTCTTTAAAGGGATGGGAAGTCCCCATAAAAATCAAACTTTGTTGGGGTCCCTGGGTGGCTCAATCTGTTAAGTGTCTGCCTTTGGCTCAGGTCAGGATCCCAGGGTCCTGGGATTCAGGCTCCCTGCTCAGCGGGGAGTCTGTTTCTCCTCCTCCCCTGCTCCTCCCCTCCACTTGTACCTGTGAGCATGCTCTCTCTTTCCCTCTCTTTCTCTCAAATAAATAAATAATCTTTTAAAAAATCTGACTTTGTTGGCAGATGTAACCCATGGATTATTTTCAATGCCATTGATGGCTTTCTCCAGCAACAGGACGATTGATCTCTGAAATATGGGCATAGCCTCTCTCCTAATTCTGTTGGTTCACAGGCTCTGGAGGGCTCGATAAAACCTGCCCCTTACTGGAATCTGCCAGTGGAAGAAGAGTTCATATGTTAGAGAAACTGAGATTGTATTTCTTCTATAAATCACCTGTACATATAAGATAGTTAATATGGTTAATACTACAAACATTCATGAACTGAAAATGGGCCTCATTAAAAAGTATAATTAAAGGCCATATTTTCTGGTCACAGTTCAATATATGTAGTTATTAATAAATTTTAAACAAATATCTCACCCTTCTTTTATGATGTCTTCTGAGATATTTTATATAAGAGTGTAAATTCTTAAGTACTATTCAACTGTAAGGTACACTTAGTACTGTTGTTATCATTGTATTACAAAATTTTAAGATGGCAAATTAGTGATGAAATTTGAATGAAATTGAAAGGTAGACTCCATGCTGCTTCTAATACTAGAGTAACAGCCACAAATGAATCCAGAGGAAGCCCTGAGGTGTTGCATCTTTGTTATGCAAAAAACGTACTGGGTTCTTTTATCCTATTTACTCTTAACTGAGTGTGGCCCCTCCCCAGTTCCTTAGCAAAGGAGAATTTGAAATTGATATCAAACCCAGATTTTGTATGTATGTTAGAATTTGTAGTATGTAATTACACTCATAAACTGTATTAAGGTAGATTCAGTCATTCCCAATAAACATTTTTCTGGCTCCTTTTTATGTCTTCTTTTGGAGACCCTCTCCAGATCTTGTTAAAAAGAAACATGGAGGTTGAGAGAAGTTTTCCTGACTTTTCCTGTCAATATCCTGGTGTCCACACACAGATTTCTAAGGCAGTACAAATTGAAGCTGTCCATTTAAAAACCTCAGAAGACTATGGTTTTGAAAAAGCAACACCAATTCTTAAGGAGCATTTGACAATACAACCAGGCTGCTTACAGAGAGATACAATGGAACAAAAATCAGGCATCTATCCTGATGAGGAAAAAAAAAAGCTACAGAACCTTGATGTACCAAGGATACCTTTTTCTCTTAAAAACCTTAAAGTTTTGTCCTGCAGAACATAAATCATAAATTTCACAAATCAAACAGCAACAACCAAATAATGACAACAATAAACTCTAAAATCACTCATCCAGAAATGCAGACCAGAAGATAAAATGACACCCTAGGAAAACAATTGCTTTTATCCAAGAGCTCTGACAGATGAGAAACAAGATCAAATCAATAAGATACAGAAGAGTAGAAATGGCACATACTGTTTAATTAAGCACCTAGCAGACAGCTCTTGATTCTCTGTGCAAATTAAGGAGAAATGAGCCAGTCCACTGTTGGTAATAAATAAATTATTTAAAGATTCCTGAAGATCTGTTGCCCCAAGTGCTTCTGCCTCTGTAACAGCTCTTTTCCTGAAATGTTTTCCGTGTTGATGCTTTTGCTTAAAATACATAAGACTTCTATTTAAATATGACTACATTAGAAAAAAAATGTTTAAAAATTGTATAACTCTTTCTTTCCCAGTTGTATAACTCTTTTTCTCCCAGTTGTTTCATAGAAGGGGTAACATATGAAAAATTTATCATCTTTTAATCTCTTAGTTTGTCAGTTTTGTTAGTAATTTATCAAAGACCTAAAGGAAAAGATCACTAAAGAGAAAACTTTTATATATAAAAAAATTCTTATCAAATTAATGCATGATGCAATTTACAAAAATGAACCAAAAGGCTAATACTGAGATCAGCTAAATTTTGATGGAATTCTTTGAGGAAGAGTCTGGAGTATCCAGAAGACAGCCTAAGTGCCTTATAGCAGGTGAGGAGACGCCAAAAGGTAACAGAAAAGACACACTTGGGTCAAATTTTACCTACTTAGCTATTTTGCCTAGATTTAGCTCGAAGAGAGAGAGAAACAAGGAAAGTTAATTTGTTGTTGTTTCATCTGTTTGGTTCACTTTTCCCTAATTAGACCTGTAAAGTGTTTCTTTCACCTTTTCTCTTAGAAGGCAAGAGAGAGCACAGAAAAATGCACATGGTTACCCACTGGTTACCACTGGAAGCAGGTGGTGCTTTGACTCTTATACCAGGGTGGTCAGTGGGTTACAGGGCAGCAGAGTCTTCACTGCTACCTGGCATTGATGGAAAGGAATGAGGTAGCACAAGGTGGGACTAATTGGCTCTCTACTCTCCTTCTCTCCAGAACCACCGAGACCCAGTAGGGAGCCAAGCCTCTACTGTCAATCTACATCAACCAAGATAGGAAAGAAAAGAAGGTATTCCGTATTCTTCTTCTTTCCGGAAAGAAGTCGAACATTTTTCAAGTACTGAAAGACAAGAACAATCAACTGTGCATTCTATACCTTGTAAAAATACCCTTCCGGAATAAAAGGGAGATCAATACATCTTTAGATAAAGGATAACTAAGAGAATGTATTGTCAGCAGACTGACCCTTAAAAAATTGCTAAAGGAACTTTAAACAGAAAGTAAATAACAGAAGGAGACTAGGGCTTTGGGACACATAGGTGTCTCAGTAAGTTAAGCATCCAGCTCTTGATTTCTGCTTAGGTCATGATGTCAGGGTTGTGAGATCGAGCCCCACATCAGGCTCCTTACTCAGGACGAAGTCTGCCTGGGATTCTCTCTCTCCCTCTTTCTCTGTCCCTTCTCTTATTCCTTCTCTCTCCAAAATAAATAAATAAATCTTAAAAAAAAAAAAAAAGAAAAGAAACATGACCCAACTAATTGCTATCTGTAAGATACTACATTAAATCCAACAAGGTTATTTGTAAGAAAAAGAATGAAAAAAGAGATATTGTACAAATATTAACAATAAAAAATCAGAAGCGGCTATATTAATACTAACTAAAGTGGATTTCAGAGTAAAGGATATTAGTGAGGACAAAGAGGAACATTACATAATGCTAAAAGGATCAATCCACCATGAAGACTTAGCTCCCCTCAGTATGTATGTACCAGCAACAGAGTTTCAAAATACATGAAGCAAAAACAGAGCTGAAAGAAAACACACATGTGATATGAATGGCTATTATTCAAATATTTATCATTAACTGAAAATAATGCAGTAACGATAAATTGGACTATCGTGTATGTCCACAGAGGGTTTAATAAAACTTCTGCTTCCTCATTTGCCGAACTAGACTAGTGATTATGATTTGGATTAGACCAGCAATGGCATAGGCCTAACCCCATGTATTGCCCAACATCTTCCCATAACCATATCAGATATGGTGAGTTTATACGTTTCACATATTTGCCAAGTATTTACAGAGAACCTACTGTGTGATGCAGAGATGACGAAGGAGATGGGATGAGTGCTATGAAAGCATATAGCAGGAGGAACAGAACAAAGGGTTAAAGAGGATCCTATAGATTACCATAAAATCTGTGAGAAATCCCTGAGGACTAGAAGGCTTTAGGAACCACATGAGTAGGAGTGCCTGGGTGGCTCAGTCGTTGGGCATCTGAATCCTGCTCAGGTCATGATCCCAGCATCCTGGGATCCAGCCCTGCATCTGGCTTGCTGCTCAGCGGGAAGACTACTTTGCCCTCCCCCATTTTCCCTACACGTGTTCCCTCTCTCCCTGTCTCCCTCTCTGTCAAATAAATAAATCTTAAAAAAAAAAAACCAAAAAACTAGATGAGTGAAAGAAAGGTCCACCCAGGATAGACAGATACTACTGAGGATGAAGAAAACAGTTTGAGGGTGAGCCTTTGAGTTCTTTTCTTTTCTGAACTCCACGTGGCCTAGAACAACAGGTCCTGTTCCATCCCTCCTGGAAGAGAGCCGGCACCTGCAGCCCAAATCACTCAGTGCTGCTGTTGAAGGGAAGCGACACCAGGTCAAGCTGATTCTGCAGAGTAGCCATTGTTCCCATCTCCGCCTCTTCTGGATCCCCGGATGGAGCACAGTAAATCGAAGAATATTATCCCTTCGTAATGTGCTTTCTCAATAGGTTTTAAGAGGAAGGTGATGGAAGACATGGTCACTGAATAAGATCATATCTAATAAGAGTGCTGGGTACCTGAAGCTTTCTCCAGGAGCACATCCATTTCTTCTTCCTTAACCTCAACGGCAAGATACAGGCTAAGGCTTGGACTAGACGTGCAATGACATATTCTGAGACACATCACCTGAACGATGAACTCATGCTCCCCGAGGAACATGAGCCCGTGGGAGAAAATAATTACACAGTGGAGGGCAGTAGCCAATAGAAAAGAAAAACAGCACCCTGAGCAAACTCTTCTACACCAAATAGACCTAAAAGAACAGCAAAATCAAGATTTTAAACTAAACGTAACCTTTACCCTTGAAAAAGCTTTTTAAGGAAAGTCGGAAAAGGTAGAAACCAGAAATCATAAAGATGAACATGAAGATAGTGCATATGGAAAATGTAGCAGGTGAAACAAGCAAGACAATAGCTGGACTGAATAGTATTATGATGGCAACTGGGGAGCCCAAGGAGCAGAGTGAGGGATCGGCCTTAGAACACAGCAGGAACGGATAAAAGATAGGAGGTTTTTTAAGTTAAGAGATACAGAGGATATAAGTAGAATTACTGATGGACAAATTCAAGGAGTCCCTAAAGGGAGAGAGGAGAAAACACACACACACACACACACACACACACACACACACACACACACACACACAAAGGAGAGAATATAAACAAGGTATATCTCTCAGAAATAAAGGCGAAGAATCTCAAATTGGAAAGGTCCATAGAATGCTGAAAAGGATACATACATTCCTCGATTCATTATGATGAAATTTGATAATCTCCCTTTAGAGTGAAATGTAGTAACATTTAAAGAGTATATCACTTCTGAAAGAACAAGAATCAGATTGACATCTGACTTCTCAACAGCAACACTGAATACAGGAGGATAATGGACTAATATTTTTTAAATACTGATGAGAAAGAACTTTGAACCTAGAATTAATATCCAATCCATCATTTAAATGCACTAATTTTTTAAAGAGAAACATTCTTGATCTTATTCATATATATTAGTCCATTCCTACTTAACCTGGAGTCTTAAAAATTTAAGGATGCATTTACAAATTGTCTCGAATTACATTTGAGATGATAATTTTATTTTTGCACCTTCGATACTGATGAGTAGTTGTTTATTCCTGCCAGCAGCTGAGTGAAGAAACTGTGTTGCCCATGGCGTTATCAATTGTTGTAACCAGTTTGGATACACTTTTATCATTTAGCTTCCAAATGTCATTCTCTTTGAATAGCAGTTATATTTCTGTGACTACAGAAGCAGTAAATAATGCAATGGAGGGGAAAGAATAAGCTTAAAATTCATAATCTCTGTGAGATAGTCATTCTATCATGTTATTTATACTATTTAATCTGATCCCACTGGAACTTCCATAAAATTAATCTAAAGTGTACAAATAAGTAAATAAATAAATGCAAGGATAAATATCAGGCACACAAAACTTCAAAGGTTGCCATATAAATATCCTTTTTAAAAACACTTTCAAAAAACACTTTTTGAAGAAGAATTTCAATAAGAGAAATAAATCTAGAAAGATGCTAGAAAAGATATGGGAACTTAAAGGACTCAAGTAACTTAGAAAATCTATTGTCTAAAAAGGCAAGGATGAAAACACATTAAAAAAAAGGAAACGAACAAATAAACAAAAAAAGGAAAAAAAGGAAAAAGACATCCATCACAATCCAGAACTTATGTCCTAGATAACATCTGGGAGGGGGGTTGATAGACACACCAGAGGACATGACAATGTGTTAAAGCACTCATCCCACTTGGGAAAAGAGGTTAGATTGATTAACTGACACATTTAAGAAATTAATTTTTTAAATATGCCTAAGTATAAATCTGAAGTAGTTAGGCACAAATATGGCATGGCAAAAATAGAATGTATAAGTCTCAAACTGGAAGAATGAAAGTTGATGTAGCCAATGGATGATTTTAGGGAAGGAGAAAAAAAATAAAGTACAATAAGTGTAAGATATGAAGTAAGGTCATAGAAATAAACCCTAATAGAATAATAATTAAAATTAACACCAGTGTGTTAAACTCACTCAGAAACCACAGAGACTCTCAGATGGATTTAAAATAAGACCCAGGGGGCACCTGGGTGACTCAGTCCTTGAAGCGGCTGCCTTGGGTTAAGGTCAAGATCCCAAGATCTAGCCCCATGTCCGGATCTCTCCTCAGCAAGGGGCCTACTTTTCCCTCTCCCTCTGCCTATGTGATCTCTCTCTCTCTTTCTGTCAAATAAATAAATAAAACTTTTTAAAGATAAATAAAGTAAGTAAGTAAGACCTGGGAATGCACGTCTGTAAGAGACATTCTTTTATAAAAAGAATGAACAGAAGTAGAAAATCAGAGAACATGAAAAGATGTCCCAGGAATGAAAGGCAGCAACCTTAGTACGTGACAAGAGAATTCAAGACAAATATAAATTATCAAGAACAAAACAACAATATGTGAAAGAAACAATATACTGGAGGAGGTGAGGAAATCGACATGAGAAAGGAGATAAGTAGGGGAGCACGCTATAGAGGGAAGGGCAGGGTTAGGCGGTGGCTGGGGGGGGAGAAAGGGAAATAGTATGTGTTTTTAGCATATGGTACTAAAAGCTCCTTGAGAAGGCGATAGGGACAAGCATCGGAGGTGAGGTAACACTTGCATAGTAAGAGGAAAGTAAGAGGGAAGACAGGGCGCTCGGAGGTGAGCTTCCAATTTGGTGGTGGACGAGGGAGGTCTTCCATTGTGCTGAGACTGGGTGGGCTCTCACTTGCTTTTCAGCCCAACACTTAGTCTGCAGACAGATGAAACTGAGGTATCATCCCCCATACATGTAAGATGTGCAAAGATGAGCTCCAGGAGCCTCAATCTTTGCTACGCTTGAACAACAATGGAAAGAAAGAAAAGAGAGAGTTTTATATTCCACAACAAAAATGTTTACTGCATCTCAATAAACTCATAAACCTTGCTTTTTTTAATTGTGTGTGTGTGTGTGTGTGTGTGTATCCCCATAACTCTGGTCTCTCTGATATGTTTAAAGATAGGAAAATGGAGTGTATGAAACACAGACTAAATCAAGAAGTACAAAAAATATAACTCAGGTTTCCAATCCAGTTTTCAAGTCCCAGAGATGCTGCCAAGCTTTGAAAGCTTGGATATACTTGTGAACTAAGCCTTTGAAACTTCTGATGTTTGCCATCTCTGATGGAAATGTCTGCCTCAGGAATGTGCCTTTATTACACTGAGAATGAAAACCATCCGTTACAGTAAGTGGCCTGATGTCTTCATGAGGGACTTTAAAATACATGAAGGAAATCTTACCCAGTGAACCACAGTAATGGTGTGTCCAGGGCTCGCACACAAAAAAGGGCGACAGACGCAGACTTGGTCCGGCTTCCTTAGCCTGAGGAAATAAGAGAGGTTTTTTGTTTTTTATTTTTATTTTTCAATTTTATTTATTTAATTATTTATTTTTTTCCCTGGAAACAGAAAACCCGTGCAACACGTTATGCCTGGAGGAGAGAACAAAGGTTGCTATTTTTCCTTAATGACAGCACTGGGTTCTGAAATTGAGCACAGCAGGCAGGAAGAGAGTGTATAGATTTCAAAAGCGATCTAAATGTTACAAAGGCGCTTCCCTTAAGAATGAGCAGCACCAAACGTCTTAGCGGTTTTCTTGATTTTCAACCCCAAATAAGACATTCTGAGAAAAAGAACCCCTCTTCTTGCCTCTCTCTGCCTTGATTTGCTGTCAGGAAGGAGAGCTTCGGCTGTGATAGAAGTTGGGGGCTGGGAAAGGGGAACCTGTCTGTTCGGGTGACATCCCACCTTCAATTAATTCCTAGCCTCAGGGGATGCCTTTCTGCTCCTCTCTTTGTTTCTATAATTGTCATTATTGTTTGCTAAATGTATCCTTCTGTGCTCTTTACTGCAATACACTGTTTCAGGTTCATAATGGATTCCTCTACTCTGGGACATTTCACAAATAAATCATGGAGATTGTGAAGTTCTGTCTCTTGAGCCTGATGCTCTTAAATGAATTTAAAAGAGACCCTAAGAAAGGAGATTTTTAAAAAAGCATCGATCCAGCGTCTAGAGTATGTCAAAAAACAGGGAAATAGGTAATATTTTTAAAAGATGTTTGTGGCAAGGCAATTTGATCCGTATAAATTAAAGATTAGCCGGAAAAGAAGGCAATGGGATTTGTAAAAGTGGGTTCAGAATAATTCAAGGGAGACATGAAAGTCCCAATCACTGCTGGATATAAGAAACCAGAGGCTGGACCCACCAGTGCATCAAAAGATTGTATTGATACTAATGAAAAACTAAAGATGAATATTCAATGCTGTGTCACGATTGGAAATGTCAATATGGCTCTAAGAGGCCTAATTCCAAACCCAGAGGTTAGATGTTTAAGAAAAGATTCTTTCCTTATTCATGGCTAGATAGATGATGAGTTTTGCAGAAGGGAATCAAGCCCTTCCCCAAAAGGCATGGCCGAGAGGATGTGGATGGTAAAGGAATGAGATCTTCGTGCTTCAGCTAATAGGACAAATCAGGCTGTCGAGGAAATACATCAATTGAAGCATCCAAGTGAGGATAGATTAATTTGGCACAATCAGATGAAATTACATCCTGAAAAGTTCTGTTGAGATAAGGGTGGGATGAACAGCAATGAAAATATAAGGACAGAAAAGCAGGTGGATGACACGGGTGCCAATAAGATCACCAAGGGGTAGGAATCAAAATGACTGGTGATTTCTCTCACAGCGGACCCAGCATGTTTGTGCCAAGGTCTAGCACTCTTCAAATCAGCTTCGTCCCTCTCCCCTCACTCCCAAAAAGAGTAGGAGGGAGATCTGAATGCCGGAGAAGTTCTCCGAACCCTTGTCAATTTGGTGACCTGTGTGTGCACAGAAATACTTATTTTTCTCTGCATTGCGATGAGAAACTCTAGTCATGTTGAGTTCACAATCTGAAGTTTACATCCTCAGAATTGTGGAGATCATTATTCTGAGCTGGCTGTGAGCCTTAATTCCACCTGTAAACCAACTGGGGGAGAGTAGGAGGGAGATGTTTGAAACAGTGCCCCGTGACAAAGTGATAGGATGAGGGGTATCTGATCTCTGGTGTAACTCCTCAGGATAATTTGGCCTCCTTTATGTTTCTCTATTTTCTTCTTCATCTGTGAGCCTTCTCGGATGAGGCGGACAGATGGTATATTGGGAGACAGGCTGAAATGAATGGGAAAAAAAGTGGGTGGTACTTCAGTAGAAGGTGAAAAAGATGAGAGACTGAAGTGGACCAGATTCCTAGTCTCCTAGATATCAGATCGGCAGCATCTGTTTGTTTTAAAATCAATTTCCTTCTTATTTCTTCCACAAAAAGACTTTGTTGCCTGCTTTCACTTTCGTGTTTAAGTGGGAAAAAAAAATAGCATGTGGGCTATCTAGTGCCTTACCTTGATGAAAAAATATTGCCTTTAATATTTCCTCTGTGTTAACTGACCGGCTTATGATATGATGAAAACAGATTATCTGAAGAACCATTCTGCTAAAAGCAGATACCGTTGGACTGTGTCCATTCTAATGATTCAGCAGCTCAGTTTGCCTCCAGCAGAGGTTAGAACACTCAAAACGAAAAGAAAAATGGTATTGGGGTGGGGAGACAATTGTAGCTCCTGCCCAGTGGTTGAAATTCCCTATGACACAGTCGCCGGAGAAGCCGTTTACTCAGGTTATGACAGTCATATCGAGATTTAGCTGAAGACTGAAAAATTACAATGATTTCTCTTCTTCTGTCCCGTTGCTCCAACCCAGGAAGCCAGCAAGGCAAACACTGTCATCTGTAAAGCAGATGTAACCTTTGGGAGGAGAGAAGAGCTGTAGAGATGAGTCAAGGACAAAGGGACAGGTACTGTGGCAAGGCCGGGCCTGCCAATTCAATAGAGGAGCATCTCTTACTACTCTCCCCAAGCTGGCCTTTGGTATCCTAACGCGGTGCAATTATTGTGCTTTGGACCCCAAAAATGACTCGAAGTACTGTCTTCCCAGGACCACCCATCAATGACAATGTCAGAGAAGAGAAATCGCTCTAGTGACTGGTTTTTCCAGAACTGGAGTCTTTTTCTATGATTAGTTCACCATCTCTATTAGTTTTCCAGGGCTGCTATAATGAATGGCACACCCTGGTGGCTTACATAACAGAAATTTATTGTCTCGGTGCTGGTGGTCAGACGTCTAAGGCCAAGGTGTTGGCAGGTTGGGTCCCTTCTAAGGGCTGTGAGGGAGAACCTGTTCCAGGCCTCTCCTCTAGCTTTGCTGGCTTTCTTTGGTGTTCCCTGACTTGTAGAAGCATCACTACAGTCCCTGCCTGCTTTTGTGCAATCCCCTTCTCGTTCAGTGAGAATAACCATTTGCCCCTGAATACAAGGGTACCCATCAAGACTTCTGATAGGAAGTTGCTCTCTCGAATGACTGGTTCCAAATCCTTCCAGGAGAGAGGTCTTCTGGACCTAAGGAGCAGAAGTGACAGTCACAGGGGTGTTTAGTCCCATATCTCCTTTTGAGGTGGGTACCAGGGCTCTAAGTTCTCTTCTAGTGACTTGCCTTTGCTGAGGGTGTTACAGTCCACACCAAGAGGGGGTGATAGCCCACCAAAATGTGTAGTATCAGCCATGGGTGACCTACTTCCCCCTCCAGCAAGGCCACCTCCACTATTACTATCGCTTGCTGCCCTTTCTCATGAGGTTGGAGAGGACCTCAATGTGGAGGGAGTTGGCCCCAATGATATCAGCCTTTGGAGATCTTGACAGATAACCCCCTTCCTTTGGCAGGTTATCGCCTCTACTGAGAAGACTAGGAGAACTTCTCAGGGTTGGGCCTGGGAGAGTCGAGGACAACATTTAATGTCTCTCCTCCCCTGATATTACTGTCGTGATGCAATTTACATCATAAGGCTCTTGAAAGGACATGCATTACAAGCAGCATGAAAAGCTACATCTGGGGGCTCGGACTCACAAGGAAGGGAGATGACATCACAGAGTGTCGAAGCTGATTGCACAACAGCACGATGCAAAAGTCGTATGACAGCCTGGAGTCACTATTTAGGCATCAGATTAGTCATCCCTTCATTATCACGCTTAACCCTCCTCCCATACTTGGGCCTTGTTCAGAAACCAGTATGCTGGTGAATTTGCAATAAGCCTGAAGATCTTTGGCTTCCATACGAATGCCTCACCTGGGTAGCACATCCACGGGGGGGGGGGGGGGGGGGGGGGGGGGGAGGTTCAAGGTCACTGCTTGCAATTTCTGCTTCAGCTTTTTACCCCTGCGCTCAGCCCCACAGACACAGAAAACACCACCACGGGAAGACTTTGCATAGAACAATGCAGGAATTTAGGAAAAAAGAAATCACTCTGGAAACCTCAGACTACTGAAGGAATTATCTGGGGGAGGAGGGTCACAGATCCTGATTTTGTTGTTGGCTTACCCTTGATAGTAATGTGTAATCTGAGCTCACCCAGACCAGCAGCTATGACGGGGCTCTGCAGGCAGACAAAGGTGCCAGCCTCCGGGTTTTGGAAACCATAGCAATAAAAGGGCAATGGTCTTCTTTATGATTGTGGGAAGGAGATATTTTTTGAGAAAAATAGCAGTTTTCCACATCTATTATTCTTTTCATGCGTCAGATGGCTATACCATGTGAGTTTTTAAAAAAATAGAGAGGTAGTGAAAAAGAATATTACCGAGAGAAGAAAGCATATTTCAGCTTCAGATTTTTAAACCTGTCCCGCAACACATACATTTTGTTTTTTATTGTAAACAGAAGCCATTATTTCTGACAAAAGGCCAAGAAGGCTTCCTATTTGTGAGGAGACTAAAAGCAAATAAGAAGGGTTGCGTTGTCTTGTCATTTAGTGAAAATTGGTTGCTTCTCTTGATTGAAAGAAAGAACTTTTCCTATAATCTATTAAAAAGTAACTTGTAATAGGTAAAATATATAAGCCAGTTTCTTTTCTTTTTATGGAGTTTATTTATTTATTTATTTGAAAGAGAAGGAGAGAGCACAAGCAGGGGAGAGGAGCAAAGGGAGAAGGAGAAGCAGACTCCTCACTGAGCAGGGAGCTTAATGCAACTCGGGGCTGGACCCCAGAACCCCGAGATCATGACTTGAGCTGAAGGCAGACACGTAACCCACTGAGTTCTTGAGTTCAATGGCAGAACGTTTAAAGTAGAGTTTGCACACTACTCTTTGCCATCTATTTTCACAATACTTAATTCAATAGGTACAAAAAAATAAAAATAAAAAACAAACCACAAACCTCTGTCTCAGGATAAATGAAGCAGAATAAGTATTCGAGGAAATAAAAGATAAAAAACCATGCTAGAGGGGCACCTGAGTGGCTCAGTTGGTTAAAGCCTCTGCCTTCGGCTCAGGTCATGATCTCAGGGTCCTGGGATCGAGCCCCACATCGGGCTCTCTGCTCAGCAGGGAACCTGCTTCCCCCTCTCTCTCTGCCTGCCTCTCTGCCTACTTGTGATCTCTCTCCTCTGTCAAATAAATAAAATATTAAAAAAAAACCATGCTAGAGAAAATACAGAAGAGATGCTCTGGAACGAGGGGTTTTAAACATATTCATTCTGCTACTTCCCTAAGGCTGTTGAAAACTTAGTATTGTTCATGTCCCCCCTGAACGCAGAGGCTGAACACAGTTACTGAAGTTTGCCGCTTTGGGAAAGAGGGAGCTATAGTAGGCTTAGTCTTTGTTCCTGCCACAGGAGAGAAGCTGTGATAATAGGGAGGTCTTTGTGGTGAAGGGGACCGGGAAAAGCCCCACATCTTACAAGGAGCTCCTCCCACGGCTTGTTCCTGCGAGAAGAAGAGTGGCCAGAAATGGACCTTGTCTCAGGAAGTCCTGGAAATCCAGAGTGGTGACTGGAAATCAGAAACCCTGAGAGCGAGGTCAAGCTTCATGATTATCAGTTGTGTGGCCTTGGACAAGTCACAGCTGGTTCCGAGTCATCTCCTTTTCTAGAATATGAGCCCAAATCACTTGAAGTGTTGGTGAGATCAGGATGATGAAGATTTGCAGGGACACACATGTGCACAAATAACAATACGAACAGGAGCAGTCCCTTTGCTCCTTCATGGGGCTGGTGCTTGTTTCCTGTGGTCGGTCACCTGGCCCGCGGTGCCCTGCTCAAGCTCGATTAAATTTCACGCATCTTCTCCTGTTGTGGGAAGGACAAATCTTGCTGCCAACCAGTCCCCGGAGATCAGAACGTGTGTGTGCAGCATTTATACTCGAAGAAGAAAATAAAGCTAGAGAAATGGCTAGCCTGCTTCCAAAATCCAAAATCTAAGCAAGCTTGCTACACGAAGCTGGATACAAAAGGTATCCAAAAGAGGATTGCTCTTGTGCAAGTTTCTTTTAAAACACGGATATCCTGAGCACCAGTAAGCGTGGCCTAGTCAGCATGGAAATTTGGGATTGGCGGAGGCAGGAGAAGCAGGGGGCTGATTTCCTTTCTGCCTTTACCCACCTGCCCGATTAAAGAACTGCAGTAGTACTCAGATCAAACAGGAAAGGGAAATCCCTTTGTAAACTGTTAAGTGCTATAGAAACATCACAGATTTATTATTGTCACCGTCTAGCGGGGAAGACATGAGAGTTTGTTAATGAACTACCAGGAACAGACCTTGAAGTGCCTTTCTGCCTTCCACTTTTGGGAACGCCAATCTCGTGTTAGGGAGAAATTTCCTTCCCCTCCCACCTCCCCTCCCCAAGTTCTTCTAGCTCCTTTAGGAATTATTTTAAATTGATAGGAGACAGACTAACTGGAGAAGAGAACCGAAGTTTTATTATGTGGGCACAGATGGCCAATAATGAAATTATGACCTAAAGAAATGACCAAAGTAGGTCGTTTTTGTACTTTTCAGAGAGACGATGAATTTGTGAAGAATTGACAGGATAAGGAAAACAGATCTTTGGAAGATTTTTTTTTTTTTTTTTTTTTTTTTTTTTTTTTAGATCTTTGGAAGATTTAATTGTAAAGAATTCTAAGCAGCATTTGGGCTGAGGTAGTAGATTAGAAAAAAGTGCCCAGGTTTGTTTGTACAGTTTTTTTGGCATTCAAATTTGTGTCTCTGGTGATAAGGGTGTCGTTTTACTTCTTAGCACAGGAGGGTACTTTTCTCTGGGGCACAGAGAAAGGTCCGAGTGTCCTTGCACTGGCTATTTCTTAGGTAACTTTTATTTAAAATAATCAATTTGCCAGAATGGCCCATTTTGGGGCCCCTTACCCTTGGCCCCTACGCTAGTCTTAGTGACAAGCCTCTAGAAAAGATTGGGCTTTCAGTTTGATCAAACGAACTAGAAGTAGGTGATTACTTGAAAGCCCAGCTCCACACAGTGGCATTAATATTGGTATGAAAGATGACATGTAGGATCAGAGTCTGGGCCCAGGGACCTGCCTCTGGGTCTTGCCCACTTGTACTCTGAGGGAGCCTGATGGGACACACTGGTAGAGAGACACAGTCTGCAGAGAAATGTAAGTTACTGGTTCTCTGAGTCCTTTACTCTGAGGAGCAATTCTAACTGACTCTTCAAATTTAACACTTGAATACTAAATCCCTTCTCTTATGCCCTTGGCTTTCTCTTTCCCTTGCTATGAAAAGGACTTCAGGAATTGGCACCAACGTAAATGTTGAACAACACACACGTGGGTTAAGCGTGCTTTTCACATCTGTACCCATGGGCCACCATGCAGCTAGATATGAGATGACTGTGATAGAAGAGGCTCAGTGAGAACATCTTACAGCACAATGGCTAGGCTTCCATTTCCTCTTAGAAGGACAAACAGAACCCAAAGCTGTCTGGGGTGCCCGCATGGCTGAATCTGTTGAGTGTGTCTGAATCTTGATTTTGGCTCAGGTCATGATCCCAGGGTCGTGGGATAGAACCCTGCGCTGGGCATGGAGCCTGCTTAAGAGTCTGTCTCCTCCACCCCAGCTCAAGTATTCTCTCTCCCTCTCTCCCCAAAACAAAGTAAAACAAAAAAAACCTACAGCTGTGTGCAAAATAAGCTAAGAGTATCAACATACACGTAAATATTAACAGTAGCTACTTAAAAATACAGACTATTTTCTTCTTTTCACTTTTCACCATATTCCATATTTTCAACAAGAATATATGGAATCACTTTCTTATCAAAAAGAAACATTACTTTGCAAGTAATAAATCATAAAAATAAAAGGACTTATAAATCTCTGGTTTTACTTATTAAAGCTTAACTTCAATTCTAAAGTGAATCTTGGAAAATGTGACATCAACTTATATTGATGTGAACTATATGCTCAGTACACACAAAGGGCGTTTAGAGTATGCCACCCCAAAATGTGCCACTCTGGCATAAGGACAATTTTGAGCTGAAGGCAATTGAGAAAAAGCACATACAGGCTGAGCTCTCTCTCTCTGTCCCCTCTCCCCATCTGCCTGAAAGCAGAACATAAATTCCCCTTCTGAAGATACCCCCCCACAACTTCCCATACCAGGAAGGGGATATCAACCTTATCACCAGAGGTGAGATTACACTAAGGAAGAATCTACACAGACCTTACTGACTCCCTCTTTTCTTCCATTAGTCTCCCCACATATTTACCTTCCCACAATTTGCCACCTTCGAAGCTCAAAGAAAGGTAGACTTTCTTTGAAGTACAAAGAAAGGTATTCCAGAAAAGGTATGCTATTCCTGAGGTTTCCAGACAGCCTGTGTGTAGCTTAGTAGATTCTTAAACCCTCCTCAAATTATTGTAATTTAAGGGCATTTAATTAATTGAAGGAAATTAAATTGAATTAATTTCCCATTAGAAAATGATACTGCACAATTCACACTGCCCAGTCCCACTCCATTAACCTACCACAGAGTAGATTATAGACTTCAGTTAAATAAACAACCTTCTAGACCGTTTCTCCTTTATTTACACATTTATATGTGTGTGCAAGCTTGTAATGTATATGTATGCACGAGTTGTTTAAAGAAGTTGCCATCATGTAATGCATATTGGTCTGTTGCTTGCCTTTTTGGTCCACAATCTGTTAGGTTATATTTCTACATCAACGCACACGGATTTATCTCTTTTTAATGGCAGAATAGTATTTCCTAATATGAATTACCATAATTCACTAAATCTCTTCTCATTAAAGACTTGTCTTCTCTATAATTTTTACTGAATAAAAACAATGCCACAATGCAATCCTTATACATACACGTTCATGCATATGTGGAAGTATTTCTTTAGGAGAGATTCCTAGAAATGCAGTTTTTAGGTCAATAAACATTGCTTTTAAATTTTTATTTAAACTGCCAAATTGTCTTCTAAGAGGATGTCTCCAGTTGTCACTCCTACATTGGAAGAAAGGGTCAATTTCCTCATACTTGCCTAAGTCAATATTACCCATCTTTTCCAATTTGGACGTTCTCATGGGTGAAAAATAGCTCATTGTTTTAATGTGCATTTTCCTAATTACTATTGTGGTTGAGCATCTTTTCATATGTTTATCGCCATTTGGGATTTTTCTTCTGGGAATTGTCTCTTGAGATCTTTTGTGCATTTTTCCCGACTGGTTTTTGTCTTCCTTTTTTATATAAAGGAGCTTTTCATATGTTCTGTATGTTAGTCTTTTGGCTATTATATATGTTGAAAATATTTTTTCCCAGTGTGTCACTTATATCTTAATATTATTTGTTATTTACTAGCCTACAGAAATTACTAATTTTGTAAAGTCAAATCAGTATTTTTTTAGGTTTTTAACCCATGAATACGAGAAGAATATATATATTTAAAGAGGTGAATTAAAGTCTCCTTACTCTGGGTGTTTATTTTTTTAATTAGCATAATGCAGAATCGACTTATTTCCTTTGCATACTGTGCAGTGCATTTTAACACATGTATAGATTTGTGTAGCCACCACCACACAGAGAATTAAGAAGAGCTCTATTATCCCAAAATATCCCTGCGTTATCCCATTTTAGTTATGCTTTCCCCTTACCCAGCCTCCGGCAACTTCTGATCTGTTCTTTATCACTGTAGTTTTGTCTTTTCCAGAATGTCATAAACAAACTCATAGAGTATGCAACCTTTTGAGACTGCTTATTTCACTGAGCATAATGCTTTTGAAATTCATTTCAGGCGTTGAATGTATCAATAGTTCTTTCTTTTTCATCACTGGGTAGTATTCCACTGTATGGATATAGCCACAGTTTACCTATTTTTTTTATTGAAGATCATTTAGGTTATTTCCAGTCCTTGGTGGAAATATAAATTTAATACCATAAATTTTCATATTGTTATATGTGCAACTTTTTATGTGAATATAAACAGAAGTTTCAAGTTTTTATAAGAAAATTTAAGTTTGCTATCAGTTTATTCTATTATTGACTGTGTTTTTGTTGTCATATCTAAGAATTCTTTGCTTAACCCTGCCCACGAAGATTTTCTCCTACGTTTTCTTCTAAAAGACTTATAATTTTATGTTTACATTTCTTTTTTTTTAAGTTTATTTATTTATTTTTAGTTATCTCTACACCCAACTTGGGGTTTGAACTCACAAACCTGCTATCAGGGGTCACACACCCTCCAAACTGAGCCAGCCAGGTACCCCTATTTATGTTTAAATCTATGAATCACTCACAGTTAAATTTGTTTTGACTTGTGAGGTTTAGGTTGAGGTTCATTTTTCTGTATGTAACTCTCCAATTTTTCTAATACTTTCTGTTGAAAAGCGTGTTCTTTCCCCATTTAATTGCTTTTGAGCATTTATCAAGATCAGTTGGCCATAATTGTATGGATCCTTTTCTGAACTCTACCCTGTTTTATTGATCTATGTGTTTATTCCTTTAGCGATATCACAGTCTTGATTAACATAAGTTTAATAGTAAATCTTAAAATCAGATAGTGTGATTCCTTTAACTTCTTTTTCTTTTCCAAAATTGTTTTGACTATTTGAATTCCTTTGGTTTTATGTACAAATTTTGGAGCCAATTTTTATCTTCAAGACTTTCTGCTATAGATTAGCTGGAGGAGTATTGACATTTTACTATGTTGAGTCTTCCAATCCATAAATACAGGGTATTTTACCATTTACCGAGACCTTTTTAAAAAATGTCTTTCATCAGCATTTTGTAGATTTCATTATATAAGTCCTATGCATGTTGGGTTAAAGTCATACCTAAATATTTGTTTTTTGTTGTTTTTGAATGATTGAAATAGTATATTTAATCTTCCACCACTGATTGTTAATATGAGGATTATATTGACGGATTTCCAAGTTTTTGAACAAGCCTTACATTTGGAGATAAGCCCCCTTGGTCATGGTGTATTTTTTCTCTTATATTTTGCTGGATTTAACTGATATTTTATTGAGGATTTTTGTGTTTATGTTTATAAGGGACTAGTATGAGGTTTTCTCTTTTATTGAAATGTTTGTCATTTTGGTATCAGTGTAATGTTGGCCTCATAAAACAAAGTTAGGAAATGTTTTCTATTTTCTGGAATAAAACGTGTAGAATTGATGTTATTTCTTCTTTAAATGTTTGATAGAATTTGAAAGTGAAATCATCTGGACCTGGAGATTTCTTTTCCATAAACTTTTAATCACACATTCAATTTATTTAATAGTTATAGGACTACTGAGGCTATCTATCTCCTCTTAGGTAAGTTTTGGTAGTTTGTGATTTTTGAGAAATGGATCCATTTTATTTCCACTGTCAAATGTATAAGCATAGAATTGTTCACATATTCAATTATTATCCTTTTAATAACTGTAGGATATAGTGCTATCCCTTCTTTAATTCCTGCTATTGGTAATTTTAATTTTCTCTCTTTTATCCTTTGTCATTTTTGCTAGAAATTTATCAATTGTATTCTTTTTTTCACAGAACTAGCTTTTGGTTTCATTGATTTTCTCTATTTCTCAATAGTGCTTACTGTTTTGTATTCATTGATGTCTACTCTTGTCTTTATTATTTTCCTCCTTCTGTTTGCTTTGGGTTTGCTTTGTTCTTATTTTTCTAGTTTATAAAGGAGAAAGCTTAATATTATTGATTTGAGACCAGTTTTCTGTTATAATATTATAAGCATAGAATGCTATAAATTTCCTTTAGCAGAATCTCACACATTTTGATATTTTTAAATTTTCATTTTTGTTCAATTCAAAAGATTTTCTAGGTTTCCTTAATTCTTCTTTGATCTGTGGGTTATTGAGATGTGTTTTGTTCAATATACAAGTATTTAGGGAGCTCCTTTTATCTTTATATTATTGGGTTTTAGTTTGATTCCATTATGGTCAGTCAACATATTTTGTGTGATGTTGAATATTTTTAATTTGTTAGAATTTGTTTGTGGTCTATCTTGACGAATGTTCCATGTAAATTTGAAAAGCATGCTTATTCTGCTGTTGTTGGGTACAATGTTCTATAAACATCAATGAACTTTAGTTATTTGATGATATTGTTCAGTATCACTGTACCTTCACTAATTTTCTGTGTCTATTAGTTCTATTGATTACTGGGAAGGAGCACTAAAATTTCCAAATATAATTATGGATTTATTTATTTTTCTTTTCAATTTTGGTTTATCTATTTTGAAGCACTGATGCCAGATGCACACATATTTAAGACTGTTGTGTCTTACTATTAAATTGACCATTTTTGATCAGATCATTCATATCATTTTTCTTCTGATTAGTATTTGTATGACATATTTTTAAAATCTTTTGACCATGTATTATTATATCCTTATTTTAATCAAAATATGTTTCTTATCCACCTATATCATTATATCAAAAGTGTGTTTCTCATAGCCAGCATATAGTTGGGTCACATTTTTAAAAAACCTATCCTAACAATCTCTGTTTTTTAATTGGTATATTTTTATCATTTGCATTTAAGGTAGTTATTTACATCTTCATATTTAGGTGTGCCATTCTAGTTTGTTTTCTGTTTTTTCCCTCAGTTTTTAATTCATCTGTTTTCTCTTTTCTGCTGTTCTTTGGGGTGCTTGAACATTTTTCTATTCCATTATAATTTATCCACTGTGCTTTTGCTATATTTCTTGGTACAGTGTTTTTAGTGATTGAACTTAGCTTTTCATAACCTGCTTAGAGTCAGTGCTTTACCACTTCAAAAGAAATGTAAAAAACTTGCCACCATATAAGTCCTTCCCCCTTTTATTTTGTAGCTGTATCAAATATAACACCTACATATATTGAAAATTCCCTCTTTAAACAAATGGTTTAAACCACTTTTATGCACATTCATTTCCTTATGAACTTTATAATCCACTTGTCAATATCCTTACAACAGTTATCTGGGTTTTTTTTTATTGAAATTTCAGTGAAATTATAAATATGTGGGGGGATTACCGTGCTTGGCACATAAGAGTTCTTTTGTGAATATTTGTTGAGTGAATGAGCAATTTGTATTACTTAGAGTTCCCATAGAGGAACATGGTATGCCTTTCCATTTACTTATATGTTTTAAGTTCTCTTTTAAAAAATACTTAGTCCAGGGATGCCTGGGTGGCTCAGTCAGTTAAGCATATGCCTTTGGCGCAGGTCATGATCCCAGGATCCTGGGACTGAGCTGCATCCAGTTCCCTGCTCAGCAGGAAGCCTTCTTTTCCTCTCCTTCTTCCCCTTCCCACCCACTTGAGCTCTCTCTTGTGCTCTGCTCTCTCTCTCTCAAATAAACAAATATAATCTTAAAAATATTTTTAATAAAAAATAAAAAAACAGTCTATTCTGATGTCATAGAATTAATCTACATATGAGTGATTCAATATGAACCATCCATAATACTCTGACTCCCTTAGCCATAACTGATATGTCCAGGAATGGACATCTGACCCAAATTGTGACAACCATGGCTGTTATGAGAATTTAAAATTCAGAAACAGAAAAATTGTTGTACTTTCTCTGAGCCGGTAGATGGAGTGAAATGTGGAGCACTGCCTAGGGGCAGTCATGGCACTGTCCCATATGGAGGAGGCCTCCAAAGGCAGGAGAGGGAGCTCTGAAGCCATTCACTATGTTCTTGGTTCTAGTTATTTCAGAAGCCCAGCTGAACTCTTGGTCTTCCTGCAATTGAGAGACAAAATCATCCTTTTTAGCCTAAATTTGCTCAAATTGAGTTTCTGCCATTTAAAACCAAAAGAGTCCTAACTATCATAAATATCCATAGTGATTCAAAGAGGGTTCTTTCTACAGTGCCAAGTAAATATCACTAGAGAAACTACTTTCATGAATAGGTAATGATTATTATTATAATAATTATCCACTAAGTATTAATATATATGGTAGCTTTTAACACATTTAAGAGTGCCTGAAAACTATTTTCAAAACGTTTAAGAATTTTCCTTGTAATCTTGCCCAACTTAATTAGCCTGGTAAATGATAGATAATGCAAATCAATCAAAGATAAAATTTAGAGTAGCCCTTTTCAAATTATCTTAAATTATGGATTAATTAAATATTGCAGTGCTAATTTTTTTCAGGTGCTATAACAAGCTACCATAATTAGAAACCACAGAGATTTTTCTAAAAATATGGAAAGTTTTACAAACATTTCAATAGTAACAGACGAGACTGCCAAATGACTTACTAGTGATATCATTATTCCACTAATGTCATAACTCAAAATAAAATGCTAAGTAAACCTTAGAGTAAACATTAGCAGTTAATGTTCTAGGGTGAAAAAGAAGAACCGAGGGAATTACTTACCATGATATATGGAGGCTCATTTGCTCCCTTTGCTCCTCATAGCTGGGGTTATTATATCCTCCTACAGTCTCTTCCTCTTCTTACCCACCCCACACACACATTCACACTCCGAAGCCAACCTTTTTCTGCTCAGTTTTAAGAGAGATTTAAGAAACCCCTCACCAGAAGCACTGACATTTATTGTTAAGTCAGCTTAAGACTTAAGACTTAGCTCTGATCTTGTTCCTTACGAAAGACTTAAGACCCAGCTTTAACTACCTGACAAAATTCCATGGCTCAGTAGAGGGTGAGAATCTGACCTACCTCCTCAGGCTCTTAGCTCTTAGACCCAGAGCCTTGACCCTGAACCCTGGAGTTTGCACCTGGCCCCATTGCTCTTGCTAGAGCTTCTTGATGCCAACTGCCCAGCTGTTCTTTACCCATCACCAAACCTCCTTCTTCTTGTGTTCACCACACCTGCCAGGACATCTTCCTGATGTAGGATGATCTATGCCTTGTACATTTACCTTCTATCTTCTTCTAAGATCTCCATATAATCAGATAGGATCAACTAGATCCCAAAAATAAGCCTTCCATCAACAGCTCTTTGGGCTAACACCTTAGCCCTAGTACTGGCATACCCTGAAAAACTATTCTTCACTCTCTGTGTAAATCTTTTCCTGATGACTAGGCAGAATTGTTTCTACACCTGGAAACTCTAGCATTTTCTGTGAGACTCTATTATAAGATGTAACAGATGTCACCATAATTGTTTACCCAGGTATTCCTTGAGTCAGGCACCATATTCTATTCAACCTTACATTCCATGTGCCTAAACATACTTCTAAACCTTCATAGATACTCAATAAATGTGCATAATGGTAAAATTCAAGTGTGCTAATGCCTCAAGAATTATCTCTATTAAATAGCATGTGACCATCACCTGTTATTTAGAAAAGCTATACATCATTTTTGTGATTGGTAACCTTGCACGATAAAACATTTTCCCTCTACTAAGCACTCTGGTATCTGGGAAGAAGACCACTATTTTATTTCAAGACCGCTATTTCATTTCATCTAAATCTGTCTTGAATAGCTGTAATGATGCTCACATTTTTTAGGTCATAATAGTAGGAAATTCAAGGCCAATCCTTCCAACTATTTCAGTGCCTGTGTTTGACCTTTTGCTCTACAGCTGTCATCAATTTTAATAATGAATTCTGGAATATGGAATATCATAATATGATAACAAAGTAAGAGTACTAACATAGTAACACCATTAAAAATCATAGAATGGATTAGAGGACCAAGGCAAGATGGCAGCGGTGTAGGAGGCACAGAGAGCACTGGGATCCAGAAAGAGGCTGAAAACCACTCTAAAAGCCAGCAAACACAACAGCAGAGAGAAGAGAATAAGAACAGCAATTCTAGGAGCAGAAAATCAACCACTTTCAGAAAGGTAGGAGTGGAAAAAGTGAATTTAAAGCAACGGGAAGAGAGACCCCGGGGGGAGGGGCCGGCTCCCAGCAGCCGCAGAG
>CM053608.1:61478447-61548662 GCA_028646535.1 Procyon lotor | reverse complement strand
GGCTGGGCTGTGGACATTGGGGAGGGTATGTGCTGTTAAGTGCTGTGAAATGTGTAAGCCTGATGATTCACAGACATGTACCCCGGGGCAAATAATACATTATATGTTAATAAAAATTAATTAAAAAAAATCATAGAATGCATGGCACAAAGTTTAAGATAACAAGAATGCATGATATAAAGGTTAACCATAAACTTTAGAGTCATAATCGTGATTAAATCCTGAGCCTCACTGTGTAAGATTAAGCTACTATTGACTTAACCTCTGTAAGGCTCATATTTGTCCTCTCTAGATAGGGATATGATTAAATACAGTAATGTATTTAATGTGTGAAGCACAGTGCCAGGTCAGGCACACAGAAAGTATTTTGGGTTTTTTTTTAAGCTATTGTTTATCATTATTAGCTATTACAGACTTATAGAAGCAGCAATGTTTCTTTTCCTTTTTTTGGTATTTATTAATTCAAAACTGTTTGTTAGGGGCACCTGGGTGGCTAGGTCTGTTAAGCATCTGCCTTCATGATCGCAGGATTCTGGGCTGGAGTCCCACATTGGGCTGCTTGCTCAGCAGAGAGCCTGCTTCTCCCTCTCCCTCTGCTGCTCCCCCTGCTTGTGCTCTCTCTCTCAAATAAATAAATAAATAAAATCTTTAAAAAAAACCTGTTTATTGAACACCTTACCATATATGAGAGACTAAGCAAAGTACCATGGGAAATATGGTGTCTGCCTGCAAAAGCCTATAACCCAAAAGAGGGATAAAACAATGGGCATAAAACTACACGCAAGGACAGTAAATAGGAGGTGCTCCCCAAAAGTCACCAACAAAGTGCTGGGAAAGTTTGGCAAATGGAGAGAGGACATAGACTATCTCTGAGAGGAGGAGCCCATTGCTCTGTGCAATGATAGGCACATAAGAGGGGCCCCTAAATGCCTGTTTCTTGTCTGATACCACTAATGTTCTAGACAGGTAAAAAGTAGCTACTCTACAAAAATGCCAATCTGAGGAACTTGAAGGATTTTTTCTGTTTCTGCTATTTATGATTCTACCCCAGTGGTATTTAATTGTATGGTATTCTTCAAGAATGTGTTAAAGGGATCCTTGCAAGAGTGCCTAATAGGTACTCATTAATTCAGCCAAGCTAAACGAACTGTAAATGAAACTGACAAATGCTATTATCCCACTTGCTATATTTTTCTATATTTCTCTTTTTATATCCAGCAGAAGATAGTTTGAAGATCTCAAAACTCCTGACACAGTGCAGGGAGCCAAAGGGCCAAAGATAATTAATGTGGACTGGTGCTGAATCCATTTTTCTTTCATCTTTAATGTGTCGTAAAAAGCCACTGAAGTATCAGCCCAAAGGCTTGGATTCAATAGTCTTGATGTCCCTTAAAAGACATGGGATTTAATTATCCCATCACCATACCGCTCCTACCCCCCCTTCCTGGTCTATAGGCAGAAGGGAGGCAGCATTGACTTGAAGAGGAGAGCTAGTTTTCTGTGCTACCTGCCCTGGAGAAGGATGAAGCCACTGCCCATGGGAGAGTGGGAAGAGAGGTTCTTTCCAGAAGCTTATGTCCTAGGGATGAAAAACAAGGATGACTACTCTAGTTGATACCAAGATTATGAAATCTGTGCTGAGTTTATGTAGAATCAGAGTTTGTAGAAGACCATGTGGCAAGGTTGGAGGACTTAGGGACTGTCCTGTGCTCATCTTAAAATGTCAGAGCCTCAAATTACAACATTCAACATTTATTCCAAGCTCTGCATATCTTTGCTTTGTAGTCCTCTTTTTTTTTTTTTTAAAGAGGGAGAGTGTGAGGGGGTGGGGGAGGGGTAGAGGGAGAGAAAATCTCAAGCAGACTGTGCACTGAGCACAGAGCCCAGGGCAGGGCTCTATCCCATGACCCTGAGATCACGACCTGAGCCAAATCAAGAGCTGGACGCTTAACAGACTGAGCCACCCAGGGGCGCCTGTAGTCCTTTTAAACACAAATTCCTCTGGGAAAGCCAAAATATCGCTGCAGTATTGTTATACTTTAACAAGAATTGGTTTGTCAGAATCCTAATCATCACCATCATGTCATTCTCATAATCACAGCTATCATTTATCAAGTATCTATTTGATTCCAGGCACGCCGTATCTGGGCTAGAAGCAGTGAGTACAGCAGACTTAAACTCAATTTTAAAATCATTCCTAGCAATTATGGATGGAGCAGACAATTCTAAATTGTTTACCAAAATTCTTCAAGCCAAACAAATTATTTTTCACTGGTCAATGTCTAAATATGCAGTTCCACAGATTAGCACAAAATAGCCTATATTTGGGCTTGAAATGCAGGCTGAGAGGAGAAAGGAAGGAGGGCCATCACACTATTCCAGAGAGAGTGGATATTGTGAATGGACGACTATTCATTCTACCTACCTATCATCTATCTACCCATCCATCTTATCAATAGATAATATGCTGAGGTGCAATTTTCTGCTTTTGTCACAAGTCCTTGTACAAATATCTTAATTAGAATGATACTTTATGGGGCGCCTGCCTGGCTCAGTGGGTTAAAGCCCCTGCCTTCAGCTCAGGTCATGATCTCAGGGTCCTGGGATCGAGCCCTGCATCGGGCTCTCTGCTCGGCAGGGGACCTGCTTCCCCCTCTCTCTCTGCCTGCCTCTCTGCTTACTTGTGATCTCTCTGTCAAATAAATAAAATTTTTTTTAAAAAAAGAATGATACTTTATATAGTCAAAATTCGACATTCCGAGTTCATGGCATGGCATCCACTGGTGCTGTTGGCTTTCTGTGCACTTAGGTAGGTCCCTGTCTAAGCTGCTTCCCCTGTGCACCAAGAACCAATGTGATTTTCTGTGATTGTATGATAATGTCTGAGTCCGTCTGTGCTTAATAATGATATACTTCTTGACACCACCTGTAGCCACCAGAAAAGATTTTAAATTCAAAAGTACTTAGTTGAAATTTACACATTTACTAGCATAGAGTCTTTCTTTCTTTCTTTCTTTCTTTCTTTCTTTCTTTCTTTCTTTCTTTCTTTCTTTCTTTCTTTCTTTCTTTCTTTCTTTCTTTCTCTCTTTCTCTTCTTTCCTTCCTCCCTCCCTCCCTCCCTCCCTCCCTCCCTCCTTCCTTCCTTCCTTCCTTCCTTCCTTCCTTCCTTCCTTCCTCTCTCTTTCTTTCAAAATATTTATTTGTTTGTTTGTTTTGGAGAGAGAGAGAAAGAGAGAGAGTGCAAGCCAAGGGGAAGGGTAGAGGGAAAGGGAAGGAATCTCAAAGAGACTCCCCACCAAGTGCAGAGCCTGACGCAAGGCTGTATCTCAGGAGCCTGAGATCAGGACCTGAGCTGAAACAGAGTCAGGGCTCAACTGACTGAGCCACCCAGGTGCCACCCCCTTAGCTTATTTAAAGTCACACTCCTTTCCTGTCTCCTGCAAGCCTATCTCCTTCCCTTGGTTTTCTTTCCCTCCCTCCCTCCCTTCCTTCCTTCCTTCCTTCCTTCCTTCCTTCCTTCCTTCCTTCCTCTCTGCTCTCGCTTTCTCTCTTTCTTTCCCTACAACAGGTATCCTCATCTGACATACTGCATATTTAATTTGCTTATTGGTTTGTTTTCTGTGCCCTCACCCAACTAGAAATAAGCTCTAGTGTAAAGAAACTGTCTTGTGATATTAAAAAAAAAGAAAAGAAAAGAAACTGTCTTGTGTTGACTATCATACCCTCAACATTAGCTTAATATCTGGCACGTGATAGGTACTCGATAAATAATTACTGAGTAAATAAGTAAATTTTTTTTCTTAACCATTTGTTCTGTGAATACAAAATTGGTACACGATGGATGGATGAGAGTTTTTAAAACTACAGAAAAGCAACAAGAAAAAAAATAAAACTAACACTGGTAATGCCACCCACCAGAGATGTTTATATTGTGGTATAAGTATGTCCAATGTTTTTTCTCAATTTCTGCTGGACAGGATTAAGATTGCGTTGCATATGTTGGCTTATAACCTGTTTGTCATGTGTAAGCACTTTCTCATATAATGATAGTTTCTTCTACTGCATGTTTTTTTGTTTTGTTTTGTTTTTTTAATATTTTATTTATTTGACAGAGAGAAACACAGCGAGAGAGGGAACACAAACAGAGGGAATGGTAGCGGGAGAAGCAGGTTTCCCGCCAAGCAGTGAGCCCGATGCGGGGCTCGATCCCACGACGCTGGGATCATGACCTGAGCAGAAGGCAGACGCTTAACGACTGAGCCACCCAGGCATCCTACTGCATGGTTTTGAGGACCACATAATAAATATCCTATAGCATAGCTATACTTAATTAATCACTTGTTGGCTATTGAGTTTTATCACGGTAGGCTTCTTTGAAAATCCCCTCTGCTGTCATGTATCTACTTCAATTTCTTTTTCTTTCTATTTTTTTTTACTTCTATTTCTGAGAAGCATGTAGGATGAACAGATGATTTCTATAATTCTTCAGCTAGGCGTGCCACAGATCATGCAATGCTTCCTAGAGATAAGCCACAGAGGTGGCTTGAAGTAAGCAAATACCTATAAATCCCATGCTTAAAATCTCTGTTGAAAAAAGTCTGCTTCTTCACCAGATTGCTTACATTTATTTTTTTTCCTAAAAGCAGAAAAAATCTGCTCTTAGATGTCCCAAATGGAATAAGAGATTGTCTCTTAACTTCTGCCCCGGGAAAACCAATATCCTCAATAAAGGGGATCAGCTCATCCTTCCTTTGGCCCTTGCACGGGCCACCTAGAGGCTTGCAGAAGACCAGCTGAGGCCCATTCAGCCTTGCCAAGCTCACCTCCCAAGGCCACCAGGTGAGACTATCTAGGGCTCAGGACCACAGAGGTAAGTATAGACTCACACCCTGTGCCAGGGGCAGGGGCAATGGGGATGTATTTCATGTCCAGGGATGTCCTGGATATTGCTGGACACTCCATCTTGTTTCTATCAAAAACATATGGCCTTACCAGAAAGGAATTGACTTTAATTTTAGCAACCCTCTAATGCAATGGTTTCTAATTTTTCATGTTTATAAGTAGTGCTCTTTGATTTCCCTTGTAATACGTTTTCATGCACAACTAATATTATTTTTGTAGGGTAGATTTCTGTAAGATGAATTTACAGACAAAAGGAGATTTTTAAGGCTTTGAGTCATATGCTGATGTGTCATCAGAAAGGTTGGGCCAATATTCCCACCACCAGCAGTTGAACAATGTCTCTTTTCATGCATCCTACCAACAGTGCCAGTTATCATTTTGGGAAAAGAATGTAAGCATATCTTTTGCACATAGATGGTATTGTAGTGGGACCCTAGACCATGTCACAAATAATGTTCCAAGACGAATCAGTTAGAAGGCTTTTTCTCTAGCCTCATGATATAGCTTCAAAACATTTTCCTTCATAGTCTTATTTTTGTACATATTTTCAAGGTATGTGAAAATCAAAATATAAGAGTTGTACGTAATTTTAAAAGAGAATTAAAGCATGGCTATGCCATTCTATTCAAACCAAAATGTAAGGATTTAGATTTGTGGCTAAACAGAAAGAATTTCTCCCTATAGATGATATTCTACGGCTCTTCCTTACACTCATGAAATATAAACTACATTTGTAGTAAAATTTTCCTGAAGAATTTTACAAAATGGTATATCTATAAGTACTGCTGAAATACCTAGATTTTTTTTTCAGGTATTTAAAGCAGCAAATGTACATTTATTTTTCTGAGAAAGTCTCAAGAACTATGAATCTCAGCTTTTAAATGGGGCATATAGATTCTTTGTTTTATTCTTCAGCTTCATGAGGCCTGATTGGGTGACCAGAGAATTTCTTTGTTCTTCATCTGTCTTCTTGAGGCTTGGTGGGGAATTCAAATTAGTCCAGCTCTATTCTTTTTTTTTTTTTTTTAAGATTTTACTTATTTATTTGACACAGAGAGACACATCAAGAGAGGAAACACAAGCAGGAGTAGGAGAGGGAGACGCAGGCTTCCCGCTGAGCAAGAAGCTGGATGTGGGGCTCAATCCCAGGACCCTGGGATCGTGACCTGAGCCGAAGGCAGCCATTTAACTGACTGAACCACCCAGGTGCCTTAGTCCAGCTCTATTCTCTTTTTTTTTTTTTTTTAAGATTTTATTTATTTATTTGACAGAGAAGAGAGAGATCACAAATAGGCAGAGAGGCAGGCAGAGAGAGAAGGAGAAGCAGGCTCCCCGCTGAGCAGAAAGCCTGACGTGGGGCTCGATCCCAGGACCCTGAGATCATGACCCGAGCCGAAGGCCGAGGCTTTAACCCACTGAGCCACTCAGGCGCCCCAGTCCAGCTCTATTCTTGTCACTTTTTGGCACCTATGTTGGCAGCTTTCTCTGCCTCGTCAACCTCGGCATGACTCACAGTCAATCTCTCCCTCTCCCTCCTGTGAGATGGTCCCAACCAAATTGGGCCAGAAATTTAATGGATTTTCTCTATAAAATAAGACTGTCCACACCTCAAAACCTATACTATTGGGTTTAAATTAGCAAAGCTTTGATATCTTTCATTGGTCTGGGATCTTTGATGTATCATGTTATCAACGACAAAAGGTATTTTTCATTTGTGTGTCCATAGCTATAATTTGATTTGCTTTTCCATATTTTTAACCAGTCTCATTGTCATCCAGACCTAGAGGGCTGTCTCTTAATGTGGTGAGCTTCTTGTTTCTACTAACTTTGGTTTAGCAATGTTGTAGAAAGGGTTAAAAGTACCTATCCCCTGGCTCACAACTTCAAATTCAAAAAAAGTTTCTAATGATACTGTGATTTGAATAGTGCCATCCAACCAAAAATATTGCCCCTATTGACCTGAAATTCCGAATATGCTTATTTATTTTTTGTCTAAGACATTTTCACCAGAATTTCCTGTTAAAAGGAAAATCTTACCTTAATGATAACCTATTTGTGTTTAATAGATTATCATGCTAATTTAGCAGAAACTAAGTCCCTAAGGGAATGTAGGAAAATATGAATATTTTGAAAAGGAAAGGAGACAGAGTATAGGAAGCAGGTCTAAATGGAAAGCTGCAGTGAAGCCGGAAAAAAACCTCCTAGGCAGGCATTGAAGGGGACAGAGCATAACAAGTAGTAACAATATCTATAGTAACAATATCTACCTCCTACTGGGAACCTGGTGTGTTTCAGGAAATCTACATAACTCTTGTATTTATTTAAATTCATACATTGCCACCTCTCTGGCATATGTGCATGATTACTTACTAGTTAGAATGAGAAAAGAGGGGCTAGGGAAGCTCAGGAAGAGGTCTAATCTTGAGATGCTAGCAAGTGCTGGAGCTGAGCTGGGGTGTGGCTGCATGGCACATCACCACCACGTGTTCTTTCCATTCTGTCCTTGATGCCCCAAGTGGGAAGAGAGAAGAAAAAGGGAAGTGAAAGCTCCTAGAGGTAAACAGTTTACAAGCTTAGTGTCATCTCTGTCCACGACTACCATCCAGGATGTCTAGCTTCTAAAGAAATATTTTTAATTAGCTAAAAGCAAGAATTTAAACCACGTGACTTTTTTTTCCAAGATTTTTATTTATTTATTTGACAGAGAGAGAGAGATCACAAGTAGGCAGAGAGGCAGGCAGAGAGAGAGGGGAAAGCAGGCTCCCTGCTGAGCAGAGATCCTGATGCAGGGCTTAATCCCAGGATCCTGAGATCATGACCTGAGCCAAAAGCAGAGGCTTTAACCCACTGAGCCACCCAGGCGCCCCTAAATCATGTGACTTTCAATGCTTTACCAATCAGAAGGTTTAGTGTAGCTCAATATGAATTGCAATTACACGTCTTAGAGATCCAATATATTTTTTTGAAGGCAAGTGTAAGAACAAGAACTTTATTATTATTCCACTTTGTTACAGAAAGTGTTTAAGGCAGATTTAATAGACTATAAATAGCATCAACAGAAATACATTATAAATAAAAATAATGGCATTGTTTGAAGTTGTTATTGAGATTAATGCAAAATGGAATACCATCAGTCTGATAAACTTGCTATAAGTAGACTCTTGGCTTTCCAGTGCAGGACAAAAAGGGAAGCTTGATGATATATCAATTCAATGTGCATAAAATAAGGCAAATAAATTATTTAGATGACAACTGGGAAAAAATATATCTACTGGTCTCTTAAATTAAGGAAAAGGAGTGCCAAACAGGATTGACATTTACCATTAAGGCACTGTGCCTAGAATCTAGCCTAATGCTCAGCAAATGGCTATTATTAACATGATCATAGTGGTTTCTCTTTCTTTTAAATGTTGCTTGTGTGAAATAACAAGTGTTGGTAAAGAGAAAACCCTTGTTCTGTTGGAGAAAAGAGAATCCTTGTGCACCATTGGTATGAAAGTAAATTAGCACAGCCACTATGGAAAACAGTATGGAGGTTCCTTAAAAAATTAAAAATAGAAATATTGTATGATCCAGTAATACTACTGAGTATTTACCTAAAGAAACAAAAGCACTAACTCAAAAAGATATATGTACCCATACATTTTTTGTAGCAATATTTTAATAGCTAAGATATGGAAGTAACCTACATGCCCATCAATGAATGAATGGATAAAGAAGATGTGGTATGTATATATACAATGGAATCTTACTCAGCCATAAGAGAGAAGAAATCTTTCAATTTGTGACAATATGGATGGACTTATGAGGTATTATCTTAAGTGAAATAAGCCAAACAGAGAAAGACAAATGCCATATGAGTTCACTTATATGTGGAATCTAAAGAACAAAATAAATGAACAAACAAAAAGAGGCTCTTCAATAAAGAGAACAAACTGAAAGTTGCCAGAGGGTGGGGAGATGGGCAAAATAGGTGAAAGGGATTAAGATGTATAAACCTCTAGTTATAAATAAGTCATGGAGATAAAAATTACAACATACAAATAATAATATTGTATGGTGACTATACTTATCATAGTGAACACTGAGTAATGTGTATAATTATTGAGTCACTATGTTATACACCTGAAACTAATATAACATGTATGCAACTATACTTCAAAATATATTTTGAAAAAAAATGTTTGTGAGTTCTGGTTTACCATGGCATCTTTTCATCGGGGACAAAAATACCTATGAAACAGAAGAAGGCAAAAATTTCTTATCAATACTAAAAACTAAAATTGACATCTAATCTATTACAAGTAGCAAGAGAATATACCAATTAAATATAAGCCCTATGGAGTAAATTGAACAAAACAATCAACGTTCAATACATGTCATGTTGCAAGAAACAGGAAATCTGATGGCTAAAAAGAAACCAAAAATCCATTGTCTGCTCCCAACTAATTGCTTCTGGCTCAGACTTAGAGTCTATGCCAACTAACAACCTACCAGTCCACTGTTTGTGAAGAGGTCAAAAATACTGTGGTCCAAGCCAAAATATCAGTACCTTGAATCCTAGAAAACAACAAATAGACGGGTTGTGGGACTGGCATGATGCCTGGTGCCCTACTAAGTGTAGTTCAAGCAAGTCAAATGCTGAATCAGAAACAATGAGTGGAGAACAGCAAAACAACAAACGCCAAGGGATGTAGGCTTGGGGAATTCCAATTATTCAAATGTAGGAAAAACAGTCAACAGGGATAGAAGGTAATCATACCTCAGTCTGTCAGGGACAGGTGAGAAGAGTACCTGCCAGAGTCTGAAGATGGAACTAAGACTGAGTATGACAAGATGACTGTCGGCCATAGATCCCAGAAGACCAACAGAGACAGGGAGCAGGGCCCAAGGAAGGAAACAAATGTCTGTTGTCAGAGTCCAGGTCTGGATGGAGCGCCTCTGGTGGAGGTTAGGGAGGAAAAAGATTGCCCAAAATTAGTGCCAAATCTGGGAAGAGATTTTAACAAAAACAAAAGTAAGAACACACCTCCGAAACACATATATCCCTAAAACCAGAAAAAATGAGAAAACTGACATTCTCAGTTGTGTGATAGATGACACAAACTTAAGACGCAAGAACAGAAAAGTCTAAAAAAAGACCAATCCCATCAACTTGAACAAACATTAATCAGTTTAAAATGTCCCATTTAAGCATAACAAAATCCATCTGCTTAGGTGAAGGAGGAAAAGCAATCAATTCTGTCTACTTACCAAAGATACACCTGACACAAAATAATACTGAAAGGTCAGAAATAATGTACTAGAAAGACTGAAAGGGGGATAATGCAGGTTGAGCTTATAGTTTGGGGCAAAAAAAGGAACCAAGCAGGGATCAAAAAGATCATGCCAAAGAATTCAAGACAAAAGCATTGAACAAATGAAAAAGGATAATTTTATGTTAACAAAAGTTGTAATTCATAACAAAAAGATTAAGTATATGAATCTGTAAACCCTATATAATATGGCACTATTATAAATTCTAAAAACTATTTTAGGTATTCAAAGAAAAATGACAAAAACCAATATTTTTTGAAGTGTCAAACTAAAAACAAATCTTGTATTCTTTAAATTTCTTCTCAAATATTATGGAAATTTTATGAAAACTGTCATATTTTACTACCAACAACCTCACTAGTTTCCAAAAAAAGAAATTAAACTGGAAACATCCATCTACTATGTATTAAAATAATATATTAATAACAAAAACTTAAGCAATAATGCAAACAAACTTTTTTAAAATAACAAAGACATGTATATCTTCTCCCCATGACACCCATTAAAAATCATCTGATCAAAACAAAATTAAATACAGAATATTTTTTAAACCACAAAGTTAAAATGATAGTTTCAATGTAAAGGAAACAGCTGGAAAATAAATCATTCAACTCAGCATTCGACTCAGGGACGAATACCCAAAAAAGTAAGGAAAGAACTGAAGTGAATAAGGTACATTTTAAGCCAACAAAGGAAGCAGAGTGAAGTTGACGGACCTTCGGACCTTCGGCAAATTCAAATCAGGAGAAAAAGTGCAATAAGGCAAAGAGCAAGTAGATAAATGTAGGAATGATAGAGCTGGTAACAACAGAAAGTATTTACTAATTTACTTATTTATTTAAGATTTTATTTATTTATTTGACAAGCAGGGGAAGTGGGAGAAGGAGAAGCAGGCTCCCTGCTGGGCAAGGAGCCTGCTTCGGGGCTCCATCCCAGGACGCTGGGTTCATGAGCTGAACTGAAGGTAGATGCTTAAGGGCCTGAGCCACCCAGGCACCCAACAGAAACAACTTAAAACAATAGGAAAACGTGTTGTATCACTCCATGTTAATATTAAAAAATTCCCATGAAAAATATAAACTTGTCTTAAAAAACTAAGTTACTAAAATTGATTCAAAAGGAGTCAAAATCAAATAGACACACAACCACAGACAACACGGAAAAGGTGCAAAAGAAGTACCGGCTCTGAAACCAGATGGAGTTTTTTCCAATGTTCAAGGAACAGCTAATGCTACATAAATTGCTCCAAAGACAGAAAGATATAGATAGCTACACAATTTATTTTATAAAGCCAACATAGCTCTGATACTCAAACAAAAAGAAAAGCCATTTTCTTTTTGATTTACTCGAAAACCTGAAATGAATTGCTAGCAAACTAAATTCAAGGCTATGTTAAAAGTCAACCAAGAGAGATTTATTCCCAGAAGTCACAGATTAAACAGATTCAGTAAGAGAAAGTATTATGGGATAGATAATAGATACATGCTGAAAGAGCTTTTGATACAACCCATTCTTCTTTTTTTATTTTTTGAAGATTAGAAAACTGGAAGTTCAAGACTTTCTGAATATTATTTACTTACCAAAAAAGGAACCCAACATCACATTTCAGGATAAGATATTAGAGGCATCTCCATTAAAATCAGGAGCAAAGCAAAAATGCCTGCTGTAAATGTTATTGTACAAAATTGTACATTGAGTTCATGCCAATAAAACAAAATGGGACAAAAAATAAAATTTAAAGAACACTGGAAATACAGGAAACAAAATTATTATTGCTTATTGATGGCATGATTATAGGTCAAAAATGAAAGAAAATCATGTTTGTTTTTATTTATTTTTAAGAAAATCATGTTTAAAATGTAATCTCTTGGTATATATATACAGTGGAATATTGCTTAGCCAGAAAAATGAATGAAATCTTGTAATTTGCAGTGACATGGATGGAGCCAGAGTGCGTTATGCTAAGCAAATTTAGTCCATCAGAGGAAGACAAATACTTTATGATTTCACACATATTTGGAATTCAAGAGATGAAACATATAAACATGGGTTGGGGGGAAGATAGAGAGAAGCAAACCATGAAGTGGACTCTTAACTATAGAGAACACACTGAGGGTTACCAGAGGGGAGGTGGGGTGGGTGCTGAGTTAAATGGATGATGGGGATTAAGGAGGACATTTGTAGAGATGAGCACTGGGTGTTGTATGTAAGTGATGAGTCACTGAATTCTACTTCTGAAACTAATGTTACACTATGTGTTAACTAACTGTAATTTGAATAAAAACTTGAAAAAAATAAAATAAAACCTTTTGGAATCAACAAGACACCTCAGTAAGTTAGAATAGGAAAAAATAGATTTTAATATTTTTGTCTATCCTATATGTGCACACTCGCCAGTCAGAAAATGTAATGGGAAAATATCCATTCCCTAGAACCACACTAAAGTCATAATCTTCATTCTCATCTGGGTCCTCCACACTCCTGAGGAATCCTACAACTTTGGTCCACTCCCCCACCCACCTACCCCTCCTCTGTCTTAGCAGATCACTCCCCTACCCCATCAGATGGGAGTCCTCTTAACCTCCTGTCTTTCATCCTACACACCTACCCACATCGGAATCCACCCTCCTCTTTCCCACAAAATGCCAGAGGTCTCACCTTTCTCCCTGTCAAAGGCCAACCTTCTGTCTGTCCTTACTTTCCCATCTTCTCAGAATTATCTTTCTTCCTGTTGTACCAGTAACCTCTCCTTCCTTCTCTTGCTATTCTGTTTCCATTCTGTTACCATTTAAATATGATAAAATCTCTATCTTTCTATACTCCCTGCTCCTTCTTTTCCAGTTTCATTTTCTTTTCCCATTCATAGTCTTCTTTTAAAATCTGGAGGAGTTGGGGCACCCAACCACTGGGTGGCTCAGTCAGTTAAGCGTCTGCCTTTGGCTCAGGTCATGATCCCAGAATTCTGGAATCGAGCCCCACCTCAGGCTCCCTGCTCAGTGGGGAACTGCTTCTCCCTCTGCCCCTCCCCTCTGCTCTTGCTCGCAGGCACTCTCTCCCTCTCTCTCTCTCTCTTACTCTCTCTTTCATGCTCTCTCGGTCTGAAATAAATAAATAAATAAATAAACAAATAAATATCTTTTTAAAAATCTGGAGGAGATATTAATATCTGTCACTAGGAAGATCTATTCAATAGGTAAATTTGACAATGTAATTTCTCTCTTTAAAACTTCTTCCTGGAATGCCCTCCACTACTCAAAGCTTTCACCTAGTTCACTCTTAGGTATTCTTTAGCTCTCAAGTCAAAGGACATTTCCTCACATAAAGTGATCCTACATCAGGACTTCCACACATGGAGTGATAGTATGTTCCAGCATTAGAATCCTGATTACTAAATAGATGGAAATCTTTCTTAAATAATTTGTGAGTTATAACATAAGTCCAATCAAAATCCCAATGGAAGGTAGGATTGACACTAAAACTTGACAATGGTAGCACAGAATGATAAACCAATCTTACTTATTGTAAAGAAGTTAAAATTCTATAATAAAGTTGTAGAAAATAAGATCCTTTCCTTTAATGAAAATAATACACTATTGACCTGGTAGGATTTAGAAAAAGAAAGTAAAATGTTTCAACTTTTGGAACTGAATAAATTTATATCACCAACTGAATAAAGAATAATTGTATTGTGTCAATCACTATTTGAGAGGTATTAGATAATTGTTATGCTTTATTCATAATAAAATCTCCGTCTGACACAATATCATATAATACCATAATATAAAAGCCAAGACAAGAATGACCATTGTCTCCTCTATCATCAAAGAAAAACGTAACAAGGCCAAAAGAAAATGAAAGACATAAGTACTAGAGAAGAGGAGATTAAAATCTCTATTACATATAGGTGATAGGATTGTCTTTCTCTAAGATCCATGAGAGGTAACTGACTTTTCAAAAACATAAAGAGTGAAACCAATGCCTTTATGATTTACCAGGGAAATACAGTATATAGAATATCTAAGAATAAACTTATCAAGTAATGTACTAAAGCCATGTATTTTTAAAAAACTACAAACAATTTTACTGTAAGACAGGACAGAAAATTTGAGTTAATGTAAAAGTTGATATAACATGAACTTGAATCTTTAATAATATCAACACTCCACTGTGTGTCTACCACAACCTATTTTTCAAACAGTCTAAACCCATTTTTCAAAACTATTTTTCAAAACAGTCTAAAAATGAGTTGGCCTGGTTTTACATGTGTGGATGTATATGTAAGAATGTTGGAGGAATATTTGGAAGAAGATACTTCAAAATGGTGGCAGTGTTATCTATGAGTGACAAGTGTATGAGTGATTTTTACTTTCTTCACACTTCATGTGTATACAGTAGAATTCTTTGTACAGCAGTATGAATTTGGCTACAATGTCATTAACTATAGTTCTTAGCCAAGTCCCCATTTTGCTAAAATTTTTACATGCTGGGAGTTAGGGAGTAATATGAAAATTGAAGGGAGAGAGAACCTACAAATACTTGTCTCTAGTATTCTCATAGCCTGATTTCTCTGGATTGGATTGACAAAATGGGCACCAGCTCATTAGCAAATTCTGGGAAGTCCCTGTCAGCAGTAGGATTCAGAATTATTCTCATCAATATTTACGTCAGAATAAACATGTACAACCATGTACAACACCAAGCCACATCTGGGACCAGAAAGGATTTGGATAACCTGGATGGACTTCCAGAATACCACATGGGCCAGTTACACGGACTTGTTCAGGCCATTTTGCACGTTTGATTTTCTTAGAGCCCACCTATGATATTATAGTGAGGTCTTACTGCATTACTTTCTTTTCCAAGTTTTTAAAAATTCTGTTTCACTAATTTTTTAAATAGATGATTCATTCACTTAATTCAGATCTCCAGTGAAATCATGGTTTAGACAATATTCAGCAACCTCTGTTAACCTCATAAAAAAAAGACCAGGAGACATTTTCTATCTCCTGATGGAAGAATTGAGTGCGACGTAGGAAGTTTTCTTGTCAAAATATCAGACCTGCCTCTACTCAAGCCTCTAGATAGAACTTCCAGTTTACAGATACACTGGGGACAGTGGAACATGTGAAATGACACCACAGAAGCCATCAGCAAAATCTGGAATCTAGAAAACTCTACTGATCTCTTAAAAAATATATTTCAAGAGAAAAATTTAAAAAGAAAGGGAGGGGAAGTTATAAATGAAAAGAAACTTAAGAGATTTAGTAATTAAATGTCATCCAAGAACTTGCCTGGATCATGACATAAATCAACTATCAAATTTTTTTAATGAAAAATGAGGACATTTCAAAACACTTTTTGTATTTGAAATTCTTGTGAAAATGTCAATATGCAATAATAGTATTGTTTATATTTTTAAATATGGTCTTACACTTTAAAGATAAATACAAAATATTTGTGGATAAAATCATACGATGTCTGGAATTTGCTTGAAAACAAGCCAGTGGGGTTAGGAGTATAGATAAAACAAGATTGGCCATGAGTTGTAAATGTTAAAGTTGGGTAGTATATGGGGATTCCCTAGACTATTCTCTCTGCTTTTCCTAGATTTAAAAAGTTCTGTAATAAAGAAGCTACAAAAGAAACTACAAAGTCTCCATTCTACTCTCCCATCTGTCCAGTTCCCAGTCTTACTACTTGTAGTTTCTTGTGCCTCTTTCCAGAGTTTGTATGCAATAAATGCCTTCTATCGTTAGAAAAACACTTAAGCACGTTATTTTAAAAGACCAATTTCTTAGGAAGTATCTGACTTTCAACCTATCGGTTGACAGTTATTTGAGTTCATTCCATAAGACTGATGCTCATTTCCCTTCTGACTTCCATGGACACAGCACCAGATCATTGGGACCAGGATAAGTGCTCGAAAATAATGACAGCAGAATCATTCTTGGTGACTGTTTCCATGGGAATGGGAATGAATCAGCGACAGAAAACTCTTAAATCTCAGCCTAAGGGTCACAGAAGGCCATTCCATTTTCAAAGGGTTGTGGCTGTTTACAGCTTTTATGTTTGGGGGGATGAAAAAATATCAAACATAAATTTATTTCATTGAAGAACATTACCTACTCCTACATATGAAAACCCAGCCATTATTCAGGGAGCTGTGACTAGCATTCTGCCTACACACGGTCCGGGTTGTGAGTGGTTGCTAAACACCATCATCTTCAATTTGACAGAGACGGTTCTGAAAGTCTGCATTTCTGTAGCATTTTAAAGTGAAGGGTGGAATTCAGGGCTCTGGAAGAGTACTGGCTTACAACTTTAAGCAGTACTGAGGGGGCTTCTGTGGGCTAATTAGAATGCAATTAATGTAAAGCTGAAAACTGGAATTAATTCAAATTAATCTCTGACAAGAAACGATACATAAAGAATTTGAGAAAGGACAGCCACGTTGTGAGTTCTTAAATGGAAATAAGTTTTGAGAGAAGCTATTTAAGGATATTTCAAATAATTTAAATAATTATACTCAATCCAAAGGCTGTTTGTACATCTGTCTTTTTATTGTTAAATAATACTAGATTGTGGTTGCAGAACAATAACCGTCTCTTCTTTATGCACATCCGGCAGCATGAATCTTGGCAATAGATCATCTGAGAAAATTGTTTTTTGGGTGATGAATTGCCAGGTTAAGAGTATTATATTCCTGCTATCATGCCTTCATTATCAGAGCATTTTAGAAAATATGTTTTTTTATGTGATACAGGGCTATTGTTGTGATAAGAATTAATATGATGCCTTAGCAAGCAGCTTAAGGAAGTCAAAGTGTGGCGGTTTTAAATTTATACTCCATAATATTACACAGGCAATGAAGATAATGACATTAATAGCATCTTTTTTTTTTAAACCATGCAATTAGCACCTACTTCTATAAGTGAAATAGAAACATAGGAATGATGTGAAGGCATTTTTATCTAATTCATTAAGATAAATAAAGGATAATGAGTTTTATGTGTAGCAGCAGAGGATGGTGACATTAACTCCATTTTCCTGGGTTTGGAAAACGGGGGTGTGCATGTGTGTGTGTGTGGAGAAAAGGAGGCACAAGGACCAGAGCTGAACTAAAGGAAAATCATAAACTCCTAATTTTCTTGCTCTGGTTGAAAGCAGTAAGTAATCAAGTTATGCAGTGACTGTTTACGTAGGTACACTTCAGAACCTCCTTGGAGGCAGGAGACATTTAAAACTAATTAACAGTTATTAATATTGGAAAATTCCCCAGGCTTTAAAAAAAATATTTTCTTGCAGAAACATGCAGTGAAGACACGTGTTGGAGAGGAGCACGCTGTCTTCTCCAAGTGAGAGAAGATAAAACAACTTAAAACACTACCACCAAACAAGCTAACAAAACAACAAGCAGCTAAAAATTCTAGGCAGAGGGACTTGCGGGAGCACTCAGCCATGGGGCGGGCATGGTGGAGAATAAGAATGCTTAAAACGTGCCGTAAATTCTCAGTCGTGTTCCTTAGGTTATTGTGCAATTTCTCCCTTTTTTTTTTTTCTTACAGTTCCATGTTTCTCACTTAGAAAACACTATGCAAATATATACAAAAGCAATATCATAGTTGGCTTCTTGTTTATTTGTCCTGAGACTAACTTGTAATATTGTACTTTCACAGCTCCCAGCCAAATGGAATCCAAACTGTTAACAAAAGTTCAAACTGCATGAATTTTCCAGCACAACAGGTACTGTTTTGGAGTACTGTTCTCATCATCATATGATCCCTTTCAATCTGCAATCTAAGAATTGATTTGGGTGGAATTTGAGTTCTCAATTAGGAAATAGTCGTTTTTAGTCGTTGCCACGTAGGAAAGAAAAACACCCAAATCTTGCACATGTTGAGTGCTGGCTGTGTTTCAGAGGGTCTGTCTATACCAACTCCTACAGCAGCCCTTTCCTGTGGATGTAACTTCCCCGTCTATATGTCTACATACTTAATGTCCCTGTCAATACAGGACCTGATGCCGTGCTAGCCGACGATGGTGCTTGACAGATATTTGTTCATCTGTTGGAGAAACTGAGGCTGAAGGATTCTATATTTCATCCAAAGTTATCTGCAATTCAAAACTCAGGTTTCTCATTCCAAGTCCCTGGCTTTGCACCCTTTAGAGCTCTTTCTTTCAAAACCAAAACATGTGCCAAGTATTGAACTACAAGAGTGCATTTACAAGTGATGGGCTCTCCTGAAGAATTATTTATGAAGGGGCTATATAGAGAAGAAGCAAGCTGATTTTTATATAGGACCTATGAAATTAGCTCTGGCTTTAGAATTCAGCAATCACGACTCTCTACCCCAGAAAATCAATAAATAACCGACCAAGCAGGCTACACGATCGGGGTCCTTTATGTTAAAAATGTTTAGTGGTGTATTTCAGGCATATGTCTTGGCGTGTGCTTTGGAATCAGAAGATGGACTGTGGTAATGGAAATGGGTTGCAAACCTTCTCGAGATCATAAAATGCACCAGTTTATGCCAGGATAACATATGGGGCTGGCGGCCTTCCTGCAGGGAACTAAATTCAGAGGGATATTTCAGGGTCTTATTCCCAGGGAGAAGACTGAGTAGTTGGGCATTCGTCCATTTCTTATCTTTCATTCAATAAATATTCGTCAAGTGCATTTTCGGTGCATTTAATTATAATGTAAGCAACATGTCCTCATCTATAAAGTGGGGGGAAATAGATCTTATCTCACAGAGCAGAGAGAATGAAGTAAGAGCGTGCACAGAGGGCTTAGAATAATACCTGGCATGTAGTAATTCTTAAAAAACTGTTAGTTGTGACTATTAGGTTCTTACAATGCCCTTGACATTGTGCCAGGTGCTGAGATTCAAAGACAAGTTTAAATTTGTCTTTTTCTCAGGAAACCCCCAGTTGTAGAGGGAGACACACGTGTAAACTAAAGTCATGGAGACAAGTCAGTAGAAGGTTCCATGAGATGCGCAGGAAGGACAAAGAAGGGACTAGCCTAGCATATTAAGGGGTCAAAAATGCTCCACCCTGGAGGTGACAATCTGAGTCTTGAAGGATAAGTAAATATTCTGTGTGTGTGTGGTGAGGGAAGATGGTGGGAGTGGGGGACAGAGGGACTTAAAGTAGCAAGAACAGGCTTCGTAACTTTCCATGACTTTCCATTCAGTCATGGAAAGACTGGTCGGAAGGAGCTGCTTATTTATGAGGGAGGCTGAAGATAGATCCTTGTTCGTGAGAAGAAGGAAATGAGGCCAGATTCATGGGAGAGTCACTAATTCATGAGAGACCTTGTCCTGTCAGCAATGAGAAATGACTGAAGTGCTTTCGACAGGAGGGTATTATAAACAGATGTGTGCTTTGTAGAAAACTCATGAAGGGAAGTATGGGAGATAAACTGAGGGTATGAATGAGACTTGACATGGGAAGAATAGTAAGATTATTGAAACAGACCCAACAAGGAATGAAAATATCTTGAACCATGAGCAGCGACAATGGGCATGAGGGGAAGACAGATTCAAGAGACATTAAGAGGAAAGGGTGAGAAAGATGTTGGGATCAATTGGGTGGTGTGTCAGTGAAAGTAAAAGTTGGGTACCAATATTACTCACTCAGGAGCTTCAAAGTATATCCAGAAATGTGGGGATTAAAGGAGGAGCGGTTGTGGAAAGATAAATAGTGAGTTTTGGGTTGAACATAGGAAGTTTAAGACGCTGATAGGACATTCTGGAGAAAATATACAGTAAGTCATAGATGTATAACTTTTTAATATAAAGAAGAGATGAGGTAGAAGTACAGATTTGGCGGTTATCAGCATATCGGTGGACATGGAAGCCATCAATAAGATTCTGGAGAGAGACCACATTAGCAGAGAAGAGGACCAAATATTGGAGACACCAATGTTTAAGTGATGGTGGAGAAAGGGAAGTTTGAAAACAAGGCAAAGAACGATTAATCAAGGAGCTAGAGATTGAGGCAAGAAAGAGCGGTATCACCAAAAGTCAAAGGGATTGTGGAATCTCAAGAAGGTTATCACCATCAAATACTGTAGAAAGTACATGAAACATGAGAGAAGCCTATTACTTTTGAAGCTTAGGGATTTGTTGTTATTTTAATCTCTGTCAGGGCAGTTTCAGTGGGATCCAAACTGCATTTGATTTCCCAGGCTATGTAGTCGTGTGTGTGTGTGTGTGTGTGTGTGTGCATGAGCATGCACATGTATATATTTCCTCTTAAGTAAGTTACTGTCTTCGTAAGCCTGCCTAAATATTTCTTCTTTTGTGTGTCTCTTCTACTCATGTTTCTCTAGGTTTCTCATTTACTTATTCCTAATTTGATAGTCTAAGTATCTGTGTGTTGAGTGACAAATTTTAGGAGACTCAATGTCAAGATTGGCTGTGTCCTTCAAGGATTCAGCTGTAATAAATATGGACAAGTAAAAGTACTTGCCTCAGGTTCTTCTTCCTAAAGAAAATGACTTTTGGCAAAGTGGCAAGAGTCACGTTCTTTGATTATAGTCATATCTGCTCAGAAAATGCCCTGGTAGGACACTGTCTTGGTAGGAAGTTGTGGCAGATCTGCCAAATCTTCCTTGAATCTGTTCAATATGAAGCGATGTCTTCCAACTTCCACCACAAGATTTGTTTCAAAAAGTTTTAAGAAATTCTAAAGGGATGATTGTTGTAAGATTTCTCCACGGTGAAAGCAGAATCTCAGCTCTGCAGGCCTCAACGCTTCAATTTCACTCCTACAAATGCAAAAATGCGAACAGAAAATCCATATTTGAATGTCTAACTTTTTAAATAATTACAGAAGCATCGTAAATAGCAAAAATAGTACAGAAAGGTTTGGCCTTTTTCTTGGTTTTTCCCAGTGGCTACATCCTACATAACTGTAGTCCAATATCAAAGCCATGAAGTTGACACTGGTAAAATTGTGCGTAGAGGTCTCTGTGGGTTTTGCCACAGGTGGAAATGGGATGACACTGCAGCCACCATGGTAATCAAGATACAGAACTATTCTATCACCACAAAAACACCCCTCATGCTACCCTTTTTGTTATCTCAAAAATGTTATATAAATTGAATCATATGGTGAATAATCTTTTCATAAGCTCTTATTTAAATTCCACTTAGTTTACACACAGTGTAATATTGGTTTCAGGTGTACAATGTAGTGATTCAACATTTCCCTACAACACTTGATGCTCATCACAGGCACCCTCCTTAATCCCTGTCACCTAGTTCACCCATCCCCCCACTCACCTCTTCTCTGCTAACCAGCAGTTTGTCCTCCCTAGGTAAGAGTCTGTTTCTTGGTTTGCCTCTCTCTCTCTTTCTTCCCCCTTTGCTCATTTGTTTTGTTTCTTAAATTCCACATATGAGTTTGATCATGTGGCATTTTGTCTTTCTCTGACTGACTTTTGTTTACTTCGTCTAATACTCTCTAGCTCCACCTGTGTTGTTGCAAATGGCAAGATTTCATTCTTTTTTATGTCCGAGTAATGTTCTGTTGTATGTCTACCACATCTTCCTTATCCAGTCATCAGTCAATGGACACCTGTGATCTTTTAAGACTGGCTTTTTCCACTCAGCATAATGGCCTTGAAATTCATCTAAGTTGTTGCAGATATCAGTAGTTTATTTTTTCTTATTGCTGCATAGCATTTTCCAGAGTGGGTCTACCATAGTTATCCATCCAGTGAAGGACATCTGGGGTGTTTCCAGTCTGTTAACTTTTATGAATAAAGCTGCTGTGAACACTGATGCACAGGTTTTTGTGTGGATGTAAGTTTTTAGTTCTCTAAGATAAATGCTCAGGAGTGTGATTGGTGAGTTGTGTGGTAAGCCTGTATTTAATTTTCTTAAGAAACCGGCTGTATACCATTTTACATTCCCAACAGTAGAGTGTGAGAGAACCCGTTTCTCCACATCCTCAAAGGCATTTGTTATTGTCACTATTCTTTTATGTTCGTTGTCCTAGTAGATGTGTAGTGATAGATCATTGCGATTTTAATTTGCATTGCCCTGATGGCCAATGATGGTGAACATCTTTTCATGTGCTTATTTGTCATCTGTATGTCCTCTTCAGTGAAATGTCACTTTATGTCTTTTGCTCATTTTTAATTGAATTAATAGGGGTTTTTTTAACTGTTGAGTTTTGAGAGTTCTATTTTATATATTTATTATATGTTATATACCATTATATATATTTCTCATACATAATATGTGTATATAAAATAAGATATTTATATTTATCTTCAGTCACACACGTAGCATACAAATATTTTCTCCTAGTAGGTATTTTTGTCTTTTCGTCCTCTTAACAGGACCTTTCACAGAGCAAGATTTTTAATTTTGACGAACTCTGTTTTTTTTTTCTTTTATGTTCCATTAAAAGAAACATGTCATATTTGGATTTTACGGTTGAACTTCATTTGAATTTCTGGAGGACAATAAGACAATCCGTACTCAAAACAACAATAAAAAGTGGTCATACCTGAAATGATAGATTTCTGGGAATTGTTTCAGAATAATCCAATTTGGAGGACAATGTAGGAGAAAAGGGGGTGGGGATATAGAAAAATAAGAATGGCCATGAGTTGATAATAACTGAAGCAAGTAGCTTCAATTGAAGCAAGTTAGGTACATAAGGTACCCGAGATTATTATATTATTTTTCCCACTTTGGCATATGCTTGAAATTTTCCATAATGAAAAGATTTTTAAAAAATGGTGTGTTTCTTTTGACTAAATAATCCAGTCTGGGGAATTTGCCCTAAGGAAGAGCTTAAAATGATGGAAAAAGAAAGCTATTTGTACAGAGATGTTTATAGCAACATTATTTGTGAAAGTAGAAGGAAAAATCAAGGAATACAAATAGCTAGTGATTAGGGAACGGTTATATAATCTATGGTATATCATCTCAGGGGACCATTACGGAGCCATTAAAGTGATAAACGTGAGGCTGAAGATATACAAAAAGTTTTTTACAAAATGATGTTAGAAAGAAAAAACAAAACAATCCTTCAGCTGTGATTTAGCCAGCCATAGTCTTGGAATACTGTGATTTTATATTTCTAATGCAAAATTTTAGTTCATTACCATTAAACGATCTAATGATAATTTCAGTTGCCATAAATAAAAGAATAATGGCAGCATGATTGGGCTTCTTCTAGACCGCACTGGCAGATAGAGGCAGTAAGGTAGGCAAAGGGGTCTCCTTTACCCCACCCCATGGTGCGAGGTACCTGGTGGCAGCACCCACACCCGACCCCTCAAATAGACACACCCTTAATCCTGGTAATGTGTTAAAATTCCTGGCAGTTCCACAAGCATTTTACTAAAGCACATAATAATTAAGAAAAGGAAAATGCAAGTGCATAGGACATTAAATTTCAAATCAGTAAAGGACTTATTTTTTCCTATGTAAGTGTAATTAAAATACAGTGTTTTATTAGTTTCTGGTATACAACATAATGCTTCAACAATTCCATCCATTTCTCAGTGCTCATTGAGATAAGTACACTCTTCATCCCCTTTATCTATTTCACCCATCCCCCCACCAACCTCTCCTTTGGCAACCACCAGTTTGTTCTTCATATTTAAGAGTCTGGGGTTTTTTTGTTTGTTTGTCTTTTTTTCCTTTGTTTTACATTTGCTTTATTTCTTAATTCCACATATGAGTGAAATCATACAGTATCTGTTTCTCTGCCTGACTTATTTCGCTTAACACAATACCCTCTAGGTCCATCCATGTTATTATGAGTGGCAAAATTTCACTCATTTTTAGGGCTGGGTAATATTTCATATTACATATATTTACCACATCTTCTTTATTCACTCACCTATCGATGGACACTTGGGCTGCTTCCATGTCTTGGCTGTGATAAATAATACTGCAACAAATAGGAGTGCATATATCTTTTTGAATTAGTGCTTTTGTTTTGTTTGGGTAAATACCCAATAGTGCAATTGCTGGCTCATGTGGTATTTCTATTAACTTTTTGAGGAAACTCCATACTGTTTCCTACAGTGGCTGCACCAGTTTGCATTCTACCGACAGTGCACAAGTGTTCCTTTTCTCCACATTCTCACCAACGTTCGTTATTTCTTGTGTTTTTGATTCTAGCCATTCTGACGGGTGTAAGGTAATATCTCATTGTGGTTTTAATTTGCATTTCCAGTAAAGGACTAATTTTTAAAACAGTTGCTAAAAAGATATAGTTTACTTATAATTTATAGTTTACTTATAATTTATAGTTTACTTATAAGCTGGAAAATCCTTACCTTAGAGTATTATAATGCTCACAAATATTTCCTGATTAAATGTGGTGAATCAGGAAAAGGGTTCACCACAAGAGCATGTTCTTTTGAGAGAGAGAGCACGTGCATGCAAGGTGGAGGGAGGGGCAAAAGGAGAGGGAGAGAGAGAATCTTAAGCAGGCTCCATGCCCAGCACTGAGCTGGATGTGGGACTCCATCTCACGAACCTTGTGATCATGACCTGAGCTGAAATCAAGAGTCGGCCACTTAACCAACTGAGCCACCTAGGCACCCCCCCCCACCAGATCATGTTCTTAAAAGCAACAAATCTAGTTTGTGTTGGAAATTGTGGTGGTTTAAAGATGTGCACAAATTCTTTGATATTCCTCCTTTGGAAAAGTGGAGTCTAATTCCCCTCCAAGTGTGGGCTGTACTTAGTAATTCACTTCTAATGCATAGAAAGCGGTGGAAGTGAAGGTGAGTTACCTTCAAATTAAGACATAAAAGGCAAGTGACTTCCTCCTTGCTCTCCATTAAATCTTTTGCTGTAGGGTACACAACTACCATTTTGTGGGGGGACACTCAAGCAGTCTTAAGGAGAGGCTCACCAAGAAGGAGTTGAGAGCTCCCACCCACAGCCAGTAAACTTAAAAGCAAATCTCCAGATTCAGTAGAGCCTTCAGATGACTGAAGTCCCAGATGACCTCTTGATTGCAACCCCACAAGAAACTCTGAGCTAGAATCGCCTGGCTAAGATGCTCCTGAGTTTGTGACCTACAGAAATTGTGAAATAATAAATGTTTGTTGCTTTACACCAGTGAGTTTTTGAGTAATTTATTACGCTGCAGTAGATAATACAAAAACATCTAGAAATCTTCTAGAAATTTAATTGAACATGGTTCTTAAGAATTTGTGTTTAGTAGAATCTTACTGACTTCTCCCAGTTCCTGATGGTCTCCTATGAGATGAAAATTTTGCCAGCAGAAGTTCTTCCAACTAGAAAAATTTTCAGAAACACAATTCTACAAATGCAAAAAGGTTTTTGCATCTAAAATCTCTATACCCATATGATATGGACTAGACTATCAGTGACATAAACAACAATATTAACGTGAAAAGGATTGGGGGTACTTTTAAGTTGTTTAAACATTAGCAATTTAAAATATATTTTACTTTATTTTTTATTTCTTTTTAAAGATCTTATTTATTTATTTGACAGAGAGAGAGATCACAAGTAGGCAGAGAGGCAGGCAGAGAAAGAGGGGGAAGCAGGCTCCTTGCTGAGCTGAGAGCCCGATGCGGGGCTTGATCCCAGGACCCTGAGATCATGACCTGAGCCGAAGGCAGAGGCTTTAACCCACTGAGCCACCCAGGTGCCCCTAAAATATCTTTTAAATTAATATTAATTCCAAAAATTGTTGTCTATAAAATGTTTCATTGTTTAAAATTTGTTTTATTTGTAGTTTTGCTTTTAATATTTATACCGAAGAGAAGGAAAAAGAAAAGAAAGATGAATAGAGTCCAAAGACTGAGAAAAGAGGACCTTTATTTATGAAAATATTTCTCATGTGACTAGTACCACACCTTTGCTGATCTTTAGGATAATGCCCTTCCTTTTTTGGGAGGCAAAAGTATTATTGTTCAAAATATGTAGCGGTTTTCACTTAATTATTTTTGAGTGAACATCATAATGTGACATGTCTTAGCTCTAATTTAAGAATGCCTTTTAATGCTTTCTGTGACTATTGGTCAAATTTAGATTGTTTTCTTTCATCGAGGCTTCAGCTGGGAGTTGAAACAGCAGAGGAGTGTCCAGGGATCTTGAAAGAAAGGCTTTGGGTCTCAAAGTCTTTGATTCCTCCATACCAGTGTATGAACTGGCAGGCTTCTTTGCAATGACACTGTCAGTGTATTCCACAGGAAAGGCTTTGAATTTCATCTTAAGAAGTAATTCAGTGAGAAACAGATTCTTTTTCCGATACCTCCACAGAAATAATGTAATGGAAAGTCCTCCCACTTCCACAGAAGGGATATTTGTCCATGTTGGGTTGGAGGAAGAAAAATGAGATTTGGGACTCACGGCCATGCACCACAAAAGCCAGACTTTGTTAATGTAGGACAAACAAAAACCCTCCTGATGCTAAACAACTGTGAAAATGATAAATTCCAATGATAAAACCAAACCTGATTAATGTCTCTGGATTAAGAAGCAATTTAATGCGTGTAACTGAGATATGATGGAATAATGAGTAGATAGTGCCAGAAATTATTAAATAACCTGGAAGATATCAAAATAACTTCTAGAAGCAAGAGCATCTACTCTTGATTCCCGGGCTTTGGAGAATATAAAGTTAAGAAAGCTATGCATTAATCTGATAGGATGGTGAGATATCTCCATGTTTTTGTTTTTGTTTTAAGATTTTATTTTTTTATTTGACAGAGAGAGAGAGAGAGATCACAAGTAGGCAGAGAGGCAGGCAGAGAGAGAGGGAGAAGCAGGCTCCTCACTGAGCAGAGAGCCTGATTCGGGACTTTATCCCAGGACCCTGAGATCATGACCTGAGCTGAAGGGAGAGGCTTTAACCCACTGAGCCACCCAGGTGCCCCAAGATATCTCCATGTTTAAGTACCTTTTAGTAATGAATGAAATTGTGCAGAATATATGCCAGTGCCCACAGGTGTTTAACATATTCCTAAGTGGCTTCTATGTTATCGAAATTATACTCATTAAGCTTACAAAATAGGTGACTTACTATTCAAAGCATAGGATAAAATCCCAACAAATGGAAGAATTAGAAGCCAATGCACAGACTGTCAATAAGGATAATGCAAGCCTCTTTGGAAAAAATGATTAGGCACAGAAATATCAGATATAATGTGCATGAGATTTAGCAGGGAAAAATATAAGATTCATAGTTGACCTAAGGTTACTATGATTTATTGTTTTTAGGAAGAAAATGGTGGAAAGATGCAAAACTAAGAATGTAGGATATGTGACACAGCCTTAAATTATATTTTATGTCTTAGTCAAACCCTTATAATTATTGTTTGCGAAGCAGTGCTGTAAATCTAATACTCTATTGTGTGCCATATTTAATAAAAACTAAAATACATAACTAATCTCAGAGAGTGTCTTTAATCTTTAGCTCTGTAAATTAAGATGTACATAGTACCTGGAGCAAAGTTCCAAAGAGTAACTAAAATGACCACACACTGCCTTTTATCTAATGAAGATGATTCTATTGTCCTTCTATGAGAAGGTTTTGAACTTTGTGCCTTGTTGGCCTACTTGGGGTCTTTCTTTTGGCCTATGTCATGTTTTTATTAGCTGACTGATGAGGTAAAGGTGAAGGTCAGCAGTAGAGAGCAGATGGAGGTTAACTTGTCCTAGCAGGGTCACAAGCATGCATGTTTCCCAGAGCTTGAACTAAATTACTTGACTCATGGAGACTTTGAAGGAATTGGGTTCATGGAGCTTGGGCACTAGAAAGCCATGGACTGTCCTGAGGACAATCTTAACAGTTTATCTGTAGCTGCTAAATAAATGTTGTCCATCTGTTTTTAATTTTACATTAGGTCGTGGCTTACACAGAGGGGATTGTATTTGGAACTGCAGCTGGAGAAACCTCTGATGCAGCATGAGTAATTATTGCAATTTTAAAAAAGAGATGGGATGGTAACTTTTTTGGGGGGAGGAGCATGGTTGGCTTTTGGAGTTTACCTTCGTAAAAATGAAGGAATGGATCTCATGCAACTCTGTGATTTCCAAAAGTATAGACTTCTGCTTGTTAGGGCAAGATGAAAGAAGAAGTAATGTAACCATTGATTTCACACCCTAAAATATCAAGATGCCAGGTTATTTTGTGGAAGTCATGTTAGTCACATACAGAATTTTGTTTTCACAGAGTATTTTTCATGGGAAGAAGAATTATATATATGAACCATATTAGTTAACATTTTAAAACATTAGAACTTTCCTCCCAGATGTTGCTTAGTATGTCTGGATTGGTGGTAATCATTTGGGGGTCCCAGAAAAGAAAAGGACCTAGAAGAACACCCTGAGAATGAAGATAGCCTTTTCGAGCTACATCCCCACATTTACTTTAGCCCCACTGAGGGTCTCTCTGGATGGAGAAACGGAGGATGGAGAAATGATTGAGCACCACTGATGTAGGTCAGTGCAAGAGGACATCTGTTTTCAAGCTCCAGCTGTGAGGAGAGACCACCCAGATCCAAATTTTGACTCTACTGCTTCCCACTTGTGCGATCTGAGGCAAGTCACATGACTGCCTAAGCCTCACTTGGCACACTTGTAAAATGGGGACAAAAACAAAAGTATTTTTAAGAGCGAATGAGTGGTTAAAAAGAGATAAAGCGAGAAAAACACTCAGCACGGTGACTGGTGTATAGTAATGAGCACTCAGTAAATAACAGTATAGTTATTGCTCTCCAAAGAATTCAAAACATCTCAAATCTGAGAAGAGAGAATGATGTTCTAAAAATTGCATTAAAAGAAGTGTCTAGGTAGGGCCTGAATTAATGGCACTTCCTTTTGGAAATTGAAAAGGAAAGCCTTCCACTGGGTGGGATTCGACTAAATGGTGTCTACGTTTTCTTATTTCAGTCTAAGAGTCTTTGAAATACAGTTGAATACGGGAACTTTTGCCCCTGTAACAGTCTGTATAGAATGAATGCTGTGTGAGCTAGCGATGATTATGTGCTTCATAATTTCAGTGTAATTCAGAGTTCACTGGTCAGGGTCAAGCCTACAATTCCTTATCTCATTTGTTCCCAGCTGGCCTGATTCTCATTATCTGCGAAGATTCACGTGGAATGATTTATCAAACTTTCCCCCAAAACTCTTAAAGGACAGCCAGCTGGTTGAGGAAAAATATCTCCTGCTGAATTTTATTTTGCCTGAAATATTGCCACCCTTGGTGTCTTCCTGCTATTGAAGGAATTCGAAGTCCTTCCTTAGCTGATCTTAGATTATGCAGCCATGTTCACTTCCTGAACTGTTCACTCAAGGCTCCAGAACATGCCTTCTTGCTTGTCCTTCCACGAGGCACCATCCTCTTCTCCATCCCTCTGCTCTTCCCTTCAGGGCATTTCAAATGACAGTGCAAATTCCCTGCTCTGGCCTTACCAAAATATGTTCTCCTTCTCTTTCTCTCCCTCTGTCTTAGTCTCCTCAGGCTGCCATCACAAAAATAGCATAGACTGGGTGGCTTAAGCAGCATAGATTTATTTTTCACAGTTCTGCAAGCTAGAAGTCCAAGATCCCTGATTTCTAATGGGGGCTGTCTTCCTGGTTGTGTGGACAACCGCCTTCTTGCTGTGTCCTCACGTGGCAGAGAGAGAGTTACGGTGTCTCTTTCTCTTCTTATAAGCCATCAGACCTATGAGATCAGGGTCTTGCCCTTATGCCTTCATTTATGCCTTATCACTTTCTCATAGGTCCCATCTCCAAATACAGCCACGTTGGGGATTAGGACTTTAAAATAATGAATTTTGGTTGGGGGGGAGACATAATTCAACCCACAGAATCATTCCTCCCCCCATTTTCTTTCTCTTTCTCTCTTCTCCTTTGGAGTCTCCATAGCTATAGCTTCTATGAGCTGTTCTATTCCCTTCCTGCTTCAGATAACATGTTCTTTATAGTTAGATAATTAACTTCATGTCTATTCTTATCTCCTTCACTGGATTACATATACCTGAGGAAGGAATGGCCATTTTTAGTGTCCTCCTGGTCTGAAAGGGTAGAAGAACTTAATTGACTCATTAAAGAGTATCTTCAATTCAGTGAAACTATCCATTGCAGTATAAAAAAACTAAGAATTATTATGGGTATTCAATGAAGGTTTACAATGATCCAGGCACTGTTCTAAGGGCTTTAAAAACATTAATATTGCTAATATGGTTAACTCCTTGTGTTTAAATGTAAACTGAGTTTTTACCATATGCCAGCTGCTTTGCATGTATGTCTCATATCTCATTTAATCCCTACCAATATCTATTACAATGACCATTTTAGAGATGAGGAAACTGAGATTCAGGGACAGCATGTCCCCATAGTTCTATGGCCGGTTAGAGGTGGAACTGGAGTAGGAAGCAGATGGGTCTGATTCTAAAACCCACATTGTCTCTACAACCCCACACTGCAGTAGAATCTACACTGCCTGGTAACACAGGCCAGCAAAGAACTGACTCCCTGAGAGCTTTTACAATCGCATCTTGACTGCTGCTAGGACTGAATCATTGCACAGACACTGTTGGGTTTCACTGTGGCAAAAGGCACCAGCAGAAATTTTTGTGCAGTATTGAATGTTTTAAGCAATCCTGCAGTGGATGACAAATTCATGCCATGCTTATGAGGCTAACTTCAGTGGCCAAGCTGATTTTTCTGCTGTGCAGAGTAATTCAGCTCTTCATTACAAATACTATGTGAGGACAATTAGCAATCCACTGGTCCTGGAACAATAGAATCCTGAGGTGTACTGAACGGGTGTGTGGAGCCTAGCCATGAGGAGGGATTTCGTGCAGAGATGCCAATGGGCCACCAGCTTGTAAAAAAAACCCAGTCAGCGTCCAGATAAATTAACACCAAAACTCCAAAGCAAACCAGCACATTTCTGAGTATCACTCAGTAATTTCATTTCCAAATACTGTGATAATGTAAAAAATAAAATGGTAAGTCTAGGTGGTACAGGGAAATGTATTCTCTCAATTCTTTGCTGGTGGTTGTAGAAGTTGGAACCACCCTTCAGGAAACAATCTGAAATACATATTGAAATCATAGCTTTGAGCTAGCATCCCAGATGGCCTCTGAGGTAACTAGAGGAAAGGAAGACACACAGGGAAGTGAGAATCATCTCTTTCAGTGGTCCCCAGACTATCCATGACCAATCATATTGAGTACTTATCCTCATGTTTGTTGAACTGGGGAGTTTTGAGAGGGGGGGGAGATAGTTCATGTTATTTTTTTGTATAAGAAGCAACTCAAAAAGATCAAGAATATACACAATGTGTGGTGAAAAGTCTCCTTCCTGACCAATAGCTGCCCACTTCCTCTCCCCAGAAACAATCAGTTACTGCCTTATAAGTCCTTCCAGAAATATTTTTTTAAATTTTTGTTTGTTTGTTTTTTCTTCCAGAAATATTCTATGCAAACAAACACACAGAAACACACACACACCCACACCCACGTTATTCAGTGATTTGTATTATTTTCTGTGTCACAGTTAACAGGGAGAAACAAGAAAGGCACCAAGCTTCAGTGTAAACTTACGTATTAGAAATATACGATTAAATATAATGATTTATTGTCTAATCATTATAGCTCTCATCAACCCACTTGCTTTCATTATATCTACCTGGGAAGGGTGGCTATGAATATGGAGCCCTATGCTGTCCTTGGCCACAAATGTTTGAAACTCTCCAGTCTAGATTAGTTGCCCTCTCTGCCTGGGAATCCCTCTTGACCAACATCCACTGCCTCTCCCCTATGTGTGTATGCTTTGTTTCCTACATTGCATTATTCTACCCTCTAGATATGATTTCTCATTTTGGTACAGCACATCCTCCAGTAGCCTTTTGAAAAAGTATGAGAGTAAAATTTTTGCATGTCTAAAAAGCTCTTTGTTTTACCCTTTCCTTTGATTGATAGTTTGGCTGAGTATAGAATTCTAAGTTGTATATAATTTTCTTTCTTACCTTGAAAGCATTGCTCTAGTGTTTTCTAGAGTTGTTGTGGAAAAATACGAAGCTAGGTTAGTTCCTTCTCCTTTGCAATCCTCCATCTGTTAAGGGCAAGAACAAATAAACAAACATGCATCCACATCCACATTCATTATTCTCCTACTCCAGGTCACAAGGCAAGACTCTCATGTTTTCTCCCTTGAGATGGAAGCAACTGACGATCTGTGAGGTTTCTTCTAAACTTAGAGTTCAGTTACAAAGATATAGATGGGAACATTCTGAACCTCCTCTGGGTATGAGATATATTTATTATCATCACTGGTTAATGATCATGAAAAGCATTCCTTCCTATCTTTTTCCAAAGCTCTTCTTGACTCTATCCACTGACTGGGGGAAAACACATTAATTTTGGCTAATTGGTCTGTCAGGATTAATGAAAAGTTTAAATTACAGAACATATTAAAACTGTTACAGGCATCTGTGTTGCAGTGAAGTGAAGTTTGGATCACACATCTGAAGACCTACGTTTAATTAAGTCTCAGCTTTGCCACTTAGAGTCATCTGTCCTTGAGCTGGTCTATTAACCCCTGCAAGCTACTGTTTTCCTGTCTGTAAAATGGGAATAATGCCTAGCTCACAGGGTTGCTGTGATAATTAAAAGCATTAAAGATAGTTGTTCAGCAAATTGTACAAAAAAGTAGTATACACACATGAGGCTTTCTTATAGTAACTTAAACTTGATAAATAATGTGGCCTAGTAGAGGTTTTAAGGAAGCTGCCTTATCGTACAGAAAAGAGTGTTATTTGCATATTTACTGATGTTAACGTCCTTCCCTTCCTGGTTGCTTTTCTACATCATTTAAATTTTTGCCATAGTAAGTAGCTTAACAAATCTTTTCCTCCAAGGTATTATAAAAACAAACCTTAGCCCAGTTTCTTGTCCAAATTATTAGAAATTCCAAATAGGTAAGTTTTGTTGTCATTTTACTTTTTTTCATTTATGAAACCATAAAATTGTTGTTCTGGAGTGGTAAGACTTTTCTGAGAATAACATTACTGAAATAACATTGGCGTTTCGGTGATTTGAAATAAATGGAACCTTGTCATTATTACTTGAAACTGAATTAGATTTTTTTAAAATGGAAGATAAAATAGGACAGAAATGACTTTAAGGGAGAAGTGGCAATCTTATTTTATTTTTTTAGATAGAATTGTATAGACATTTCTCATAAAAGGCCCCAAACAAGGAAACGATGACTCAAGATCGGATTGAAACAGGTTTCATATGCCAGCTATATTTGACATTGTACCTTGAGGCCTCTTGCCCTTTGTATGTACTGCAATTTAGGTCAAAAAAATAAACAAGAAGCATATAAGAGGTCTGTCATTCACAAAGAAATACAGCAGAATATTGCTAAGTATATACAGAAGGATCCATCCAAGACTGAAACCAAATAAGGATAGGAGGTGTCTTTTTTCTTCCTATCACAGATTTCTGTTGTCGAAATGTCCTTATTTCTAATATCACCAAAAATTTACAAAAAGAATTGGTATAGTCCAGTCTTTAAAAAAACCATATCATCCATTCATCCTACAAATGTTTATTGAGCACCTTCTATGGACTGAGTCTAGTTCTACATGCTGTATAAGCGGAAGTCAATAAAATAGACATTTCCTGCCCTCGTGGGACAGGCACTTGAAGATTGAGTCTGGCAAGGAAAGTGTGGGTGGCAGACATTATAAAACATGAGAGGAAATGATGCTATATATCTTAAAGAATGATCTTTCTCTTGGTGTTTGAGGGAGCTGAAAGCCTCCAGAATATTTTGGCTTCAGACCTGATCCCAAAACTTAAACTTCTGCATACATGGAAGGCAAGAACAAGACTCAAGCCATGGTGGTCTAAAGAACCCTGATGACTATGAAGAAATCATATCATTTAACTGGAAGACTGATTGGTCCTCTCCTTCCACCAAAGAATGGCAAGCTGCCAACCAATCTGGTTGCATCAAGTATATTCCAGGATAGCCTTAATTTCTAATACTCCATCCTACTCTCCTCGTGAGAATATTCATACTTGTCACACCATGTTTTCCTAGATTTTGGTTGGGAAAATATGGCCTCTGTCACCATAAAGCAAACACTAGAACAGCAGCTGAGATATTGGAACTCTGCTCTGCCAACACCGCGTAGCAAGGGCAACAAGGAGGAGAGACAGACTGATTAACAGAGGCAGTAATAGCCTGAGATCATGAGGGAAATATCCATAACTCTTAATATGTCAGGAAGCGTGGTAGCATCTGGGGAGAAGGAATGACTTTGTGTTTTTGAAGAGGGAGGAATTTCAAAATATCTAAAGCCATTTTGAGATCCATTGGAGAGACAGTGTAGCACTACTTAAAGGGTAACTTTTTTTCCCCCAAATATGTTTATTTTTTTCAGTGTTATAAGATTAATTGTTCATGCACCATACCCAGTGCTCCATGTTTTTTTCCCCATTTCCCGTTGCTTCCCAGATTGGGTGAGAGAGAACACTGACCTTCTTATTGGGACTCTATACTGGAATATCTGGGCCCATCTAGCTCTTTCTGCCCTGCTGTTTTCCCATTACAAACTCACCATGCATATTCTCCACCAGGGGACAAGGTCATGGAGGCAGAACCACTATAAACATCTATTCTGCCACGAGCTCCAAAACATAAAACAGAATTTCATAGCTTTGTCTCATTTGATGGAAGTTTCCTTTTCCTTTTAGTAAACAAAAGTAACAAATTATAAACACATATGTTTATATTTTTTGGAGCTCACTTTGGTTTGGCAGGAACAGGGGTAGTTTCATTCTCCACTCTCCTTTCTGATCACGTCCAGAGGGGTGAGTCTCACTCATTCAAGTTCCTTGATTCCATTAAACATAATGCCACAGATGCCTTAAGCCAAAATGAGACTTTACAGGTCATCTCGCTTAAACCTTCATTTTACAGATGAAGAAACTGAGACCCAGGGAGGTTAAATTAACTCTCTCTGGTCACAAAGCCAATCAATAGCACAGTCAGAGGCCACCTGACTGCAACCCCATAGTTATTCTACCAAATATGGTAATAATCTCAGTAACATTTCCAATAGGCTTCTTGTGTCCCTCAGATCTTCTACTGCCTTGGGGAGGAAGTGGAATTTCTCTTATGGAACACAGGGAGGCAAGAAATGTACTCAGGTACATAGAAGAGCAAGATCTCCCTTAGGAGTCCCCTAAAGCTCCCTATGGCATCAGAGACACTTTTGACCACACCAGGGAGAGTTTCTTCAGCCTGTAGATGGCACAGTTGGGCATAGAGTGATTTAAGGTAATTGTCTTTTTGACCCCCTGTGTTTGAAGAATTTGATTCGTGTAAAATGCAGTGTTGATTAATCAAACTAGAAACCTGTATGATTCCTGACATATAATACAGTCCTAGCCAATAGCAAGAACATGTTATCTCGTGTAGCATAGAAAGCTTAACTTGGACAAGTGTGACCAAATATCCCTTTTCATCATAGTGGAATTCTGAAACTGATTTTGGGTAAAGATGACTGCAATAAAATGGACTATAGTTGCCATAGGAACATGATCTCTGGTGTTTGGTAGGGCCCTTATAAGTTTATGTGGGGGGTAGCATGGGGGAGTGGTAGTGGTGTTCTTGACCAAAAAGGAGCCCAGTATATGAGTAGCACCTAAAGTGGATAAAACTAATGTGCTTACAGAATAGCCTAGCATTATTCATCTTAGAGATGATTTATCAACACTAACATTAAGTAATTATTTAGCCTGCCATTGTTTGATTTACCTCCTTAGAATCTTGAAGGACTTTGAGGTATATTCATTTGAATAGCCCAGGTCCCTTTAATAGGCTACCCACCAACTTTGAACTGATAACTTTTTGCCCTCAGAAAATGTCTCCATAGCAAACATAGTTATTCAAAACTTTTATTATTATTAAAAATAATTCTGTTGCCCAGAGGGTCTTTTAAAGTGCTGGTTTCTTGGTAAATTTGGTTGGTAATAGAAATTGAGAAGATTTCTGACAAACATGAGTTAACCCTACAATTCCCACCATCTTCTTCTTCTGCCTTCTCAATTTAAGTTAAAGCTACAAGTTAGGGCACCTATTCACCTATCAGTCAAAAGGCATCGTGGTCTGGAAACAGTAAGAGCTGCTATGCATCTTTCATTGTCATAGGACCAACCTGACACTTGGTGGCTGAGCTTTTTGAGCACTTCACACTCTACTGCAAAGCATCAAGCCAATTACCAGACCTTGAGAATGAGCATTTGATAAAAGAGATCGCAGGATTAAGACAGGCATAAGCAAGAGCCTCGCTGCACTGTTACTTTCTTTCTTCTAGAGTGGGCACATTGTCACTGGGAATGCTGAATAAAAGGGAGCAAATGTGGAGAATTTAATTATGGGTGTTGATTAAGCAGCTGGATAATTGGGACTCACTATAGTGTCTGTATAGCACAAGATAGAAATGAGCCTAGTTAATGTAAAACTGGTACAATTTTCTGGGTTTTTCTGTCTCTCTGTCTCTGAAGATCTGAATTTTGACTTAGATAATCAAGTATGTCCCCCAATTGTGTGTTCTATATATAAATGTATTTGAAGGGATTCTTTATCCAGGGACCTTATGACCACTTTGAAATTGTTGGTAAGTTTGAAAAAGGGTCAATGTGGCACTTAATAAAGAATATAAACAAAAATGATAATCCTCTAGCTTTTATCCATTATCCATTCTAATACTACCAAGGATGGGGTTAGCAGGCACATTCATGTGCTAAAGGTACAAATGTGAACAAATATACCTTCTCGGCAAAGCTAGGAGAATTTATAACTTTTTAGCCAGGATCCACACTTGTAGGAACCTTAATTACTAATATTTAGCAATTTGTACTTTCATGATTCTGGGTTAAGAATTTCTTCTCACTAACAGCTCAGAGCAACATAAGTTCTAAAGCAGAATTTCTTGAAGTAGCTTCCATAGAACACCAACCCCAATGCTTTGATTAGCCATTGGTCAGGAAGAGTTCTGAGAATGCTGAGTCTTGGTGGACTTTCACCGTGCTTTTTTAAAAAATTTAATTTATTTATTTGAGAGACAGAGAGAATGAGAGAGAGTGAGCATGAGGGGGGAAGGTCAGAGGGAGAAGCAGTCTCCTCGTTGAGCAGGGAGCCCAGCATGGGACTCGATCCCAGGATTCCAGGATCATGACCTGAGCTGAAAGCAGTTGCTCAACCAACTGAGCCACCCAGAAGTCCTCACTGTGCACTTTGTACATATTATAACTTGAATAAATCCTGCAATAAAAATGACTTGCCTAACATCATTTAGCTTTTTTCTCAAATTTACTTGGCTATGGAATCCTTTTGTCAGATCATAACTTTGAACCTCTTCAGGTACTTTTAAAACCATGCCCTAAAACAAAAAGTCATAGAACACTGTCCTGGAGAATTTAGTCATCTGATCAACACTTTCTCTGTGCTCAGGAATCTGTTACTTCATTCTTGAGGTGTCCACAAGTCCAGTAAAAGTAAACTCTGTTTCACAATGATGCCATCACACTGCTACTAGAAACTTGTTTATATTCCTCCTAAACTTGTGCCCCAGGAAATTTTACCCACTGCTACCCAACTTAATCCCTGGAGCAACTCATGGTAAAATTTTTTTTTCCATTTGGCAGGCCTTCAGAAATCTAAGGATGATGATCATGTTCCTAGTGAGTTGATGCTCTTCCAAATTAACTAGCCTCACCTTTTGACCCTTTGTCCCATGACAAGATTTAAAGTGCCTCAACATCTTAATTGCCCTCCTTGGTCATGTTCCACTTTATCAGTGTCCTTTTTAAAATGTAGCCCCAAAGACCGAGCATGCACTGTGGGTATGACAGTTTTAGACATAATCTGAGCACCAGGGAGGATGGTGGGATTATTACCTCCCTTAATCTCAACATTGACTTTAGAGATTGCTACAGTTTGGGTTTCCAGGAAGCAGACTGTAAGGTGAGGATTCATGTGGGGAAGTTTTTTTTTTTGGAGTGGTCTTGAGATCAACACTCATGGAAGGAAGAGGAAGGAACAATTATGGAGCAGAAGCTGAGCCACAGTATCAACAGGGGGATCAGTTGATCCCATGGGGTGGTTCTTTTGAGCCAGTCAAGTCATTGCTGACCAAGTTGGGGTGAGAAGGTTGGGCTTTTATACCATCATCTCCATCATCATTTGGTTATTGGATGAAGGCCACCCTGGAAAGGAGGCCATGTCCTTGGGAAAGGCAGCTCTCTTCAGCTGAGGCAATCCCCAAAGGGAGCTGCCAACTCAGGGCTGTCAGATGACTGTACTCCCAACAGCTGGGGGAATAAATCCTTCATTCCTGACAGATATCCTGGGTATCCACTACACACCTCCTTCAGGACTTTACAGGCTTTGAGTAGGATTTTATCTTAAATGCAAATGAAAACCATTGAAGAGTTTAAATTAGGAGAGTGACATGATTGGCTTTGTATTTTGAGCAGCTCACTCTTGTTAGTGTGTAAAAAAATTAGACAGAGCAAGGGTAGAAGCAGAGAAACAGTTGGGAAGTTGCTGCAGAAGCCCAGATGAGAGGTGATCAAGTCTTGGGTTAGAATGATGGCAGCGGACCACATGTGAGATCTATTTCAGAGGTAGAAGGGTTAAGTCTGGGAAACAGATTGAAGTCGACCATGAGGAGAGGGATGGGTTAGACATGACTCCCATGGCACTAGCTTGAACAGCTGAGTGAACAGAAGTACTGTTTACCAAGATAAGAAATACTGGATGAAGGGCCATTGGGAATGAGGGTAGGGAAGGGACATGTTAAGTGTGAGGAACATGAGATATCCAGGTGAAAACATAAAGTAAGCAGTTCTAAATATAGATCTGGAGCTCAAAAAAGAAGTCCGAGTTGACAGGATAAATTTGGGAGCCTATGGATCCTTATTGAGCCCATGCAAGCAAATGGAAATTCCAAGAAAAATCTATAGAATAGAAAGCAAAGAAAATTACAGAAAACCTGGGGCAGACCCTTGAGGGACCACACATTGATGGGAGGGGAGCAAAGGAAGAAACACAGAAGAAACCAAAAAGAAAAGAATGGTCAGAGAAGCAGAGGGGAAGCCAGAGGGTGCAGGGCCATGGAAAGCAGAGAAATCAAAGGAGAGTGTTGAAGAAGCAGGAAGCATCTGACAGCATTGAATACTGCTGAGGGGAAAGTGACAAAAGGATAAAGATGGCCAGCGGTAGTTACTGCTCATCTTGGTAAACGCTGCTTCTGTCAGACACAAAAAATATACGAGAGAGAGAAGGAAACGGTTCTGCTTTATTTTGTTGGTTTTTATTTGGTTGGTTTTTTTGTTTTCTTCAATGGTACACATGATGTCGGTGATGAGTTGGTATCACATCTCAGGCTTGCCGGCCTCTGGGATGGCAGGTGATCCAGGCTGCGCCGTTCACCTGCTGTGGGCACTGAAACAAATGACCAGCAGCTGGGTGGCTTAAAACAACACAAATTGATCGTCTCATAATTCTGGAGGATAGAAGTCTGGAGTCAAGATTCCAGCAGGGCCACGCTCCCTCAAGAGTTTCTAGGAGATTATCTATCCCTTGCTTCTTTCAGCTTTTGGTGGCTGCTGGCAATTCTTGGCTTATATCTGCTTCATTCCCACCTCTGCCTCTGTGGTCCCATTACCTCCCAATCTTCTGTGGGTGAGACAAATCTCCCTCTATATCTCTCTGAGAAGAACACATATGAAGGCATTTAGGATCCAACTTGCTTGGAAATCCCCTTAGCTAAATATGTAAGCTGCAGGATCTGCTTTCCACATAACTGTAGGACATGAGTTAGCTAAGCTTTTATCATATGTAACAAGGAGCACCTTTCCATCAGTTTCCAACGACATGATGAGCCTTCACCAGAAGTACCTTTCATGTTCACATTTCCATCAATGTTTTGTTCAAGTCAATTTACATTTTTTGCTGTCATGTACCTCAAAATTCTTTCAGCCAGTGCCTGCAATTCAGTTCCAAAACCACTTACAAATTTTTGGTATTTGTTACAGCAACAGTCACTTCTTGGTACCAAAATCTGTATTAGTTTCTTATGACTAGACTTCTTCTCCAGTCATCGGACCAGTCTGAGGAGAAGGTACATGGCCCATTAGAGCTCTTCCCTGAGATTTTAAAAACTTTACCTCAAAAAAAGGAAATCCTTATTTATTCTCTAGTTAAGACTGTAGGGGTATGTGTCTAGGTTGTGGGCATCTGAGCTCCCTCTAACATACAGAAAGTCTACCCTTACTAGAACAATGAAGCCAAGACACTAAAAATACAGATAAGGGACAGATATGGAGAGTGAAGTTCCATTCTGAATTCTGGTTTCTAAATCCCTGAGCCCCTGTCAGGACCAAGTCTGAGGGACTTGCTTAGAGGCTGGATAAAAAATGGGGGACCACCTAAAGGGACTGAAAAGGAGTAACCAGGGGAGCAGAAAGACACCTGGAATTCATGATCTTCCATATCTGAAAGATAAAGTGGCTCAAGAAGGAGATGGTGGGGTGAGTCCAGTAGTGCAGAGAGATCTAGAAGGGAAGACTGAAAAGCCTCCCCTGGGTTCTGCAATCAAGAGAGACTGGGTAGTGTGCAGGAAGCCCATTCAAGGAAATGGTGAGGACTGAGACAGACTGAGACACGGCTGAAGACTGGGTGGGGCCAGGAGGCAAAAGAGGGATTGAGAGCATAGGTGGAGAGATGAACTTTGGGTAAGAGAATGAAGAAAATGGAATAAATACAGGTAGGATCGGCGATTTGTTGGCAGGAATATGACAACCTCTATCTTCTCTAGACACATGAGGCCAAGTCTACTGTGGGTGAGAAAGAAAAGCAGTCAAGTTTACTGGAGCAGGAGGTGGGGATGATATACAAGAGTTCAGAGGGACAGGAATTTTGAAGAAAGTAGAAAGGATATTAAAGCAACTGAGGATGATACAAAAGTCCCTTTCTTGAAAAACTTCCAGAATTGCCTAGAAATGTCAAAATCCTGGTCATGTAGCCCTATAGCCATGTTGCACAGCTGCTCATAAACTACAGTCAGACAAAATCTCAATGTCTGAAAAAGGGTCATTAATCCAAGCCCCCTCATCAAAATCCACACACAAAAAAAGGATTCCCTTTTTTTTTCTTAACTAAAAACCATCTGGGAGCAATATTAGAGCCCTGAACCCTGGGGAGAGGAAGAAGAGAATGAATAGAGAACAGAAAAGAACTTGGAGGTACTGAAGTCCTCCTTGGTCAGGGACAAAGTCCTTCAGGTGTGAATGTTCTCGGCTTTTCTGCCCTGCTTCTTAAAGGAAACCTGGTCTTTCCGAGCTCAGTCCCTAAGGTTTCGTGATGTTGAATGGAGACTAAGTAGAAAAACACAGAAGGGGGGAAATGAAGGAGAAGTTGTGTTGTACTCAGCATTGAGATTTATCCTTGGCCAAGAATGAAGAATAAAGGCAGAAAGGAAAGGAAGGAAAAACAAAGCCCATTGCTGGCTCTGACCGTGAACTTGGTCTGGGGGCTTGAGACTAAGAAAGAGCATTAAGGGAGCAGCCAACTGCCAGCGGAAGACATTAAGAATGAAAGAGGTGGGGACGCCTGGGTGGCTCAGTTGGTTAAGCAGCTGCCTTCGGCTCAGGTCATGATCCCAGGGTCCTGGGATCGAGTCCCACATTGGGCTCCTTGCTCAGCAGGGGGCCTGCTTCTCCCTCTGCCTTTGCCTGCTTGTCCTCTCTCTCTGACAAATAAATAAATAAAATCTTAAAAAAAAAATGAATGAAAGAGGTGGATAGGGATGGCTTTGAAGCTGCTTCCGTCTGCACTGAGGAAATACATACACTGAGAGACTGTTTTAGATGGCTCTTTATATTTCTGCATTTCTTGCAGATGTTCCAGGCTATCTTTTCAAAGATGTTTGTCTAGTAAATAGCCTTAGAAGATAGAGATGGTGTCTCCTCCAGAGCAATGAGGAGGCATGCTCACCCCAGTATAAAACGCTCAGGCTCCCTCGATGCAGGAGTCCTATCCTGTAATGCAACCCACCGTGTGTGTAGGTGTCTTTTGGCTTTCTTCGTGTCGCCGTGTGGGTACTGAAACCTGGAGCACTGGAGCCAAAATGCCCATACACCGGCTGCCACTATTGCTGTGAGCAAATCAGCTGCTCTTTGCCTCTGACCCAGAAATCTCACGTTGTCTCCCGGCATCCACCGGACTCCCGCCCGCTAAGCAGTTAGCCTATAAGGAGGTTAGGTCTCAGATCTGTCATAGTGCTGGGCACTAACATCAGTCGGTTCACTTGTCAGCTTTGTTCTCAGTTTTTTCTTTAGAAAGAGAGAGAGCAGGAGCAGGGGTCGGGGCAGGGGTGCAGAGGGAGAGGGAGACAGAGAATCCCAAGGAGGTTCCACGTTCAGCGCCGAGCCCCACGCCAGTTTGATCTCCCGATGCTGAGATAGTGACCTGAGCCCAAATCAAGTCATTCGCTTAAACGACGGAGTCATCCAGGTGCCCCACTCACTTGTTAGCTTCTTAAAAGACTAAGGCATGAATTTGAATTTTTTAAGTGATATTTTTGAAAAGATTATTTCTTTGAATTGTCATTGTGAAGAGACCAGCCTATCTCCGCATTGCCCAGTGAGCCCCACTTATGAGGATAGATGGAGAAGAGCATTCATTCCATGCAGATGGAGCCATAGGTGCCAAGGCCCCCAGGCAGGAGGACTCCTACCTCGTTTGAAGAATGAAAAAGAGGCTAGTACAGTTGGAGAGGGGACTAGGCAAGCGTAAAAGTTGGAGGAGACAAAGTCAGAGAGGTAACAGGGTGCCTGACTAAGTAAGGCCTTCTAGGTCATCATAAGAGCTTTTATTCTGAGAGAGATAGAGAACTATAGAGTGTTTTTGAGTAGAGCAGTGACCTGGTCTGATTTTTATTTAACAGAATCACTCCAGCTGCTGTTTTGAGACTGGAATGTTGTAGGGATGTGGTTTCAAACAGGAGTAAAGGCAAAGCAAGGAGGCCATTTATGAGGCAACAACCCAGGCCAAGATAAATGAATGAATTACTCGAGGTGTTAGGGGTGGAAATGGGGAGAAGAAGTGGTGAAAAGTTGATGGAAAGATCCAAATGAGATAACGCCTATGAAGAGAGATAGGAAACCTATGAATTCCAATAAACAGATCAAGACTTACTTTTATACTGAATTTGAAGGAAACTTCTTCATATAATCATCCCCAAAAGCAGCAGCATCAATGCAAGAGTCTTTAGTCTGTCTCAAAGAAAATATCTGAACTAGAGCCCAGCTGGATAACTTGGAAGAGAAAACAGAGGAGAGAAATCCAACCCAAGGAACATTACTGAACTATCGCTTTTTGAGTATTTGCTATATTTTTCTTTAGTTTTTCACTTTTTTTTTTTTTACCATAAACATGCATTAATTTTGTAACTGGAATGTGATGATTCTGTAATAAAATCATCTGTGACTGTGCTCTAGAGAACAGGGCCTCGGACCCGGTCAAGAGAGTTTGTTTCTAGCACACGCACAAGCTTCCTTAGCAGCATGGACATCTCCAAGGGCTGGATTGCTTCTCAGCAAGTGGAGAGCACTAGTTACTGTACCAGGCAGTACAAATATCAAATTAGATGGCATTCACGTGCATATACATGGATAATCTGATACATACGTACATACAATGCTAACATACAGGATTCTATAAAATATGATTCCCTACGAGCGGGGCTCCCGTCGCCCCCCATCGCAGTGCGGAGCAGGGCTCAGTCAGGGTGAGAATCCTCAGCGATGCTGGGTGGGTGTCTTGGATCCCACACAGTCAGCACAGCCAGCTCCCCTATTTCCTGAAGAGCAGTAGAGTGGAATCTGGGGCACCAGTTCTTCCCCCTCTGCTCTCTCTCCTCCTGCCCAGCAGGTCCCCTTTCTGTTCCTAATTAGTGAAGGTGCTCATCAGAGAATCCCAGCGTGACCACTAAGATGCTTCTTTACAACAACATGCATGGAGGACTCTGCCGAAGACCTGCCTACCGACACTTGCTTTGTCACAGACAAGCCGTGAAGATGGCCAGCCTCTCCAGGGCATCTCATTTTCACCTTAGTGAGTGAAATCCATAATCGACACCAGCTGAAAATGTTCAACCTCTAACAGTCCCTTAAAAGTTTCAATTCTTCCTTCAGATTATCTCATTGCCCTTTCAAGTGCAGGCAAAAGGTTACAACTTGTGGTTATACATTTGTGATCTAAGTCTACTTCTTTAATTTGATTTGGATCTATTTCAGGCTGTATCTTATAAACTACACATGGGGCGGGGGGGCACATCCTTGTTACAAAAGTATGTTTATGGTTAAAAAAAGGCAACTAGAGAAAGGTACAAAGGTCAAAATACTCATAATGAGTATTAATATGCTGATGTATTTTCTTCCAATAAAGTAATTTTTTGTATATTTGGGATTTTTTTCAAATGTACAATTTTGCATCCTGTTTCTCTATATAACTTTATACTAAGCTTATTTTCGCATTCAAGAGTTGAAAATGAGGGGCGCCTGGGTGGCTCAGTCGTTAAGCATCTGCCTTCAGCTCAGGTCATGATCCCAGCGTCCTGGGATCGAGCCCCACATCGGGCTCCCCGCTCAGCGGGAAGCCTGCTTCTCCTGTGTTCCTTCTCTCGCTGTGTTTCTCTCTGTCAAATAAATAAAAAAATCTTTAAAAAAAAAAAAAGAGTTGAAAACGAGAAGTTAGTGGTAGGAAAGGTACACAAAAGGGGAAGTTTGCTGGATTTGGAGCCTCTGGCAGTGGCCAGACGGGTCCTGCAAGGCATGGCCAGTGTACGGAGGCGGGGCGGGGTGGGTGGTGGTGAGGAGGTGAATAAAGACGGACCACAAGGAACTTTCAAAGACTAGAAGCTTCTAAAGCAAGCAGGGAGGATGAGAGAATACTTCCCTGACTGTCCATCACACATGGTTCTTTTCTAGCCAAGCTCGGAGCACGGTCCCACATGCCCACTTGGGCAGCCTGATACTGTTTCTAAATGAATTTGCCATCCAACCTTTTTCTGTTGGCTGTTCAGATAAGGTTTTATTGTTTATTGCTACACAAACCTCCAGAAGTCAGATTTATGCTTCTGGCATCACATAGTCCCTCATGTGAAACTCAAAGAAAATAAAAAGCTAGAAGATGTGGGAGGGAAGGGTGATAAGCTTACAGACTCTCTATTCAGTGAACAATACTGTCATTTTCATTGACTTCAAGGTTATATTCACTTTTATATATCAGGATGCTGGTCTTTACAGTGGGATTTCAGGGAAGGCTGCACTTATAAATTAGTAAAATGTATGAGTCATTGCAAAGTTGTGTTTGATCCAAGATTCAGCTACCAGCCTAGCATAACACCCGGCAGCTGTCCTAAATTCAGTAGGCCCTTCATTAAAATACCATTCCTGGAATCCAACCAGTCTTGGGGTTAAACTACAGGATTTTTATTGCTGTCCACCTTAATGTTCAATTACTTCAGAGGCTGGACTTTTGTTAGAGGTTAGCTGCTGTGTGAGAATGTGAATCTATGTGAAAGAATGGTTGGGTAGGACTGTGGCAAATGTAGTTTTTTAAGATGAACTTTGGATAATAACCTTGACCCCCTGTGTTCCCAAGACATCAGCCAGGTGTGAGCCACGCTGATGTGTGGTTGTGGCCTTTGGAACATAATCCATCTATTGGGAGATGGGAGGCCAAGAAGGAAAATCAAGAAGCAGCAGATAACTCTGTGAAAAGTATTCAAAGATCAGTTCCATTAAACCTGTAGAAAAGGTTCTTTGGTGACAATTAACCTCACAGACCACAGAGGTGATTAAGTTGAATTATTTATTCAAAGGATAAAGTCTAAAAGGAAAGGAAAAAAGATGTTTAAATGACATTGCCTTGCACAGATTTTAGGCAATGGACCAAGTTCCCAGACAAACTTCACTGATTAATGGCCTTAATTGTATTAGATTATCCAATCAGATGGAAGGCGGCACATTGCATGTTTGGGGTTCAGAATGTACATACGTTATTACATTCATGCGTGTCTCTGCTGGCTTAGGAAGAGAAGCCATGTTTTATAGGTAGAATTTTCCAGCTATTAGCCCAAAACTGACACGATGCTGACACCAAGAAAATTGGGAGACAATCACTAAAGCTTCGATCCTGTAAATGGGAACCCAATTGGTATGTTTCTTTCGCATCCTGTGAAAAAGGGAGGGCTTCTCGGAGATTAGGGTCTGCAGCAGGGGGAGGGAGCAGCGAGCATCGAGATTGGCAGTTCGGTGCTTTTGTGCAATCGATATTGTTTATGGATCGCTCTGACACGGCTGCATCCATTTGGAAGGGAGGAAAAAGAAACTCCAAACACGTACACTTGAGAACTGAGAATTTCAGGAAATTACCCAAATGTTCAAATCCTTCCCTAGGGGCAATGGTTTTCAATAGGAGTTTACACGATAAGCCTATGAGGAGAACACATTTAAAAAATAATCGGGCAGCCTGGAACAATAGCACACCCATATCTGCCGCTTATTTTGAAGAGTCCTCCTTCTGAATGTGTAGGAAATAAGGCCGTGGAAAAGGAAACAAGACAAAGGAGGTCCAGAACACCCGGAGTCGGAGAGGCAGCTTCTCCACCAGTCGCTGACAATGCCGTGCATGCTGTGGAAACCCCTCTGAGCCCAGCTTGCAAAGAGGTGCACAAAGCCAACCTGGAAATGAATGAGAAGCTGAGGTCTGTGGCCATCGAGAGGGCGAGGAGAGGAAGCAGCTGCTAACACAGGAGGCCAGAACCAATGGAGTCAGTTTGCAGAGAAAGGCACCAATAGCAACGACCCTGTGAGGGCCAAACTTCGCTAGCCGGGAGGCCCTGCCCATCTCCGCAGCTCATGAACTGCTGAGAAACCAGGTCAACTTGCACGGCCAAAGTTCGGGCAGAGTTTTGGTAAGGAGAGAAAAGATGCTGCAGAGTGTGTTTTTGAAAAAATACCATGTCTGAAGCTAGAGTAAACAGCAAAGGCGAAATTTTCAAAAACAACAAACTAGGGCCAGCATTTGTGAGCAAGCCCATTCACACCCACACTCTGGCTGGCACAGGAGATGTGGGCATAACTTGCAGGGAAGTTGCTTCCGAAGCGAGAGCCCACTGACAGCCGTCATGATCCTCCCCGCGCAATCCTGCAACTCCGCTCCTTGCCTGGGAGTGCAGGGGTGCCATGTTTCCAAGAACTTTTCCAACCCCCGAGTCGTTGCTTTCCTGCAAGGGACAAGTGTTCCCACAAGACAAGTGACATGCAAGGTGTAAGCCAAAGGAAGCTGTTAAAAAAAAAAAAAAATCAGAATTTGCAAGAACCCTATTTCCAAAATATCCTCTTTATTGAAACTCTCCATTTCCATGCTTGCGATTTCTGAAGGATGTTCGAATGCTCCCTTTAAAGAAATATGCCAGTGAGTCACTTTTGGAGATTTTGCTCCCTATTATGGATGGACAAAAAAGCAGGTATAAAACATCACCCAAGACGCAAAGACTATGGTGCCAAGCCAGGATCTGTAAGACATCAAGCATCCCCTCGAGATTCTCAAATGGCTGTGAGACTATCAAAAGTGACTTCGTATTTTTGGCAGTGGAAGAATAATTTTAAAAAAGCACTGTGGGTGACACAGTTCACTAACTGGTCAAAAGGTTAAAGAAAAGGCGTGAGGAACTTGCCCATGAGGAAAAAGAAGTCCCCCTGATTGGGGTTTTATAAATCGCACCTTAACTCCAGCGAGAAAGAATGAAGGGGGAAGGAACCGACACAGAATATTGTTTTCTCTCCGTTATGTCTCACTCCTAGCTCCATATTTACTTGAAGAAAATTTCATATTTTATAGCTCTACTCTGAGTCAACGTCTGCAGAATCACGACTGTGCTGTGCTTTCCCAGTTCAGAAGGCACCATGGGCATATAGAAGGAGGCTGGCATCCCTAATTAGCAAGGTGGTGGTTTTGGGGGGCGGGGGGAGCCTGTGATTGCTTCTTCGTGTGCACAGAGTGAGAGGTGCTCTTTGAAGCGCAGCCCTTGTCTCCAAGCGGAAGGCAGGCTTTGAGAGAAGTGTCTGTGTTAGGTAGTCTCCTAATAGCAGTAGGAAATTATTTGCACAGCATTTGGGGCTCTGATGGTTCCTGTGGTATCTCCCCTTCCTTAAACCCCCCACCTTAGTTCTAGCTCCATCCCTCCTTTGGATTACAAAAAAAGGAGATGGAAGGTCCAGGCCTCATTATAACAAGACTCCAGGGGGTGAGGAAAAGGCTTTGCTTAAGAATCGTGTCAGCTGTAGAAAGTGTGTACCGATCCCCTTTTTATCAAAGATCATTTCGTGATGAAGAGGCATCTTTCTTCATCTTAGATTGATTCCTAGCGCCAGAAGAAAAGATGTCCTCGAGATGTTACCTTGAGGGGGACCAGCGCCGCTAACAACACAGCCCAGTCTGGATTTGAAATGTTAATAGAGCCCGGGGCCTGGGGGTTGTCGTTCTGGGCTGGGGAAGCAGGCTGGCAGCGGCCCATCTCACAGCGTTGACTCATGCCTGAATCACAGCCAGGCTGGCGGGATGTTGTTTTGGGGAAGTTCGCAGGCCTGTCAAAAACCTGCTGTTGCCATTGGCTGATATTATGCAAGATTCCAAATGATATTTATTTATATTCTCCTTTTGGGTTTTTGTGTGGCTCTTTCCCCCCTCCCTTACCCCCACTCCACAGGCACTAGAGCTTCAAGTGACCAAAAAGAAGAAAACCATTTAAAAGATAGGCAAGGGCCCCTTAAAAATAAAAGGCACTTTGCCCTCCGAGCCCCTCTCAGCTCTCGAGTCAGAGCCTTGCCAAGCAGTTTGCTCTAATTCATTAGGCCCCAGCTCTTCACTCCTGAAGAAGGAGGCACGGTGGGGGGGTGGGGGGAGGACGGGCCGGCGAAGGAAGCTGAGCCCCCATTTAGGATTCCACGAATGGCAAAGAGCAGCCCCCAGCGGAGTCCACGCCTGTTCCTCTCCACACTTGTAGAATCTTGCTGGACTGAGGGTTTCTCGCCCTAAACAAATAATTTCCCTGATGAGGTTTGGCCTGGGACAAAAAGGATTTCCTTCGTTTCATGCTGACTGATGATGGGGTGGGGGGGGCGGTGCAGCTCTTAGGGGGATTCAAGAAGACTTGAGATTTTCAATCTGAGCTTCTCCCACTCCCGCAGTCTGTAGGAGTCTAACTCTAGAGCTGAGGAAATTCTCCCAACTGCAGCACTGTAGCGCTGATAAGTGCCTCTGCAGAAACTTGGTAGGCAGGAAGAGTGTGAGTGAATTCATTTATGTGCCTAATTTAAGACACAATTGAGAGGCACAGTGTTCTAATAGATGGCTGGGAAGTTAAGCGACCTGAGTTCCATTCTTAGCTCGGATGATAGCTCAGCACTGTGAAACCAAGGGTTGGCACTTTCCAGACGATTTTGAACTCTAGAGACAGTAATTCAGGACGAAATTATATATAAATACAGCCATGATCCCCATTATCTGGAGTTTTCATTGTTCTGATAAAACCCAAATTTTGCTCTCCCTAAATTCTTAGAAAAGTCCTGATGAAAGATGTCCTTTGAGTTAAGCCTCAAGGGGTGAAAGGAAGGAGTTGTTTAGCATTCACTATGCAAGGGGGAGCTTCCTTTGGAGCACTGTTCAAAGCAAACATGGGGTGTGGGGGAGGGACACTCCCCGACACTGGCAACGGGGAGACAAACAGGGTTCTTTCAAGTCCTGCCTAGGGCACTGGACACAGCTGCATGGCTGCCTCGCTGGAAAAATGACCTTGGCCATTAGCTCGAGTGCTTGGTGGCTGTTTCCGCTGAATAGCACACGAGGAAGATTTTAGATTTGGAAGACAAAACGGTCAATGCCAATAGTTTCGCTGACCTTCCATCCGCTGCAATCGACTCACTGGCTAAGGTTTATGTTCTCAGGCCACAGTGATTACATAAAAATAGATCTCAAGTGTGGCTATAACCAAATTAGTTACCAAATTGTCCCCTCAAAATAACGATCACTGAATGAATTAGCACAGTGCCCCACTAAATAAAACTATAATAGAGTGTTCCTCTCAAAGTCATCATTCCCCCTTCAGCACTAAAAACATCTTTGAGTCCTATGAATTTTAATGTTTCAACTGTCAAAAAAATCTGTATTTGTATCCTGTTTGACTTTATCAAAGATACACATTTTATTTTTATTATATTTTATTGATTCAATCATTCGGTAAATATTTTGTCAGTGCCAACTGTAGATCATTCACCTTGTTAAGTATTCAGAATACAGAGAGAAACGTCTATCCCTGACCTTAAGGAACTGATTGGAAGACAAACCAATCAGGATAGACTGGGTCACAGGTGCTCTGATAGAAATCTTTGCATGTCCAGTGGGGGCGCAAAGGCAGGAGAAGATGGGGAAAGAGTTAGGAGAGGAGGTAACATTGTTGGGTGAACTGAGGAGACCCTGGGCCATGAGGCCTCCCCCAGCCTGTCCCAAAGATATTGCTAAAGGCTCTTGGTCTCATCAGGAGAAAGAATTCAAGGACAGACACAACACAATGGGGGAGCAACATAAGGGGGGAATTTTATTAAAGTGAAAGCATGCTCTTGAGATGTGAGAGTGGACTGGAGAAAGAGAGAGAGAGAGAGTTGTGTGCTCTGTGGTTTGAGTTTCTATCTTTTATTGACAGTTGTTAACTAGAGAGTGGAATATTCATTATTTGGGGTGGGGATTTTGGGGGAGCAATGTTTCTGGCCTCATTTGTCAGCCATCTTGGGCTTGTCTGGTTAGATTCAGTTTCATGTGACTTTGTTTTGGAGTGCTACCAGCACAGGCCTCTGACTCTCCCCCCTAAACTGGGCATGACTTCCCCTTTGCTGGCCTCCAGGCATCCTGTTAGAGCCTAACTCACTGCCTCTGACAGTAAGACACAGGTGTTTTCTAGGTAGAGAAATGGGATTTGCTTTGGGACCAAATGCAAAACACAGCACAGCCTGAGGTATTCACAGATTCTCAATGGCTGTAGCCAAGGGGGAGTGAGGAGCCCCGTGAGAAGAGAAGCAGGACAGAAGAGGTCAGCAGAGGTCAGGTCTTGGAGTGCTGCTCATACTTTTCTAGACTTAACCATGAAGGCAATAGGAAAGTACAGAAGGATTCTATCAGGGAAAAGATGTGATTCAATATGCAGAAAACGATCACTCTGGTCCCTGGATAGAGCTCAGGTCAGAGAGGGTTTTAATGGATTATTTCCTCCCAAGTACACACTCTCCTTCTTCTACTAACACAACTGTCTTTTTCTTTAGAAACCACCTGCCTGCCAGGCCTATTCAATGGGGTCTGTGTGGGACAACTTGATTCCACCTCTGGCTTAGTTGGGCAAACAAAGAGATGTGAGCCAAGCAGAGCTGAGCCTTGGACTAGGCGGAAGCAACTAAGGAAGAGGCTGTCTCTTTCCACCGAGATGGCTGGAAGTGAGCTGTGGTGTGATCCACATCCAGAGTGCCTGCCTGAGATGGACCCGCACAGAGGAAAGTAAAAGCTATCACTGAAGTGAGTCAGAGCTCTAATTCTGTCATTTTAGACCCCAGATAGAGCTGTCCCTGAATTTTATGCTTGCTAAGTTATAAAAGCCCATTTAGCCAAGTTTTCTGTCCCTTTCAACCGAAAGATTCCTAATTAATGCAGTGAGGCAAAGAGATCAGATAGAAAATGAAGGAAATAGTCCAGGGCAGAGATGAAAAGAGGCCGAACTGAGGCAGTAGCAGCAGGAATGAGGAAAATTGTGACAAAAGTGAAAGAAACAAAGGAGGTGGAAAACCAGCATTTAGCGACTGATTAAATATGAGGGTGAGCAGGCACTTAGGACCATCGTCAGCTTTTTAGCTTGACCTTCATGGTGATAGCATTCACCAGCACAGGGGATATTTGAGAGGAGACGGAGAAGGTTTAAGGGAGAAGAGAAGGAGTTGATTTTGGATGTGATAAATTAGGTCTTCTGGGATATCCAGATGGAGATGTACAGTAGGCAGTTGGATAATGTTCTAGAAGTCAGAAGAGAAGTCTGGACGAGCTTGAGATTTGAAATATCAGTGTGGTTTAGAGATTCCTACAACTCATGACAACTATTAGAAACCTCAAAAATCCCAAGATGGGAATAATCAATGGATATGACCAAAAAACAAAAACAAAACCAAAAAACCCAGCTGCTTCTCAAAGATGGGACAATTTACATTTTTGCCATGACAATTCTTATTTGTGCAAGACTGTTCAGGATGTTGCTGAATTTTCAACATCTCTCAATGCTAGACACTAAATGTTGGAACACCTCCCATCCTTCAGTCAATGGGGCAATCGGAAATGCCCCCATATAGTTCCAAATATCCCCCTGGCAAGGCAGTCATCTTCATACCCCATGTGAAGCACTGTGGCTAGTATGTGGATCTGTATGTCAGCAGGTGGGTAGCCTTCTACCACTTTAGCATTCACATAAATATAGATGAAATGCTGAGCTGCAAGTACAATTGGAAAGCCACCCAATGAATGTAACTTTGAAGAAGGCAGAATGCTTCCCCACTGAGGTCATCCTGCCTGACTGTTCTGCTTTTCTCAGGACTTCCATCTGCTCAGACCACTCAGAAGTGCTATTTCCAGGGGTCCCTCTCATCCTACGTACCACCTAAAATGCACTATTTTTCAAGTGCTAAGATGGCCATACCTATGAACGTGCATGACCACCGTGTTATGACATGCATCTGACTTCATGTCTGTTTGTGGGTGGGAATCCATAAAAGGAATCCATGGTGCCATTTCTGTTTGCGGAAATGTTTAATATCATTCAGAGCTAACCAATATGGCAGTGTGCTTTAAAAGTGAGATTCTAGAAATGTGAAGGTCACATTTATCTGCAAAAGAGGTTTCCATGTATGAGTAGTAAGGTACCCATACATTGGAAGTGACACACAATATGGGGTTTGTAGATACCTCAGATGATGGTAAATATATGAAAGATATAACTGAAGTATGCGATGATTGGTTCCCATATTCAGTGAATAATAGCTATCTCTCAGACTAATCTGAAAGCCTTCTTTTTTTTTTTTTTTTTTTGGACAAGCTTCTTAATTTGCACAGTACCGAGAATTAACTTATATGGGAGGATAGCCATCTGATGAATTAAGGAAATGCATTGAGTGCAAGCTACGTCATACTCTCAAGGAAAAGTAACACAATGGTAGAAGCCTGCCAGCATGGGACTAAGCATGGCAGAAGTGTCTTTGTTTGTCAGTGCCATGTCTACACAAGCTAAAGGACAGTTTTCAGGCCCAGAGCTGGTTCATGTTCTTTGCAAAAAAAGAACATGAAGAAAAACGTCCTGATCCAATATGCTTGTTAACGACCCAACATTTGTCCAATGTTTCATGGCGTCTTCACTTAATTACCAAATTGAGTCATCTGCATAAGTGGCCAGTTTACACTCTCCTTCCCAAATCATTAACACGAAAACAGAGGCATTAAATGGAAACAAAATGAAGCAAAATATGTCTTCTCTCTGCCATATTTGGTGGGTTCTATGGTGTGGTGGAGACATTGGAGCTGAATACGCTTACTTCGGGGAATAAGAAGGAAGAAAGAAAGAGCCAGGGCATTTCCTCTGTTTCTTTGTCTCCAGGTGGGGAGCACTTCAAGTGCAGAGCCATTTACCAGAAAAGAGAATGGCTTCTAATTGAGCAGTGGAGAGATTTGGCAACTCTTTGAGTCTTCCATCTACTGAAGCATGAAAGAAGGCAAAAAAAAAAAAAAAAAGTAAGGGCAAAAAAAAAATGTTTTGATGCATGCTCAGCAATTTTCTTCAAAGAAATGCACTTGCTCTCTATTCAGTGGTGTCATCTTCAAAGTCCCAGGATATGCTATTTGTCCTGCGCTGGGCAGAATCGCATTCAGCATAAGCTGCCACATGGCAATGCTTTCATCAACAGGAAGAGGCTCCCGTGAATTGACAAAGCCAGGAATATTTCCCAATATGCTTTATAACTAAACAAACAGAATCAATACTGTTCTGTGTTGTCACATGAACCAAGGAAAATTCTGCACCTCTTTTCATTCCAGTAGAAACTAGATTTCCAAATCTTCTTTTATTTATAAAATAATTAATAAAAAATTATCGGTAGTATTCGCAGTACTAGCGAAAGTAATATTATCAGTAGTATGTATTGAAAACCTCCTTTTTGTACTTGATTATCTGGAGGGATTACTCGTCCCATTTATCATTGAGAAAACTCGATATATTCAAAATCAAGGGACTTGCCCAAGATTACCCAAATAAGAAGTGGCAAAGCAAGGACCAAGGTGAACTCCAGGGACTGCATTTTTTCTGCTACAATACTTCCCTATGCCAGGAGTTCTCAAACTTGCATATATCAGAATTACCTACAGGACATGCGAAAACACAAATTCCTGAGCCCCACCCCAGAGCTTTTTTCTTGGTAAGTTTGGACTAGGACTCAGATTTTGCATGTGTAAGTGCCCACTGGTGCTGAAGTTTTCCATCCAGAGATTGCCCTGAACTTTGAGAACTACTGGCCTTTATTCATGTCTATTTTTGTCATTCTTCGGTTCTTGGAACATTGGCTGCCCTTGTATCCAGAAAACAAAAAGTGTTCACTACTACCTGACACTGCTTTCTCCAAGGCAATCTGGAGACATAAGTAAAATTTGGGTTTATACTAACGATGGAAAAGTGTTTGGCAATGAGGTACTACCAAAACTGAATGTCCGTAGGATATAGCAAGCACACAGACTGTGAAAAGCCACTGGATATATGAGTCCCAGTAAAGTGGTTCTTTCAAAGACAATCCTTGGAGCATTCATGCTTAGTCCAAAGATAAAGTAATTAAATATCCTTATGATGGTATATATTCATTCTTTGAGGAAAAAAGCAAAGTCGCTTGAAGTCTTATGAGGTAAGGCAACAATAAAGATAGACTGTCATTCTGAATTTTTAAAAAACATGTTTTCTTATACACCTCTTAGACTAATCATGAATAAAATTCTGAAGGAAGAAGTTCAAATATTCATAAAGGAACGTGGGTTTCCAATGTAACCACTTGGTGTATACGGATGGATTTTGGACTGAACTGTAAGATTCTTCAAACTCTGAAATGTAATTCAATAGGCTGCTGGATCGATTGTCAATTGCAGGGTCCACAAATTCCACAAATTCCACAAGAAATCAGTTCCATGGAATGTTTGAAAGTAAGAATTTATTGAAGCATAGCATACTTACGGAAATGGAAACAAATTATAAGTATGCAACTCAATGCGTTTTCAGATAACACATCCCTGTTCTCAACCACCAGGTCAATAAAAAGATATTACCCTCATCTTGGAATTCTCCAACCTCTTGCTCACTGCCAATCACAACTCCTCTTAAAAGTAACCTCCTTTCCTCTTTTATTTGGTTGCTGTAGCTAGTGACATTGATTGATTTTCAAATGTCAAACCAATCTTATATTCCTGAAGTAAATCTGAATTAGTTAAAAATTTTTGGCTTTTTTTGAATGGATGGGTAAGAATTCCTAATATTTTGCTTTAGATTTTTGTATCTGAGTTTATGAGAGAAATTGAGTAAGTGGTCATCAGTCTTGGTATCAAGGTTCTATGAGCCTTATCAAATAAGTTGGGAAATGCTTTCTCTTTCTCTGTTCCCTGAAAGATTTTGTAAGATTGAAGGTATTTCTTCCTTAAATGCTTGGACAAATCCACAAGTGAAACCTTCACCGACTGGAGTTTTCTCTGTTAGTAAGTTTTTAATTTCAGATTGACTAATTTAATAGGCAAAGGATCATTCCGATGATTTTGTAAGATGTGTGAGTTTAGAAATATGACAATTTCATCTGAATTTTCGAATTTATTAACATAAAGTTGTTTATATTTTTATCCTTTTAATACATGTAGGATCTGTAACAACATCTCCTTGTTATTTCTCCCTATTCTCTTTCTTTCTAGATAGGAAGTTATCAATTATGTCAATTTTTTCAAGATTTCAATTCTTGTCTTTCTTCAAAAAATTATTTTATAAACTATAGTATGTATTAAACTATAAATTCAGCAATCACAAAGAAAAATGCAGAACAAAAGAAACTTCAAAGTATAAAAATTAAATAGCCAAGCTTATAGGAGCACCATGAAGTATGTTCCAGAGAAGATTCTAAAACCTGTTATTAGCTGCTTTCTTTACATTTACATTTCAGTAACTTTACTATACAATGGTTATTTGCCTATTATAAACTCTCATGTTCACATCCATTATCTCATTAAATTAAGTTTTCTGCTTATACTAATGTTGGATATCTCATAGGTACCAAATTTTAGTAATTTTTTATGTCAATTCATGCAAGAAAATGCCTTGATGCAAGACTTACATAACTATTATACATTTGTTATCTATGTCAATAATTTCCAGTCTTATCTTTATTATTTACTTCTTTCTACTTTCTCTGGGTTTAACTTACTGCCGTTTTGTTAACTTTCTAAACTGGATACTTAGATCATTGCTTTTAAGACTTTTCTTATTTGTGAATAAGCCCATAAATTTCCCTTCAAACAAGATTTCCCTTCATACCAAAAATTCTGATGTGTTCATTTTGTTATCATTCAGTTCAGTAATTTCTTCTTTGGATTGTCTAGAAGTCTACTGCTTCATTTCAAAATTTGGGGACATTTTATGTTTGTTTTATTGTTGCTTATTCATGTCTAGTTTAATTCCACTGTAGTCAATACACATACTTTTAACTGTCTCAATCTTTTAAAATTGCTGCATCTTGCTTTATGTCCCAGAATATAGCTGATTTTGGTTAAAGGTACTTAAAAAGGAAATGGATTCTGTCATCTGGGTATGTTCTGTACATTTCAATTACATCAAGTTTGTAATTATGTATTTCAAATGTTTTATATGCTTACATAATTTTCTGCTTTTTTCTACCAGGTATAAAAGAATTGCGTTATTGTGCGCTTCTCACATTTTCTATCCCTTTTCCCCCCCTACCTTTGTCTACATATTTCTTACTATCTCCTCTTGTTCACTCATTCTCACGACTGTATCCACTTGATAGGTGCTTCATTACAGTCATTGTACTTTTTAGCTCTCAAAATTCTACTTCGTCCCTTTTTTTGATAGATTGCAATAATCTGGTGAAATTTTCCGTCTTGTGATGTTTTCTTAAACATATCAATCATAATTATTAAGAAAGAAATAGATGACTGATGAATGTAAGAGCTGGGCATCCATCAGTACGAATCTTCTGTCTGTTTCTCTCCTTGCTCTGTTTCTTTATGTGAGTGGCAATTTTTTACTGAATGCCAAGAATTGTGACTGAAATATTGCAGAGGGACAATGCCATCCTCCCGCCTAGCGAATTTATGCTCTCCCTTGCCATGGAGTGAGCAGATCCTTTCTGTCCCCTCTTGATGCTTAGTCGACTCAGTCCTTGCGGGGTAGTCAGCTAAGGGCTTAGGGTATTGACGCGTGCTCACGTTTTGGTAGGTCTTGGACTCCCACTTCTATCTCCTTAGCACCATGAAGTTGCTAACAACAAACAAAACCAAACAACCACAAAAAACCCCTTCACTTTGCTTTTTATCTGCTTTCTGTTCATGTTCATAGCCTCTGATCCTGCTCAGTCTAAGAATCAGGAAAAGCCCCTTGAGGGGCTTTTACTGTAAATACTGTAGTATTTGAATCAAGTCTCAAGGGGCAGACTCGTGCACAGTGTGAACCAACTTCTCGGACCTACTTTTCCCCTGGGATCTTCTTGGTCCTTCGATACCCAGCCGCTCCGCAGGCACAAACTCCAATTTGCTACCCAGCTCTGTGAGCTCACCTGTAGGTCGCTTAACTCAGCCTCTGTCTCTCGTCCAAGGTTGGGAAAATGCTCCAGGAAAAAAGCAGCATATGGAATATTCCTCTCACCACAGCAAATTTGTTCTCTAAGGTCTTGCTCCCTTAGGCCTTGGCTGCTGTGAGAGCCCCCAATCCTTTCAAACAACAGTTCTTGCCCCCTTTTCCACTTTTCTAGCTGCCGTTAATGGAACCCCCAGGCTTTTATAAACCACCACCATAACCAGAAACTAAAGTTCTCCATTTCATGAAATATTTTTGTTATAGAACAGCCTGCCTTCTTTCCCATGTCCACCATGGGACACTTCTCAACACTTGTAGCTATCTGTGGTACAGGATAAAGCTCTACGTATCTCTTTCAGCACTTTGTTAACCCCAAATTTATTATGAAATAGCTTCCAAAACAAATACGGTGAACTTTAAAATGACAACTTGCCTTAGGAAGCTAAGGTTTCCCGTGGGGCAGCCATGGAAGGGTGTCTTCAGGATCTACTGTAGTATTTGAATCAAGGCCGCTCGCGGTCGTGGCCAGTGACTGAGCACATGGGGTACCGGATCCCCCTGGCCATTGCTGCTCCACATGGGATTCTCCCACAGGGAATCTTCTGGCCTAGATGCTCTCAGAATAGTACTTGTGTACATAGGCTCTACCTACACAAACGCCCTTCTTTTCTTCTCTTCCTTCCTTCCTTAGGTGTCAACTGCATTGCAGTCTGAAGGCTTTTCCTGTCTCCTCCTGCCCCTTCTCCCTTTATCCTTCACAGGCCTTACTCCAAAAAAGCTGTTGTGCTTCCAACTCCGCCCCGGTGTCTGCTTCCCAGAAGACTTGACCGACACTCACATAAATCCCATTCTTCTGGGTATGTCTCCTTAACTCACTCATTATGGCTGAGGAAGTAGAAATCTTGGTTGCGCCTCCCCACCAGCTTTTGCATGTAATGTGGTGAGATTTATCTCACTTCCCTGGGAACTTAGCAATGAGCACTTTTCAAATATTAACATCTCTTTTTCTATACAGTTCACCGTGTCTTTGTTGTTGCTGCTGTTGCAGTAAGCATATTTACTCATTTTTTCTTTCCTTTATTCTTTCATTAAAAAAGGAAAACTTACTGAGCACCTAAAACATGCCGGCCATTTTGCGAGATTCTCTTCTTAGAAAAAAAAAGCAGCAGCCATAAGGGTACAAAACAGAACTTACCGGCTAGCAGGTCATGTTCAACCTCTTCTTGGTGTCTCTCTTACCCCTCACAGGCTCCTCCACTCTTGCCCAGCCATGTTCCAGGCTTTGTCATCCTGAAATGTCAGTCTGTGAACAGGCCGTCTGCTGACTATTTATGGCTCAATCGTAGCTGTGTTTCAGAACAAACACCTGACGCACTTTGGGTTTAGCTTTGTGAGTGGCTCTGGAAGTTTGAGGAGCACGTCTTCCTACTATCAAATAACCAGTTCCATGTTCCTTTGCTCTTATGATCCCAATATAAACGGTATAGTCAGGGCACTAGGGGGACCTGTCTGAAAAGGAGATTATAGGCCAGCTGCACTAACAACTAATCTGAGAAAAAGCCTTGCCCGGAAGCAGGACTTAAAAAGAAGATATCAGGCCCCTCCCACAAAGCTGATTATTTCCTAAGGACCAGTATTTCCCCTAGAAGTATGGTCAGAGAGAAGGCTCATGACAGCCTATGGGATATTCATAACAATTTCCTGGTTCCCTTCCATTACTCATGCTAAAATGACTCTCATTTCAGAAAACATTTTTTTCAGTCGCTCTCCTAAAATTCATGGAAATCAGGCTGAACCATTTCATGATGTGGCAGAGAGGAAAAATAGGTCTCTGACTAAAATGCCTGCTCTACGGGCGGCTGGGTGGCTCAGGTGGTTAAGCGTCTTCCTTCAGCTCAGGTCATAATTCCAGGGTCCTGGGATTGAGACCCGTGTGGGGTCCCTGCTCAGTGGGAAGCTGTTTCTCCCTCTGCCTGCCACTCCCCTGCTTGTGCTTACACATTCTCTTTCTTTGTCTAATAAATAAAATAAAAGAGAGAGAGCAACTTTATAAAAATAAATAAATAAAACGAATGCCTGCTCTAAGGCACACATGAGACAAATGGGTCAGTGACAGAATTGAAAAGAGAGTGATATGATTCTAACACATCATACACTCCTTGGCTTGTCCGCCAATCCCATCCACTGTCTCACGGCCAATTCCATGCTGCTGAATAATTTTAAAGAAAACACCAGGCCCTGACAGCCAAAGTAAGATGAGCTTTCACTCTCTCACAGTTTCTAACACCAGGGTTCCAATTTTGATTGGCTTACATGGATCAGTAATTTCCTCCCTTTTTGACAGGGACCCCACTCCGAAGTCTACTAAATTGTACACAGTAAAGTGAACAATAAAATACAAGTGCAATAAACTCCAATGAGAAGATTGAAAATATAACCGATAAGCTGAAAGATTTCAAGATAAGGAATTCAAATACCACGAAGAAATGAGAATTACAAAAGGGCTATGTGTTTAGAAGACAAACACAGTTTAAAGCCCACTGATTCATTTTCCCAGTCCTAAAAGGACAATAGATCAGAAATACTCAAGCCGCCCAAGATGAGATGATACTGAAGCAATTTTGTAATTTTAATTACAGTGAACTCTTTCTTTTTGGCCTTACATCCCTCTGTGGATGAGTCAATGCTTTTTCTTCCTTTCCAATTCAGTAGGAAATTTATGGTTGAGTTAGATAAGGAAAATATGCAATATTTGTCTGCTTTAGTTTGCTACTAGTGTTTGCCATTACTGAAGAGAGCGCATATACGTCAGGAATTGACAAAACTATGAGGTAACCCTGTGCAGTGCCCTCTTTACCATCCTATTCAGAGCTCCACTTGGTGAAATACCCAGATGTTCCCACCCCAGGGAACCAATTTTGTGTACTCTTTATGTTTTCCACTCCCTATCATCCTTGACCTGCTGAGGTGTTAATTCTACCAAGCTGTCAGGACAAAGCATGGCATTTTGGCCTCCAAACCTTGGCTCAACTCCCTCCCTGCCTAGAATTCCCTCCTCACTCTTCTCCATCTGTTTAATTTCCGCCTTTTCTTAAAGGCATGCAAATTGGCTAGGACTCTTTTTGACTATAAGTAACTAAAATAATACTCAACGCAACTGAGGCCAAAAGGGCATTTTTTCTTGAACTTAGATACCCAAGCTATGGGCAGAGTAGAATCTAGGGGGTCACAAGATGTCAAGAACCAAGCTCCCAAATGCTGTCAAGACCTGCTAGCTCCATTTTTCCTCTCTGATACTTTGAAGAGTTCACCTTCATTCTCTTAAATAAGCTTTTACATAATGTTGGAAACATAGTCTTCTGCAGCTCAACTCTCCCCAGCTTTGCAAAGAGAGAATAACTGCTCTCTTTCCTTAGGCCAAAATTTTTAAGTCTGTGTAAGAATACTAGGTCACCTAAGCTCGCACACCTATCTGTATGCTCATAGGATCAAATCAATATTGCTTACAGCCCTAATTAGGGCTACACAGTTGGAGAAGATGAGAAGAATTCCCTAAAAAGATGGTGTTTTTTTCCAGAAGAAGAAAAATGTGGTGGATAAACCAAAAAACGAGTGTCCTCTTAGATCTCAGTTTAGTTCTGCCTCTGTTCAAAGTAGTATTTTCACATATTGGATAAGTCACTTTGACTTTCTTGGCCCCAGGATCTTCATCTCTAAAATTAGCAAGTTGAGTTGAATTGTTTTAAGGATGCTTTAAGCTTTAGAATTTTATAATTCTGTCTTTCTAATTCCATTTAGCAAAAAAGCTTTCTTTTTTTTTCTTTTTTTTTTTTTGCAAAAAGGCTTTCTTGAGCATCTTATATCACTCTATCCTTTCTCTGGATCTCAGCACTGTTGATATAATTTTTATGGATTATATAAAGAAAAGTGTTTATCAGGGCGCCTGGGTGGCTCAGTCGTTAAGCGTCTGCCTTCGGCTCAGGTCATGATCCCAGAGTCCTGGGATCGAGCCCCGCATCGGGCTCCTTGCTCCGCAGGAAGCCTTCTTCTCCCGCTACCATTCCCTCTGCTTGTGTTCCCTCTCTCACTGTGTTTCTCTCTGTCAAATAAATAAAATCTTTAAAAAAAAAAAAAAAAGAAAAGTGTTTATCTTGGACTCTATAATTAGTCTAACTATTTGGAGTGTTAATTCAAGCTATTGAGAATATCAAATGTATATGACCCCTGAAAAGAAGATTGAACCACAAGCCAATAAATTACTTGCTCAGAGAATCTGCAGAGGCAATAAGGGTAAAATAAAAACAATTAAGATAAAGTTACTACTATGGGAAGAAGGAGTCAGAAAGAAAGGAATTCCTCCTACAGTCACCAGGTAAGAAGGTAATTTTGAGCCCGGGCATTAAATCTCTCCCCAAATCATCACCACAGTCAAAATGTAACAAGTGGAATGTAGGATAAAGGAAGTTGAGAAAAACTTCACCTCAGCCACGGTAAAAGGAAATCAGACCATCCATGAGGAACAAACTCCAAGGAATTTTAGTTAGACATATTGCATGTAGAAATTCTGAAAGATAATAAGATATTGAGAAAGCAATACCAAATTGAAGGAAAGAAAGAGATGTCAGAAAATCTTCCCACCCCTTTAATATGTTGTAATGAGATTTTGACTAAAACCAAGTGAAAAACAAGAGATAGATAGATGCCAATTCTTTTGAAACCCGTTTCAACAATTTGAGTCAACAATATTCAGTAGTTCCAGATACCTGAGTATCTGGAAAGGAGACTGAGACAAAATTGAAAACTAGATGCAATGTGCTGGTCCCTACAGCACGAGCATCACTAACACAGAGGAAGGAACAACGACAGAAAGAACAACAAAGGAAAAAAATAAAATCCTTTTTTTCAAATTTCCTTATGTCAGATAAAATGAAGGAAATTTTGAAAAGTTGTGGCCCAGACTTCTTTATGCGAATCTATATCCAAATAGAAATGAGGATCGTATAAAGAAAACAGAGACATTATCAAATATGCAAGGGTCAAAAAAGTTATAATAGGCAATTGAAAAAATTCCAAGAAAAGGGAAGGAAGTAGAATTTAAAAGAGTTGTGAAGCAAACCAATAAGTTCCAAATAACTGCTGTAAATATGGTAAACAAGTGTAAATATCACAAATAATTTTTAAACACTAAGATATAAACAATGCTAATTTAACAATATTAATTTAACTATGTTAATAATAATAATAAAACAGGCAAAAATTTTAAGGTATGCCAACCAAAATCAAGATGTGAGAATGGAAAGAGAGGGATAGAATCAAACTCATCAAATAATATACTTAAAATTGGTGAATGAATTTAATCACATATAAATTATACATCAATTAGTAGAGCTAAATGCATATACACAGGCACACACATACACATACATGCAGAGAATATTATGGACAACTTTATGCAAAACATTCAAATATTCAGATGTAAAAGACACTTTTAGAAAAACACAACTTTGCAAATATGAGAAAAGAAGAAACAGAATAATTTGTCATGGCTCTACTAAAGAAATGGAATCTGTAATTACAAAAACTTATGTTACTTCCTAACAAAAACTTTTAATAAACTGGGGCAAAAAGTGAACTTCTCCAATCTGATTAAAAGTATCAAAATAAATATCAAAAATAAAAATCATATTTAATGGTGAAAATTGAAAACTATCTCCTGAGATCAAATAATAGACAATGATGCTCAAAACCAGCACTGCTAGTCAATATTGTACTGTAGTACCAAGCCAAAGCAACAAAAATTTTAAGGCAAAAGTTTTAAGAATTGAAAAATAAAATATAAAACTAACAATTATAGACAACATAATTTTGTAGATAGAAAATCCATTTACCTACAGATACATGGTATGAATTAAAAGTAAATTCAGCAAGATTGCTAGATACAAAGTCAATATATGAAACTCAGTTTTATTTATATATAGCTACATAAAAATTTAATAATGATATTTGGAGAACAATAACATTTTATAATAACATTAAATAAAAAATTAAGTACCTAATAATATATTTTGCAAAAGTTATGCAAGATCCTTATCAGAAAACTAAAAAACTTTATTGAGACAAAATGAAAAAAATCTAAATAAATAGTTACATAATGTCCACGAGTTGGAAGACTCTAGTAAAGCTATGGTTTTCCTCAAAATTAAACTATAGATTCAATTCAATACAAATAAAAATCCCAACCAGGTTTTTGTTGTTGTTGTTTCTAAAGACAAAGTAATTTTAAACAGTACATGGACATTTAAAGATCCAAGAATAGTAAAGGCATGCTCAAAGAACTAGTCTGGAAGACTTAACATATATCACATGTCAAGGTTTATTGTAAAGCTGAGTCATGATACAAGGATATGCAAATGGAAGCTGAGAAACTGAATAAAGACTACAGAAACAGACCCACAATTATACGGTCACTTCATTTATGAGAAAAGTGATGCTGCATAAAAGAATGCCCTTTTCAATACAGAGAAAAATAAAAGAATCATGACCTTACACCATACTTAAAAATCAATTAAATATTAACCCCAGGTAAAAGTTAGGTCTAAATGTGGAACTTAAATAAAGCCTCCAGGTTATTATACTGGGGTATAACTTTATGACTTGGAATAGGTAAAGCTTTTTTTTAATGACACAAAAAGCCATAACAATAAAGAAAATGATAATTGTGCATATTAAAATTAAAGACTTGTGTTCATCCAAAGATAGCATAAAAGAGTAGAAAGCAAGCCGATGCATAGAAGAAAATATTAATGTGCATGTATCTGGCAAGGGACTCCTACCCAAAGTATATAAAAATACCTAACAATAACTTTTAAAAATATGACTAATGGAAAAAATGAGCAAAATGCTTGAAGAACTCACAAAAGAAAAGAAAACAAAACAAAAAAACCCACAAAACAAAAAAGAACTCACAAAAGAAAATATTTAAATAGTCATAAACATGTAAAAAAATTTAAGTGCTCTGCCTTTTCAATTTCATGGAAATACCAATAACCACCATGAGATACTAATACACATCCAGTATAATGGTTAAAATTACCAAAAGTTGACAAATATATGGAGCAACCGAAAATTTCATACACTGTATCTGGGTGGGGAGAACTTTCCTGGTACTATCTCCTAAAGCTGAACATATGCCTACCCTATGACCCAGCAATTCCACTACCTGGTATATAGCCAACCAAAATGTATATTACTGACTTCAAAAACATGTACAACAATATTCATGGCAACATTATTTGTAATAGCCTCAACTGGAAATAAACCAAATGTTCATTAATAGTAGAAAAGAAAAATAAATTGTGGTCCAGTCTCATAATGGAATACTGTGTACAGCAGTAAAAGTAATTGAACCATAAACAAGATGGACGACCCCACAAACAATGCTGCACTAAGGAAGCTGACACCAAAGAAGCATAGTGCATGGTCCATTCACATAAAGTTAAACATTAGTCCAAACTAATGGGTAGTAGAGAAGTCAGGATGGTGGTCAATTAGGGGAGAGAACTGGTTGTTCAGGGAGAAGCTATCTGGGAAGTCTCCAGAGGGCTGGTGATAATCTTTCTGTTCTGCAAGGTGGTTACCGAGGTGAGTTCGCCTCATGAAAAATTGATCAAATTGTATACTTACAATTGGTTTATGTTGCTACATACATCAATTAAAAATTACTTAAATCAGCTTGTGTAACATTATAATAGGATACAAATTTTTTTTAAGAGAGAGAGTGCACACAGCTGAGGTGGGTGGGGGTGGGGTGCAGACTGAGAGGGAAAATCTTGGGCAGGTTCCACGCCCAGAGCAGAGCCCATTGCAAGGCTCCATCTCAAGACCCTGAGGTCATGACCTGAGCCCACATCAAGAGTTGGCAGCTTAACTGACTGAGCCACCCAGGTGCCCCTAATTTGACTTCAGTTTTAAGGAGAAAAGGGTGATGTGTGTATAAGGAAAAAGTCAAAATGTGGTTATTCCCGTGTATTAGAAATACTTCAAAATTAAATACCTCATAATTAATTGCTTTAGAATTAATTTGAATATTACTATTTTTTTCTCTTTTTGTACATGTTATCCTCTAATTTTTTTTTCTTAAAGATTTTATTTATCTGACAGAGAGAAACACATCGAGAGAGGGAACACAAGCAGAAGGAATGGTAGCGGGAGAAGCAGGCTTCCTGCTGAGCAGGGAGTCCGACGTGGGGCTCGATCCCAGAACGCTGGGATCTTGACCTGAGCTGAAGGCAGACGCTTAACGACTGAACCACCCAGGCGCCCTATCCTCTAATTTTTTTTTTCAGTGACCAAGAATCACCTTTCTATTTAAAAAAAAATAAAATAAAAAGTATTTTAAACATAGGAAAGCCTCTTCAGGCATGACCCATCAGATGGCTTGACCAGAAAGGCTGTAGTTAATAGATGAATCCGAAAAAGAAAGTCTTTCTTAAAGAGGTTGCTGAGCTGAGCAGGAGTGATTGATGAGCAAACAAAAAATTAATCAGTCCAAGACAAAGAGAAAACACCGTGCTTCATGTTAAACTCAGGGAGAAATGATAACATCAGTGGTCTTTTACAGTTTCAATGTACTTTGCTGTCCTTTTTCTGATTTTAGCCTCACAAATTCTGAGAGGTAACTGGGACAAGGGGTATTATCATCATTTTATGAATAAAAACTGAGTCCTTGAGAGGCAAAGTAACATGCCAAAGCCTAGAACTTGGTGAGTGACTATTTGAGTGAAAATAATAGTGACCTAGAAATTCTTGTCCCAATTAGTTTGTCTTTTATGAAAAATAGCAGTAGATACTTTTAAATATTCAAAGATACCCAAAATGGGTCCCTCGAGTCACTATCCCCCAAATTACTCAAAAACCAATTCTAGACCAAAAAAGCAGGACATGGTCATTTAAAAATCAGTAAATAATAACCAAGACTTTAGGCATTAAAAAGTATGTGAAAAGATATGCATCAGCATTAAAACTAAATAAACTTAAGAAATTAAACATAAATCAATGTAACGGACACTACCAGACTGAATCTGAAAAATAAAAAATTCTTAATCAGTCTTATATTTCTAAGTATACTAAAGTCTGAGTCTACAGCCATTAACAGAGTTAATATTGGCATATTTTTTTTTTCGGAAGAAAATGTAGCTTTATTATGACGGCATATTTTTAACATATTAGGAAGTCAAAATTTAGTTATTTTTGCTTAAACTTTGAGAGTTAAAGATACACTTAAGGTATTTTTTTTTAAACTTCCAAATTTGAAACAAGATGTCCCCGTTATTATATCCTCTGTAGAATAAAAGAGAAGAAAAGCAAATGCAAAAGGCACAACAAGTAAACATCAAACAAGATGACAGGCATAAGAACTAGTGGCTCATTTAGATCAATGGAAACTACTTAAATTTTATACAAAAACACAAAACTAAAAGATTGGATTAGCAAATTGTAACCGGATGACTCTTAAAAAAACACACAAAATGATGCTGAATTTTTAAAAAAAAATTTTTTTAAGATCCTTTTGTTTATTTGACAGAGAGAGTGTACTAGAGAGTGAGGGAAGGGTTCAGGGTGAGAGCAGGGGGAATAAAGAATGAAAATCTCAAGCAGGCTTCATCCCTAGCATGGAGCCCGACTTTGGGCTCAATCTCATGACCCTGAGATCATGATCTGAGCCAAAATCAAGAGTTGGAGACTCAGCCAACTGAGCCACCCAGTCACCCCTAAAATTTTTTTAAATGAGTTTGGATCAGGCAAAGAGAAAGAAAAGGCAAGAGAAAAAATATTAATATCAGACAAAGTAGATTTCAAACCAAAGACATTGACTATGATAAGAGAATTATTTTATAATGAAGTGTCTCCATAATGGATACACAGCAATTAAAAAACACATAAAATGAAAGAAGAAATATAGAATATAAAATCTTTTTGAAAAAAGGGATTGTCAGAAAAGCAATCATAGTGAAAGTGCTCTCGGGCTATGACAGGTTCAAGTAGATAATAAGGACATGAAGCTTTAAATAATTTCTATACTAACCCTGAATTAATAGACTTAAGAGATTTGTTCTTATAGTATTTGTTCCCTATGCCTTCTTTTGAATCCCCTGTGGATCATTTGCAAAAATTGATTATAAATCCAACTTTTGAATTAAAAGTAGGCATTCTGTGACCCACATATGTGGAAAGTCAGACAGGGCAAAACATCAACAGCCAGCAACAAATGCTAAAGCCAAAAATCTCAAACAACTTGAATATTTGTTTTAAACTCTGTCCTAAATAAGTATTAGGCCAACAGGGATATCAAAATTAAAATCCCAGACTCTTTTTAAAATAGTAAAATTGAAAAGATTACCTTTCAGAATTTTGGAAATGGGAACAGGAGTCATATCTACTATTTGAAAAATTAGAGAATTTTTCTCTATTTTCTTTATCCCTTCTTTTTTTTTTTTTAAATCTGCCTTTCTGATTATGTACTTATAGCTGATGAGATTTAAATCCAATCCTCTAACTGTCTCTAATAAAAACTGAAAAATGAGACCATATTCTCTCCGAGTCTCTGGACCAGCAACTGACCTGAAGAACCAACCACATTTTTTGCAGCTGGGCTATAAAGCAGGTGCTTGAGATGATCCTGCACAGAGTTCATATCCAATGACTCGAATTACCGACCCTAATAACACCGCCCTCTGCTCCTTACATAGGTCTCTTAGCTGCCTACAAACCTTGAGAGTGACACCTGCCTTTCTAGAAATGATGTTCTTGGAAGACATTGCCGGGGTGATGGTAGGTAGGATAGGAGAAGGGAAGTACTGTCTAGTAAGTTTAATGTCAAGGCTGCCAGATGAACCTGGACGGCAGGTCTGCAGTGGGCTGTGGGGTCCCGCTCTGGCCAGGCAGTGAAAAGGCTCCTAGGGCCCCGATAGCACATCCAGCTGGACGGCTCTGATAACTGGGGAAGTCAGCTGTGGAGTGTGGCCACCCGTTGACAGATGTAACAGGCCTGTAATGAAATTCACTAAGTACAATGATAAGCAAGTTTCATCCGCTCCATTTCAAAAGAGGAGTTAAGAAATCTGAATCCGAGGGACTCTTTTACACTCCATTGAAGGCAATAATCTCAGTATCAGTCAGGGCCAAATTTTCTCCATACAATTTGGAATGAGAAAATGCTTCTGCTTCCGGGATATCTAATATCTCTATGCTAGCTTAAAGTCTATCAGGTGCAGGTCACTAGGTCCCATTTCCATAGTGATCACAGCAAGTGGGACCCTGAGTCCAAAAAGCTGGAGCATCTACTTCTGGTTCTCTTCAAGGGATGCTCAACATTATTCGCTGGTACGACTGAGAGATTTGTAGAGTAGAATGTGACCTGCCTTGCAAACCCTGGGTTAAAAGTCAGAAACAAAAACAGGGGAAGGGCCAAATTCCTTTGGAAACTTAACAAAGACAGACGGTAAGTACTGTGATTATGAAACTACAGTCTGTAAAGTGCCTCCAAATATTAATGTGTGACCGGATATCAGTGCCCCTTCACTGGGGAGGAAAGGGAAGCACAGGGGTCTGCAGAACCCCTACTTTTCTGTCCAAACATTTAACCTAGATTCGGTCCTTTCAAGCCTTATTGATCACCTGGTACTGCTGAAAACAAAAACCTAGCTCCTGTCAAATGCTCTGACTTCTTTTTTTTTTTTTTTTAATTTTATTTATTTATTTTTTTCAGTGTTATAATATTTATTGTTTTGCACTACACCCGGTGCTCCATGCAACACGTGCCCTCCTCAATACCCACTACCAGGCTCGCCCAACCCCCACCCCCCACCCCTCCAAAACCCTCAGTTTGTTGCTCATAGTCCACAGTCTCTTATGGTTCATCTCCCCCTCTGGTTTCCCCCCATTCACCCCTCCCTTCCTTC